>CM042141.1:89951670-89979170 GCA_023376005.1 Doryteuthis pealeii | reverse complement strand
ATGGGAAAGTCATTCGTGGCATTTGTGATTAAAACATGAACAGATCAATTATGGAAGACCAAAATAATCAAGGGATCTGCGAGACTAACTCCCCTTCTCTACCCAGCCAACTCCGGATAGCCGCTTCTATTCTTCTATAAGTCTACACTAGCGGCCAATGGTTTGGTTTGTTTTGTGTTTAATGGCATATCAACCATAACCGGTTACTTAATACCAAAGCCATCCTTGTGGCCTCAAGTCGGTATCACTCAGACAGCAAGAGAGTCTATCCCCTTTTCACTAGTGCTAGACTAAGGAGATTGTTTTGGCATCTGAAGTGGAGCACCACACCTACCATAAGCTCCTTACTTTACCGCACAGATCCCAGTGCTACTCATACACTGAGTTGGCGAGGGCCAGTATCGAACCAGGAACCTTGTGGTTGCTAGGCGGGTGCTCTACCGGTTGTGCTAAACCGGCCGTAATTTTGATTTTAATTTTCAAATTTAAAAATATTAGGACTTTAATCTCGACACTTACCTATACCCTAGCTAGAAAAAATGAATGAGTAAATAAAATATGTTATTAACACTACTAGTGTTATTGTATATTGATAATTAACATCGCTTTTTGGACGGTTAGTTTAGAGCAGATTTTGAATTCAAATTCGTTGAAATTCAAAATCAAGGGCAACTGGATGACTAACACTCGGTAAGATCAAGTAGACCCCCGGCTTCCGCCGCTGGAAAACTGTGCAAACGGAAGTGAAGTTAGCTTAGTTATGCCGGAGACGTCGTGATGTAAAGACGTACTGGCTTCGACTTCACGAGTGCGGTTGAAGGGTCCGAGGTAGAGAAAGTCTGGTTCTGAATAAAAATGTGATCACAGAATACAAGCCTTGGTTGTCTCCTTGTGAACTAATAGCAAACCAGCATCTTGAAGCTAAAGACACAGATCAGACCAGCATCTTAAGGACAGACCAGATAAGTTAGAAGAAATGTCCCAGCTTCCCGCCAATGGGAACCGTGAGAGTGGAGTTTGGCTAGGTTAGTCAGCAGTTTTAGCGGAAGACACCATGATGTAGACATCGTCTTTTGCTTCACTCCGGCCGCGGTTGAGAAGTCTGGTTAAAAATAAAAAGATATTATAACTCAAAATATAATCCTTATGTCGTCTTTGTGAATAATAGCGAACTAGATTCTACAGAGCAAGCTTCTACGACATCTTTAGACATGTCCCAGCAATGCAAGAGACAGACTAAAGTACCAGCCAGCTACTCAACTACTCTAGCAAGTAAGTAAGAGATAAAGACTTTAAAAATGTGGGAGAGATTATACGAATGCCTCCCACCTTTTTGATCGTCTCTTAAGAACTCTTTCCATTATATAAGTTAAGAGAAAGGAAATTAATCCGACGGTATGAGTATAGATAAGAGGATATGAAAACAACACAATAGGCTGTTAAAGTGAAAACATTTTATATCATATTCATAGCTAATAATAACTTTTTTGCAACATCAATGTTTTCGTTTTGAATTCATATTATTTTCGTCTCCGCTCTCGATAAGTCCGGAGTAAAAAAAAAACAAGCTCTGAAGATGATTTTTATAAATCGAAATATTGTTCAATATTAGCTATGAATATGATATAAAATGTTTTCACTTTAACAGCATATTGTGTTGTTTTCATATCCTTTTATCTATACTCATATCTATACTCTCATATATATATATATATATATATATATATATATATATATATATATATAGCAAGATATGACAGCTATACAACAATATTCGCTTGCTTGAAAACCAATTTAAAAAAAAAAGAAAGAATTTTCTTTCTCGTCACGTTTCAAATGAAGGTAAACCCTTTGACGCCTTTCTGTCTGTCAAAACCCTCACACCTGCACTAGAACTTATACAGCACTGAACGTCGAGGTCAAAATTTTTATGGAGGTTCGTGGTGCAATGGTTAGAGTCGTAGGAAATGGACACGTCGACCCGTGTTCAAATCCTGGACGAGACTGCTTGCTTTTCATATAGCGCTAGTACATCTGGGAAAGGTATGGATCCATATATTCTCCTTCCAGCTATGGGTAAATAGTAGGACAGGCTGGGCTCTTTAACCTTGGGAAGGTAACCAGTCTAGGAGAAGAAAAACTCTGAATTCAAACCGTTAAACTCCGCTTAAGAAATTAACCTTGTGTCGCATTCTGCTCGTGCGAGTTGTTGGTATATATATATATATATATATATATATATATATATATATATATATAGATAGAGATAGAGAGAGATAGAGAGAGATAGAGAGAGAGCTCTGGAGGTTTGAGGTTGATGACGGTCTACTTGATAAACCGTACGACCAATGTTCTAGTCGACGGCGGGGGGGGGGGGGTGCGTAAATACATATTTACCAAATCCTCCGCACGAATAGGGTGTGACACAAGGTTAAGCGGAGTTCGAATTCAGGGTTTCCTTCTTCTAAAATGGTTGCTTAACCAAGGTTAAAGGGTCCAGATTGTCCTATTATTTACCCATAGCTGGAGGGAGAATAGCTGGATGTGTACTTTTTCCCAAGAGCATTCGCGCTATGTATACATTTACCAACCCCTCCACATGAACCGGATGTGATACAAGGTCAATTTATTAAGCAAAGTTTAACAGGTTTGAATTCACCTAGACTGCTTGCCTAATCAAGATTAAAGAGCCCAGTCTGCCCTACTATTTACCCATAGCTGGAGGAAGGGTAGGATTTATACCTTTTTTTAAGAGTATTAGCGCTATATGAAATTCAAACAGCCTCGTCCAGGATTCGAACACGGATCGACGAGTCCATTTCCACGTCCAGAATTTGAACAAGGGGCAACGAGTCCATTTACCATTACTTTAACCATTACACCACGCGCTTCCATTCGCGCTATGTAAAATGAAAATAGTTTCGTCCAGGATTTGAACTCTGGATGCCGACTCACTTTTCTACGATAATAGCCATTAACCACGGCGCCTCCTCAAAATAAATCTATTGTTTTAATTAATAAACCGTCTCTTATTGAAAGGTGGAAAAGTCTTTGCATTTAAAATACATATGTAAAGTCGGCGGGGTGGACTGTTGTCAGTACCAGCAGGACAGCGAGGGAGTCTATCCCCTTTTCAATAACGCTAGGCCAAGAAGATTGTTTTTGCCTTTGAGGTGGAGCGTCATTTCTTTCAGCTCCCCACTTTACCACACAGATCTTCACAGTTCTGCTCATGGGCTGTGTTGGCGAGTGCCGGTATTGAACCCAGAACCTTGCGGTTCCTAAGCGGATGCTCTACCAACTGAGCTAAACTGGCCCTAGGCTTAAATTAGTTTGCAATGTGTTTACAAGAGTAGGTATCAAATATACTATATCAACTCTGGTCCCAAATAGATTATGAGAATAATTTATTTCACTATCGTCCTATGGTAGGAATGCAAATTAAATACAAGCGTTGTCGAATACAGTGTCACTTTCGTTAAACGCCCTTTTGAATATTAAGACTCATGCTTGAAAAGCCATATATTAATAGTCGGGTGTGTCAAGAAATTTGTTTCGCTACGGATGAAAGTTTTTATCAAAGCGTCGGTGAAAGAAGAGAGAACGTTGCACGTCCAATGAATTGTAAATTAAGTGTCAATCATCTTATTTATTTTTAGAATGATTCGTGCACCTTGATGGTCAATAAAATTGAAACGGTTAGTCATCTCATAGATATTGCTCAAAATATCAATACCAGGGGTCATAAATTAAAACTCTTTAAAGAAATGTTGCAACGTAACAGAGGGGTGAATACATGAAATAAACTACCAATGTCAATAGTGAATGCCCTTTCTCTGAACTCCTTTAAGGCAATGTTAAATAATCTGGAAGAAGTATAAATATTCTGTAGAATTAAGATGAATGTTTATAAGGAACAGCTGACAGGTCTCAGACCTAATATACTAGCTAAAAAAAGATATTATTATTATTATTATTATTATTATTATTATTATTTACTCCTTTTGAGTTTTTCACATCAGCATTACCTGATGGTCTTTCACTGGGGTCTGGGTGACAGCAAGTCTCCTCATATCTCCAGGACTCTTCTGAGTATTCTGGCAGATTTTAAGCAGTGCAATTTTATTATTATTAGGGGTCGGGTTAGCTAAGTCGGTAGAGCGTTCGGCTAGAAACCACAAGGTTCCTAGTTCGATACCGGTCCTCGCCAACTCAGCATATGAGTAGCATAGGGATCTGTGCGGTAAGTAAGGTGCTGATGGTAGGTGTGGCGCTCCACCTCAGACGCTAAAATAATTTCCTTGGTCTAGCGCAAGTGAAAATGCGATAGACTCCCATGCTGATTGGCTGATACGACTTTAGGCCGCCCGACGACTTTACTAACTTATTATTATAATAACTATTCTGCATTCAAATCTTTATAACAACGTTGTGCTTGGCTAAAACAAAAAAACCTTGTGACTGTTGTGGCTTCGTTGCTTAATGGCATATCAAACTTCGTGGCTTATTTAATGCCAAACCCACCTGAAAGCGAACGTAATAGCACAACTGGAATTCGAACTCGCTTACTACGATTAGCATTCCAGCACGTTAGCCACTACACCATGGGACTGCTCCAAAACATTCTTAATGTCTAATTTCTTGGATGAAGTTTGGTCTTCATCAAGTTTTTTTGTAAGTTTTCTTTTCTTTTTTGTTTAACGATCGGTGAATTGGAAAATAATACTTTATAGGTAAAGTCTTGAGGCTACTGGTACAAGAGAAAATATAAACACTACATATTTGAGCATGTTCACATGTGCTATGCGACACAGAATGCTGGGAGAATGCTTAATACCCCCTGTTCTGTAGACAGGAGACGCAACGTGTGCGTATTACCTCTGCGAAGGCTGGAGATTGAAAGAGTTTTTGACTTTGCCAATTCTGGTTTTATAAGGCTGCTTGCTAAAGCACCTAATGCCTACTGGAGGTAATTACCTCTCGTATACCCTAACATCAAATAGGGGAACCACTGCGAGAAAGGAATGTAATCCCTGCAATAGATTTTCACTTTTAGACTTATTTATACAATTATGAATTATTTCTAGATTAAGTAGGGTTAATGTAGTTCATCACACATGGCTTTTTTTTCATTTAGATATATCAGTTTTGTGGCCTGGGCACCTATTCACTGGAAACACCTCCATTGAAGGGGAAAGTTCAAAGACTGATGGAAATGTATTTCGGGAAAAGGCTTTATTAAACAGATTAGGTATTATAGGATTAAAACAATTTAAATCTTTATTTAAGAAAAAAAATGACAATTGGTTTTGGTTTAATGGCATATCAACCTGTGGGTTATTTAATGCCAAATCTATAAATATCTATAAAATTATTAATAATGGAGATTCGCTTCCGGTTTTTGTCTGTAACAAAAACTACGTCACTGCTTTACGTCACACTACCTAAAAAATCCATAACATAAAATAATACATTCAAAATTTGAGCATACAATGTTAGACAGTCCTCATTGGGTTTTTTAAACAAGTTTAATAAATACATACTGGTATTTATTATCTATATATAGTTTGTTTTATTTTAATATATATTTAAAGTTATCAGAACTAAGTTTCCATTTCAATTTTTTTTAAATTCTTTTAATAAATTTATTTTATTTTTTTACTCCTTTAATAAATTTGATGATTTTACTTTACTTGTGAACAAACTCTCTGATTAAATTTTCAACTCCCATTCCCCCAGGCAATATTTATTTTACGTCGCCAGAGGCGTTTTTTTATTTTGCTAGTAAACATAATATATATAATAATAAGATTAATATAACGAGTATTATAACAACAGATAATATAACACTAATATCTAGCATACACAATTATATATACATATTTATAGATATGTATGTTTTATAAGTTAAAAAAGTCAATATCTCAATTTTTTATTTCCTATGAAATGAAGTAAAAGTGGGGGAAAATGGGGACATAATAAAATCGTACTTACTTTATTGTGATTACTGCAAAACTTCGATTGTATATTTTGGTTTAGATCTCTTAATTCTGTAATTCCCATTGTTGACATTCGTATCGGTGATGTCCTTGGAAGACTTTTGGTCTGATGAGAAAAACAAAAACGTGAGAATTTAATTACAGATTTCAGGATTTAATAGAAATACACACAATTTTTTCGTGGAAATTCGTGTATAAAATACATTTTTTAAAAAGAATATTGCAGACGTCTTTTCGATTTATTAACTTCTTCAAAGTAATAGGAATGCATCAGATACCTGTTTGCCCCGGCAGGTTCGCACTAAACCGATCTCGTGACACATTTTGGCTTGTCACGAGCCAAATGAATACATCGAGTGCGAGTAAAAAAGTAATGCCATTTTATTTAGGACAGGTTAAATTAACAACACAGGAACATGTATCTTAACAATCAAAATGAAGCTGGTCCTCTATGGATCACATCCCTCTCCTCCACTAGGCGAGTCAAAAAGTAATGCCATTTTGTTTTAGGACAGGTATAATTACCAACACAGGAACATGTATCATACATCAAAATGAAGCTGGTCCTCTGTGAATCACCTCCTACTCCTTTACTAAGCGAGAATCATTTGGGGATGCGGTACAATCCTGACTACAGGTGAAAATAATAGAATACTTTACATAGCTTAACACTCATAACCGGTCATGGTTAACGGAATGAGAACAATCTAATTCAATGGATTAAATAAAGGGTTCGGTTCGAAGTTCCGTGAAGGCACCCGATTAAGACATGAAGGCTTCAGAGTTTGGCAAGAAATATGAAGAAGGCCAGAGGGCTCATCGGCCAAAAAGTTGTCTATATTAACAATAAAAATGAGGCCAACCGTTCGAAAAATTAAATAATACACATTATCAAACCTCATCGAAAATAATAATCAAATAACAGGAATACATTAGATACCTGCTTGCTCCCCGGGAGGCTCACACTAAACTGACTTTATGTCACATTTTTGGCCTCGTGGGGAACTAAATAAATATCCTACATTAGATTCCTGACACATTGAAATAGAGTCATTTTAGTGTCTGCCTTGGTTTTATGAAGCAACATATGAACTCAATGAACCCATGATTAATATCGTAAAAGGACATATTTTCACAATACATCGTCTGACGTCACGTGTTACGCAACTGTTATATAGTTATTTAAATATCTAATTTTTTTTGTCTTTTTACATAATAATTCGGATAGTATTATATATTCAACATGATTATTATTTCAACATTATATTCAACAATATGGTTCCGGTTTCTTATTTAATGACATATAATCTTCGTGGGTTATTAATGCTAAAGCCATCCTTGTAGTGGTTCTATTTAATCCAAATCTGGGGATGACGAGGTTTATTCCATTCCAGAGGGTATTCGTCAGAAAGTGAACGTAATAGAGCGACTGGGGTTTGAACTCGCTTACTACGATGTCGCAGTCCAGCATGTTAGCAACTACGCCTCGGGGCTTCTCTTGTTTCTGATACACATCATTCTTTGCTATTGCCATTCATGTCTTTTGCACCCTGGGTTGATATACTCTTCGACTGCTAGTTTGGTTTCTTTTTTAATGGCATATCAACATTCCTGGGTATTTTAATGCCAAAGCCACTAGTAGTGGTACTATTTAATCATAGTTTGGATGAGGAGATTCATACCTTTCCCCTGGGGTATTAGTTCGAAAGTGAATGTAATAGCAAGGCTGGCGTTCGAACTCCCTTACTACGATGTACCAGTCCAGTACATTAGCCGTTACGCTACGCAGACTCTCTTCTCCCCACAATTTTATTTTACACAAAATGAATAATAGTAGTATCTAGCAAACGAAATGAAATTCTGATTTCTACCAAAGAAAACAGAACACTTGAGAAGAATTTTGACAAACTAAGTCCGTCGTGTTTTCCACCTCGCCACTGTCCAACCGTCTCCTTTTATACTCGTCTGGCCGAACACGTCACAAACTCTCGTCTCGCCAGCTACGAACTTGCCACTAAAAATCGCGGCCTCAAGGACACTACGATTTCACCACTAGTCGACTCGTCACCTTCTCTGCTTCCTCCCACACGTACAACATGCCACTCGCTGTCTCTTCGACCACGGCCGTTGTTGGCTCATCAAAGTTTGCCGTTCGATTCGCTACATAGTATTACTTTTTTTTCTTTTCTTTTCAAATACCATTTTTTTTACCCAAAGACTAACATCTACGAATATTAACCATCTTAAATATATTACTAAAATTTGTAGGAGATCTTCCTTGGATTGAGGGGTTCTTCCTACGTCACGTGTCCTTTAGTCACATAAAATGCGAAGCCTCTTCAAGCTTTCTCTTTGTATTCCTTTGCCAGACCTATCTCATTTCGATTCTCGCTCGTTGAGCGAAAGGCCATATTTCTGCCCTGTCAATAATTAGAATAGAAAAATTAGTCTCTTTCCACCATTATCCTCCTCCACCATGACAACCATGGAAGCACACCGTAAGTCTTTTTTAATCATAGAATAATTGTACACGTCATTTGTTGGACTGTGTATTTTAACATTTATTTTATTAAATATCATAAGTGCATTATTCAGTAAGTATTGTCGTCTTTTCTTTACCGAATATTCACGTTAGGGTATATGGATGCACTAAGCATAAAGGACTAGTTTAGTTTTAAACGATTATCCCTATTCTTATACATTTATTTAAAGGAATGTTTACTGTATGTAATTTTAAACTAATAAAATATTATAATTTAATCTATTAAGTCAGAGCTGTTTAGCTCAGTTCGGTAGATTCAGCTAGGATCACAAGCCTTTGATTCTGATGCCAACGGCCCTCGCAACTCAGGCTAGAGCACACAGCGATATGTCGGTTTAAAAGTGAGGAGCTATGGTGGGTGGCACTCCACTCAATGCACAAAACAATGCTTCTTGGTGCTACGCTAGTGAAAAGGGATAGACCCCTCGCTGTATGGCTGATACCAACATTTAGGCCGCTCCCACGACTGTTACTTTACTTACATAACTTAATTAATAAATTGTTTAATTGATTGCGGAAATTCGTTGAAGAAGAGAAAAAGAGGAGAAGAAAAAGAAGACTGAGGGAATAATAATAATAATAATAATAATAAGGTTGGAATATATCACTGGAATTATGCAAAAAAATTTTTACATGCAAAACAAAATGTATATGCATAAACAGAATCTGCTTGAGATAAAACGCCATAATTCTCTGGACTTCAGTAAAAGACGGATCACTTTTCCCAGCCCGGAAACCAGACATAGATTGATTAACAACAACAAAAAGAAGAATTGTCAACTGGTAGATTTACATTCTAGCAGATCACAAGGTGAAGATAAGGAAAACGAAAAGATAGACAAATACTAGACCTTGCCACAAAATTAATAGGCTGTGGAATACGAGTTAATAGTATAACATTGCAATTGTACACATTGAACGTGGTCTCAAAAAATCTTGGAAAAAAGCTGGAGAAACCGGAAATTAAGAGGAAGTTTTTATAGACCATTTCAGACACTGCCATTGCTAAAATCGCCAACTCAGAAGAGTCCTGAGGAGACTTCTGTCACTCGGACTCCAGTGAAAGACCATCAGCAACCTTGTGTGAAAAACTCATCAGGAGTTGAAATAATAATAATAATAATAATAATAACAGGATAATATCAAAATCTTGTCTGTGAACGAAATTGTGCCAATGATGATTGACCAATTGTACTTAATAATGTACTTTTAGTGGAAAATTTTCGAAGAGCTTTTTCCAAAAAGACTGGAATATAAAAAAAATTGATAATATTTACATTAACATTATAAAATTGGTAGAGGATACTACGGAAAGGCCTTGAAATTAAATCCTTTTCCAAAGAATCGAAATGTTATTAATTGTCCATCAATTTTTATTAGGAATTTTCTTTATCCGTTTAGCTCCTTTTTATTTTATTGTTATTAGACTCCCGACTGACAGTCTACGAAAACGAGGAAGAGAGTAACTCGAATAACAAAAGATTATCTCTCAATGATGCTCGTAGTCCCGTGTTAGTGTAAACGCTACTGTCTGCTACAGTAAGAAGCGAGTTATACATTCACTTTCGGCAAATACCCCCCCCTTTCCTTCCGTCTATGAGTTAAAAAGTACCACATTTTCTTCTACAATCTTTGCATTAAATAACCCACAAAGGTTGATATGCATTAAACAAATGAAACCAAGCAACCAACACATTGATATTGAACTCGCGTCACCTTTCTTCGGAAACCCGTAAATTAATAATAATTAGTAATAATATAGTGTGATTACCAAAAAAGAATAGAACTTAATTCAACTGCGTAATTTTGCAGTTCCAAGCATAGGAAATGAAACTAAAGAAAATGAAAAAAGGACAAATACCTGGACCTTGCCGGAACTGAAAAGTTATGGAATATGAAAGTCAAAGTGATACCAGATTGTATTGGTGCACTTGAACGTCCCAAAAGAGATGAAAAAGGGTTTGGAAAGTCCGGAAATCAGAGGAAGGTTGATACCATCCAGAACACTGCAATCTGCCAGATACTCAGAAGAGTCCTGTGACCGGAGAGACTTGCTGTCACTCAGACTCCAGGAAAGACCATCAGCTAATGCGATGTGCAAAACTCAAAAGCGAGTAAAAAATTATAACCAAAAAGCTACGAATAGTCATTGTTGCTTTAACTTTGAAACCAATTTTTTTTAACTCGTCACTTATTCTAATTTCTAATGCTCAGCGGTCCCACGTTGGTTAATCGTTGCAAGCTCTTTAGCAACATAGTTCAGTCCCGCTGGATGCCCCATAACTTGCACCTTTGTGTCACATCCTATTCGAGGCAAATGGGTTGGGTAAATACCTAACAATATTATTAACTCTCTCGTTCATGTATTATTATGGTTACAACCCAATCATAGGTGCAAGGCTAGAAGGAGGAATGAGAATCAACTCACTAACATGGTCCGCAACCAATCGCTAATCAGTCGTTACCACGCGAAGGTCTTTGCACCATGCAACAAGTTTTATTTTTTCACATTAAAAGATGTCCACTAATTTTATTCAGGATTTTACGAGGGTAATCCCAAAGGTAGGTCTCCAAAAATATTTGCGAAATCACAGAAACGTTATTGTTTATTATCAATAAGTTTACAAACCATTTTAAGTTTGAACATGTTATCTATTTTTCTATATAATCGACATTTCGGTCAATTCATTTTTGTAGCGCTACAGAAGTTTTGTATGTCCATGTCATACCAGTTCGACACCATGTGTTGAGAAGCGCTGAAACTCGCTGTCGTTGCAAACTCCATACAAACGTGCGACGATTTTGAACATCAGCCATGAGTTAACCATACACTTCTTAATTGGCAATGAATTTCAATCAGTGTAATCCTTTTGCGTTCTAATCCATATAATTGCTGAACTGACATTTGGCGTGAGCATCAATCGGAGCTTCATCAAAATGACGCAAAGCTAAGACTGAGTGCGTCATGGGTATACTGGAGCAAGTGTATGCAAAAAACACAACAGTGTTTCCAATAGCCGCGATGAACAGTTCCCTTGGCGTCCCCAGCGCTTGGAGGACTACATTTGAGATTACCATCTTTTTAACCATTATGCTATCGTTATTCTGTTATGTCTACTTACTCGTTTAACGTCGCCGCTAGATCACTCCGTCCAATTTGTAGACTCGATGTTTTTGAACGAACGGTTTTCGGATTTGAGGCCAGTAATGTAACCCGCTTGTGTCTCTTTCCAGGCCGATCACGTGTTTGTAACTTGCCAATGTTCGTTCTATAAATTTCAGTTGTTGTTCCATTTGGATGGACACAAACACGTGATCGAGCCTGAGAAAAGATGACACAAGCGGGTTACATTACTGGCCAATTCAAAATCCAACAACGTCGTTTCAAAAACATCAAGTCTACAAATTGACGGACGTGATCATAGCTCGACGTTAACAGTAAAGTAGACATAACAGAACTAACGATAGCATAATGTTAAAACGATGTAATCTCAAATGTAAGGCTCTCCAAAGCGCTGGGGACGCAGGAACGTTCATCGGCTATGGAAACACTGGTTGTGTTTGTTGCATACACTGCTCCACGTATACCTCATACGCACATCAGTCTTACTTGCATCATTTCTGATGAGCTCCCGATGGATGCTACGCCAAATGTCAATTCACGCAATTATTCGATTTAGAACGAAAAGCATTACACTATAAATTTCATTGCCAATTAACGAAGTATGTTAAACCATGGTCGATGTTAAAAACGTCCGCACGTTCTGTAGGAGTTGCAACGACAGCGAGTTTCAGCGCTTCCTCAACACATGGTGTCGAACTGGCTATACATGACATTACAAAAACTTTCTGTACGCCTATCAAAATATGAATTGACGAAATGTCGATTATATAGGAAAAATAATACTGTTCAAACTTAAAATGTGTGTAACATTATTGATTAAAAACCAATAAACGTTTTCTGTGATTCCTAAAATTTTGGAACCTTACCTTGGTTACCTCGTAAAAATCCCTAAATTAAACTTAGTTGACATCTTTTAATGTGAAAAAATAAAAAACTTTTGCATGGTGCCAAAAGACACTCGCGTGTGGTACATGATTAGCGATTAGGTTACGACCCATGTATGATGTTCGATTCTCATTCCCTCCTTCTAGCCTTGCACCTATGCTGTGTTTGTAAACCCATAATAAACATGCACCGAAGAGTTAAGATAATATTTAGGTATTGACACCCATTTGCCTCGAATAGGATGTGATCACAAGTCGCAAGTTGGGGCATCCATGCGAGAACTGAACATGCTTGCTAGGCTGCTAACCATTACACCACAGTGGGACGCCTGAGCTAGAAAATAGAATAAGTGACAGTTAAAAAAAAATTTGTCAAAGTTAAAGCAACCAATTGATATTCTAGCTCTTTTGTTATAAATTATTTTACTCCTTTGGTTTTCACATCAGCATTAGCTGATTGGTCTTTCACTGGACTGAGTGACACAAGTCTCTCAAGGTCACCAGGAACTCTTCTGAGTATTCTGCAGATTGCAGTTCTGGAGTGGTATCAACCTTTCCTCTGATTTCGGACTTTCCAAAACCCTTTCCATCCTTTGTGACCTTTCCAAGTGCACCAACTACAATTGGCTATCACTTGACTTTCATATTTCATAATTTTTCAGTTTCTCTGTCAAGGTCCAGTATTTGTCCATTTTTCATATTCCTTTGTTCATCCTATGCTGAACGCAAAATCTAACCAGCTGATAAGTTCTTTCTTTTTTGTAATCAACACTATTATATTACATATTATTTAAATTTAACAGGCTTCCCGAAGAAGGTGACTGCGAGTTCAAATAATCAATGTGTTGTTTGTTGGTTTCTTTGTTAATGCATATCAACCTTTGTGTTATTTAATGCCAAAAGATTGTTAGAGAACAATAGTGGTACTTTAACTCAAGACGGAAGGGAAAGGGGGATTGCGATGAATGTAAACTCGCCTTTACAAGTGCTAGCCAACCAGGTACGTTTACCACTACACCAGGGACTAACCCGAGCATCATTGAGAGAAATCTCTTTGTTATTTGTCAGTACTCTCTTCCTGTTTCGTAGACTTCAGCTCGAGTGCAGTCGATGAATAAATAATAAAATAAAAAAAAGAGCTAAAGATAAAAGAAAATCCTAATAAAAATTGATGGACATTAAAACATTCGAATCTTTGAAAAGTTTTAATTTCAAGACTTCCTATATCCTTCCAATTCAATAATAGTTGACATTAAATATTGATCAATTTTTTCTTATATTTCCAGTCTTTTAGGAAAACAGCTCTGCGAAAATTTTCACTAAAAGCTACATTAAGTAAGACAATTGTCACATTCATCTTGCACCAATTTCGTTCACAGACAAATTTTGATATTTATCCTGTTATTATTATTATATTATATATTTTCACTCCTGTGAGTTTTTACACCAAGCTTAGCTGCATGTCTTCACTGGATAGATCCGATGACAGCAAGTCTCCTCAAGACTCTTCTGAGTATTCTGGCGATTAGCAATCAGTATCTGAATCGGGTCTCAATCTTCCTCAATTTCCGGTTTCTCCAGTCTTTTTCCAAAGATTTTGAGACCCGTTCCAAGTGTACCAATTCAAATTGCTTATCACTATTACCCTCGTATTCCACAGCCTTTCATTTTTGCAGTCCTAGTATTTGTCTATCTTTTCGTGCCCTTCATCTTCGACCTTGTGATCTGCTAGAACTGAAATTCACCAGTAACCAATTCTCTCTTTTTTGTTGTTGTAATCAATTACTATGTCTGGTTTCCGGCTGGGAAAATGCATCCGTTATCTTGAAGCCCAGAAATTTTATGCGTTTATTCTCAAGAACAGATCTGTTTATGCATTATACATTTTGTTGCATAGTAAAAAATTTTTTTGCATTAATCCCAGTGAATCACCTCCCAAACCCATTATTATTTTATTATTATTATTATTACCCTTTCAGTCTTCTTTTTCCTCCTCTTTTTCTTCTTCATTCAACGCCATTCCCAATCAATTAAACAAATTATTAATTAAAGTTAAAGTAAGTAAAAGTAAAAGTCGTCGGAGCGCCTAATTTGTATCACCATACACGCTGAGGAGTCTTATCCCCTTTTTCATAGCGAGTGACCAAGGAGATGTTTTGATCTATTTGAGTGCCCACCCACATCACCCCACTTTACCGCAAATTCCCTTGCTGCTCATACGCTGAGTGGCGAGGGCCGATCGAATCAAGAGCCTTGTGATTCTAGCTGAACACTCTACCGGACTTGAGCTAACCACTGCGACTTAAATAGATTAAATTATAATATTTCTCATAGATTAAATTACATAAGTAACATTCCTTTAAATAAATGTATAAGAATCAGGGATAATCGTTTAAAAAATAACCTACGTCCTTATAATGCTTAGTGCAATCCATATTACTCTAACGCTGAATATTCGTAAAGAAAAGACGACAAATAACTTACATGAAATAATGCACTTATGAATAATTAATAAACATAACAAGAATAACAAAATCCACACGTCCCCAAAACAAATGACGTGTACAAATATCCAATGACTGATTATAAAGATCTTACGGTCTTCCATGGTTTCATGTGAGGAGCATAAATGGTGAGAAGAGGACTAATGTCTCTTTCTAACTAATGACAGGCTAAAAAATCTTGCCTTTTCGCTCAACGAGCGAGAATCCGAAATGAGATAGGTCTGGCAATAGAAATAAAAAAGAAAACTTGAAGAGCTGCATTTTCATGTGACTAAAAGACACGTGACGTAGGAAGCCACGCCCTCCAATCCAAGGGAAACTCTCCCTACAAATTTTTAGTAAAATATATTATAAGAGGTTAATATCGTAGATGTTCGTCTTTTGGGATAAAAAAAAAATGGTATTTGAAAAGAAAAGAAAAAAAAGAATACTATGTAGCGAATCGAACGGCAAAACTTTTGCATGACCAACAACGGCCCGTCGGTCAAGAGACACGAAGTGCATTTGTACTGTGGGAGAAGCAGAGAAGGTGACGAGTCCGACTGTGTGTGAAATGTAAGTGTCCTTGAGCCGCGATTTTTATGGCAAGTCTCGTACTGGCGAGACGCAGAGTTGTGACGTGTCTCGGCCGACCGGAGTATAAAAGAGTACGTTGACAGGCCGAGGTGGAAAACACACCGCGACTGTAGTTGTCAAATTCTTCTCAGGTTCTTTTTCTTTGGATTAGAATCAGAATTTCATTTCGTGCTAGATACTACTAGTTTATTCATTTTGTGTAAATAAATTTGGAAGAGAGAGTCTGCGTAGCCGTAACGGCTAATTACTGGACTGGTACATCGTATAAGGGAGTTCGAACGCCAGCCTTGCTATTTTACATTCACTTCGAACTAATACCCCAGGGAAAGTATGAAATCTCCTCATCCAAACTATGATTAAATATACACTACTAGTGGCTTTGCATAAATAACCCAGGAATGTTGATCTGCCATTAAACAAAGAAAAAACAAACTAGCAGTCGAAAGCTATATCAACCAGGTGCTAAAGACATGAAGCAAATTAGCAAAGAATGATGTGTATCAGAAACAGAAAGCCCCCCCGACGTAGTGCTAACATGCTGGACTGCGACATTGCGTAGTAAGCGAGTTCAAACCCCAGTCGCTCTATTACGTTCACTTTCTGACGAAAACCCTCTGGAATGAATAAACCTCGTTCATCCCCCAGATTTGATTATAGAACCACTACAAGGATGGCTTTGCATTAAATAACCCACGAAGATTAAAGTCATTTTAAATAAAGAAACCGAACCATATTGTTGAATTAATTGTTGAATAATAATCATTGTTGGATATATAATACTATCCGAATTATTTTATTAAAAAGACAAAACAAAAAATTAGATAAAATAACATAAACAGTGCGTACGTAAACATTGACTCAGCGATGTATTGTGAAAATATTGTCCTTTACGATTAATTAATCATGGGTTCATTGATTCATAGTTGCTTTCATAAAAACCAACAGACACCTAAAATGACTCATTCTAATCGTGTTCAGAAATCTAATTAGGATTATTTATTCCCCACGAGGCCAAAAATGTGACATAAAGGTTTTCATTTAAGGTTGGGGGACTTTTTTCCCGGGGAGAAGCCAGTAATCTAATGTATTCCTGTTATTGATTATTATTTTTCGATGAGTTTGATAAGTGGATTATTAGATTTTTTCGAACCGGTTGCTCATTTTATGTTAATATAGACAACTTTTGCGATAGAGCCCTCTGGCCTTCTTCAGGTATTTCTGCCAAATCGGAAGCCTTCATTTTAACGGCCTCACAACTGCGAACCAACCTTTAATTTAATCCATTAATTAGTTTTCTCATTCCGTAACCATGACCCGGTTTTAGGTGCTTAAGCTATGTAAAGTATTCTATTATTTCAACCTGTAGTCAGGATTTACTGCCCCAAATTTGATTCTCGCTTAGTAAAGAGTAGGAGGTATCACAAGAGGACCAGCTTCATTATTATGATACGTCGTGTTGGTAATTGATACCTTTCCTAAAACAAAATGGCATTACTTTTTGACTCGCGCCTATGTGGAGATAGATGTGATCATAGAGACCAGCTTCATTTGATTTGTTAAGATACAGTTCCTTGTTTTAATTATAACCTGTTACTAAATAAAATGGATACCTTTTTACTCGCACTTCATGATTCATTTGGCTCGTGACAGCCAAAATGTTCACGAGATCGGTGAGTGCGACCTGCCGCGGGCAAACAGGTATCTGTGCATTCCTATTACTTTGAATAGTAATAAATCGAAAAGACTGTCTGCAATATTCTTCTTTAAAAAATTATTTTATACACGAATTTCCACAAAAATTTGTGTTATTTCTGATTTAAATCCTGAAATCTGTAATTAAATTCTCACGTTTTTGTTTTTTCATCAGACCAAAAGTCTTCCAAGGACATCACCGATACGAATTCACAATGGGAATTACAGAATAAAATCTAAACAAAATATTACATCGAAGTTTGGCATAATCACAATAAAAGTAAGTACATTTTATTATTCCCATTTCCCCCACTTTACTCATTCATAGGAAAATAAAAATTGAGATATTGACTTTTTTAATTATAAAACATACATATGTATTTAAATATGTATATATAATGTGTTATGCAAATTATGTTATATTATCTGTTGTATAATATCGTATATTAATCGTTGTTATAATATATGTATGTTTTACTAGCAAAATAAAAAAACCCCTCGGGCGACTTAAAATAAATAATTGCCGGGAATGGGAGTGAAAATTAATTTCAGAGAATTGTATCATAAGTAAATAAAATCATCAAATTTATTAAAGGAGTAAAAAATAAAAATAAAATAATAAAAGAATTTTTAAAAAATTGAAAGGAAATTAGTTTTAACTTTAAATATATATTAAAAAAACAAACTATATATTAATAATAATACCAGTATTATTATTAAAACTTGTTTTAAAAAACCAATGAGGACTGTCTAACATTCATGCTCAAATTTTGAATGTATTATTTTTATTTATGACATTTGATGGTAAGTTACTAAGCAGTACGTAGTTTTTTACAACAAAAACCGAGCGATCTCATTATTAATAAATTTTATAATATTATTAGATTTGCATAAATAACCCACAGGTTGATATGCCATTAAACCAAACCAATTGTCCATTTTTTTTCTTAATAAAGATTTAAATTTGTTTTGATCCTATAATACCTAATCTGTTGTTTAATAAAGCCTTTCCCGAAATACATTTCCATCAGCTTGACTTTCCCCTCGAATGAGTGTTTCCAGTGAATAGGTGCCCAGGCCACAAAATATATATTCTAAATGAAAAAAAAAAAAGCATGTGTGATGAACTACATTAACCCTTACTTAATCTAGAAATAATTCATATGTATAATAGTCTAAAAGTAAAATCTATTCAGGGTTACATTCCTTCTCGCAGTGTCCCCTATGATGTTAGGTATACGAGAGTAATTACCTCCAGTAGGCATTAGTCTTAGCAATCAGCCTTATAAAAACAGAATTGGGCAAGTCCAAAAAACTCTCCAATCTCCAGCCTTCGCAGAGTAATACGCACATCGTTGCGTCTCCTGTCTACAAACGGGGTATAAGCATTCTCCCAGCATTCTGTGTCGCATAGCACATGTGAACATGCTCAAATATTGTATGTTTATATTTTTTCTCTTGACCAGTAGCCTCAAGACTTTACCTACAAAGTATTATTTTCCAATTTCACCATCGTTAAACAAAAAAAAAAAAACTTACAAAAAAAAACTGATGAAGACCAAACTCATCCAAGAAATTAGACATTAAGAATGTTTTTGAGCCATCCCCATGTTGTAGTGGCTAACGTGCTTTGGAATGCTAATCGTAGAAGCGAGTTCGAATCCATTTGTGCTATTACGTTCGCTTTCAGGTGGTTTTGGCATTAAATAAGCCACGAATTTGATATTGCCATTAACAACGAAGCCACAACAGTCACAAGGTTTTTGTTTTAGCCAAGCAACAACGTTGTATAAAGATTTGAATGCAGAATAGTATTATAATAATAAGTGTAAAGTCGTCGGGCGCCTAAAGTCCGTATCAGCCAATTCAGCATGAGTCTATCGCAATTTCACTTGCGCGTAGACCAAGGAAATTATTTTAGCGTCTGAGGTGGAGCGCCAACCACCATTCAGCACCTTACTTACGCACAGATCCCTATGCTACTCATATGCTGAGTGGCGAGGACCGTATCGAACTAGAACCTTGCTGGTTTCTAGCCGAACGCGCTCTACCGACTTAGCTAACCCGACCCCTAATATAATAATAATTGCACTGCTTAAAAATCTGCCAATATACTCAAAGAGTCCGGAGATAGAGGAACTTGCTCACCCAAGACCCCAGTTGAAAGATCCATAGGTAATGCTGATGTGAAAACTCAAAAATGAGAAATAATATAATAATAATTAATAAGTAATTAATAATAATATCTTTTTAGCTATATATTAGTCTGAGACCTGCACTGTTCCTTATAAACATTCATCTTAATTCTACAAATATTTATACTCTTTCCACGTATTTAACATTGCCTAAAGGAGTTCTAGAAAAGGCAGTTCACTATTGACATTTAGTTTATTCATGTATTTCACCCCTCTTTTACGTTGCCAACATTCTTTAAGAGTTTTAATTAATACCCGGATTGATATTTGAGCAATATCATGAGATGACTAACCGGCTTTCCAATTTATGACATCAAGTTGCACGAATCATTCTATAAATAAATAAGATGATGACACTTAATTTACCAATTCATTGACGTGCAACGTTCTCTCTCTTCACCGACGCTTTGATAAAAAACTTTCATCCGTAGCGAAAACAAATTTCTTGCACACCCGACTATAATATATGCGTTTTTCAAGCTGAGTCTTAATATTCAAAATGGGCGTTACCGAAATGACACTGTATCGACAACGCTTGTATCTAATTGCATTTCCTACCATAGACGATAGGAAATAAATTATATTCATAATCTATTTGACCAGAGTTGATATAGAATATTGATACCTACTCTGTAAACACATTGCAAACTAATTTACGCCTAGGCCAGTTTTAACTCAGTCGGTTAGAGCATCCGCCTAAACCGCAAGGTTCTGGTTCAATTACCGACCCTCCCACACAGCCCAATGAGCAGAACTGTGAAATCTGTATAGTTAAATGGAGCTGAAAGAAGTGAGCTCCACCTCAAAAGCAAAAAACAATTTCTTGTAGCGTATAAAAGATAGACTCCCTCGCTGTCCGCTGGTACTGACAACAGGGCCACCCCACGACTTACTAATGTATTTTAATGCAAATACTTTTCCACCTTTCAATAAGAGACGTTTATAATTAAAACAATAATTATTTTGAGAGAGCCCGGGTTTACATGCTTATATCGTAGAAAAGTGAGTCGATCCAGAGTGTCAATCTGGACGAAACTATTTCATTTTAACAAGCGCAATGGAGCGCGTGTGTAATGGTTAAAAGTAATGTAAAGACTCGTGCCTGTTCAAATTCTGGACGTGGAAATGGACTCGTCGACCCGTCGTTCGAAATCTCTGGACGAGCTTGTTAAATTCATTATAGCGCTTAATACTCTAAAAAAAGGTAGATCCTACCCTTCCCTCCACTATGGTAAATAAGGACTGCTCTTTATCTGATTAAGGCAACCGTCTATGTGAAATTCAAACCTGTTAAATTTGCTAATAAATACCTTTGTATTCCATCCGTTCATGTGAGGGTGTTGAAAATATACATAGCGCGAATGCTCTGGGAAAAGGTACACATCCAGCATTCTCCCTCCAGGTATGGGTAAATATAGACAATCTGACCCTTTAAACCTTGCGTTAAGCAACCATTTTTAAAGAAGGAAACCCTGAATTCGAACTCCGGCTAACCTTGGTCACACCTATACTCGTGCGAGATTGTAAAATATTATTTACGCACCCCCCCCCCCCCCCCCCGTCGACAGAACATTGGTCGTACGTTTATCAAGTTAGACCTCATCAACCTCAAACCTCCAGCACTCCTCTCTCTATCTCTCTCTACTCTCTCTCTATCTCTTATCTTATATATATATATATATATATATATATAATATATTTTATATATATACCAACAACTCCGACACTTTAGCATAGATGCGACACAGGTTAATTTCTAAGCGAGTTAACGGGTTGAATTCAGAGTTTTTCTCTCCTAGACGCTTACCTCCCAAGGTTAAAGAGCCCAGCCTGTCCTTTACTATTACCCCATAGCTAAGGGAATATTAGATCCATACCTTTCCCAATGTACTAGCGCTATATTGAAAGCAAGCAGTCTCGTCCAGGATTTGAACACGCGCGACTGTCCATTCTACGACTCTACCATTGCACCACGAACCTCATAAAAATTTTGACCTCGAACTCAGTGCTGTATAATTCTAGTTGAGTGTTAGGTTACAGACAGAAAGGCGTCAAAGGTTACCGTCATTTTGAAAACGTGACGAGAAAGAAACTTCTTTCTTTTTTAAATTGTTTCAAGCAACGAAATATTGTTGTATAGCTTCATATCTTGCATATTATATAATAATATAAATATATATATATATTATATATATGAGAGTAATAGATATGAGTATAAGATAATAAGATATAAAACAACACAATATGCTGTAAAGTGAAAACCATTTTATATCATATTCATAGCTAATATGAACAATTATTTCGATTTATAAAAATATCTTCAGCTTGTTTTTTTTACTCCGGACTTATCGACGAGCGGAGACGAAAATAATATGATTCAAAACCGAAAACATGGTTGCAATAAAAGTTATTATTAGCTATTAATAGAGCTATAAAATGTTCACTAACGGCCTATGTTGTTTTTTCATATCCTCTATCTATACTCATACCGTCATTAATTTCCTTCTCTTAACTTATATAATGGAAAGAGGTCTTATAGAACGATCAAAAAAGGTGGAGCATTCGTATAATCTCTCCCACATTTTTAAATCTTTACTCTACTTACTTGCTGAGGAGTTGAGTAGCTGGTTACTTAGTCTGTCTCTTCATGCTGGACATGTTCTACAAGATTCGTAGAAGCTTGCTCTGTGAATTAGTTCGCTATTATTCACAAAGACGACATAAGGATTTATTTTGATTTATAATATCTTTTATTTTAACCAGACTTCTCAACCTGCGCCGGATGAACAAGACGATTCTTACATCATGTTGTCTTCCGCTTAAAACTGTGACTAACCTAGCCACTCCACTCTCACGGTTCCATTGGCGGGAAGGTGGACATTCTTCTAATCTTATCGGGTCTTACTCTAAGATCTGGTCTGATCTTTCTTTAGCTTCAAGATGCTGGTTGCTATTAGTTCACAAGGAGAACAACCAAGGCTGTATTCTGTATACATTTTTATTCAGAACAGACTTTCTCTACCTCGGACCCCTCAAACCGCACTCGTGAAGTCCGAAGCCAGTACGTCTTACATCACGACGTCTCCGGCATAACTAGCTACTTCACTTCCGTTTGACCAGTTTTCCAGCGCGGAAAGCGGGTCTAACTTTGATCTTACCGAGTGTTAGTCAGTTCCAGTTGCCCTTGATTTGATATTTCAACGATTGAATTCAAAATCTGCTCTAACTAACCGCAAAAAAGCATAATTATCAATATACAATAACACTATTAGTTTATAACTTTATTTACTCATTCATTTTTTCTACTGGAGCATAGTAGGTGTCGAGATTAAATCCTAATTTTTTTAAATTTGAAAATTAAAATCAAAATTACGACCGGTTTAGCACAACCGTAAGCACCCGAGCGTAAGCAACCACAAGGTTCCTGCGTTCATAACTGCCCTCGCACAACTCAGTGTATGAGTAGCACTGGTATCTGTGCGTAAAGTAGGAGCTTATGTAGTGTGTGCTCCACATTCAGACCCTAAAAACAATCTCCTTAGTCTAGCACCTAGTGAAAGGGATAGACTCTCTTGCTGTCTGGTGATACCGACTTAGCCACACAGAGACTACAAGATGCTTTGATTAAGTACCTTATGGGAGCCTTAAACAAAAAAACAAACCAAAACCATGGCCCTAGTGTAACTTTATTAGAAGAATAGAAGCGGCTATCCGAGTTGGCTGGATAGAGAAGGGAGTTAGATCTCGCAGATCCTGATTATTTTGGTCTTCCATAATTGATCTGTTCATGTTTTATCAACAATCCACGAAATGACTTTCCATCACTCACTATTCAAATCCTAATTTTAAATATCTAATGAAAACAAATAATTTCCATTATTCTGCACAAAAAGCAAGCTCTGTGTATATTTATGTGTGTATTAATAATATATATAATAATATATATATATATAATTGAAATATTACCACGACAGGACTAGTCTGTCGTGAATATGATTCAATTACAATTATATATATATAATTCCTCTATCAAATTTAATATATATATATATATATATATATATATAATATAGTATATATATATGTCCTTTACTTGTTTTATTTGTTAGTTCACGGACTTACATTACACACAACTGCCTTTTATTAATGTTATAAGATAAATAGATGTCTTCTCCTTCGCGCCTATCATTATCATTGTTCCAATTGTTGTCGATTTCATGTTTGGTACCAATTAAATGTTTATTTCGTCTGAAAGCATAAACGCAAAATTAGTTGTTTGGACTCGCCCGTCCCCCCCCTCCTTTTTTCAAACCTTTAAAAGCTTCTTCTTCATATGAAACAATTATATTATCATCGGCCGTTGTTTGTTTTTTATTTTTCATTAATTCTTACTTTCAATCAATATTGATGATTATATCAAATTAGGACACCCAGCTGTTCGTCAAAGGTACAGACTCACACACACCACACACCACACACAGAGGCATGTGTGTTTAAATCAAGAATTGTTATATTATATATATAAACTATTTAGCAATAGATATTGAGCAAACATATAAAAATAATAATTAATTATCATACTGACATATTCCAGGAGAGAAGACACACACACATACACACACACACACACACACACACATACAGAAAAGAGAGACGAGGGGCAACAAGAAACACACACACACGCGGCCCATACAGAGAGGCAAACACAACACAAGAGAGAAAATAGACAGTATACACAGAGAGAGAGAAGACAGGCAAAAACAGAAGGGTGAGAACAGACCAGACAACATACACAATATTCTCGAGCGATTTTGTATTAAAAAACAACAAACCAAACATAATTAAAATTAGCATTAACGCCGCAATAAATACGAAACATATTAATAATACGCTAATCTTAGCAACTTCAAAAAATATAATAGACTTTCCTTATTTGAATGAACAATATATAAATTAATTAATTAATTGCAACACGCTACAACCTACAATCCCCCGATGACGACCGGCAAATGTAGAAATATGGACAGTTCTCACAAGGATCCAAATTTACGAAAAACCACTAGAAAACTATGAAAGAATACAAAAGATAATAAAGAAAATATTCCGTAGTCTTCAACATACCAGCAAACACACACACACAACCACCACAACACACACACAATAATATATAAATATTATATATATAATAATATATAATATGTGTTGCAGTTAACTAAACAAAAACCATCTGTTTTTTAACAATTTATTTGTGATTTTTTTCAATTTCTGGCCAACTTTTAATATTTTGGTGAATTTGTGGATTAGCCTATTCATTCATTCATTATTATGTTAGCTGGATTATAGGTAACACAAAATTCGAGACTAAAGTTTAATTTCAATAATATAAAAATTAAAATCAAATGTCTTCGACTAGGATGCTTGACATTAAAATAAACCCACTAAGTGATATGCCATTAAAACAAAGAAACTAAACCTAAAATTTGCTTAACGCAACTACCTTAATAACAAAAAATGAATAAACAGGATTGATATTATTTGTTGTGTGTTTTATTTTATCTTTTTTTTTTAACAGAATGCCCATAATGAAAAGAAATTAAAAACCAGAAAATAAACACACATGTTTTCTGGGCCGTAAGTATTTTCTTACTTACTGTTATGCAACCGAGCCAACCATATCAGAATTATTAAACAAATAAAACTGTCATTGAATCTTAATGACTGTATAAGAATTAGGCTAATCTGAACAATATCTCATAATGAAAAACAACCCTCCCTGTTATTCACTTTGAGAAGCCATCTTGTTTTGTCGCCATTTTCATTCACCGTAAATCTAACTGAAAATACGAATTTTTCGAATCAATAAAACTGCATTGTTTAACACAAAAGTATCATAAATGTATGTCCCAAACAAATAAGTCACAATATTTACCGTAATAAAAAGTTTATTAGTATAAAACTTACTGTCTTACCATGGCGAGTGTTAAAACTAAGAAGATGGAAACTAATCTCTAATATTTTCTACCGAACAGAGCTGTATAATATTCCTTTCGATCAACTGAACAGCATCATCTAAAAGTTTCAAGTTTATTAATACTTTGTTATAATGTTTAATTTATGTTTATTTGGAAACTGGTGCTTCAAAACCTGATAGAATTCTATGCAAATGCATAAACACAACTCCAGAAGTTGGCAAAGATTGAAGACCATAGGTAAACTATTTTCAACATTTTAGACACTGACAAATGGAGATTTGTTTTATTCTCATTACATGTTTTCTTTATGGTTAATAAATACTATTAGTATTATCGCGTTATTCCGACTATTTCCTCATCTTTATTGTTATTTGTAACAACTCGCCGATATGCCCTCTGTGCTTCTTCAGGTATTTCTTGTCGGACTCGAACCTTCTTTCGAACTCGAAATCTTCTTGTCGTAATCTGGAGCCATCACGGAACGTCAAACTAACCCTTTATTTAGTCTCGGTATCCTTCTCATTCCGCTAAACCATAGCTGGGCAGGAGTTGTTGTAAATTATTTTCTATTGTTACGTGCCTCTACTCAGGATTAACCCGAATCCAGAGATAACTGTCACCTAGAACACTGTCTTAACCTAACTACCTATCCCACTAACATTGTCAATTGCGGCAGAACATAGAAAAATAATTAACACAACTCCCGACAAAGAAAATACCCTGAGAACCGGACGGCATATCACCCGAAACAGGTACAAAATAACAAGGAAGATGGCGGACAATAGTCCAATAAACGCAGATTAATACTAATCATCAAGCCTGCATCTCAAACATTCAGAGAAATACTATTTGTAATCGGACAACATTCGTTCCCAATCCTATATCTGAAAATTATGAACACGTATTATTCCAGTTACGTTAATGTAGTATACAAATTTTACTTCTACAAATAGGCTTTGACTTTACATATTCCATGAGTTATATCCATTAGACAAAACCAAAGCAAATTTTTAAACAGTCGAGAAACTATTTTAAAATGTTAAAATTGTTATACCTGTTTAAGGGTCAGATAAATAATAAACTCAACACGGAATAAAATGTAAAAACAATTGATATTCAGCAATATATCAACGTACAATGAAAAGGGTTTCTTGTTCACAGCGTACACGAAGAACATGTATCTTCTATCTCACGGAGTAGCTTTTTCTGTTACCATGACTTACACTTTGTAATCCATGTTCGTGTCATAGTGAGTCACCTACAACCAGATAAGCATCTAATAAGAATTGGTGACATCCAGACAAAATAATGTTAAATCAGCTAGAAATTGGTGAAGCTCATTTGGTTTGTTTGAAGACTTCTTTAAAGTTCATCTCTGTAAAGTCTTTTAATGATCAAAGCCTAATTATAAGATTATAATACAATTCCGTTTTTCTTCTTTAGCTGTCTTTAGCATATAAATTCACGACGTTTAATCTGGAATTTTGATCTAACTTTTTAATCCTTTAAAGTTTTATTTTATTTTTGCTATTTACAACATCAATATGCGTATAAAAAAATTATCGGGCTCGACCGATGCGAGTTTGAGTGAATTTAATGGATTCATTGTGGAACCTAATTTTTAAAAATTCAAATCTTAAATGTTGATCTAATTCACCACATACATTTGTTGTTGTTATTTTTAATCTGGCACACACGTCTATAGAATACTCGACTGCAACTACTGCAAGGTCATGACCCTCATGGAATACCCAGTTGCTGTGGAACGACCCTGATCTAGGACCGAATCCTGTTGCGAGTAGTCCATCACGTAACATTCCACATGGTTTACTTGGGCAAGATGCCGTCAAAGAAGCCCAACCCCGATTAATACAAGACGCATACCACCTATAGTATTGTCCGGACTCTATGTTCTTATCACAACCTTAACTCTTTTTACATATTACTAATAAGGCGTGGCTACCTTAGTTTCCTGGTATCACTTAATTGCATTCTATGATGAGTCTCTCCTC
>CM042141.1:89734852-89951570 GCA_023376005.1 Doryteuthis pealeii | reverse complement strand
GGTGCCACACCACCATCAGCTCTCACTTTACGCACAATCCTGTGCGCTCATACGCTGAGTTGGCGAGGCGGCATCGAATCAAGAGCCTTTGATTCCTAGCTAACACTCTACCGGACTGAGCTAAACCAGCTTCTGACTTAAATAGATTAAATGATTAATATTTCTCATTGATTAATTACATACAGTAACATCCTTTAAAATAAATGTATGAAGATCAGGGATAATCGTTTAAAACTAACACTACGTCCTTATATGCTTAGTGGCATCCATATTACTCTAACGCTGAATATTCGTAAAGAAAGACGACAAATAACTAAGAATAATGGCACTTATGAATATTAATAAACATAAATGTTAATAACAAAATACACACGTCCCAAACAAATGACTTACAATATATTCCCTGACTGATTTAAAAGACTTACGGTGTCTTCCATGGTTTATGGGAGGCAGCGATAAATGGTGAGAAAAGACTAATTGTTCTCTATTCTAATCTATGAACAGGCTAAGAATATGGCCTTTTCGCTCAACGAGCGAGAATGAAATAGATAGGTCTGGCAAAGGAAATAAAAGAGAAAGCCTTGAAGAGGCTGCATTTTCATGGACTAAAGGACACGGACGTAGGAAGCACCGCCCTCAATCCAAGGAAGACTCTCCCATACAATTTTAGTAAAATATATTATAAGATGGTTAATATTCGTAGATGTTCGTCTTTTGGGTAAAAAAAAAATGGTATTGAAAAGAAAAAAAAAAAAGAATACTATGTAGCGATCGAACGGCCAAAATTTAACCTAACAACGCCCGTCGGTCGAAGAGACACGAGTGGCTGTGTACGTGGGAGAAGCAGAGAAGGTGACGATTCCGACTAGTCGTTTGAGAATCGTAAGTGTCCTTGAGGCCGCGATTTTTAGTGGCAAGTCTCGTACTGGCGAGACGAGAGTTGTTGACGTTGCTCGGCCAGACCGAGTATAAAGAGAGACGTTTGGACAGTGCGAAGTGGAAAACACGACGGACTTAGTTTGTCAAAATTCTTCTCAAGTGTTCTGTTTTCTTTGTTAAATCAGAATTTCATTTCGTTTGCTAGATACATACTAGTTATTCATTTGTTTAAAAAAAATGTGGGAGAAGAGAGTCTGCTTAGCGTAAGGCTAATTGTTAACTGGACTGTAATCGTAGTAAGGAGTTCGAACGCCAGCCTTGCTATTACATTCCACTTGTCGAACTATTACCCCAGGAAATATGAATCTCGCGTCTAGTGGCTAGATCGTTTAGTGGATTAAATATACCACACTAGTGGCTTTGCATTAAAACCATGAATGTTTGATATGCCTTAACAAAGAAACCAAACTGCAGTCGAAGAGTATATTCAAACCCAGGGTGCAAAAGACAGAATGGCAATAGCAAAGAATGATGTGTATCAGAACAAGAGAAACCCCGAGGCGTAGTTGCTAACATGCTGGACTGCGACATCGTCAGTAAGCAGTTTCAAACCCCCAGTCGCTCTTATTACGTTCACTATTCTGACGAAACCCTTGGAATGGAATAAAACCTCGTCATCCCCCAGATTGGATTAATAGAAACCACTACAAAGGATGCTTAGCATTAAATAACCCACGAAAATTATATGTCATTTAAATAAAGAAACCGGAACCATATTGTTGAAGATAATGTTGAATAATAATCATTGTTGAAATATATAATACTTCCGAATTATTTAGTAAAAAGACAAAACAAAAATTAATATTTTAAAATAACTAATATAACAGTTTGCGTAACACGTGACTCGACGATGTTATTGTAAAATAATGTCCTTTACGATATAATCAGGCTTCATTGAGTTATATGTTGCTCATAAACCAAGGCAGACACCTAAATGACTCTATTCTAATCGTGTCAGGAACTATGTAGGTATTTATTTAAGTTCCCGACGAGCCAAAAATGTACATAAAGTCAGTTTAGTGTGAGCCCCCGGAGCAAGCAAGTATCTAATGTATTCCTGTTATTTGATTTATTATTTTTTCGATTGAGGTTTGTAATGTGTATTATTTAGATGTTTTCGAACGGTTGGCCTCATGTTTATTTTATTATAGACAACTTTTGCACATGAGCCCTTTCTCCTTCTCAGGTTTTCTTGCCAAAACTCTGAAGCCTTCATGTTCTTAATCGGTGCCTTCACGAACTTCGAACCGAACCCTTTATTTAATCCATTGAATTAGATGTTCTCCATTCCGTTACCATGACCGGTTATGAGTGTTAAGCTATGTAAGTATTAATATTATTTGCACTGTAGTCAGGATTGTACCTGCATCCCCAAATTGATTTCTCGCTTAGTAAAGGAGTAGGGGGTGATTCACAGAGACCCAGCTTCATTTTGATGTATATTACATGTCCTGTTGTTGTAATTATTACCTGTCCTTAAACAAAATGGCATACTTTTGACCGCCTATGTGAGATAGGGATGGTCCATAAGAGACCACTTTCATTTTGATCTGTTAATACATGTTCCTGTGTTGTAATTATACCTGTCCTAAATAAAATGGCATTACTTTTTTACTCGCACTCTATGTATTCATTTGGCTCGTACAAGGCCAAAATGTGTCACGAGATACGGTTTGTGCGAACCTGCCGCCGGGGCAACAGGATCTGATGCATTCCTATTACTGTGAAGAGTTAATAAATCGAAAAGACGTCTGCAATATTCTTTTAAAAATGTTATTTTTATACACGAATTCACGAAAAAAATTTGTTTTGGTGTATTGCTAATTTAAACTGAATCTGTATTAAATTCTCACGTTTTTGTTTTTCTCATAGACCAAAGTCTTCAAAGACATCCCGATACGAATGGCAACAATGGGAATTACAGAATAAGAAATCTAAACCAAAATATACAATCGGAAGTTTTGGCAGTAATCACAATAAATAAGTTACGATTTATTATTCCCATTTTACCCCCACTTTTACTTCATTTTCATAGAAATAAAAATTGAGATATTACTTTTTTAACTTATAAAACATAACATATGTATAAATTGTATATATAAGTGTTATGCTAGATATTAGTGTTATATTATCTGTTGTTATAATACTCGTTATATTAATCGTTGTTATTATATAATATTATGTTTACTAGCAAAATAGAAAACGGCCCTCTGGCGACCGTAAAATAAATATTGCCTGGGAATGGAGTTGAAATTAATGTCAGAGAGTTGTATTCATAAGTAAAGTAAAATCACAAATTATTAAAGGAGTAAAAAAATAAAATAAATTTATTAAAAGAATTTTTAAAAAAATGAAATGGAACTTATTCTTGATAATGTAAAATTATATTAAATAAAACAAAGCTATATTATAGATAGATATACCAAGTATGATTATAAAAACTTGTTTAAAAACAATGAGGACTGTCTAACATTGCATGCTCAAATTTGAATGTATTTATTTTATGTTATGACATTTTAGGTTAGTGTACGTAAGCAGTGACGTAGTTTTGTTACAGACAAAAACCGGAAGCGAATCTCCATTAATTAATAGATTTTATAGATATTATAGATTTGCATAAATAACCCAGGTGATATGCCTTAAACCAAACCAATTGTCATTTTTTTTCTTAAATAAAAATTTAAATTTGTTTTAATCCTATAATACCTAATCTGTTGTTTAATAAAGCTTTTCCCGAAATACATTCCATCAGTCTTGAACTTTCCCTTCAATGGAGTGTTTTCCAGTGAATAGGTGCCCAGGCCACAAAAACTGATTTATATCTAAATGAAAAAAAAAGCCATGTGTGCATGAACTTACAATTAACCTTACTTAATCTAGAATAATTCATAATTGTATAAATAGTCTAAAGTGAAAATCTATTGCAGGGATTACTTCCTTTCTCGCAGTGGTTCCCCTATTGATGTTAGGGTATAGAGAGTAATTACCTCCAGTAGCATTATGCTTTAAGCAAGCAGCCTTATAAACCAGAATTGGCGAAAGTCCAAAACCTCTTTCAATTCTCCAGCCTTTCGCCAAGTAATACGCACACGTTGGTTCTCCTGTCTACAGAACAGGGGTATTTAAGCATTCTCCAGCATTCTGTGTCGCATAGACAGTGTGAACCAGCTTCAAATATGTAGTGTTTATATTTTTTCTCTTGTACCATAGCCTCAAGACTTACCTATAAGTATTATTTTCCAATTCACCATCGTTAAACAAAAAAGAAAAGAAAAACTTACAAAAAAAACTGATGAGACCAAACTTCATCCAAGAAATTTAGACATTTAAAATTGTTTTTGGAGCAGTCCCCATGTTGTAGTGCTAAACGTGCTGGAATGCTAATCGTATAACGAGTTCGAATTACAGTGTGTTATTACGTTCGCTATTCAGTGTTTTGGCATTAAATAGCCACGAAGTTTGATATGCCATTAAGCAACGAAGCCACAAACAGTCACAAGTTTTTTTGTTTTTAGCCAGCACAACGTTTTATAAAGATTTGAATGCAGAATAGTTATTATAATAATAATTAGTAAAGTCGTCGGGCGGCCTAAAGTCGGTATCAGCCAATCAGCATGGGAGTCTATCGCATTTTCACTTGCCATAGACAAGGAAATTATTTTAGCGTCTTGAGTGGAAGCGCCCACACCTACCATCAGCACCTTACTTTACCGCACAAATTCCCTATGCTACTCATATTGCTGATTGGCGAGGACGTATGAAACTAGGAACCTTTTGGATTTCTACCGAACGCTTACACTTAGCTAACCCGCCCCTAATAATAATAATAATTTGCACTGCTTAAAATCTTGCCAGAATTACCAGAGAGTCCTGGAGTAGGAGGAACTTGCTGCAGCCCAGACCCAGTGGAAAACCATCAGTAATGCTGATGGAAAACTCAAAAGGAGTAAATAATAATAAATAATAATAATAATAATAATAAAATATCTTTTTTAGCTAGTATATTAGGTCTGAGACCTTCAAGCTTCCTTATACATTCATCTTAATTCTACAAATATTTATACTCTTTCCAGGATAATTTAACATTGCCTTAAGATTCAGAGAAGGCATTCACTATTTACAGGGTGTTTTATTTCATGTATTCACCCCTCTTTAACGTTGCAACATTTCTTTAAAAATTTTAATTTATACCCCTGGTATTGATATTTTGAGCAATATCTATGAGAGACTAAACCGGTTTCAATTTTATTGACTCAAGTGCACGAATCTTCTAAAATAAAATAAGATGATTGACACTTAATTTACAATTCATTGGACGTGGCAACGTCCTCTTCTTTTCACCACCTTTGATAAAACTTCATTCCGTAGCGAAACAAAATTTCTTGACACACCCGACTATTAATATAGGCTTTTCAAGCTGAGTCTTAATATTCAAAGGCGTTTACCGAAAGTGACACTGATTCGACAACGCTGTATCTTAATTTGCCTTCCTACCATAGGACGATAGTGAAATAAATTATTCTCATAATCTATTTGGACACAGAGTTGATTATAGTTATTTGATACTACTCTTGTAAACACATTTGCAAACTAATTTACGCCTAGGGCCGTTTAGCTCGTCGGTAGGCATCCGCCTAGGAACCGCAAGGTTCTGGGTCAATACCGACCTCGCCGACACAGCCCATGAGCAGAACTTGAAATCTGTATAGTAAAGTGGAGCTGAAAGAAGTGATGCTCCACCTCAAAAGCAAAAACAATCTTTGGCCTAGCGTTATTGAAAAGGGGATAGACTCCCTCGCTTTCCTGCTGGTACTGACAACAGCCACCCCCCCCCTCCACCGACTTTACATATGTATTTTAAATGCAAAGACTTTTCCACCTTTCAATAAGAGACGGTTTATTAATTAAAAACAATGATTTATTTTGGAGGCCGGCGTGGTTAATGGGCTATTATCGTAGAAAAGTGAGTCGGCATCCAGAGTTCAAATCCTGGACGAAACTATTTTCATTTACATAGCGCGAATGGAAGCGCGTGTGTAATGTTAAAGTAATGGTAAATGGGACTCGTTGCCCTTGTTCAAATTCTGGACGTGGAAATGGACTGTTCGACCCGTGTTCGAATCCTGACAGGCTGTTTAAATTTCATTAGCGCTAATACTCTTAAAAAAGGTATGAATCCACCCTTCCTCCAGCTATGGGTAAATAGCTGACTGGGCTCTTTAATCTTGATTAGGCAACCGTATCTAGTGAATTCAAACCTGTTAAACTTTGCTTAATAAATTGACCTTGTATCACATCCGTTCATGTGGAGGGTTGGTAAATGTATACATAGCGCGAATGCTCTTGGGAAAAAGATACACATCCAGCTATTCTCCCTCCAGCTATGGTAAATAAAGGACAATCTGGACCCTTAACCTTGGTTAAGCAACCATTTTAGAAGAAGGAAACCCTGAATTCGAACTCGCTAACCTTGTGTCAACCCCTATTCGTGCGGAGATTTGTAAATGTATTTACGCAGCCCCCCCCCCCCCCCCGCCGTCGACTAGAACATTGTCGTACGGTTTATCAAGTAGACCGTCATCAACCTCAAACCTCCAGAGCTCTCTCTCTCTATCTCTCTCTCATCTCTTTATCTCTATCTATATATATATAATATATATATATATATTATATATATATATATACCAACCAACTCCGCACAAGCAGAATGCGACACAAGGTTAATTTCTTAAGCGGAGTTTAACGGGTTGGAATCAGAGTTTCTTCTCCTAGACTGGTTACCTTCCCAAGGTTAAAGAGCCCAGCCTGTCCTACTATTTACCCATAGCTGGAAGGAGAATATATGGATCCATACCTTCCCAAGATGTTATAGCGCTATATGAAAAGCAAGCAGTCTCGTCCAGATTTGAACCGGGGTCGACGTGTTCCATTTCCTACGACTCTAACCATGCACCACGAACCTCCATAAAAATTTTGACTCGACGTTCCAGTGCTGTAAAGTTCTAGTGCAGTGTGGGGTTTTGACAGACAGAAAGGCGTCAAAGGGTTTACCTTCATTGGAAACGTGACGAGAAAGAAAATTCTTTCTTTTTTTTTTAAATTGGTTTTCAAGCAAGCGAATATGTTGTATAGCGTATATCTTGCTTATATATATATATTATATATTATATATTATTTATATATATATATATATAGAGTATAGATATGAGTATAGATAAAAGGATATGAAACAACACAATATGCTTTAAAGTGAAAAACATTTATATCATATTCATAGCTAATATTGAACAATATTTCGATTTATAAAAAATCATCTTCAGAGCTTGTTTTTTTTTACTCCGGACTTATCGAGAGCGGAGACGAAAATAATATGAATTCAAACGAAAACATTGATGTTGCAAAAAATTATTATTAGCTATGCAATATGATATAAAAATGTTTTCACTTTTACAGCCTATTGTGTTGTTTTCATATCCTCTTATCTATACTCATACCGTCGGATTAATTTCCTTTCTCTTAACTTATTAAATGGAAGAGTTCTTAAGAGACGATCAAAAAGGTGGGAGGCATTCGTATAATCTCTCCCACATTTTTAAAGTCTTATATCTCTTACTTACTTGCTTGAGTAGTTGAGTAGCTGGCTGGTACTTAGTCTGTCTCTTGCATTCTGGGACATGTCTAAAGATGTCGTAGAAGCTGCTCTTGAGAATCTATTCGCTATTATTCACAAAAGACGACATAAGATTTATTTGAGTTATAATATCTTTTTATTTTAAACCAGACTTCTCAACCGCGGCCGGAGTGAAGCAAAAGACGATGCTACATCATGGTTTCTTCCGCTAAACTGCTGACTAACCTAGCCAAACTCCACTCTCACGGTTCCCATTGGCGGAACTGGACATTTCTTCTAAACTTTATCTGGTCTGTCCTTAAGATGCTGGTCTGATCTGTGTCTTAGCTTCAAGATGCTGGTTGCTATTAGTTCACAAGAGACAACCAAGCTTGTATTCTGTATCACATTTTTATTCAGAACCAGACTTCTCTACCTCGACCCTTCAACCGCACTCGTGAAGTCGAAGCCAGTACGTCTTTACATCACGACGTCCCGGCATAACTAAGCTAACTTCACTTCCGTTTGCACAGTTTCAGGCGGCGAAGCCGGGTCTACTTGATCTTACCGAGTGTTAGTCATCCAGTTGCCCTTGATTTTGGAATTTCAACGAATTTGAATTCAAAATCTGCTCTAAACTAACCGTCCAAAAAGCGATGTTAATTTCAATATACAATAACACTAGTAGTGTTAACATTTTATTACTCATTCATTTTTTTCTAGCTGGAGCCATAGGTAGTGTCGAGATTAAAGTCCTAATTTTTTAAATTTGAAAAATTTAAAATCAAAATTACGACCGGTTTTAGCACAACCGTAGAGCACCCGCCTAGCAACCACAAGTTCCTGGTTCGATACTGGCCCTCGCCAAACTCAGTGTATGGTAGCACTGGATCTGTGCGGTAAAGTAAGGAGTTATGGTAGTTGGTGCTCCACTTCAGACGCCAAAACAATCTCCTTAGTCTAGCACTAGTGAAAAGGGATAGACTCTCTTGCTGTCTGCAGTGATACCGACTTAGGCCACACAGACGACTTACAAGGATGGCTTTGGTATTAAGTAACCGTTATGGTTGATATGCCATTAAACAAAAAACAAACCAAAACCATGGCCGCTAGTGTAGACTTATAGAAGAATAGAAGCGGCTATCCGGAGTTGGCTGGATAGAGAAGGGGGAGTTAGTCTCGCAGATCCCTGGATTATTTTGGTCTCCATAATTGATCTGTTCATGTTTTAATCACAAATGCCACGAATGACTTCCCATCACTCACTATTCAAATCCTAATTTTTAAATATCTTAATTGAAAAACAAATAAATTCTTCATTATTTCTTGCCACAAAAGCAGCTCTGGTGATATTTGATGTGTTATATAGATATTATATATAATAATATATATATAATATAATTGAATCATATTACCACGACCAGACTAGTCTGTCGTGTAATATGATTCAATTATCAATTATATATATAATTCTCTATCAAATTTAATATATATATATATATATATATATATATATATAATATATATATATATTGTCTTACTGTTTTATTTCGTAGTTTTCAGCCGGACATACATACACACAACTGCCTTTATATATGTATAGATAGATAGATGTCTTCTTTCGCGCCTTCATTGATCATTGTTCCATATTGTTAGTTCGATTGTTCATTGTTTTGTGGATCCATATTAAATGTTATTTCGTCTGGAAAGCATAAACTGTGCAAAATTAGTTTGTTTGGACTCGCCGTCCCCCCCCCTTTTTTTCAACTTGTGAAAAGCTTCTTCTTCAATGAACAATTATGATTATCATCGCCTGTTGTTTGTTTTTATTTTTCATTGATTTCTTTTACTTTCAATCAATATGATGATATATCAAATTAGACACCAGCTGTCGTCAAAGGTACAGACTCACACACACACACACACACCACACACAGAGTGCATGGTGTGTTAAATCAAGATTGTTATATTTTTTTTAGATTAAACTATTTAGCAATAATATTGAGCAAACATATTAAAACGTAATAAATTAAATTATCATACTGTGACATATCCAGAGAGAGAGACACACACACATACACACACACACACACACACACACATACAGAGAAAGAAGAAGAGGGCAGACAAGCAAACACACACACACGCGCGCCCATACAGAGAGGCAACACAAACACAGAGAGAGAGATAGACAGATACACAGAGAGGAACAGACAGGCAAACACAGAGAGAGAGGACAGACAGACAGACATACACCATATATTCTCGAGCGATTTGTATAAAAAAACAACAAACCAAACATTAATAAAATAGCATTTAACCCGCAATAAATACGAAACATATTAAATAATACGCTAATTCTTAGCAACCTTCAAAAAATATAAAGACTTTCCTATTTTGAATGAACAATAGATAAATGAATTAATTTTCAACACCTACAACTTACAATCCCCCGATGACGACCGCCGAAATGTAGAAAGTATGGGACAGTTTCTCCACCAACGGGATCCAATTTACGAAAAACCACAAGAAGACAGAAAGAATACAGATAAAGATAATAAAGAAGAAATATTCCGTAGTCTTCAACAATACCAGCTTAAACCACACACACACACACCACACACACACAACACACATATATATATATAATATATATATATATATATATATATATATTATATATATGTGTGTGCATGTTGAATTAACAAAAACATCTGTTTAACAAATTTTATTTTGTATTTTTTCAAGTTTTCTGGCCAACTTTTTAATATTTGGTGGAATTTGTGATTAGTCCTATTCATTCATTCATTTATTTATGTTTTAGCTGATTATAGTGTAACACAAAATATCGAGACTAAAGTTTAATTTTCAATATTAAAAATTAAAATCAAAATGTCTTCGACTAGGATGGCTTTGACATTAAATAACCCACGAAGGTTGATATGCCATTAAACAAAGAAACTAAACCTAAAATTCTGGCTTAACGCAACTACCTTAATAACAAGAAATGAATAACAGTGATGATGATATTTGTTTGTTGTTTATTTTTATTCTTTTTTTTTTTTACAGAATGCCCATTAATGAAATAGAAATTAAAAAAACCAGAAAATATATTACACACATGTGTTTTGGGCGTAAGTATTTTCTTACTTTACTGTTATGCAACCGACCAGACCATATGAAAATTTATTAAACAAATAAACTTTCATTGAATCTAAGACTGATAAGAATTAGGCTAATGAACAATATCTACATTAATGAAAACAACCTCTCCCTGTTTATTTCACTTTGAGGAAGCCATCTTGTTTTGGTCGGCCATTTTCATTTCACCGTAAATCTACACTGAAAATACGAATTTGTTCGAATCAATACAACTGCATGTTTTAACACAAAAAATATCATAATATGTATGTCCCAAACAATTAAGTGTACAATATGTTCCGTGAATAAATAAAGTGTTATTAGTTATAAAGACTTACGGTGTCTTCCATGCGATTGTAAGAAACTGGTAAGAAAGATGGAAACTAATTGTCTCTAATTTGTTCTACGAACAGAGCTGAGAATATGTCCTTTTCGATCAACTGAACAGCATCTCTAAATGTTTCAATGTTTTATTAAATACTTTGTTTAAATGTTTAATTTATTTTATTGGAGAACTGGGTTCGCTTCAAAACCGTAGAATTCTTATGCAAATGCATAAAAACAACTTCCAGAATGTTGGCAAAGATGTGAAGACCATAAGGGAAACTTTTTCAACATTTTAGAGACACTGACAAATGATATTTTGTTTATATTTCTCCATTTACATGTTTCTTTATTGGTTACATAAATACTATTTTAGTATTATCTGCGTTATTCGACTATTGTCCTCATCTTTATTGTTATTGTACAACGTTTCGGCCGATTGCCCTCTGTGCTTCTTCAGGTATTTCTTGTCGGACTCGGGAACCTTCTTTTCGAACTCGGGAACTTCTTGTCGTAATCTGGAGCCATCACGGAACTTCAAACTTAACCCTTTATTTAGTCCTCGGGGTATCCGTTCTCATTCCGCTAACCATAGCTGGGGTAGAGTTGTGTAATTATTTTCTATGTTACTGCCTCTACTCAGATTGAACCCGGAATCCAGAGATAAACTGTCACTAGAACTGTCTTAACCTAACTACCTTATCCACTAGACATGTGTCCAATTGGCGGCAGTAACATAGAAAAATAATTTAACACAAACTCCTACCGACAAGAAATACCTGAAGAAGGCCGAGGGCATATCGACCGAAACATTGTACAAATAACAAGGAAGATGGGGACAATAGTCCGAATACGCAGATAATACTAATCATCAAGCCTCATCTCAAAACATTCAGAGAAATACTATTTCATCGGACAAGACATTCGTTCCAATCCTTATTCTTGGAAAAAGTTATGAACACGTTTTTATTCCAGTTACGGTTAAGTAGTAGTACAAATTTTACTTCTACAAATATGGCTTTGACTTTACAATTCCATGAAGGGTTATATGCCATTAGACAAAGGAACCAAAGCAAATTTTTAACAGTCGAGGAAAGTATTTTAAAATGTTAAGAATTTTGTTTGACCTGTTTAAGGTCAATAAATAATAACTCAACACGGAGATAAAAATGTAGAAAACAGATTATTCAGCAATATATCAACGTACAATGAAAAGGGTTTCCTTTTACAGCGTACACGAAGAACATGTATCTTCTTTTCTCACTTGAGTAGCTTTTTTTCTGTTACATGGACTTACACTTTGGGTAAGTCATGTTCTGTCATAGGTGAGTCACCTACAACAGAATTAATGGCCATCTAATACGATAGGTGACATCCAGACAAAAGTAAGGTAAAATCAGCTAGAAATTGTGAGCTCATTTGGTTTTGGAGAGACTTGCTGTTAAAGTCATCTCTTGTAAAGTCTTTAATTGTATCAGAACCTAATTAGTAGATTATAATACAATCCGTTTTTTCTCTCTTTAGTTTCTTTGCATATAAATTCACGACTTTAATCTGAATGTTTGGATCTAACTTTTATTCCTTTTAAAAATGTTTTTATATTTATTTTTGTATTTACATAGGTCAATATTGCTGTATAAAAAAGATCGGCTCGACCGATGCGAGTTTTGGAGTGAATTTAATTGGATTCATTGTGAACGTGAATTTTTTAAAATTCAAATCTTAAATTGTTTGTTAAATGTTCAACATTACATTTGTTGTTTTATTTTTAATCTGGCACACAGGCGTCTATAGAATACTCCGACTGCACTACTGCAGAGGGATATTGCCCTCATGGAATACAGTTGCTGTGGGTAGCGACCCGTGATGCTTTAAGACCGATCCTGTTGCTGAGTAGTCCATGGCACGTAAACATTCCACATTGGTTTTACTTGGGCAAGATGCGCGTTCAAAGAAGCCCAACCCGATTAATTACGGAAGACCATACACCCTATATGATTGTCCGGACTCTATGCTCTTATCACAAACCTTAATCTTTTATCATTTAATGTACTATAAGGCGTGCTAGGCCTGTTTCCTGGGTATCACGTAAATGCATCTAGTGATGAGGTTCCAGTTCTGGAGCTCTGAGGAGTGTGGAGTACCCTTTTATTGACATTACTCTCAGGTCCACGTGACCCGAATGGTATTACCTGTTAGTTCCATCTATGGGTTAAATAGATTAGAAATTGAGTTAAATAACCAACAAGAATGAATAAAACAAAACGTCTTCGGCATAAAAATGACCCCAACAAGTTGACATGCCGAAAAAAGTCTAACAACCAACCTACCACTTTGAGATCACCCAATCACAATCAAAAGATCAGCTTAGTATTAATTAACAAGAAAAGAACTTGTTAATTGTGGATTTATCCGTTCCAGCAGATCATAAATTGAAATAAAAGAAAACGAAAAGATTGACAAATACTTGGATTTTACCAGAGAACTGAAAAGTGTAAACAAAAGCTGATGGTGTACCGATTTAATTGAAGACTTGAACGTCCCCAAAGGCTTGAAAAGAGAAGGACTAGTGGAAGAACCGAGACTATCCAAACCACAGCACTGTTAAGATCAGCTGGAATGCTTGTAAGATACTGGATCATTCTTAAAATAATCCAGGGAGAACTCCGACAAATAAGACTTTAAAGGACAAGGAAATTGATGACGAATGCACAAAGTATTACACCGGTGAGATGGCATAGACAGACTCTATGTGTCAAGGAAAAGAAAGAGGAAAAGAACTCGCTAGCTTTAAGGATTGCATATATGCAACAATCCGAGAATATACTAAAAAAAAGGCAAAAAATACTAATTACAACAGTCATTAATATCAATTGCAACATAGAAAAAAACGCAAACAGATGGGAAGAAAAATAACTATATAGGATTAATTAAAGCGAAAAACTGAAGAGATGGAAACGCGTGAAGACCTGACATGCTAAAAAAAAGGAAACCTCAAAGAGGCAACAATCTCGTATAATAGAAGCACAAAATAATGCCATAAGACCAATTATATCAAAGTGATATATATATATATATATATATATATTATATATATATAATATATATATTATATAAGACGCAATAGAATAGCAAATGTAGGCGTGTGGAACAGAGATGAAACAGTTAATCACATATAAGCGAATGCAGCAAACTAGCACAAAAGGAGTACAAGATAGACCCAAACTGGGTGGGAAGGTGATCCTCTGTGAATTATGCAAAGATTAAATTGTGACATACTATTAAATGTTATATGCATTAAACTAGAATCCGCCCAAGAGAATGAAAACCCATAAGATTCTCTGGGATTTAAGATACAAACGGATCACCTAACCCCCTTCCAGAAGACCAGCTATAGTTAACAGAAAAAGAGGATTCTGCGTTCCAGTGGATCACAAAGTGAAAATGAAGAAAACGAAAAGAGACAAATACTTGACCTTGCCAGAGAACAAAAAATTGACAACTGTGGAACATGTGGGTATACCAATTGGAGTTTGGTCCGTGGAACCGGTGTCCCTAAGGTTTGGAGAAGAATGGAAGAATTGTAAATCAGGGAAGATCGATACCATCCAGACAACAGTATAATTACAATCGCGGCTCGAAGAGAGTCTTGGAGACCTAGAGACTGTTGCTCCTCAGACTCAGTGAAAGACCACACGATTTGGGGAAAAAACTTGAAAATCGTAATATTGACGATGAGATAGGTCATGTAAAATTGAAATTTAAAAAGTACGATTGATAACATATACCGTATTTGACCCATAAGACGCACTTTTTTTCAAATTTTGCTAAAAAATGCCCTGTGTCTATACATCGTAGTGAAATTTGAACCTTCCGTAGCCGAGGCTAATCTTCTCTATGATGCTCACTAACCCAGCTACGCTCATACTTTTACCTACCTAAACTCCATGCATCCTAATTTAGCCATGTTTCTGTTTGTATAATGCACAGCTAGACTGTTTCAACAATATGAGCGTAAATACTCTAAAAAATTTTTTCCTGAATCTGACATGTTGAAATGGGAGTGCTCTTATATGCTGTCAAATACGTAGATCATTTTTTTAACGTAATTTATTTATTTATTTTAGGATGATACCCATCTTGATCGATTTTTTAAGATGATGCTCCAGGAATTACTTGAACGGAAAGTTATTCCTGGATGCACTTGCAAAACATCCAGATGTCCCAAACGCCACCACGTATTATGTTTTCAGCGTAAGTTATGACTTTTACTGAGTCTTTCTTATTCTTATTGTTATTATATTGCAAATATTGCACCCTCGCGGTACAAATATTCAAGTTTAATGTAATAAATATTATATTAAATTAGAAAGGCTAATGAAACTAAATAAGAATGCAGATAAAAAATATTTGAAACTGAGGACAATAATCGAAAAAATAAACAACTGAAACTTACTCTCCATCGCTAATTTTTTTCTAATCTTACTATTTAGTTAAAATAGAAAGTAAGAATAAATTACAGTTAATTTCTTCTTGTTAATGGATTCTTTTAAGATTTATACCCGAGATTTTGCTTTTCATTTAAGAAAAACCAAACAATTAGAAATCAATAATACTAAACACATATATATCAAAATCAAATTTATATCCAATATGCAAATTAGCCTTCTCGTCCACACTGTAAACTGCATTTTGTGTATTATATAAATACAATTGCATGTTATTAGTATCTAGATATGGCTAAAAGTATGATAATGAAAAACAATTTTATTAATAATTAAGTTTAAATAAAAAATAAATCATGGAGAATGTGACTAAATAACAAAGGGAATTGTATTTGAGTATGATATAGTTTCGTTATAGACAAACAACACAATCTCCATTATAATAAGATTATCTCTGTTATTTCTTCTATGCTGACCGGATTATCTGGTTTCCTGTCTTCTTGGATTTGTCTGGATTTTATTAATGAAAACAAAGAATGAATTTATTTTCGACGTCTTCATTTCAAGAATCCATAACCGCACGCTTGCACGTTGACTACGGCGCCTGTACTACTCTGATTGACTAACTTAACTCATTCTCACGGTTGGGTAGTCACATGACTAAACCAACAAGAGAGAAACTATGTTTATTACTGAAAAAATAGAGTTCTGTATAAATAATGCAAATGCATTCCGATTAATCTTACTATCGAAAATCAGTTATAAAGTATTGTCAGTGTCATAAATGAATTAAGCATTATAGTATAATTGAAGCGATTCCTATTAAATAATAATCGTTTGTTTGCAGACAGTTATAAATAATCAAATATTTCTATCAAATTATAATAATCTATAAACAATTATATGTTTAATGTAATTATTCCTATTTGATATAACAAAAAAAGTACCCCTGTTTCTTCCAGCTAAAACCAATATTTTTGCGATAATTTAATGGCATGGCAACTCCTTAAGGGTTATTTATTTTGTGCCGAAGTTGATTCATTTGTACAAGTTTGATTATAATCATAACTATATTCCAACCTTCCATTGTAATCATGTTTACATCATTTATGTCATCAAGTATTCTGATCTAATACTAATATGTCTCCTAAAACTTTTCAAGCTCCTTTGATTTTTCTTTACAGACATAATATATCAAAAAATCCTTCAACTTAGAGTAAGTGTTTTTATTTCATTGCCTCAAATGAAATGCTTCATATTTAGATCTGCAGAAACATGTGACATTTGTTTATTAACTTACATAAACAATCAGTAGTATAGACGAGTAAACATTGTATCAAGGGAGACAACTTCATAATACGTGGATGTCTGGAAAGTTCCCGACGGAGGTCACAAATGATATGAGGGGCATCGTCTACTGTAGTTCTTTTGCCAGACCAGACGATCAACCAGCATGTATATTAAAGAGATACTGCGGCGTTTGCTTCGTTCAGTGCGCGGAAGAGGCGAGAGATTGTGCAGACAATTCGCGGTGCCCACACTCCCTGAGCTATTCCCAGAGTTCCTGGCCCAGAAGAACATCACATGCTGGAGAAAACCTCTCTACTCGCCCGACCTGGCCCATGCGATTTGTCCTCTTCCCCACTCAGGGGGTCATGAAGGAACCCGTTTTGAGGATGTGCACACACCGAAAAAGGCGAGACGAGAGACTACAGAGAATCCCGGAAAATCCTTCCGGAAGTGATGCAAGTGGCAGAGAAGATGGGGAAGTATTATTAGACCCCAGGAGGATTACTTGAAGGAGATAACTTGTAGTTTGTAATTTGGATTTGAAATAAATGTTTGTGTCACCATCCTGGAACTTTGCTGACATACCTCGAAGATACAATTGAAAAGTGATATATAAATTAGGTTTGCCTATCATTTTATGTAGTGTAGTAATTAAAGTAAATTCCGTGGCAAGAGGAATGGGGATTACTTTGAAGGAATTAACTTGTAGTTAAAATAGTTGGATTTTGAAATAATTTTTGTTGTGACACCAGTCCTAGAAATTTCTGAACATATCTCGTATATTAACTGCAAGCACCAAGGAAGGGAACACATAGGATCCGAAGTCCTTACAATAAGAATGACCTGCGAGTCAGAATAGGCTCCGAACTATTATTTCATAGTGATTTCATTTCAATATGATATTTTAACTGCCACCCACGGTGATTTTACCCACCTGGGGTATTTTATGCCAAATTAGAGAATCGCATTAATTTGTACGTTCATACTTACATTTTTCGTTATATCATGCCATTGAATACGAATTATTCTTAAATAGGTTTACTTCATCGATTGATGGACAACTACAGGTACTTTTTTAACTGAGAGTAAGCGATAAAGTTTCCTCCATCCTCCTAGATCTCCAGAACTGGATCTTCCATCAGGACGTTGTTTAGATCATACCAGGACACCCCTTTTTAATGCTTACCCCTGCAGATTTGCATACAGTCAAAGTTTCTAAGCCCTTGCGTCAGGCGATTCTAATTAGTGAGTGTCATCAGTATCTATACTTTGTTATTTTCTTATATTAGTCATATAGCTAGATGTTCCCAGTGATTACTGCATCAGAAAAATTAAGTTTAAAAAAGTCGGCTTTTGGGTTATTTTATCACACTTTTAACCTGGTGTAGTTTTAATTGCCATTGCTCCTTGGCCTTATGCACAAGCGCTTATCTGTTGGAATCCTTGATAAAGAGTCCGTACAATTGTGAATCCTTTTGGTTATTAAAGTGTCCTGACGTTACTGGAATCGAAAGTCCTTCGAGTAATTGTAAAGATCCCGGCAACCTATGTGCTCCTCCAAGAGAAGACAATGAATATGACCAATATGGGGGGTTTAAATATTCTATCAAGGCCAGTATTATGGGCGTGATTGGTTTAAAGAGTTCATCACGTACCTTAGCCAGTCATAAGTATAGGCGGGAACTAAGCACACACTGTAATACAGAAAACTGCAACACCTGGTTTCACATCTTATGCATTCTGAAATTCGCCAGTATCGCTAAATAATCCAATCCTTGAAATATTCTCCCAGTTCTCAAAACGATGGATTTTTGATACAAATAATCGATTGAATATGAAACAAATTCGCTAAGCGTTTTATTTGCTAAATTTTTTACAGCCATTAACTTAAGATTTTATTACACCGCGTGTTGCCACCAAACTTTAGAGTAGAAATGCCAAAGCGTGTCTGGTCTGTAAATGTGTATTAGTTTGGTTTGTTGATTTTACGCATGTCAACATTTGTTGGTTATTATTATGCCGAAGACGTTTACTATTTCTAACTTGCATGGGTATTCAAAGATTTTTTTAAAACTCAAAATCTTTAACACATTTTTTCTATGTAACCTATAAATGTTACCCTAACAGTACTACCCACTCAGGATCTGGACCTGGATAATGTACTCCACAACTTCACCTTAGATGTGTTTTAACCAGATTACTAAGACCCCTCAGCCACCCCTTCTAAACACATATGGATAAAATGGCTGGACTGCCATAAGCAATAGGATTGGACATCATAAAGTGCAGGGATTATCCATCAAAGGGTGTGACTCTAAACTTGCATCTGTGGTGAGCTCTATTCTTTAAATCTGACAAGTTTAGTATCTCTTCCATTACTCCCAGGTTCCACTCTGACTCTGAGTTTTTGTACTTGTCACGTCCAATCTATGGGTCTGTCTGAAAATTTTCGTATTCGATAGAACCGTTTTGAAAAAAAAAAAGCTCGTAAGAACAACGACACAAAAAATGTAATTTATGAAACGTACAATGAACGCAATTCCCTAACCTCTTAATATAAATAACCCCCTAGCGGTTTACATTCTGTTGGAAACAATCAATTATTTTGTCGAGCGTACAACAGATGGATTCCCTTGCTAAAAATTGCATAGCATTTTGCTCGAATGACTCACAATCAGACTAAAAAAAAAAAAAAAAAATTCTTGATATATGATTTGTTTTATATTATCATCACGAAAGAATTTGTAAAAAACGAAAGAATAGTATCAATTTACTTCGTTCTACTTAAATCATTTAAAGTAGAACGAAAGTACTTTAACTTATTCTGTCGTTTTTTAACAAAGTCTTTCGTACGATTAATTTATTAAAAAATCATTAGAAATGAAAAGAAATATATATAATAGTCAAAAAAAGTATCGAAATTTTGATACTTTTTGGAACACACCCTTGTATTCTGAAAAAAAAATAACGTTCCATTCATGTTTATTTTTTTTTCAGAATACAAGACTGTGTCAAAAAGTATTTACAAAATTTCGATACTTTTGACTATTATATATATTTCTTTTCAATTTTTTCTAAGGATTTTTTTATATTATCATCACGAAAATTTGTTAAAAACGAAAGAATAGTTATCAATACTTTCGTTCTGACTTTAAAATGATTTAAAAGCTAGAAACCGAAAGTACTTGATAACTATTTCTTTCGTTTTTAACAAATTTCTCTTTCGTTGATGATAATATAAAAAAATCATATATCAAGAATTTTTGTTTTTTTTTTTGTCCTGATTGTGAGTCACTTCGAAGGCAAAACTGCCTATGCATTTTTAGCAAGGGAATCCATCTCTTGTCTGTACGCTCGACAAATAATTATGATTTCAACAAATGTCAAACGTCTTAGGTTATTTTTAATAATTAGAGGTTAGGGAATTGCGTTCTGTACGTCATAATTACATTTTTGTGTCGTTGTTTCTTACGAGCTTTTTTTCCAAAACGGTTCTATCGAATACGAAATTTTCAGACGACCATAGATTGGACCGTACAAGAACAACACTCAGAAGTCAGAGTGACCTGAAGAGTAATGGCAATGAAGAATACTAAACTTAGTCAGATTAAGAACTACAGCCTCACCACCAGATGCAATTTAGAGTCACACCCTTTGATGATTAATCCCGTAGCACCTTTATGATTGTCCCAAGTTCCTATTGCCTTATGGCAAGTCCAAACCACTTTATCCTATATGTGTTAGAAGCGGTGGCGTGGGTTTAGTTCCTGGTAAACAGCACTCTAATGGTGAATGTGGAAGTACCATACTCCCAGGTCCACTGATCCTGAGTGGTAGTACCTGTTAGGTTACCATTATAGGTTACATAGAAAAATGTTGTTAAAGATTTTGAGTTTTAAAAAAAATCTTTGTAATACCATTCAAGTAAAATAGTCAAAACGTCGCGGCATTAAAAATAACCCAACAAATGTTGACATGCCGTAAAATCCAACAAACCCAAACAATACACATTTAACAGACACAACACGGACTTAGGCATTTCTACTCTAAAAGTTGGTGGCAAACACCGGTGTAATAAAACCTTAAAGTTAATGGCTGTGTAAAATTTAGCAAAAAAAACGCCTTAGCGAATTTTCATATTCAATCGATTATTGTATCAAAATACCATCTGTTTGAAACTGGAGATATTTTCAAGGATTGATTTATAAGCGACTACTGCCGAATCAAGAATGCATAGATGTGAAACCAGGGGTTGCCAGTTTTCTGTATATTACAGTGTGTGCTAGTCCCCGCCTATACTTATAGACTGGCTAGGTCACGTGATTGACTCTTCTAACCAATCACTGCCAGTAATACTGGCCTGATAGAATATTTAAACCCCCATATTTGGTCATATTCAAAAATTGCTCTCTTGGGACGCCATAGGATTGCCGGGATCTTTACCAAATCACGAAGGACTTATACATACAGTTTAATCAGGAACTTTATAACCAAAGGATTCACTTGTTGACGGTACTCTTTATCAGATCACCATGATAAGCGCTTGTGCTATAAGGCCCAAGCAATGCAATAAAAACTTACACCAGGTTAAAAGGCTGTTGATAAAAATAACCAAAGCCGACCTTTTTTAAACCTTATTTGTCTGATGCAAGTATCACTGGGGAAACAGTCTAGCTATATGACTATATAAGAAAAATAAAAAATTAGTAAAACTGATGACACTACTTCCAACTTAGAATCGCTCTGACGGCAGGGCTTAAGATACGTTGACTGTATCATCTGCCAAGGGGTTAAGACGACTAACAAAAAGGGTCCTGTGTATGACTCTAACACGTCTGATGTAGAATCCATTTCTGGAGATTAGGAGGATGGAGGAACCCTTTTATCGCCATTACTCTCATTAAAGTACTGTTAGTGTCCCATCAATCGATGAAGAAACTATTAAGAATAATTCGTATTCAATGGCTATGACTATACGAAATGTAAGTATGAACGTACAATTAATGCGATTTCTCTAATTTGGCATTAAAATAACCCCAGGTGGTAAATCCACCCGTGGTGGCAGTTAAAAATATTCATATTGAATGAAATCACGATGAAATAAGTAGTTCGGAGCGCTATTCTTGACCTCGCAGTCATTTTAATTGTGAATTCGATCTATCTGATGTTTCCCTTCCTGTAGCTTTGCAGTGAATATACGAGATATGTCAGAAATGTTTCTAGGACTGGTGTCACAACAAAAAATTTATTTCAAACCAAAACTACGAATTACAAGTTATCTCCTTCAAAGTAATCCCCCACCTCTCGGCCACGGGAATTTACTTATTACTACACTACATTACAAATGAAGGCAAAACCTACATTTATATCACTTTCATTGTATCTTCGAGTATGTCAGCAAGTTCCAGGACTGTGGACACAAAAACATTTATTCAAATCCAAATTACAAAACTACAACTTATCTCCTTCAAAATCCTCCTGGGGTCTAAATACTTTCCCCCATCCTTTCTCCACGCTTGCAATCCACTCCTGGAAGGATTCTTCCGGGATTCTCTGTAGCTCTCGTCCTCGGCCTTTTTCGTTTCGTGCACATCCTCAAAACGGTTCCCTTCATTTGACCCCCTGAGCTGGGAAGAGGACAAAATCCATGGAGCCAGGTCGTGCGGTTGAGAGGTTGCTCCGCACTTTGTGATGTTTCTTCTGTGCCCAGAAACCTGGGATACTCAGCAGTGTGGGCACCCGCGAATTGTCCTGCACATCTCTCGCCTCTCTCGCGCACTGAACAAGCAACGCCGCATATCTCTTTATATACATGCTGGTTGATCGTTCTGGTCTGCAACAGACTTCACAGTAGACGATGCCCCTCATTCATTTGTGACACACAGTCCGGAAACTTTCCAGACCATACCACGTATATGAATTGTCTCCCCTTGATACAATGTTACTCGTCTGTATTACTACTATTATGTTATGTAAGTAATAACAAAATTTCACATTTTCTGCAGACCTACAAACATATTGAGCATTTCATTTGAGGCAAGAAATAAAAACACTTTACCTACAGTTAAGGATTTTTATTATTATGTCTGTTAAAGAAATCAAAAGAGCTCTGAAAAGTTTTAGAAGAACTTATTATATTAGATCCAGATACTTTGATGACAAAATATGTAAACAATGATACAATGGAAGGTTGGAATATAGTTATGATTTATAATCAAACATTTAACAAATGAATCAAGACTTCGGCATTAAATAACCCTTTAAAGAGTTTGCCATGCCATTAAATTATCGCAAATATTGGTTTAGATGGAAGAAACAGGTACCTTGTTTGGTTATTATCAAATAGAATAATTACATTAAACATATAATTGTTTATAGATTATTATAATTTGTAGAAATATTTGTTATTTGAATAACTGTCTGCAAACAAAACATTATTATTTTATTGAATCGCTTCAAATTATACTATAATGCTTAAATTCATTTATGACACTGACAAACTTTATCACTGATTTTCATGTAAGATTAATCGGAATGCATTTTGCATGTATTTATAACAGAACCTCTATTTTCAGTAATAAAAGACATAGTTCTCTCATTGGTTGGTTAGCATGTGACTACCCAACCTGGAATGAGTTAAGTTAGTCAATCAGAAGTAGTACCAGGCGTCGTAGTAAACGTCAACCTGCGTTATGGATTCTGAAAATGAAGACTCGAAAATAAATTCATTCTTGTTTTCATTAATAAAATCCAAGACAAATTCCAGAAGGACAGGAACCAGAATAATCCGGTCAGCATAGGAAATAAACAGAGATAATCTTATTATAATGGAGATTGTGTGTTGTCTTAACCGCAAACTATACACTATCTTCAAATAAATCCCTTTGTTATTTACGTCACATTCCCATGATTTTATTTTTTTATTTAAAACCTTAATTATTAATAAAATTGTTTTACATTATCAATACTTTTGCCATATCTAGGATACTAAAGACATTGCAATTGTATGTATATATACAACAAAATAAGCAGTTACAGTGTGGACGAGAAGGCTAATGTTTGCATATTGTTATTTAAAATTGATTTTGATATATATGGTTTAGTATTATTGATTTCTAATTGTTTGTTTTATCTTAAATGAATTATAAGCAAAAATCTCGGGTATAAAGTCTTAAAAGAAATCCATTAAACAAGAAGAAAATAACTGTGAATTTTATTCTTACTCTATTTTAACTAAATAGTAAGATTAGAAAAAAAATTAGCGATGAAGATAATTTCAGTTTGTCTATTTTTCATTTATTGCCCCTCAGTTCAAATATTTTATCTCATTCTTATTTAGTTCTCATAGCCTTTTCTAATTTATATAATAATTTTAATTACATTAAAACTGAAATATTTGATACCCGGCGAGGGTGCATATATTGCAAATAATAAACAATAAGATAAAAAGACTCAAGTAAAAGTTCATAACTTACGCTGAAAACATAATAACGTGGTCGGCCGTTGGAATCTGATGTTTTGCAAGTGCATCCAGAATAACTTCCTTCAAGTAATCTCCTTGAGGCTCATCTTCAAATCGATCAAAGATGGTTATCATCCTAAAAATAATTAAATAAATTACGTTAAAAAAATGATCTACCGTATTGGACAGCATATAGACGCACTCCCATTTCAACATGTCAGATTCAGGAAAACAATTTTTTAGAAGATTTTACCGCATATTTTGAAAACAGTACTAGGCTGTGCAATTATACAACAGAAACATGGCTAAAAATAAGGATGCATGGAGTTTAGGGTAGGTAAAAGTACTGAGCTAAGCTGGGTTAGTGAGCATCATAGAAAGATTAGCTCGGCCTACGGAAGGTCTCAAATTTCAGCTACGATGTATAAGACACCAGGCAATTTTTTTAGCCAAAATTTTTGAAAAAAAAGTGCGTCCTAATATGGCGGTCAAATACGGTATATGTTAATCAAATCGTACTTTTTTAATTTCAAATTACTGACCTATCTTCAATCGTCATTATATTCGATTTCAAGTTTTTTTTCCCCAAAATCCGAGTGTCTTCACTGGAGCTGAGTCAACAAGTTCTCCTCAGGTCTCCAGACTCTTCTTCGAGCCGATGTAATTATATGTGTCTGGATGTATCGATTCTTCCCGCGATTCCAATTTCTTCCAGTTCTTCTCCAAAACCCGTTAGCCGTTCACGGACACAAACTACAATTGTATTCCCACCCACATGTTCCACAGTTGTCAATTTTTTGTTCTCTGCAGTCCAATATTTGTTCTCTTTTCGTTTTCGTTCATTTTCACTTTGTGATCCACTGGAACGCCAGAATCCTCTTTATCTTGTTTAACTATAGCTGGTCTTTCTGGAAGGGTTAGGTGATCCTTTACTTATAAAATCCCAGAGATCTTATGGGTTTCATTCTCTTGGCGATGCTAGTTGATGCATATAAACATTTAAAGTATGGTCACATTTAGTCATTTGCATAATTACAGAGATCACCTCTACCCCACCCAGTTGGGTTCTAATCTTGTACTCCTTTGTGCTAGTTTGCTGCTTCGGCTTATTGATGTGATAACTGTTTCATCTCTGTCTCACAGCCCTACATCTTGCTATTCTATTGCGTCTTAATATAATTATATATATATAATATATATATATATATAATATATATATAATATATCACGTGATATTAAATTGTCCGTCCTTATGGCATTATTTTGTGCTCTTTATACAATTGTTCTCTCTTGAGGTTCCCTTTTTTAGCCATGTCCAGGTTCTTCACGCGTCGTCCATCTTTCAGTTTTTCGCCTTTAATTATCTAATAGTATTTTTTCTTCCCATCTCTGTTTGCTAGTTTTTTTCTTATGTTGCAATTGATATTAATGAAACTGTTGAATTGTATTTCTTGCCCTTTTTTAGTATATTTCTCGGATTGTTGCATATATGCAATCCTTAAAGCTAGCGAGTTCTTTTCCTCTTCTTTTCTTGACACATAGAGTTTGTCGTATGCCATCTCACCGGTTTAATACTTTGTGCATCGTCATCAATTTCCTTGTCCTTTAGTCTTATATTGTCGAGTTCCTCCCTGATTATTTTAAGAAGGATCCAGATTATCTTACAGCATTCCAAAGCTGATCATTAACAGTGCTGTGCGTTTTGGATAGTCTCGGTTCTTCCACTAGTCCTCTCTTTTCAAGCCTTTGGGACCGTTCCAAGTCTTCCAATTTTTTACAATCGTACACCATCAGCTTTGTTCACAACTTTTCATTCTCTGGTAAAATCCAAGTATTGTCAATCTTTTCGTTTCTTTATTTCAATTTATGATCGCTGAACGGATAAACCACAAATTACCAAGTTCTTTTCTTGATTAATTAATACTAAGACTGATCTTTTGATTGTGATTGGGTGATCCAAAGGTAGTGTTGGTTAGACTATTCGGCATGTTCAGCCCTTGGGGGTCATTTTTATGCCGAAACGTTTTTGTTTATTCATTCTTTTGGTTATTTAACTCAATTTCTATCTATTTAACCCAAGATGGAACCCTAACAGGTAATACCACTTCGGTCACAGTGGACTGAGAGTAATGTCAATAAAAGGTTACTCCGACACTCCTCGGAAGCTTCCAGAACTGGAACCTCATCACTAGATGCCATTTAACGTATACCCAGGAAACTAAGACCTCGAGCCACCGCCTGTATGGTACATAAATGATAAAAAGAGTTAGGTTTGTTGATAAACAATAGGTCCGGACAATTCATATAGTGCTATTCTTCCGTAATTAATCGATATTTGGCCTTTCTTGACCGCGACACTTGCCCAGAAAAAACCAATGTGGGAATGTTACGTGCCATGGACTACTCAGCCAACAGGATTCGTCCTATAAGCATCACGGGTCGCTACCCACAGACCACTGGTATCTCCTGAGGTCATTACCTCTGCAGTAGTGCAGTTCGGAGTATTGTATAACGCCTGTGATGCCAGATTAAAATAACAACCAACAAATGATGTGTGAACATTTAACCAAACAAAATTTAAGATTTGGAAAATTTAAAATACCGGTTCCACAATGAATCCAATTAAATCCACTCCAAACTCGCATCGGTCGAGCCGATATTTTAACAGCATATTGACCTATGTAAATACAAAAATAAATATAAAAACATTTTTAAAAAGGATAAAAGTTAATCCAAACATTCAGATTAAACGTCGTGAATTTATATGCTAAAGAAACTAAAGAGAGAAAAAAACGGATTGTATTATAATCTACTAATTAGGTTCTGATACAATTAAAGACTTTACAAGAGATGACTTAACAGCAAGTCTCTCCAAACACCAAATGAGCTCACCAATATTCTAGCTGATTTTACATTACTTTTGTCTGGATGTCACCCAATTCGTTATTAGATGGCCATTAATTCTGTTGTAGGTGGACTCACCTATGACCGAACATGGACTTACCCAAAGTGTAAGTCCATGTAACAGAAAAAAGCTACTCAAGTGAGAAATAGAAGATACATGTCTTCGTGTACGCTGTAACAAGGAAACCCTTTTCATGTACGTTGATATATTGCTGAATACATCTGTTTTCTACATTTTATCTCCGTTTGTTGAGTTATTTATTGACCCTTAAACAGGTCATAACAAATTCTTAACATTTTAAAATACTTTCCTCGACTGTTAAAAATTTGCTTTGGTTTCTTTGTCTAATGGCATATAACCCTTCATGGAATATGTAAAGTCAAAGCCATATTTGTAGAAGTAAATTTGTACTACTACTTAACCCGTAACTGGAATAATAAACGTGTTCATAACTTTTCCAAGAATATAGGATTGGAACGAATGTCTTGTCCGATACAAAATAGTATTTCTCTGAATGTTTGAGATGAGGCTTGATGATTAGTATTATCTGCGTTATCGGACTATTGTCCCCATCTTCCTTGTTATTTGTACAATGTTTCGGTCGATATGCCCTCCGCCTTCTCAGGTATTTCTTCGTAGGAGTTGTGTTAATTATTTTTCTATGTTACTGCCGCCAATTGGACACATGTCCTAGTGGATAAGGTAGTTAGGTTAAGACAGTTCTAGGTGACAGTTATCTCTGGATTCCGGGTTCAATCCTGAGTAGAGCAGTAACATAGAAAAATAATTAACACACTCCTACCCCAGCTATGGTTAGCGGAATGAGAACAGGATACCCCGAGGACTAAATAAAGGGTTAAGTTGAAGTTCCGTGATGGCTCCAGATACGACAAGAAAGTTCCCGAGTTCGAAAAGAAGGTTCCGAGTCCGACAAGAAATACCTGAAGAAGGCCACAGAGGGCATATCGGCCGAAACGTTGTACAAATAACAATAAAGATGAGGACAATAGTCCGAATAACGCAGATAATACTAAAATAGTATTTATGTAACCAATAAGAAAACATGTAAATGGAGAAATATAAACAAAATATCATTTGTCAGTGTCTCTAAAATGTTGAAAATAGTTTCCCTTATGGTCTTCACATCTTTGCCAACATTCTGGAAGTTGTTTTATGCCATTTGCATAGAATTCTACAGGTTTTGAAGCGAACCAGTTCTCCAAATAAAATAAATTAAACATTTAAACAAAGTATTTAATAAAACATTGAAACATTTTAGAGATGCTGTTCAGTTGATCGAAAAGGACATATTACTCAGCTCTGTTCGTAGAACAAATTAGAGACAATTAGTTTCCATCTTTCTTACCAGTTTTCTTACAACTCGCCATGGAAGACACCGTAAGTCTTTATAACTAATAACACTTTATTTATTCACGGAACATATTGTACACTTAATTGTTTGGGACATACATATTATGATATTTGTGTTAAAACATGCAGTTGTATTGATTCGAACAAATTCGTATTTTCAGTGTAGATTTACGTGAAATGAAAATGGCCGACCAAAACAAGATGGCTTCCTCAAAGTGAAATAAACAGGGAGAGTTGTTTTCATTAATGTAGATATTGTTCAGATTAGCCTAATTCTTATACAGTCATTAGATTCAATGAAAGTTTATTGTTTTAATAAATTCTTCATATGGTCTGGTCGGTTGCATAACAGTAAGTAAGAAAATACTTACGCCCCAAACACATGTGTGTAATATATTTCTGGTTTTTAATTTCTATTTCATTAATGGGCATTCTGTAAAAAAAAAAGATAAAAAATAAACAACAAACAAATATCATCAATCACTGTTATTCATTTCTTGTTATTAAGGTAGTTGCGTTAAGCCAGAATTTTAGGTTTAGTTTCTTTGTTTAATGGCATATCAACCTTCGTGGGTTATTTAATGTCAAAGCCATCCTAGTCGAAGAACATTTTGATTTTAATTTTTAATATTGACAAAATTAAACTTTAGTCTCGATATTTTGTGTTACACCTATAATCCAGCTAAAACAATAAATAAATGAATGAATGAATAGGACTAATCCACAAATTCCACCCAAATATTAAAAAGTTGGCCAGAAAAACTTGAAAAAATCACAAATAAAATTGTTAAACAGATGTCTTTTGTTTAATTCAACATGCACACACATATATATATATATATATATATATATATATATATATATATATATATTATATGTGTGTGTGTGTGTGTGTGTGTGTGTGTGTGTTTAAGCTGGTATTGTTGAAGACTACGGAATATTTCTTCTTTATTATCTTTATCTGTATTCTTTCTAGTCTTCTTGTGGTTTTTCGTAAATTTGGATCCAGTTGGTGGAGAAACTGTCCCATACTTTCTACCATTTCGCCGGTCGTCATCGGGGGATTGTAGGTTGTAGCGTGTTGAATTAATTAATTCATTTATCTATTGTTCATTCAAAATAGGAAAGTCTATTATATTTTTTGAAGGTTGCTAAGATTAGCGTATTATTAAATATGTTTCGTATATTATTGCCGGCGTTAAATGCTATTTTATTAATGTTTGGTTTGTTGTTTTTATACAAATCGCCTCGAGAATATATGTGTATGTCTGTCTGTCTGTCTCTCTCTCTGTGTTTGCCTGTCTGTCTCTCTCTCTGTGTATCTGTCTATCTCTCTCTGTGTTTGTGTTTGCCTCTCTGTATGGGCGCGCTGTGTGTGTGTTTGCTTGTCTGCCCCTCCTCTCTTTCTCTGTATGTGTGTGTGTGTGTGTGTGTTGTATGTGTGTGTGTCTCTCTCTCTGGATATGTCACAGTATGATAATTTAATTATTACGTTTTATATGTTTGCTCAATATCTATTGCTAAATAGTTTAATATATAAAAAAATATAACAATCTTGATTTAACACACATGCACTCTGTGTGTGTGTGTGTGTGTGTGTGTGAGTCTGTACCTTTGACGACAGCTGTGTCCTAATTTGATATATCATCATATTGATTGAAAGTAAAAGAAATCAATGAAAATAAAAAAACAACAACAGGCGATGATAATCATAATTGTTCATTGAAGAAGAAGCTTTTCACAAGTTGAAAAAAAGGGGGGGGACGGCGAGTCCAAACAAACTAATTTTGCACAGTTTATGCTTTCCAGACGAAATAAACATTTAATATGGATCCACAAAACAATGACAATCGAACTAACAATATGGAACAATGATCAATGATAGGCGCCGAAAGAAGACATCTATCTATCTATACATATATAAAAGGCCAGTTGTGTGTATGTATGTCCGGCTGAAACTACGAAAATAAAACAAGTAACGACAAATATATATATATATATATATATATATATATATATATATATATTAAATTTGATAGAGGAATTATATATATATAATTGATAATTGAATCATATTACCACGACCAGACTAGTCTGGTCGTGGTAATATGATTCAATTATATATATATATATATTATATATATATATATATATATACACACATCAAATATCACCAGAGCTTGCTTTTTGTGCAAGAATAATGAAGAATTTATTTGTTTTCATTAAGATATTTAAAAATTAGGATTTGAATAGTGAGTGATGGGAAAGTCATTCGTGGCATTTGTGATTAAAACATGAACAGATCAATTATGGAAGACCAAAATAATCCAGGGATCTGCGAGACTAACTCCCCCTTCTCTATCCAGCCAACTCCGGATAGCCGCTTCTATTCTTCTATAAGTCTACACTAGCGGCCAATGGTTTGGTTTGTTTTTTGTTTAATGGCATATCAACCATAACCGGTTACTTAATACCAAAGCCATCCTTGTAAGTCGTCTGTGTGGCCTAAAGTCGGTATCACTCAGACAGCAAGAGAGTCTATCCCCTTTTCACTAGTGCTAGACTAAGGAGATTGTTTTGGCGTCTGAAGTGGAGCACCACACCTACCATAAGCTCCTTACTTTACCGCACAGATCCCAGTGCTACTCATACACTGAGTTGGCGAGGGCCAGTATCGAACCAGGAACCTTGTGGTTGCTAGGCGGGTGCTCTACCGGTTGTGCTAAACCGGTCGTAATTTTGATTTTAATTTTCAAATTTAAAAAAATTAGGACTTTAATCTCGACACCTACCTATGCTCCAGCTAGAAAAAAATGAATGAGTAAATAAAATGTTATTAACACTACTAGTGTTATTGTATATTGATAATTAACATCGCTTTTTGGACGGTTAGTTTAGAGCAGATTTTGAATTCAAATTCGTTGAAATTCAAAATCAAGGGCAACTGGATGACTAACACTCGGTAAGATCAAGTAGACCCCCGGCTTCCGCCGCTGGAAAACTGTGCAAACGGAAGTGAAGTTAGCTTAGTTATGCCGGAGACGTCGTGATGTAAAGACGTACTGGCTTCGACTTCACGAGTGCGGTTGAAGGGTCCGAGGTAGAGAAAGTCTGGTTCTGAATAAAAATGTGATCACAGAATACAAGCCTTGGTTGTCTCCTTGTGAACTAATAGCAAACCAGCATCTTGAAGCTAAAGACACAGATCAGACCAGCATCTTAAGGACAGACCAGATAAGTTAGAAGAAATGTCCCAGCTTCCCGCCAATGGGAACCGTGAGAGTGAGAGTTTGGCTAGGTTAGTCAGCAGTTTTAGCGGAAGACACCATGATGTAGACATCGTCTTTTGCTTCACTCCGGCCGCGGTTGAGAAGTCTGGTTAAAATAAAAAATATTATAACTCAAAATATAATCCTTATGTCGTCTTTGTGAATAATAGCGAACTAGATTCTACAGAGCAAGCTTCTACGACATCTTTAGACATGTCCCAGCAATGCAAGAGACAGACTAAAGTACCAGCCAGCTACTCAACTACTCAAGCAAGTAAGTAAGAGATAAAGACTTTAAAAATGTGGGAGAGATTATACGAATGCCTCCCACCTTTTTGATCGTCTCTTAAGAACTCTTTCCATTATATAAGTTAAGAGAAAGGAAATTAATCCGACGGTATGAGTATAGATAAGAGGATATGAAAACAACACAATAGGCTGTTAAAGTGAAAACATTTTATATCATATTCATAGCTAATAATAACTTTTTTGCAACATCAATGTTTTCGTTTTGAATTCATATTATTTTTCGTCTCCGCTCTCGATAAGTCCGGAGTAAAAAAAAAACAAGCTCTGAAGATGATTTTATAAATCGAAATATTGTTCAATATTAGCTATGAATATGATATAAAATGTTTTCACTTTAACAGCATATTGTGTGTTTTTCATATCCTTTTATCTATACTCATATCTATACTCTCATATATATATATATATATATATATATATATATATATATATATATAGCAAGATATGACAGCTATACAACAATATTCGCTTGCTTGAAAACCAATTTAAAAAAAAAGAAAGAATTTTCTTTCTCGTCACGTTTCAAATGAAGGTAAACCCTTTGACGCCTTTCTGTCTGTCAAAACCCTCACACCTGCACTAGAACTTATACAGCACTGAACGTCGAGGTCAAAATTTTTATGGAGGTTCGTGGTGCAATGGTTAGAGTCGTAGGAAATGGACACGTCGACCGTGTTCAAATCCTGGACGAGACTGCTTGCTTTTCATATAGCGCTAGTACATCTGGGAAAGGTATGGATCCATATATTCTCCTTCCAGCTATGGGTAAATAGTAGGACAGGCTGGGCTCTTTAACCTTGGAAGGTAACCAGTCTAGGAGAAGAAAAACTCTGAATTCAAACCCGTTAAACTCCGCTTAAGAAATTAACCTTGTGTCGCATTCTGCTCGTGCGGAGTTTTGGTATATATATATATATATATATATATATATATATATATATATATATAGATAGAGATAGAGAGAGATAGAGAGAGATAGAGAGAGAGAGCTCTGGAGGTTTGAGGTTGATGACGGTCTACTTGATAAACCGTACGACCAATGTTCTAGTCGACGGCGGGGGGGGGGGGCTGCGTAAATACATATTTACCAAATCCTCCGCACGAATAGGGTGTGACACAAGGTTAAGCGGAGTTCGAATTCAGGGTTTCCTTCTTCTAAAATGGTTGCTTAACCAAGGTTAAAGGGTCCAGATTGTCCTATTATTTACCCATAGCTGGAGGGAGAATAGCTGGATGTGTACCTTTTCCCAAGAGCATTCGCGCTATGTATACATTTACCAACCCCTCCACATGAACCGGATGTGATACAAGGTCAATTTATTAAGCAAAGTTTAACAGGTTTGAATTCACATAGACCGGTTGCCTAATCAAGATTAAAGAGCCCAGTCAGCTATTTACCCATAGCTGGAGGAAGGGTAGGATTCATACCTTTTTTTAAGAGTATTAGCGCTATATGAAATTTAAACAGCCTCGTCCAGGATTCGAACACGGGTCGACGAGTCCATTTCCACGTCCAGAATTTGAACAAGGGGCAACGAGTCCATTTACCATTACTTTAACCATTACACCACGCGCTTCCATTCGCGCTATGTAAAATGAAAATAGTTTCGTCCAGGATTTGAACTCTGGATGCCGACTCACTTTTCTACGATAATAGCCATTAACCACGGCGCCTCCTCAAAATAAATCTATTGTTTTAATTAATAAACCGTCTCTTATTGAAAGGTGGAAAAGTCTTTGCATTTAAAATACATATGTAAAGTCGGTGGGGTGGCCTGTTGTCAGTACCAGCAGGACAGCGAGGGAGTCTATCCCCTTTTCAATAACGCTAGGCCAAGAAGATTGTTTTTTGCTTTTGAGGTGGAGCATCACTTCTTTCAGCTCCCCACTTTACTATACAGATTTCACAGTTCTGCTCATGGGCTGTGTCGGCGAGGGTCGGTATTGAACCCAGAACCTTGCGGTTCCTAGGCGGATGCTCTACCGACTGAGCTAAACTGGCCCTAGGCGTAAATTAGTTTGCAATGTGTTTACAAGAGTAGGTATCAAATATACTATATCAACTCTGGTCCCAAATAGATTATGAGAATAATTTATTTCACTATCGTCCTATGGTAGGAATGCAAATTAGATACAAGCGTTGTCGAATACAGTGTCACTTTCGGTAAACGCCCTTTTGAATATTAAGACTCATGCTTGAAAAGCCATATATTAATAGTCGGGTGTGTCAAGAAATTTGTTTCGCTACGGATGAAAGTTTTTATCAAAGCGTCGGTGAAAGAAGAGAGAACGTTGCACGTCCAATGAATTGTAAATTAAGTGTCAATCATCTTATTTATTTTTAGAATGATTCGTGCACCTTGATGTCAATAAAATTGAAACCGGTTAGTCATCTCATAGATATTGCTCAAAATATCAATACCAGGGGTCATAAATTAAAACTCTTTAAAGAAATGTTGCAACGTAACAGAGGGGTGAATACATGAAATAAACTACCAATGTCAATAGTGAATGCCCTTTCTCTGAACTCCTTTAAGGCAATGTTAAATAATCCGTGGAAAGAGTATAAATATTCTGTAGAATTAAGATGAATGTTTATAAGGAACAGCTGACAGGTCTCAGACCTAATATACTAGCTAAAAAAGATATTATTATTATTATTATTATTATTATTATTATTATTTACTCCTTTTGAGTTTTCACATCAGCATTACCTGATGGTCTTTCACTGGGGTCTGGGTGACAGCAAGTCTCCTCATATCTCCAGGACTCTTCTGAGTATTCTGGCAGATTTTAAGCAGTGCAATTATTATTATTATTAGGGGTCGGGTTAGCTAAGTCGGTAGAGCGTTCGGCTAGAAACCACAAGGTTCCTAGTTCGATACCGGTCCTCGCCAACTCAGCATATGAGTAGCATAGGGATCTGTGCGGTAAAGTAAGGTGCTGATGGTAGGTGTGGCGCTCCACCTCAGACGCTAAAATAATTTCCTTGGTCTAGCGCAAGTGAAAATGCGATAGACTCCCATGCTGATTGGCTGATACCGACTTTAGGCCGCCCCGACGACTTTACTAACTTATTATTATAATAACTATTCTGCCATTCAAATCTTTATAACAACGTTGTGCTTGGCTAAAAACAAAAAAACCTTGTGACTGTTGTGGCTTCGTTGCTTAATGGCATATCAAACTTCGTGGCTTATTTAATGCCAAAACCACCTGAAAGCGAACGTAATAGCACAACTGGAATTCGAACTCGCTTACTACGATTAGCATTCCAGCACGTTAGCCACTACACCATGGGGACTGCTCCAAAAACATTCTTAATGTCTAAATTTCTTGGATGAAGTTTGGTCTTCATCAAGTTTTTTTTGTAAGTTTTCTTTTCTTTTTTGTTTAACGATCGGTGAATTGGAAAATAATACTTTATAGGTAAAGTCTTGAGGCTACTGGTACAAGAGAAAAAATATAAACACTACATATTTGAGCATGTTCACATGTGCTATGCGACACAGAATGCTGGGAGAATGCTTAATACCCCCTGTTCTGTAGACAGGAGACGCAACGTGTGCGTATTACCTCTGCGAAGGCTGGAGATTGAAAGAGTTTTTGACTTTGCCAATTCTGGTTTTATAAGGCTGCTTGCTAAAGCACCTAATGCCTACTGGAGGTAATTACCTCTCGTATACCCTAACATCAAATAGGGGAACCACTGCGAGAAAGGAATGTAATCCCTGCAATAGATTTTCACTTTTAGACTTATTTATACAATTATGAATTATTTCTGGATTAAGTAAGGGTTAATGTAGTTCATCACACATGGCTTTTTTTTCATTTAGATATATCAGTTTTGTGGCCTGGGCACCTATTCACTGGAAAACACCTCCATTGAAGGGGAAAGTTCAAAGACTGATGGAAATGTATTTCGGGAAAAGGCTTTATTAAACAACAGATTAGGTATTATAGGATTAAAACAAATTTAAATCTTTATTTAAGAAAAAAAATGACAATTGGTTTGGTTTAATGGCATATCAACCCTGTGGGTTATTTAATGCCAAATCTATAATATCTATAAAATCTATTAATAATGGAGATTCGCTTCCGGTTTTTGTCTGTAACAAAAACTACGTCACTGCTTACGTCACACTACCTAAAATCGTCATAACATAAAATAATACATTCAAAATTTGAGCATGCAATGTTAGACAGTCCTCATTGGTTTTTTAAACAAGTTTTAATAAATACATACTTGGTATTATCTATCTATATATAGTTTGTTTTATTTTAATATATATTTAAAGTTATCAGAACTAAGTTTCCATTTCAATTTTTTTAAAAATTCTTTTAATAAATTTATTTTATTTTTTTACTCCTTTAATAAATTTGATGATTTTACTTTACTTATGATACAAACTCTCTGACATTAAATTTTCAACTCCCATTCCCCCCAGGCAATATTTATTTTACGTCGCCAGAGGGCGTTTTTTCTATTTTGCTAGTAAACATAATATATATATAATAACAACGATTAATATAACGAGTATTATAACAACAGATAATATAACACTAATATCTAGCATAACACATTATATATACATATTTATACATATGTATGTTTTATAAGTTAAAAAAGTCAATATCTCAATTTTTATTTCCTATGAAATGAAGTAAAAGTGGGGGAAAATGGGGACATAATAAAATCGTACTTACTTTATTGTGATTACTGCCAAAACTTCGATTGTATATTTTGGTTTAGATCTCTTAATTCTGTAATTCCCATTGTTGACATTCGTATCGGTGATGTCCTTGGAAGACTTTTGGTCTGATGAGAAAAACAAAAACGTGAGAATTTAATTACAGATTTCAGGATTTAAATAGAAATACACACAAATTTTTCGTGGAAATTCGTGTATAAAATACATTTTTTAAAAAGAATATTGCAGACGTCTTTTCGATTTATTAACTTCTTCAAAGTAATAGGAATGCATCAGATACCTGTTTGCCCCGCGGCAGGTTCGCACTAAACCGATCTCGTGACACATTTTGGCCTTGTCACGAGCCAAATGAATACATACGAGTGCGAGTAAAAAAGTAATGCCATTTTATTTAGGACAGGTATAATTAACAACACAGGAACATGTATCTTAACAATCAAAATGAAGCTGGTCCTCTATGGATCACATCCCTACTCCTCCACATAGGCGAGTCAAAAAGTAATGCCATTTTGTTTAGGACAGGTATAATTACCAACACAGGAACATGTATCATACATCAAAATGAAGCTGGTCCTCTGTGAATCACCTCCCTACTCCTTTACTAAGCGAGAATCATTTGGGGGATGCAGGTACAATCCTGACTACAGGTGAAAATAATAGAATACTTTACATAGCTTAACACTCATAACCGGTCATGGTTAACGGAATGAGAACAATCTAATTCAATGGATTAAATAAAGGGTTCGGTTCGAAGTTCCGTGAAGGCACCCGATTAAGACATGAAGGCTTCAGAGTTTGGCAAGAAATACCTGAAGAAGGCCAGAGGGCTCATCGGCCAAAAAGTTGTCTATATTAACAATAAAAATGAGGCCAACCGTTCGAAAAATCTAAATAATACACATTATCAAACCTCATCGAAAAATAATAATCAAATAACAGGAATACATTAGATACCTGCTTGCTCCCCCGGGAGGCTCACACTAAACTGACTTTATGTCACATTTTTGGCCTCGTGGGGAACTAAATAAATACCTACATTAGATTCCTGACACGATTAGAATAGAGTCATTTTAGGTGTCTGCCTTGGTTTTATGAAGCAACATATGAACTCAATGAACCCATGATTAATAATCGTAAAAGGACATATTTTCACAATACATCGTCTGACGTCACGTGTTACGCAACTGTTATATAGTTATTTAAATATCTAATTTTGTTTTGTCTTTTTACATAAATAATTCGGATAGTATTATATATTCAACAATGATTATTATTCAACAATTATATTCAACAATATGGTTCCGGTTTCTTTATTTAATGACATATTAATCTTCGTGGGTTATTTAATGCTAAAGCCATCCTTGTAGTGGTTCTATTTAATCCAAATCTGGGGGATGACGAGGTTTATTCCATTCCAGAGGGTATTCGTCAGAAAGTGAACGTAATAGAGCGACTGGGGTTTGAACTCGCTTACTACGATGTCGCAGTCCAGCATGTTAGCAACTACGCCTCGGGGGCTTCTCTTGTTTCTGATACACATCATTCTTTGCTATTGCCATTCATGTCTTTTAGCACCCTGGGTTGATATACTCTTCGACTGCTAGTTTGGTTTCTTTGTTTAATGGCATATCAACATTCCTGGGTTATTTAATGCCAAAGCCACTAGTAGTGGTACTATTTAATCCATAGTTTGGATGAGGAGATTCATACCTTTCCCCTGGGGTATTAGTTCGAAAGTGAATGTAATAGCAAGGCTGGCGTTCGAACTCCCTTACTACGATGTACCAGTCCAGTACATTAGCCGTTACGCTACGCAGACTCTCTTCTCCCCACAATTTTATTTTACACAAAATGAATAACTAGTAGTATCTAGCAAACGAAATGAAATTCTGATTCTACCAAAGAAAACAGAACACTTGAGAAGAATTTTGACAAACTAAGTCCGTCGTGTTTTCCACCTCGCCACTGTCCAACCGTCTCCTTTTATACTCGGTCTGGCCGAGACACGTCACAACTCTCGTCTCGCCAGCTACGAGACTTGCCACTAAAAATCGCGGCCTCAAGGACACTTACGATTTCACCACTAGTCGGACTCGTCACCTTCTCTGCTTCCTCCCACACGTACAACATGCCACTCGCTGTCTCTTCGACCGACGGGCCGTTGTTGGCTCATCAAAAGTTTTGCCGTTCGATCTCGCTACATAGTATTCTTTTTTTTTCTTTTCTTTTCAAATACCATTTTTTTTTTACCCAAAAGACGAACATCTACGAATATTAACCATCTTATAATATATTTTACTAAAATTTGTAGGGAGAGTCTTCCCTTGGATTGAGGGCGTGGCTTCCTACGTCACGTGTCCTTTAGTCACATGAAAATGCAGCCTCTTCAAGCTTTCTCTTTTTATTTCCTTTGCCAGACCTATCTCATTTCGATTCTCGCTCGTTGAGCGAAAAGGCCATATTTCTTAGCCCTGTTCATAGATTAGAATAGAGACAATTAGTCTCTTTCTCACCATTTATCGCTCCTCACCATGACAACCATGGAAGACACCGTAAGTCTTTTATAATCAGTCAGGGAATATATTGTACACGTCATTTGTTTGGGACGTGTGTATTTTGTTATTACATGTTATGTTTATTAAATATTCATAAGTGCATTATTCATGTAAGTTATTTGTCGTCTTTCTTTACCGAATATTCAGCGTTAGAGTAACTATGGATGCACTAAGGCATTATAAGGACGTAGTGTTAGTTTTAAACGATTATCCCTGATTCTTATACATTTATTTAAAGGAATGTTACTGTATGTAATTTAATCTAATGAGAAATATTATAATTTAATCTATTTAAGTCAGAGCTGGTTTAGCTCAGTCGGTAGAGTGTTCAGCTAGGAATCACAAGGCTCTTGATTCGATGCCGGCCCTCGCCAACTCAGCGTATGAGCAGCACAGGGATATGTGCGGTAAAGTGAGGAGCTGATGGTGGGTGTGGCACTCCACCTCAGATGCAAAAACAATCTCCTTGGTCTAGCGCTAGTGAAAAGGGGATAGACTCCCTCGCTGTATGGCTGATACCAACATTAGGCCGCTCCGACGACTTTACTTTTACTTACTTATAACTTAATTAATAAATTTGTTTAATTGATTGGGAAATGGTCGTTGAAGAAGAAGAAAAAGAGGAGGAAGAAAAAGAAGACTGAAAGGGTAATAATAATAATAATAATAATAATAATGGGTTGGGAAGGTGATCCACTGGGAATTATGCAAAAAAATTTTTACTATGCAACAAAATGGTATATGCATAAACCAGAATCTGTTCTTGAGAATAAAACGCATAAAATTCTCTGGGACTTCAAGATAAAGACGGATCACTTTATCCCAGCCCGGAAACCAGACATAGTATTGATTAACAACAACAAAAAAGAGAGAACTTGTCAACTGGTAGATTTACAGTTCTAGCAGATCACAAGGTGAAGATGAAGGAAAACGAAAAGATAGACAAATACTAGGACCTTGCCACAAAATTGAAAAGGCTGTGGAATACGAGGGTAATAGTGATAACAATTGCAATTGGTACACTTGGAACGGTCTCAAAAATCTTGGAAAAAAGACTGGAGAAACCGGAAATTAGAGGAAGTATTGAGACCATTCAGACTACTGCATTGCTAAAATCGGCCAGAATACTCAGAAGAGTCCTGAGGAGACTTGCTGTCACTCGGACTCCAGTGAAAGACCATCAGCTAACGCTGGTGTGAAAAACTCACAGGAGTGAAAATAATAATAATAATAATAATAATAACAGGATAAATATCAAAATCTTGTCTGTGAACGAAATTGTGCAAGATGAATGTGACAATTGTACTTAATTAATGTAGCTTTTAGTGGAAAATTTTCGAAGAGCTGTTTTCCTAAAAAGACTGGAAATATAAGAAAAAATTGATAATATTTACATGTCAACATTATTGAAATTGGTAAGGATACTACGGAAAGTCCTTGAAATTAAAACCTTTTCAAAGAATTCGAAAGTTTTAATTGTCCATCAATTTTTATTAGGATTTTCTTTTATCCTTTAGCTCCTTTTTTATTTTATTTTTATTCATGACTCACTCGAGCTGACAGTCTACGAAAACGAGGAAGAGAGTAACTCGAAAATAACAAAAGATTATCTCTCAATGATGCTCGGGTAGTCCCCGTGGTGTAGTGGTAAACGTACTGGTCTGCTACATTGTAGAAGGCGAGTTATTACATTCACTTTCGGGCAAATACCCCCCCCTTTCCCTTCCGTCTATGAGTTAAAAAGTACCACTATTGTTCTTCTACAATCTTTGGCATTAAATAACCCACAAAGGTTGATATGCCATTAAACAAAGAAACCAAGCAACCAACACATTGATATTTGAACTCGCGTCACCTTTCTTCGGGAAAGCCTCGTTAAATTTAATAATAATAGTAATAATAATAAGTGTTGATTACCAAAAAAGAAAGAACTTATCAACTGGTAGATTTTGCAGTTCCAGCATAGGATGAAGCTAAAGGAAAATGAAAAAATGGACAAATACCTGGACCTTGCCAGAGAACTGAAAAAGTTATGGAATATGAAAGTCAAAGTGATACCAATTGTAGTTGGTGCACTTGGAACGGTCCCAAAAGGATTGGAAAAGGGTTTGGAAAGTCCGGAAATCAGAGGAAGGGTTGATACCATCCAGAACACTGCAATCTGCCAGAATACTCAGAAGAGTCCTGGTGACCTGAGGAGACTTGCTGTCACTCAGACTCCAGTGAAAGACCATCAGCTAATGCTGATGTGAAAACTCAAAAGGAGTAAAATAATTATAACCAAAAGAGCTACGAATAGTCATTGGTTGCTTTAACTTTGAAACAATTTTTTTTAACTCGTCACTTATTCTATTTTCTAGCTCAGGCGTCCCACTGTGGTGTAATGGTTAGCAAGCTCTTAGCAAGCATAGTTCAGTCCTCGCTGGATGCCCCATACTTGCGACCTTGTGTCACATCCTATTCGAGGCAAATGGGTTGGGTAAATACCTACAATATTATCTAACTCTCTCGGTGCCATGTTTATTATGGTTTACAAACCCAAGCATAGGTGCAAGGCTAGAAGGAGGGAATGAGAATCGAACTCACTAACAATGGTCCGCTAACCTAACTCGCTAATCATCGTACCACGCGAAGTGTCTTTTGGCACCATGCAACAAGTTTTATTTTTTCACATTAAAAGATGTCACTAAGTTTTATTTAGGATTTTTACGAGGGTAATCCCAAAGGTAAGGTCTCCAAAATATTTAGAAATCACAGAAACGTTTATTGTTTATTATCAATAATGTTTACACCATTTTAAAGTTTGAACATGTATCTATTTTTCTATATAATCGACATTTCGGTCAATTCATTTTTGTAGGCGCTACAGAAGTTTTTGTATGTCCATGTCATACCAGTTCGACACCATGTCGTTGAGGAAGCGCTGAAACTCGCTGTCGTTGCAAACTCCATACAGAACGTGCGGACGTTTTTAACATCCAGCCATGAGTTACCATACACTTCCGTTAATTGGCAATGAATTTCAATCAGTGTAATGCCTTTTGCGTTCTAAATCCGAATAATTGCGTGAACTTGACATTTGGCGGTAGCATCAATCGGGAGCTTCATCAGAAATGACTGCAAAGCTAAGACTGAGTGCGTCAGTGAGGTATACGTAGGAGCAAGTGTATGCAAAACAAACACAACAGTGTTTCCAATAGCCGCATGAACAGTTTCCCTGCGTCCCCAGCGCTTTGGAGACCTTACATTTGAGATTACCATCGTTTTAACCATTATGCTATCGTTAGTTCTGTTATGTCTACTTACTCTGTTTAACGTCGCAGCTATGATCACGTCCGTCCAATTTGTAGACTCGATGTTTTTGAACGAAGCGGTTGTTCGGATTTTGATTGGCCAGTAATGTAACCCGCTTGGTGTCTCTTTTCTCAGGCTCGATCACGTGTTTGTGTCCATCCAAATGGAAAAAACCAGACTGAAATTTAATAGAAACCAAAATTGCAAAGTTCACAAAATAAATGAATTGTCAAGTTTTATTGGAAAAATTGTCACATAATTAATAGGTAGCCTACTGATTATGTACGGTAGTATAGAATTCAAAATGGTAATTCTGAGTTATTGAAAATGCCCGAAAAATAAGGGACAAGATGTTGGAGTATTTTGTGGTATAAGGTGTGCTAATGACTACGACTTATATTTATAGACTGTTCCAAAACAGCGGTGGCTGAATTGGCCAATCAAAAACGCCCAAACATGTATTTAATTTACTATTTAAAGGCATTGATAGATTGTCCTAAAATTACTCGCTGGAAGGATAGATCAACAGACGAAGATTATACAATTCTCTACTTCAAGACAGGATACACGTTGATTCAACTCAGGACGGATCTGCGGACAAGGATTAAAACTGATACTACATCTTTCTACTTCAAGAAAAAAAAAATCAAACTTTATGCCACAAGGGATCTCAACTGTAAAGCTGCTTTCAATTACAGTCCTAAAATGGCCACACGAATCGTAACACAAGGATTGGCCTTTAGCTGGTTAAATTCAGTAGCTGTAATAACTAGCAGAACTATGAATAGCCATTAGTTGGTTAAACCTCAGAATAACATTTTAAAAAACGTCCTTTACTCTATTTTCTTGCTCAGGCGTCCCACTGTGGTGTACTGGTTAGCAAGCTCTTCTCACAGATCCATTAATACTGGTCAATCCAATCTTGAGAACAAGTTGGTAGAGTGGGAGATTCAGAATAGTTCCATGCTCCATGGCTATTTCTCTCCACGCGTGCGGTCATAACTTGGGTTTCGAAAATAAGACGTCTCAAATATAAGCTAAGTCTTGTATTCCTTTATAAAAAAAACAAAAATGTTATGAAAAAGGATTCGTTATTCCCTTGGAAAAATTGTAGCACATTCATTGGCTAAGATGGGTACGTGATTAGAGCAGCTGTGGGACAAAGGGGTCGGGTCAGTTGTTCCGGAGAAGTGCAAAATCACCCTAACCCAAAAACCGTTGCATTTCTATAATATTGAAATACTAGTTGGACCTGTGGATATATCACAGTATGATAATTTAATTATTACAAGGTTTTATGTTTGTTTAAGAGCTATAGCATAATAGTTTAATATATAAAACTATAACAATCTTGATTTAACTCTTTCTCTCTCACTTTTTTTCTTTCTTTCCTTCGTAGTGTTCATATAAGGGATTTTTCCAACTACTCAGATAATCATATCCATAAGATCTAACCCCAATAATCAACTATACACACAGACATCATATATATATATATATATATATATATATATATATATATATATATATATATATATATATATATGAGGTAAAATAAGGAATGAAAGAACAAAACTCAGACAAAATGTGTAGTATATTTCGCTGGAGTGTTGAACTTAGCTTCTTCTGCTTTATATATATATATATATATATATATATATATATATATATATGAGAAGTAAACAAACAAACAATGTGTTTTATATGGCTTTTTTTAGCCGACAATTTTTGGGAGAATATGTGCTCGTACCTAATTTTTGAAAATTAATTAATTAATAATTAATGAATTAGGCGGGCATACGTATTCAAATGTAAGGCTAAACAAATCGAGAAAAATCAATCTATGTATGTACATTTCAGCCTATTAGGCCTCATCATATAATATATATATATATGAGTTCAACACTCCAGCGAAATATACTACACATTTTTGTCTGAGTTTTGTTCTTTCATTCCTTATTTACCTCATTCTGTCGGGTCCATTCCAACCCCTTTTCTTCATATATATATATATATATTATATATATATGATTATATAAAAAATATATAAGAGATGAAGACCAGCCCAAGTCAACCGAAGAAGATCAAAAGAGTGGATTCAACCCAGAATAGTAGATGATAGCATAGAAGAGACGGCAGAGATATCCGGACTGCTAAAGAGGTAAGTATGTAAGAAAAGATGTAAGGAGGAAACACACTTAGGAAGCAGATGTTTGATGAGCTATAAGAAATACAGATATTAAGCTATATCACACTGTCTTATGATGAGCAAATAAGTTAGTAATAACATTTGAGCGTTTTTTTTCTTCTCGACCAAGAGCAATAGGAAGTAAATGTGTTTACTCAGGTTTTTAATGAGTGGATTCACCTATTTGCTTTTTCATTGGGAGATAAGAAAATAAGCAGGTGATAAAATTTATGGAAGTGACAAATGTCTTTTTCACCTCAGAACGATAGAAAGTAATTGTGTTTAATCACAGTTGTAATAAGTGATTTTATAAGAATTAATGACTGATTGTGTTAGCGGAGAGAAGGGTAATTCCATGTCAAATCATCAAGGCCATGTCACCCAACCCCTTCAATTTTTCTGAATTTTTGTACAGGTGTAGACTATGTTAAAGTTAGACAATCTCCAAAATTTGAGCAAAACGAAACTATCTTTTTGGTATAATGTTCAATATATGTAAAATTTTATTAGAAAGATTTTTTTGTCAGAGATGCAGTGCCACGTTAGGATATTGCTATGAAAAAATAAAAAATCATCAATAACTTAAAATTGGTTGACTTTAAGACTTTTTGATAGCATTTTTGGATTTATAGGGCAAAAATGATTTTATAACCGAATTTTTTAGTAGTAGGGAAGCTCTAGAACTCATTTTACAGACAAAAATAGATTACAAAAGGTCATCATTTTTCGCGACCCCATCAAATTTGCTTAACATAACTCCGCCAATTTTTGAAATTGGAAGCTCAAATTTTGAGGATTGTCTCACGTTAACATAGTCTACACCTGAAAAAACATTTTAGAAAATTTGAAGGGGGTAGGTGACAATTTTACTTTTTTCAAGGTGATTTGACATGGAATTACCCAAAATGATTTTTTCCCGTCTAGGTTCGATATATATTACAGTAAGTCAGTTTAAAATTCAGTTAAGAGTCGGCAAGTTAAGAGTTTTAATCTATTAAGTTAAGTTGAACACTTAGTTCTCGGTCTGAGTACAGTCCGTTGTAGCAGAGGGGTTGGATACAGATGTTGCCCGGAGCCACGCTAACCTTAATGATTTTTCTACATGAAAGAAATGATGTACAGTACTGATATTTCTCTTTACGATTAATAGTACTATCTGTCATTGAATAGACGATGATGGAATCGACTAATACAAGGGTACAAGAAGAATTTGTTTTATGACTTTCCCTGCAGCATTCATGAATCATTTGTGACAAGACTGGATACATGTGGACGCTGACCAACAAAGGTCAACCAGAGGACAGTTTTTAATTTCATCCATTCTCCCTACAAACACAAAACATTAACGATTACGCTCATTTTTCCGAGTACTAAACACTGCCCAGGACTGACATGTATTACGCGCACAAACCGAAGCTCATGCGGTAGCCAGTGTAAAAAAAAAAAAGTACGTGGTCTCGTCGACATTGCTCTTTTGGGGCGCCTCAGTCACCGGGCAATAAACTGCCCCTTTTAAGTGAGGGGGCAGTTGCTACCTGGGGGATAAGCCCTGGGACCACGGGATTAATTTTACCTCACTCACCGGCCAGAAGCTGAAGTCTCTGAACGCCAGCCTCAAAAGGGGAGTTTCATATACTTTCTATGAATACTACTTTATGAAAATTTACATGTAGTTGAGTGGGGGAGGCGTATCATATATTAGGGGAAGGGCTGTATTATAGATTCGAGTGCGGGCATGAGACCCTGGCACCGGCTCTGACTTTGTCAACAAGTCGTACAATGGGTTTTACCGTTTGAAATATCACATGTTCTCTTGCAAACACGAAACCTTATCAGTCATGTGATTCAGTGGAATTTTTTTTTTTACCGAGAGAAAAGTAAGCATCTATACAAAGCGAATTCTAGAAACAGGATGCAACTCAAACATGAAGAAGGCTGAAGAAAGTATCGACCGAAATGTTGCGTTGTAACAGATGTAAACAATAGACGTAATAATAATAATAATAATAATAATAATAATAATAATAAATACAAACTTACGCATGCACACACGCAGAGAATTTCAAAGAAGACTGTCATACGACAGAATGGACAGAAGCTAGGAACAAGCTAACAGCTCCGACCCTTCAGAATTCTTCTGATGAAGAGATCTTTATCTCGAAATATCAAAATAGGGAGTTACATTACAATCACCCTATATATATGTGTGTGTATGTGTGTGTGCGTGTCTGTCTGTGTAGAAATTTAAATGAGAAAATAAAAGTATTTCAAAAGATAAATTCATTTGTAGATGATGAAGCTTGTCAACGTTAAAACGTTTCGGTTTTTATAAACCTTCATCAGGACAATTGGATGAGTTTACAAAACACACATTCCTTTTATTCTTGTTAATCAAGTTTCTTCCAATTTTAATATCTTACACAACTTGACGCTTTAAGTGCCAATATACATTAATCAAGCCATAAAAACATATTTGTTACTACATATGTTTATTAATATAATCTAAGTTGAAAACCTAAATATTATCAAACATACATAGTAATAAATATAGTTATATCTATTAATAATGGAGATTCTGTGTCTATCCTATCATAAACTATAGAATCTCTCCTGATATCTATTAATAATGGAGATGCGCTTCCGGTTTTTGTCTGTAACAAAAACTATGTCACTGCTTACGTCACATTACCCAAATCGTCATAACAGAATAAATACACTCAAAATTTAAACATGCAACATTAGACAGTCCTCATTGTTTTTTAACAAGTTTTAATAAATACATGACTGGTATTATATATCTATATATAGTTTGTTTTATTTTAATACATATTTAAAGTTTACATTTCAAATTGTTTTATTTTTTAATCCTTTAATGAATTTGATGATTTTACTTAGGGTACAAACTCGCTGACATTGAATTTTTTACTCCCCTCAGGCAATATGTTTCAAAAATCTATTTTTACATCGCCCGGGGGCGTTTTTTATTTTGCTAGTTTTCTCTAATATTTTCTCATTTTTCTACGAAGGTTAGAACGCCTAGTCTCAAAAGAACAAGTAACGCGTGAAAATAAAATCCGTAAACAAGACGTCATTATATTACAAAACCATTTTTTTTTAATTGAGAGGGCATTACTTACCATTGATCGTATATTGCAGGATTTCTTTGTATAAAATGAAGCACCATGTTCGTTGCAATGTAACGTGACTGAGGCTCCGTAATTTGGGTCTTCGTAGAACGCCGCGTCCTGAAAGAAGTTAAAATTAAAGAATTTAAAAAAATATATACACATGGACAAAAGAATGGGTGCGAATACACCAGCACATGCGTGCAATGATAATTTACATATTTTGATTTACTTTCTATGTGTCTACGACGTATTCTACACATCCACTGGCAAGATAAAATGCCCAACACAGACGTGCTGGATTGCGCCAACATGAACCGCATGTTCTCCATCCTCTGCGAGAGGCGTCTTCGCTATCTTGGGCATGTCAGGAGGATGGAAAATGGCCGTATCCCAAAAGATCTTTTGTATGACGAATTAGTAAAAGGCTCCCGATTGGTAGGTAGACCATGACTACGCTTTAATGATGTTTGCAGGAGAGACATGAGGATATGCCACATTGACACAAACACGTGGGAGGTAAATGCAGAAAATCGAGCGGCCTGACGCCTCAAAGTTAAACAAGGCACGAAGAGGAGTGAGGTGGAGAGAAGAGTAACCTTGACAGCAAAGAGAACTAGAAAGAGAGAGAGAAAACAGCAGCTCCAGAAAGCATCTCAGTTTGTGTGCAATCAGTGCACCAAAGACTGTCATTCAGAGATTGGCCTGCACAGCATATTTATTTATTTATTTTATTTATTTATTGGGTACTACACTATCGTTCTTAGTGGACGCAAAGGTGCCAACAACAATTTACTTTCTCCAACTGTTTTGATGTTTTTCACAACTGTATCGATTACATTCCTTACTTGCCATGATTCTCCTAATTGACACAAGGGGACACGAAAGGTAACTGCAAATAGTATATATATATATATATATATATGTGTGGGTGTGTGCGTGTCTGTGTATGTGTGTGTGTGAATGAATTACAATCTCAGATTTTTAGTAATGTTTTATGACTAATAATTTCATATTAGTTTTATAGAATAGAAGACAAAATCGTTAGATGAAACTTTATTATATTAACTAGCAAAAATATGCACCCTCCGTGCTCAAGTATCTTCGTTTTAATGCAATTTTATAATATAATCAAATTAGAAAGATTAATGATTCTAAATAAGAACGCATATAAAGATATTACACTTATTTTTTATTCTATTTTAATTGATTTCTATATAAATCACGATTTGGTTATATATATATATATGTGTGTGTGTGTGTGTGTCAATCTGTAGACCCGGTCAACGCCGGGGGTCCAGTGGTTTCGGCCCTGGATCTTTACAAATTAATAGCATTGATCCCAGGGGGTCATCCACCCAGGCAGTACCTGCCCCCTCGATTTAAAGGGGTAGGGCTGCTTTTATGTGCCCACTGCCTGAAGTGCCTCCTTGAGGGGGAATGCCGACGGGATCAACGCAATTTTTGTACCCGCCACCCATGAGCTTCGGTTTATGGGTGGTCCCACATTAATAGGGCCTTTGCCTAACCCGTACATGTGGGGTACGAGGTAAATACCCTGTAGACAAGGCCAAAATACTAGTAATACAAAAAACACTTTCATTATTAATTGAGGATTAAATGAAAATAAAATTCTCGAGAATAAGTATCTAAGGGAATTGTGATGTCGGAGGTGGCTTACTTTTAGTTACAGATATATATCTATTATCTATCTATTAATAATGGAGATTCGCTTCCGGTTTTTGTCTGTAACAAAAACTACGTCACTGCTTACGTCACTATACCCGAAATCGTCATAACGTAGATTTCACTCAGAATTTGAGCATGCAACATTAGACAGACCTCATTTTTTTTAAAACAAATTTTAATAGATACATCCCCAGTATCATATATTTATATATAGTTTGTTTTATTTTAAAGTTAATAGAACTTAGTTTCGATTTCAAATTGTTTTATTTTTTTTACTCCTTTAAAAAATTTGATGATTTCATGATTTATGGTTCAAACTATCCGACATTTAATTTTTAACTTCCACCTCCTCAAGCAATATCTTTCAAAATTTTATTTTTACATCGCCCGGGGGGGGGGGGTATTTTGCTAGTACACATAATATACATTATTACAAGATTATTATTGCTTTTGAATCATTATTTATTTGGGCTGGTATTTTATTTCATCTTTTTGTAATTAAATCAGGCTGTTATGTCTAGCGAGGAACAGCGCGTAGTGAGTATAAACACTCAGTGAGGCTCGAGCTCACGTTTCCTTTTGCCTCGATGAAGCCTCAGTTCAAATTATCAGTCAGTACTTGTTATATAATTAGAATTCACTCGTGGTAGTAAATTGTCGGGGTCAGAATCATTTACTTTGAATCCCTTTTTGTATAGGGGCCAGTTATCTGTTCCTATTTGTTTTGTGATTGTCCCTGTTAATAAACGCACATGTCACGCGGGTTAAAACCGTCCTCATGTTTTTGTCTCATTGATTGAGTCCAAGAATTCTGCCTGGAACATATGAAGATGAATACCTGCAGTTAGCCGAGATAAAAAAAAAGAAGGTATGTCTTATGTCCATATTGAATGAGATTTATAAATTCCCAAGAGCCTGGTCCCCTTACTAAGAAATAATGGACAAGAGGGGGATAAAAACACCTCTCACTGACATAATGAACAATCATTTATATCATATCATATATAATATATATTATATATACTAGCAAGAATATGCACCCTCCGGGCGCAAGTATTTATGTTTTACTGTAATGAAATATAGTAAATTAGAAAGACTAATGAAACTAAATAAGAATGAAGATAAAATGATTTGAAACAGTGTGGGGGGGGGTATAATCGAAAAATAGCACAACTTTGAAACTAACTCTTCCATCATTTTACATCACTCCTGTCTTTCATTGCTAAATTTTCCTAATTTAACTATTTAGTTAATTTAGAAACTAAACAAGAAAGAATAACTTTGATTTTATTCTTAACAGATTTCTTTTAAGATTTATTGAAGAGATTTTTGGTCATATTCATTAAGATAAAACAAAATAATTAGAAATCACTATTACTAAGCCCATATTTATTAAAATCAAACTTTTAATATCAATATGCAAATTAGCCTTCCCATTCACACTGTAAACCGCTATTTTTTGTATATATAAATACAATTGCATGTTATTTGTATGTAGCTCCGGCCAACGCCGGGGGTCCAGTGGCTTCGGCCCTGGACCTTTTTACGAGTTAATAGCGTCGATCCCAGGGGGCCATCCCCCCAGGCAACACCTGCCCCCTCGATTTAAAGGGGCAGGGCTGGGTTTATTGCCCAGTGCCTGAGGCGCCCCCTTGAGGGGGAATGCCGACGGGATCGACGCAATTTTTCACCTGCCACTCCATGGGCTTCGGCTCGTGGGTGGTCCCACGTTAATAGGGACTTTGTGCCTGACCCGTACAAGTGGGGTACACGGTAAATATCATGTAGCTCCGGCCAACGCCGGGGGTCCAGTGGCTTCGGCCCTGGATCTTTACGAGTTAATAGCGTCGATCCCAGGGGGCCATCCCCCCAGGCAACACCTGCCCCCTTGATTTAAAGGGGCAGGGCTGGGTTTATTGCCCAGTGCCTGAGGCGCCCCCCTTGAGGGGGAATGCCGATGGGATCGACGCAATTTTTCACCTGCCACTCCATGAGCTTTGGCTCGTGGGTGGTCCCACGTTAATAGGGACTTTGTGCCTGACCCGTACAAGTGGGGTACGCGGTAAATATCATGTAGACCTGGTCAACACCGGGGGTCCAGTGGCTTTGGCCCTGGATCTTTACGAGTTAATAGCGTCGATCCCAGGGGGCCATCCCCCCAGGCAACACCTGCCCCCTCGATTTAAAGGGGCAGGGCTGGGTTTATTGCCCAGTGCCTGAGGCGCCCCCCTTGAGGGGGAATGCCGACGGGATCGACGCAATTTTTCACCTGCCACTCCATGAGTCTCGGCTTGTGGGTGGTCCCACGTTAATAGGGACTTTGTGCCTGACCCGTACAAGTGGGGTACGCGGTAAATATCATGTAGATATGGTCAACCGTATTAATAATGGTAAACAATTTTATTAATAATTGAGGTTTAAATAAAAATAAAATCATGGAGAATCTGACATAAATACCTAATTGAATTGTGACTTGAGTAGTAATATAGTTTCGGTTACAGACACAAAACACACAATCTCCATTATAATAAGATATACGATATATATTCTATATTAGCCTTACTAAGAAAGTAGGTTTGGTTTGGATTGTTGGATTTTACGGCATGTCAACTCTTGTTGGGTTATTTTATGCTGAAGACGTTTTGTTCTATTCATGCTTGATGGGTATTCAACATTTCTTTAAGCTCAATTCTTTAAATACATTTTTAAAACTCATTTTCTTTTTCTATTAAACCCATAAATGGGACACTAAAAGGTACTACCACTCCGGGTCAGAGTGGACCTGGGAGTAATGGCAATGAAGGGATACTCCACACTCATCAAACCTCGAAAATTGGAACTTTACCATTAGTTTAACGTCATACTCAGGACACTAAGACCCTCAACCACCGCCTTCTAGCACATATGATAAAAAAGGGGTTGGGGCTTTTCATAAGGGCAGTAGGGTTGGGACAATCATATAGGTGGTAGGGATTGACGTGAACAGCCGTTTGATCAGAGAGGGCCACTCCGACTACTCGTCTAGTCTAAGCAAGAGCCAAAGTGGAGTGTTGCAGGTCATGGACTGTTCAGCCACCAGAGTTCTATCCTTAATCATCACGGGTCGCCACCCACGGCCAACAAGTGCTCCCATTGGGGGGATTTTATCGTTTTTGCAGAGGTGCAGTCGGTGTATTCTTCTGTCCCATCCGACAGGGCGAATGAAGGTAGATATATCGTAGCCACTGCCAACATGTTGACTCGTTTTCATTTGAAAAACGAATTAAAATTAAATCGATTATTTAAGGTCAAATTTTTGTCTAAGTCGAAAAGTAGTAACATAATGAGCATCAGTAAAAAAAAAAAAAAAAAAAAGAAACAAAATAATATTACACATGTAATTTATTTTTAATACATTTCAAACTATTTTTCGGTCAATTTTGCTCAAATATATCATAAACATAGCCGTAAACGATGTCTAAGATTACGTAAAATCCGTATTTTACAAAATACCCCCCCCCCCGCGATTGAAAAAAAAAAGATTCATTATAAAATTCATTCATTAATAAATCAATACTGGAAATTTAATTAAAATCGGATAATTCCCTGATTTCTGGTAAATTTTTCTTAATCGGGTGGGGGGGAGTAAATTTATTTTGTAAAATACGGATTTTACGGCAACTTTGGCAGTGCCTAGTATATCGTATTAAAAAATTTTTTTGTTTTTTTTAAGACAGTAAAATAATAAATTACCGTAATTGGAGTTGTGTCCATCTTAACAAATGTCCCTTCCTTTGATCGCGTGTAGACGGGAACATTGTAATCCATTTTTTGTTTAGTAAAACTGAAATTTATATTTTGATCTGGACTTTTAAGAACAACTGGCAGAACATCGGGAAAATCCTCTCTCATCTTGAAATCAAGTTCTACTTGATGTTTTGTTAATCGGCGACCTGTTTGAAAAATATTTTAAAATTTAAGATTAGTTGAATTTTATAAGTTAAAATTTGACTCGAAACTAACAACGTTAATCGATTTGGGTGAATTTCTTAAATGAAGAATTATTATTATTAATACTAGCAAATATATATACAGTATTTAATTTTAATGAAATAAAATATTATATTAAATTAAAAAGGCTAACTAAGCTAAATAAGAATGCATATAAAAAGATTTGAAACAGACTGGGATATAATTGAAAAATAGAACAACTGAAACGTACTCTTCCATCACTCTCGTCTTTCATTTCTAAATTTTCCTAATTTAGTTATTTAGTTTAAAATAGGAAGTAAAGAATAAAATGACAATTATTTTTTTTTGTTAATGGATTTCTTTTAAGATTAATTGAAGAGATTTTGGTTCATATTCATTAGAATGAAACCAAACAATTAGAAATAAATGATACTAAGCACATATTTATTAAAATCAAATTTTTAATATCAATATGCAAATTAGCCTTCCTGTTCACACTTTAAACCGCTATTTTGTTGTATATATAAATACAATTACATGTTACTAGTATTAGAAAAGGCCAACAGTATTAATAATATACAACAATTTTATTAATGATTGGGTTTAAATAAAAGATAAAATCATGCAGAATGTAACGTAAATAATTCAGGGAATTGTGACCTGAATAGTAATATAGTCTCGGTTACTGACAGACAAACACACGATCCCCATTATAAGATTAATCTTTTAAAAAACTGGAATAAAGAAGTACGGGATGGTCTGAAAGTCTTGTGACCATTACATATTTATATAAAGATAAAATAATTACAAAATGTAATCCGAAATCCTAGAAAATAAGTTTTTTAAAGATTTTTTAGAGGTAAAACAAATATATAGCTTATATATTATATTATGAACAAAAGATAATGAACGTTAAAACAATGAGTAGGAGTGTATATATATATATATATATATATATATATATTATATATATATATATATATATATAGTATATATAGTATATATATATATATACATATATAGTATATATATATATATATATATTATATATATATATATATTTATATATATAGTATATATATATATAGATTTATATATATAGTATATAATATTATATATATATATATATATATATATATTATATATATAGTATAATATATATATATATATATATATATAGTATATATAGATATATATATATAGTATATATATAGTATATAGATTTATATATATAGTATATATATAGTATATAGATATATATATAGTATATATATAGTATATAGATTTATATATATATATATATAGTATATAGATTATATATATATATATATATATTATATATAATATATATAGTATATATAGTATATAATATATATTAGTATATAATATATATAGATTTATATATATAGTATATATATATATAGATTTATATATATAGTATATATATAGTATATAGATTATATATATATATATATATATATATGTATATAGATATATATATATATATATATATGTATATAGTATATAATATATATATGTATATATAGTATATATATATATAGTATATAGATATATATATGTATATAGTATATATAGTGTATATATATATAGATAATATAATATGTATATAGTATATATAGTATATATATATAGTATATAGTATATATATATAATATATATATAATATATATTTGTATATAGTATATTATATTGTATATAGTATATAATATATATATATGTATATAGTAATATATATGTATATATATATAGAAATATATAGTATATATATGTATATATATATATATATATATATGTATATAGTATATATATATAGTATATAGATATATATATTGTATATAGTATATATGTATATAGTATATAGATATATTATATGTATATAGTATAATATGTAATATATTATATTATATGTATATTATATAGATAATATATATATATATATAATAATATATATATGTATATAGTATATAGATAATATATATATTATATAATAATATATATATGTAATATAGTATATATATATATATATGTAATAGTATATATATATATATATGTATATAGTATATGTATATAGTATATAGTAATATATATATATATATATATATATATATAGTATATAGATATATATATATATATAATATATATATAGTATATGTATATATATATATATAGTATAATAGTATATATTATATAGTATATAGTATAAGATATATATATATGTATATAGTATATATATAGTATATATATATAGATATATAATATGTATATATATATATATATAGTTATATAATATATATATATAATATATATATAGTATATATATATGTATATATATATATAGTATATATATATATATATATATATAGTATATATATATATATATATAGTATATAGTATATATATATATATATGTATATAGTATATAAATATTATAGTAATATATATATATATATGTATATATATTATATATAGTATATAGTATATAATATAGTATATAGATAATATTATATATATATAGTATATATAGTTATAGATATATATATATATATATATATATATATAGTATATAGATAATTATAATATATGTATAGTATATATATATAGTATATAGATAATATATATATGTATTATAAATATATATATAGTATAGATATATATATATGTATATAGTATATATAATATATATATATATATATATATATATATATATATATAATATATATATATATATATATATATATATAGTAATATATAATATATATATGTATATGTATATATATATAGTATATATATATATATATATATATATAGTATATATATATAGTATATAGTATATATATATATATAGTATATATATATATATATATATATAGTATAATATATATATATATATATATATATAGTATATATATAATATATTATATATATGTATATATATATATATATAGTATATATATATATAGATATATATATATATATGTATATAGTATATAATATATTATATATATATATATATATATATATAGTAATATAATAATATATATATATGTATATAGTATATATTAGTATATAGATAATATATATAGTATATAGTATATATATATATAATATATATATATAGTATAATATATATATATATATATATAGTATATTATATATAATATATAGTATATATATATATAGTAATAGTATATTATTAATATATAATATATATATAGTATATATAATATATAGATATATATATAGTATATATTATATATATATATATAGTATATATATAATATATATATTATATAGTATATATATATGTATATAGTATATATATATAGTATATTAGATAATATATATATGTATATAATAATATATATATGTATATAGTATATATATATATATATATATATATATATATATATATATAGTATATAGATATATATATATATATATATATATATGTATATATATATATATATATGTATATAGTATATATATAGTATATATATAAGATATATTGATATCAAATTAATTTGCCCCGAATTAGAGCACTTTTTATGTTTCTCTATTATTATTTTATTCTATTTTATATTTAATATAAAACTAAATAGAATACAATGTATACAAGACAAACTCTTGGTCAAAACACGTGTCAGCATCTCAATTCAATAATTTTTATCCATACAACATTTTGTTTCCATTTTTCTCACTTACACACACACACATATATATATATATATTTAAAACCCGGTAGAGCACTCTAGAGGGGACTTTAACGAACTTTCATCGTTAGCGTAAAGTAAGACTCGTCTGATATTTACGGATTTGAGTGATTGTAACAAATATATATATATATATATACACCGATGTATGTATTTACCAGTTAAAAGTTGGCCCCTTACTGGCAGCTGATGGCGGCCTAATGATGATGATGATGATGTTTTGTTAGTTTTTCGACAAAATTATAAATTAATTCAAGCAATTACATCTTCCAATGTCAGTTGCTGTGTTCGTTTCGAACGATCGTATCAATTAAACAGGAAGAAATTGACAAAATAAAAATAATTTGAAAAACAACAACAAAAAACAAAACATAAATGATATAAATACACTGAATTATTCTAAATAACTATTATTAGATAAATGGATTACGTTATCTCTTCCCACCAACCCAGCCGACTTATTTCCGCTCAATAAAGCCATCGTTTTAATCGCATAAGCCAAATAATTATAATCCAGGTGTTCTCTTCAAATCCATACATATCAAAACGAGGCTAAAATCAAAATGGCTGCTCTTTCGGTAAGACAATGGGATAAGCGTATGGCTCATTAATCAACTTACTATATTCCAAATTGGATCGCCCCCCCCCTCTCAAAAAAGAAAAAAAAGAACAATAATGAAAATAGTAATAAAGTACAGTTCACCTTAAAATATATGAATTTTTTTTTTATGAAATTGATTTTACAAGCATCATTAACTAAAATGTGCTGTTGGTGATTCAAACTTAATATCAGTGATTTTTGTGTTGACGTTTCTCATTATCCGATATTTCCGCTCTGTGGGCGATACTTACAATATGTCGACTGTATCGCCAGCAGAGGGATAAGACTCTAAAAAAAATACGGGTGCCCTGTGTACGACACTAAGATGGTCAGGCTCCATTTCTTAATTCTGGAGATTAAAAATTGACCTTGTGTCACATACTGTCCGTGGTGGAGTTGTTGGATGAATATACACTTGGCAAAATTCCTTTGGTCATTTCTGGTTACTTTTTTTTTTTTTTTAAATATATATGTCTGTAATTTTTAAGGTTTTTGGTATTGTGTAGTGCAGGGGTTTTTAAACTATGGGCCCCGACTCTTCGGTGGGTTGCGAAATAAATAAATTGGGTCGAAAATAAAAATAAATGCACCATAATTTAGGCTTGGTTATTATAATGTAATGTAAATTCCCCACTCTAAGAAGTCTGTAACTGAAACTACGTCACTGCTTACGTCACTACAAGGAGAGCATTTCCTGGTTCTTTCTTTACCTCCTATGTCATCCGTTCACCTGGATTTTCGGGGGTCCAGTGAGCTTCGGCAGCTGGACCGTTGAACTAATTAATAGCTATCCCCCCAGGTAATACCTACCCCTTGATTTAAAGGGACAGGGTTGGGCTTATTGCCCAGTTCCTGAGGCGCCCCCTTGAGGGGGAATGCCGACGGGATCAACGCATCTTTTGCACCTACCACCCATGACTCTCGGCTCATGTGAGGGCCCACATAAAAATGTCCTTGTGTCACACTATAATGAGTGGTAAATACTTATGTCATCCGTTCACATTAAATCAAACATATAGATCTCAACTGTTATTTAAGTTGTGCCTTCTTCATATTTAATTTTCTTAAGACAATTTGATTTTCATACAATTGGATACATATAATTCAAATATAAATGGATTAAATATAAATTCATTTTTAAACTCATTTTTAATTTATTTAACATATAGATGGGACCCCTAACAGGTACTACCACCTTGGGTCAGTGTGGACCTGGGAGTAATAGCAATAAAGGGGGTACTCTACATTCCTCAGAGCTCCAGAATTGGAACCTCACCTTTAAGTGCAGTTTAACATCTGGGGGGGTTTAAATAAAATTAAATTAAATCAAAATTAAATAAATGAATAAAAAGTTCTGAGCGTCTGGACTCTAGCGTCCAGACTTAACGGTCTTATCAATAAAGTCTCCATCTATACGGCAAACCAGTTGTATTTGTTATTCTCTCTTCATTTCATTTCATACCGTAATACACAAACTCCTATAAATTGGTGACCCCGACGTGATTCGAACACACAGCCTTCTGAGGTATATCTGGTCCTTCTAGCCAGGGAGGTATCCCCTCACTACAGTCCACTATGACCTCATTAAAATAATTCCTGATTAATAAATCCACCTCTACCTTCTTACATACACAACCCTACAGAGGTATAATTGGTCCTTTTTAGCCAGGGAGAAATTCCCTCGCTACAGGCCACTATAACCTCGTTCAAGCCTGAGTAATCTTAGCCTTAAACACACCTTACAAAAAAAAACTCACTGGTGCATCCTTACGTTGCTCCGCTACTTGGATAGGGATGTATTGTGGGGATTTAAATAAAATAAAATTAAATCAAAATTAAATAAATAAATAAAAAGTTCTGAGCGTCTGGACTCTAGCGTTCAGAGTTAACGGTCTAATCAATAAAGTCTCCATCTATACGGCTAATCAGTTGTGTTTGTTATTCTCTCTTCATTTCATACCGTAATACACAAACTCCTATACATCATACCCAGAACACCAAGGCCCTCAGCCACCGCCTTCTAGCACATATGATAACATTGTTATGGGGTTGGCATAAGATAAATACGGTCGAAACAAACATATAGGTGCTAGGGCTTGATGTGACCATCCGATTGATCAAAGGGGGCTCTCCGAACGCCCGTCTAGCCTAAGTACGGGCCAAAGTGGAGTGTTGCAGGTCATGGACTACTCAGCCACCGATGTTCTGTCCTTAAACATCACGGGTCGCATCCCACGGCCAACAGGTGACCCCATTGGGGGGAGGGGGTTCTTACCTCTCTGCAGAGGTGCGATCGGCATATTTTACAGCCCAAGCCGACAGGGCAGGTAGTTGAGTCATTGATTTCATATTATTGCACTTAGGTTTAATGAATCACAATTCAAATTGTTGTCTTGGCTGCGGGTCACAATAAAATAAAATAGTTTGAAAACCATTGGTGCAGTATAGAAACTATTCAATTCAATACTTTTGGGGGGATTTTGTTTACTGTTATGCAGTACGTATTGGCCTACCAATACATTTTGTTTGTTTAATTTCTGTTGCAAATTTGTCACGGATCAGCTATATATTCTTCTTAGGTTTGCTAGGACAATAGCTTTTTTCTTTTATCTAATTGCACTAAAGAAACTTTATATATATAATATATATATATATATATATATATATATATATAAAGAGAAAGAGAGAGAGAGAGAGAGAGAGGGAGAGAGAGAGAGAGAGAGAGAGGGAGAGAGAGAGAGAGAGGGAGAGAGGGGGGATAACTTATTCCACCGACGCTGAGTCACGGGAATGTCGAGCTACTTTAACCATGAGAATATGTAAAAGTGAGGACGGACATTTTATTTGACTTCAAAGATCCATCAACGTCTATCATACATAAATCACTTGGGAAAAATACGTTGGCTTTTCTCTCTCGGCCACTCATTCAATTAATATCTACATATTCTTATCTATCCTTATGAATTAACCAGTTTCCTTACATATAATTAATATTAAATGTCGAGAATTCATTTTTTACTAATTACATTAAAATTAAGTGCATGAAAAAAAAAATGACTTAAATTTACCGATTGTATGCATATACACGCAAACTTCTTCACTAACACACACACACACATATATATATACATATATATATATATATATATATATATATATATATATATGTATGTGTGTGTGTGTGTGTGTGTGTGTGTGTGTGGTATTTCTGGAAAAGGTGACTTACCGGTGAAAATGGTCACAATGGTTAGTTGATGCAAGATTCACAATGATAAGGCAACGATATAATAAATATAAAGTGCTCAATGCGTTGGTAGAGCAAATTTATTATCATAAAGGTACACGGAGATAATCTACTCGAGTTTCACCATAAGGATCTTCAGGGTTAAATCCACTGGATTAATCAATATCTCGAATAATCCAGTGGATTTAACCCTGAAGATCCTTATGGTGAAACTCGAGTAGGTTATTACCGTGTACCTTTATCATATATATATATATATATATATATATATATATATATATATTAGCTTAGTCTAGTACAAAGACACAGTAGAGTTTTATTCAGTGAATATCGAACTCATTTGATAATATTAGTCAGCGAAATATATATATATATATATATATATATATATATATATATATATATATATATAGTATACTAAATAGTGCTCAATATCTTTAACTAACTCCCTGTTAGAGTAGCTTGTACATAAAATCAACGGCGCATGGCAACTGCTAATTTATCACCTATGCGATTTGCAAACATACACACTCACACACACATATATATATATATATAACTATAGAGTGGGATTGGCACTGTTTCAGCTTTTACTGGAACGGTATGCCAAAGTGCAGTATTATTGGGAGAGTGCTCAATACAATATAGAGGTATTATATAATATAACAAAAAATAAATATATTAAAGTTTTATATAATTAATGACATAGGAACAGTCACAACCAATGGTTTCATGCTTGCGTAACCTCAAACATTCGTCAGGTGACGTTGGGGTTCAAATGCAAGGAAAATCGGGAAAAAAATCGAAAATTTCGAAAAAGTTTTACAGACATGGGATGTATTTTTGATTGGATAAAAGGTTATGTGTGTGTATGTGGTGTTGTTATGTGTGTGTATGTGGGGTTGTTATGAATGTGTATGTGTGTTTATTGACATTGCTAAAGGTTATGTATACAAGTCAGCGGATCTCTCTCTCTCACACACACACACACACACACACACACACACACACACATTTCTACAAGTCCCAGAGTGATGGAGGAATGGTGAGGTGTGCAGGCCTGACGGGTTGGAAGCACGCAGATGTGAAACTACATACAGCGTGACTCGTGACCTACTTAACGCCACCGCCTTGCTGATTGAACAGCAACGTGCATCGGCGAGGTTGTGGGTGAAGGAGCAGCCCCTTGGTTAACACTGTTCACCCATCTATTTGGGAAGTGTCTAGAAAAGGTGACCTAAACAAATGCCGGTTCACCTATCAAGCTGGCCAGAAACTAGCGTTTCGACGGATGTCCACATTAGATGGGCGAAAACAAGAAAATACTACAACACAAAACAAGGCTAAGAATAGCCACCTGGAATGTCTGGACACTTACCGATATTGAGAGATTTGGAAACCCTAAACTACGTACTGGTATCGTGACAGGGGAGCATCTCGATATGGGATACACATCCTCATGGAAAGACAGGCCGATGGTAGCTGTAAGAAGTTTGAGGAAAAGTGACTCGAGCCCTCCATCCTGAAGCGACACATGACGGACGCCATGGAAACATTTCCTACATTGAAGTCTGACCGGTGTGGCAGGGCATGTATGTCGAGTGTTTCATATGTGTGATAGGGTACATAAAAACAAGCTGGATTCGTGGGCCATCTGTGTGCTCACAACTGAACTAATTGTAGAAATGGCCTTATTCTGTGAAGAAGCGGCAATCACTATATATATATATATATATATATATATATATATATATATATATATGGGGATATGTGCTTAATTGAAGTCATGCCTAATTTTGAAAATTAATTAGTTAATAATTAATGAATTTAGGCGGGCATATATGTTCACGGAGCAGTCTCCCATGTCTATAACCTTGCTGATGAGACCTAATAGGTCGAAATGTACATTCAGGGATTGGCATTTTCTCGATTTATTTAGCCTTACATTTGAACATATATACCCGCCTAAATTCATTAATTATTAACTAATTAATTTTCAAAATTAGGTATGACTGCAATTAAGCACATATCCCCAAAAATTGTCGGCTTAAAGCTATATAAAAATGAACACATTTGTTTGTTTACTTAACCTCATATATATATATATATATTGTGCTCATTTACTTTTGTCTTTTTTCTTTTTTTTTTTTCCAACCTTGTATACTTCAGTGATCTTCCTCTGCGTTACTTCGTGTTTTTTTCTCTTTTCGTTTTCCTTCCCACGCGATATTTATTTTCTTTTTTTATTATACGACTTGTTCGGTGATTGTTGTAGTTACGTAATTTCAAATAATGCCAGTGGTCGGTGTCGGTATTTTCTTAACCCGTTCAACACGGGTACGATGTGACTCAAGGTCACAGATATGCGATATCCAGCGTGGACTGAATTCGCTATTCAGTAGTAATGGATCTGTGAGACGAGCAACATTTCACAACGATGGGACGCCTATGATAGTGGTTCATGTATAAACAAGGATTTCAAACTCCTCGATCCAGATTAACACACATTAAACCATTTTCTAAATTTCTCTGAATGTTTGAGATGAGGTTTGATGATTAGTATTATCTGCATTATTTGAACTATTGTCCCCATCTTTATTGTCATTTGTACAACGTTTCGGCCGATATGCCCTCTGGCCTTCTCCAGGTATTTCTTGTCGGACTCTGGAACCTTCTTGTCCTACTCGGGAGCCATCAATTGGACACATGGCCTAGTGTATAAGGTAGTTAGGTTAAAATAGTTCTAAGTGACAGTTATCTCTGGTTTCCGGGTTCAATCCTGAGTGGCGGCAGTAACATAGAAAAATAATTAACACAATTCCTACCCCAGCTATGGTTAGCGGAATGAGAACAGGATACTCCCGTGGACTGAATAAAGGGTTAGGTTCAAAGTTCCGTGATGGCTCCCTAACACGACAAGAAGGTTCCCGATTACGAAAAAAATACCTGAAGAAGGCTGGAGGGCATATCAGCCAAAACGTTGTACAGATAACAATAAAGATAAGGACAATAGTCCGAATAACGCAGATAATACATTTTCCAAATAATGAACTCTCTATTTTAAATATAAAATCAAAGCTTTTTTTTTTCCCACTTCAACAAACTTGAGATTTCAGACCTTGAGACCTACATTCCCATGCTCTACTATTGGTATACGCCCCCCATCTCTGCTAATTGTTATTGTACTAATAACAATGTCATGGGACTTTCTTTTACGGCTTGAGACCAAATCAAAGTAAATATGCAAATGATATTTATCATCCTCCACAGAGCGATGAGTTATATCGACTTTTGCTCAGATAAGAATAACATTATGTCACTGACTGACAAGAAAGGCTAATTCTTATAAACAATAAAAACGTCTCTACCTTGGAATACGGCCAAGAGAAAAGCAGGTATTTTGAACACCTACCCAAGAAGTAGAACATAACTGTTTTTAGGTATATATTCTTATCACATCAGTTCTAGGTAAGTAATAAGATAGAATGGGCTCTTTGGTTAAAATGAACATGTCTTTGTATTTAACCAACACACTCAAGCAGGATGTGACTCAAGGTCAATTTTAAGCGGGTTTAACAGATTTTAATTCAGAGTTTTCATTCTTCTGGGCTGGTTGCCACGCCAACGTTTAAAAAGAGTCTGCCTTACTATTTATTCTTATCCGGAGCGACAATAGTTCGATTCATACCAATCCCAAATATATTAGCGCTATGAGGCAATTCTGCATAGGAACTCTTCTGACGTGAAGGTGTGTTTTCATGATATGTGTGAAAGCCTCCAACTCCGGAGTAGCTTGGAACATGTTGGCTTAGTTAATACAACTCTAAGTGTTGGTTGCAGGTTCAATCCAGGCCAACAGCGATAGCACAGAATACGTAATATAGCTTAACACTTCAATGTGCGTTATATATTACTAAGAAATAAAGGTTTACATAATATATAGTGTGGTTAATTTGCATACTGGTTTTAACAAAACCGGGTTTAATAAATAATCTCTAATATTATTGCTTTATTATCCAACATATCAAAATCAATACTATGAATGATTTAATATAGAAACCAATTAAATATAATTAGAATAAGTGTAATCTTTTTATATACGTTCTTATTTAATTTTGTTAGTACGGGGTTGCTTGGAACACTTTGGCTTAAAATTGACCCGGAAGATCTAATTCGCCGAGAAAATTATAATTGTGGGGAAACTACAAGAGTGTCACCTCCGAAGGTTCACAGAAAATTTAGTGTAAAAGTTTATTTCTTCAAGGAAGAATATTTTAATAAGTCTTGGCCGGTGCACCCACGAACGGAAGATGCAATAGATAGATAGATAGATAGTCTCCGGTTTAGTTTATCCGGTATAGAATCCGCATAGGAACCACAAGGTTCCGGGTTCGATACCGGCCCTCGCCAACCCAGCGTACGAGTAGCACAGAACTGTACGGTAAAGTGGAGAGTTGATTATAGGATTGGTGCTCCTCATCAGACGCAAAAAAAATGTATATATATATATATATATATATATATATAGATATATAATAGATAGATAGATAGATAGATAGATAGATAGATAGATAGATAGAGAGAGAGAGAGAGAGAGAGAGAGAGAGACGTAGGTACATGCTATGATATATATATATATATATATATATATATATATATATATATATGGGAGCAGGCAAAATCCGTAAGGGGAAATAATAGATTTTTTTAATTTAAAAAAATTTTCAAACAATACCCAAAAATCAGAGAATTGTCAGATTTTAATGACATTTTCACTACTTTATTCGTTGATGACTTAATTTCATAATGAAAAGCTTATTTAATTTTTAAAAATTTGAAATTTATTTTTTTCAATTCAGAATAAAGAACATAAAAATAATTAAAAAATAAAAATTCAATACCCGAATAAATGATTTGAAAATTTAAAAGTTATTTTCTTTAAAAAAAAAATAATTTATGTAGCATGTTTTTTTTTTTTTTTTTTTTTTGGGGGGGGGTCGTAGTTTTACATACAATATTTTTCTTTGAATTGATACAAAACAAAAAAAAGAAGATTTTTCTGATTCAATTTGCCTATTCTTATTCACTTAAAAAATTGATAGTGAATTTTAAACGTCTGAAACTATTTATGTCTAAGATATTATTCACACCTATTTAATCTATCCAAAAATGTAAGTTTGAAAAAAAAAATTTTCCGAGATATTTTCAGAAAATGTCATTAAAATTGGATAATTCCCTGAATTTTAGTAAAAAAAATTCAATGGGGGGGGGGGATTTATTTTGTAAAATACGCATTTTACGTCATCTTTGGGAATGTTTGTGGCCATATTTACAATATATTTGAGCAATTGACCGAAAAATAGTTTAAAATGTATTAAAAATAAATTACATGTGTAATATTATTTTGCTTTTTTTTTTACTGATGCTCATTATGCTACTACTTTTCGACTTGGACAAATATTCAACCTTAAATAATCGATTTAATTAATTTTAATTCGAATTTAAAATGAAAATGAGCCAACAAAATTGGCAGTGCCTAGAATAATTTGTTTTATTTAGATAAAAAGCCTGAAGAAAACTTTCACTTAAAGGGTGGGGGAGTCAATATTTGCTCATTTAAATAAAATTCCATAATTTTGAAATTTCTAGAAAAACTCAGTTACTATCTTTGCCTAACATGAAATATTTTTAATTAAAGATTTATGTAATCTATTTTTTTAAAATTAAGTTTAATAATCATGTTAAATCAGACATATTTTCCGAGTTTTTATATATTCATTTTTTTTTAATACTAACGATTGTTCTCATTTATTTACAGCAGACTATAAAAGAATTAACTGGAAGCAAATAAAAAAAAATCGGCTTCAGCTATGATTTTTCTTAAATAAAACAAACATTATGCAACAGGGTTTTCGGGATTGAAAAATCATAACAAATCAATAGGTACCACTAAAATACGCTACGTGATCAGTTTAGACCATACTTAAGGAAGAAACGTAAATATTTTTTAACTTTGTTTTTAAATCCCGCAAAAAAAAAAAAAAATAAAAAATAAATGACATAAAGAATTGTTACAAAGAATAACAGTTAATTCAAAGATCAAATTATCCGATTGGGGAAAAATTTCTCACCGTTATCTTGAAAAATAAGTAAAACAGTCTGTCTTTTTACGACACTGTCAGTTTCTTTATTGATATTTTTAGCAGAATTCTGTATTCATAGTTCTTTTACTAAAAAGCTCTCACATCAAAACTTATCAAAATCTTCTGATATAATTATTCAGACTCTCATCTTTATAGAAAAAAGAAGTAAAAATCGTTTTTTTGTCAGTTCATTTGTTCTTATTCCATAAAATAAAATAGACCTCGTAAAAAAGAATATTTCCCCTCATATATTTTAGGAAAAACTATGACATATTTACATCAAAAGGTAAATAATTATGGAATTTTTCGTGAAAATCGGACGATTAATTGATTTTTCATAGATTTTTTAAGAAGCCGATAGTCATAACTTGTTTTTGGCTACGTTAAATTTCAATTGATTTAATGGTGTGAAAATGTAAACATAGTTTTTCCTTCATAATTTTCATTGTTTCCGTGTGCTGATTTTTTTAAGAATCATCAGGAGTTTGTTTAATGTTTCTTCTTTCGAATAGACAAAAAATTTCAAGATAATATTAACCTTTATGCAAGTTTCATTGTGTTAAATATGGGGGGGGGGTTAACTTTCACAGAGAAAATTGGTGGTACCTAGAACTTATTTACTAAAAGTAAAAGTAAATGAAATCATTAATGAGATAATACGACTGGATAATTTGGAAGCTGAGAATTTTATTTTTATTGTTTTGGATTATAAACTGTACAAAAAATAAGATAAAATTTAAATGAAAGAAAGCACATTATTATTATATTAATATTACCGACAAATAAAAACGTAAGTTATCGTAAAAACGGTATTGTGTTTATCTTATTTTTTTTATTTATTTATTTTTTTTTTCATTTAATTCGTATATCTTTTAATCGTCAAATATCGCAAATCATGATTTTATTTCAAATTAAGTTGATTTGGAATAATTCTCACCTTTTAGTTATGAAAAACTTGTACTTTAAAAAAAAAAGTTAAGACCATTTATTTTTGTGGTAGTAAGAAGTGGTGATAGCGATTATGGGTTTGGAATGGTAACAATTAAAGAGGGTGGGTCAACTCATACTTGGCGCTCTTAGAAAGATTAAAGCATATAGGGAGCATTTAGTTAAGATATATATAGCGAGAGTTAAATTGATATGCAGAACTCAAGAAAGGGATTAGTGACTTTATGACTTAATTACCAATTACTGCTAATTAAAAGGATGAACATTTTTTTTTCAAACATAATTGAATCATAAACCTAAGGAATAACTTAGCATAATTTTCGTGTCATTAAACTAAACAGTAAAAAAGCCTTTAGGATGTGAAAAGTGATTCGACCAGCTTTAGTATAATAATAGATAGATATATACATAACTTGATAAATACATGTGAATACACCCATACATAAAATCGTTTATATATATAATATATTGGGAGAATATGTGCTTAATTGAAGTCATACCTAATTTTGAAATGAATTAGGCGAGCATATCTATTCAAATGTAAAGCGTAAACAAATCGAGAAAAAGTCAATCTTTGTATGTACATTTCGGCATATTATGCTTCATCAGCAGAGTTTCCGGTCTATAACTCTGCTGATGAGGCATAATATGCCGAAATGTACATACAGAGATTGACTTTTTCTCGGTTTGTTTTAGCTTTACATTTGAACAGATATGCTCGCCTAATTCATTAATAATCAGCTAATTAATTTTCAAAATTAGGTATGACTTCAATTAAGCACATATTCTCCTAAAAATTGTCGGCTAAGGCTATATCAAACACATTGTTTTTTTTGTTTACTTCTCATATATATATATATATATATATATATATATATATATATATATACCATTGGCTTCACTTGAGTGGGAATGTTCAGTAATTATGAACATGTAGCATAAACCATGATTGTAATAGAAATGTGGATGAATAAGAAATCTTTAGAAATTATTATTTGAAAAGCTTTCCTTTGTTTACATGTAAGTTTTTTTGTTTTTTTTTTTGTTTCTTCTTAAGTGAATTATTGCTATATTTGGACTTCCATTATTTCCGATAAACTGTTTGGTTTTTTTTTTGGTTTTTTATTTTTATTTTTTTTATTTTTATTATGTCACTTTCATATTCGTATGAAGTCTGGCCGCACGGTCCAGTTTATAACTCGGAGTGAACGGAAACATTCTGAAGTTGCAAATATGCAAAGAAAATAAAAGACATTACAAAGACAGAACTCGATTTCTCAATTATGCTTAACCCAAATGGATATATTTATTTACTAAACTTAGCTTAGATGTTACACAAGGCTGGAATTATGGAGCATCAAGTAAGGCCTAGTTTTTAATTAGTGAAATAAATCACTAATTAGGGCTGAGCCTATTCTAGTAGTGACCACCCCAAGCGGAGTTTAATAGGTTTGAATTCAGGGTTTTTCTTCTCCAAGACTGGTTGCCTAACTAAGGTTACAGAGCCAAGTCTGTCCTACTATTTACCCATTGCTGGAGGGAGAGTAGTTGGATTCATACCCTTCCCAAGAGTATTAGCGCTATATGAACTGTAGCTTCGTCCAGAATTTGAACTCGGGTCGACGAGTCCATTTCCTACGACTCTAACCATTAGACCCCGCGCCTCCAACTAGTCAATGAATATATTTATTTACTAGATTAGATGTGGCACAAGGCTGGAATTAGGGAGCATCCAGTGAAACCTAGTCAATGGATATATTCATTTACTAGGCTTGGATTAGTTGTGACACAAGGCCGGAATTATGGGGCTCTAGTCAAACCTAGATGTTAGATATCCTTAGGAACGGATTTGTAATTTACATAGTAACATATTTCCCACAGGCTGGTGTTCGATCCCAGGTAAAAGCCAGGGTATGAAATGCAGGAAGACCTTCTTAGATGATTTTACACAGTGTTCCAATATCACAACCTCCCCCACATTTGGCCCGGTTTCGGACTGAGGAGAGTTTAGTAAATATTCATATATGTATTTACCCAACCGCTCTGTCGGTGGGGCTGTAGAATACACCGACTGCACCCCTGTAGAGGCGTACCCCCCCCAATGCTTAAGGACGGAATCTTGGTGGCTGAGCAGTCCGTGACATGCAACACTCCACTTTGACCTTTACTTAAGCTAGACAAGAAGCCGGAGAGGCCCTCCGATCAATCGGCTGATCACATCAATCCCTAGCACCTATATGATTGTCCCAATCCTATTGCTCTTATGGCAAACTACCAACCCTTTTATCATATATGTGCTAAACTGCATCTAGTGGTGAGGTTCCAATTCTGGAGCTCTTGGAAGTGTGGAGTACCCTTTCATTGCCATTACTCCCAGGTCCACCCTGACCAGGAGTGGTAGTACCTATTAGGGTCTCATCTATAGGTCAAATGAATAAAGAATAAGTTTGAAAAATGTGTTTAAAAATGAGTTTAAAAAATTGAATGCCCAACAAAAATCAAAACAAAAACGTCTTCGTCATAAAATAACCCAAGACGGGTTGACATGCCGTCAAAACTAACCAACTAAACAACGTATTTACCTAAACCCTCCGCACGAGCAGGATGCCACACAAGGTTGTAAATAAATCTCTATAAATTCATTGATTAATGATTGATTTTAACGGCATGTCAACCCGTCTAGGGTTATTTTTATGTCTAAAGGTTAGCGAATCGCGTTCATTGTACGTTCTTATTTACATTTGTTTGTGATTGTTTAAAAGATTTTTTTTCACACTATCGAATACGAATATTTTTAAACATATCTATTTGACCCATAGATGGAGCCCTAACAGGTAATACCACTCTATTGGACCTGAAGAGGTACTCAACACTCCCCAGAGATCCCGAACTGGAGCCTCACCATCAGATCCCGATTAGCGTCATATCCAGGACACCTGTCTTTTTTATATGTGGGGGGATTATTCTCCGCGGGGGATACAATTAGTATAATCTAAGCCCCACAGACAAGGATATTTAGAAGTTAAGTATTTGTATTGTGGGCTGGGGTGTGTGTTCGCTGTTTTTTTAGAACGTGTTAATTTTTTTTTTTCACAAACAAAGAAAATGAATGAATTAATTCAAGTCACATCAGGACCGTAGCAGAGATAAAGTTTTTTTTTTTTAAGGGAGCGGGGGGGGGGTAACAATATTTAGAATTTGTCCATCCAAACATGGTTAGTGGCAAGTACATTTAAAATTTAAAGTACCTTGCTTTGATAGATTTTTCTTTCTTGTTTTTCTTTCTTTGTCGTATTTTGTTAAAATAAAACCATGTAAAAATATTACAAGTGGTAATTTCTTTTTTGTGTGTGTGTGTGTGTGGGGGGGGCATATCTGCCACGGCCCTGCACAGGTAAATCATAAAAATAATGATAAATGAATAGATAAATTGATAAATAAGTAAATAAAAAGCAAAACTTACGGACAATGTGGGAAGTTGAAGTTTCGATGCAGATGAAAAAAATCCAAGCGACCAGCTTCATTGTAAAAAAGGAAGACATGACCTCGGCGCAAAAAAAAATCCGTACTTATTGTTATGATCCACCAATATAAAGATATAATGATTGTCATATATTGAACGTTTTCTTTTTTTTTATCACTTAGTCAAGAGTTATACAACGAGAATGTAAATGCGAGCCAGAGAAACAAGTTAAGTTTTCCTATGTTTATGCGTAACTGGCTAAAAAGGCTTAATTTTGTGAACCTATAAAAGTTACATAAGTAGATAGATAGATAGATAGATAAATAGATAAATTAATTATTGTCTGTTTTTTTTCCACCTTTCTTTTTTCTTTCTTTTTTTTTTCTTTTTATACAAACGAGAATCTGTCGAGAACAATGCTCAACGTCTTGGTGAAAATTAAAAAAATAAATTAAATACTTTTTCCTCGGGTCATTCAAATATGATTAAAAAACACACACACACACAAAAAAAAAACCGTAGCAGCAGTGGCAAGTCTTCTTAACAGCTGCAAAATATATATAAATATAGGTATAAATAAAATCTACTTGGTAATTTCTGTGTCGTTCATTGTTCAATAATACTATTATTATTCATCAGTAGTAGTCAGTTGTCAGAAGTCAGTCGGAGTTTGTTGTTAGGTAGAACAAAGCTGAGTAGGATAATAACAACTGTCGTCAGGTCCAGTTTAAAATAACGCCGTGCAAAAAACAATAATAATAAGCCGACCAGCAACAGTAGATTAGGTAAATAATGGAGGAGGAAATAAAAAATAACAAACAAATAATAATATCCTTATCGATGACAGAAAACTACTCGACCAGCAACAACAAAACACCGGTCATAGGTAAGATGTTCGGAGACAATCGTCCAATGGTAAACGATATCGAGTTGTATATTTGAATAAAGGAGCGTAAGTATTATTAACCCAACCCATTCGCTACAGGTAGGGTGAGACACACATTTGCAAGTATGGGACATCCAACGAGGATCGGGAGCGTCTACAAGTATGTCATTTATATAATTCTAGAATCTTTATTGGTTGAATATCAGGAATTAAATGTAAGAAAAGTTTACGCTTCGCCGATTTCTTGTCATTTAGGTCAATTTAAAAAAACAAAAAAACTAAGGCCGAAGAAAGGTTCCCTATTTTGCGAGTGTTATACCTGTGTACTAAGGTTTTATATAATACTAGCTAAAGTACCCGGTCCATGACCGGACTAAAATGAAATTTGGATCACCAGGGAGTGAGAGAGAAAGTGGAAGACAGTAGTTAGAGAGGGGGTAAGAGGAAAATAATTCTTGAAACTAAAATCATTGAGAATTTGTATATTTCAGGATTTGTATTTTCTGTTTTATAGTTTAAAATTATTTCATATTATTATACAACAAATTGAAAGTATTCGTTTGTATATTTGTTTGTTTTTGTTTTAAATTTTTGTACATGACAACAATTCACATTTAGTTCTTAATTGCATGTTGAGTTTAAAAAGAAGCTGAGAATCGAAAATTTAAATTCTTCGTATTGCAATATCTATTTTTGCTAAAACTTAAGAAAGTTATTATAGGGACCACCAATTGATCAGTTTAGGCCATCTTGAATAAAACGGAAATATTTTGTTATTATTTATAATTAATTGATTTTTCATAGAATTTTTTAAAAAACCTCTTATCGTAACTTGTTTTTAGCTACGTTAAATTTCAGTTGATTTAACAGTGCAAAAATGAATCAATCATAATTTTCATTATTTCCGTAAGCTGAAAAAAAATTAAAAAATCATCAGGAGTTTATTTAATGTTTTTTCTTTCAAATGGAAAAACATTTTTCAAGAAAATATTAATTCTTCTGCAAGTTTCATAGTGTTAAATATAGGGGGTGGGTAAATTTCACAGGGTAAAATTGGTGGTACCTAGTATTTTAAAAACATTGTTTAAAAACGTTTTGGTGGACCTGATTATCTGGACTCCCCCCCCATCTATTTTTTTTCCTTCAGTTGATTATTATCGATTACACACCAATCTATCAGATTGTAAAAAAAAATTCTTAAAAGTTCTTTATTTTTTTAGTATTCACGGGTGCTCATTTCCTCGTATAAGTTTATAGTAAATTGATCTCCCATATCGGAACCGCTTGAACGGAACCCAAATTATTTATTTATTTTCCCATTAAACTAACCCCAACCCCTAACCCTAACCCCTAACCCTAAACCCCCCTAGTTAAAATTTAGTTTTATTACAAAATTTGTATTAATTACAAAACAACAATTTTCATAAAAGTTCACATGTCACCTATGAAATCTCTTATTTAAACATGCCAATTTTTCAGAACTGAAAAGTTGCACTATAAACTCAGCGATGTTTATTGACTTCACAATAAAGAGTAAAATCATAAAACTTAAAATTTAATTTGTAAGGCAAATTCTGAGGAATATTTTGAATTGTATTTTGAATAATAATTTAAATGTTGGTTGTTAGTTGTTTTGTTTTATGGGATATCAACTTTGTTAGTTGTTTTGTTTTATGGGATATAACTTTTCGGGTAATTTACTAACGAATCATGTCATTTTGATAAACAAAGCGCTTACAATTTTTCGTACTTACATATAAAAAATTCTTGAAATGTTCCAATAACTGGATATTGTCGGAAATACTTGAAATAAATTTCGTCTTACAAATAATTGACTACTTGCTCCAGTCGGGCCTTCGACTAAAGATAAAACACCGGATTTCGTCCGTATTAGTAACCTTTGTTTTTGTTTTTTTATCGTGGTTTTAGAAAATAATTAGTTAACGAACCAAAAGAAAAACAGTTTCTAAGGACATTCGTCAATTTTATTGTTATTTTTAACCCTTTAAAACTCTAACAATAAAAATTAATAAATAAATTAAAGAATTAAAAGTCATTTTATTCGAATGAAAATCTTAGTTTAATTTATACAAATATGTAACCGTACTTACGACGTAAACTGATTTTCATGATACTGTTATTTACGATTAAAATATTTTTTTAATAATGTAACCGTAAAGCGTAAATTTTGATTTTCTACAATTTTTATGCATTACAAAAATTAAAATGAGTGTACTGTACAATTTAAGAATATGGACAAACTCGCTGTAAAAAATAATCTAATCTATAAAAACACATACAAATTACATATTCAGAAAGACTATTTCATCTTATTTCTAAAGATATAAATATTTTAAAGATTAGATCCTAAATAGGTAAGAGATTCCGAGCTGCCTTATTCGTATTATCGCCTATTTATCGGCTATACGTAGTATTTTTTTTTAACTCGCTGTAAAAAAAAAAAAAATTAATCTATAAAAACACATACAAATTACATATTCAGAAAGACTATTTCATCTTATTACTAAAGATATAAATATTTTAAATATTAGATCCTAAATAGGAAAGAGATTCCGATCTGACTGGTATAGACTGCACTGCTTGTATCGCAATAATCATAGGCAGCGTGGCTATCCGAAGCCATTTTTAATTTTTTAACTCGTTGTAAAAAATGATTCAATTGATAAAAACTCACACAAATTATATATTTTGAAAGAGTATTTTCTTATCTTTCTAACGATATAAAAATTATTAAAGATTGAACCATAAATAGGCCATAAATTCGGAGCTCACACGGCTTAGACTGCAAAATTAATTCATTAAAATCAAAACTTCGCTGCTGTTATCGCTTTAACAATAAGCAGGCAGAGACAATATTTTATTATCAGGAGGGGCTGATATACGGACAGTTTCGCAAATTGGGTGATTTTGGATTAATTAATCCATTAAATCCCTTAATCAGTAAAAAATCAATAACCAAATTTGGAGTTTTTCTTAGTTAGAACGATATCAATGTGTATGCAAGATTTTGAATCTGAGTGACCTCCCGTTTTTTTGTTATACGTCGACACGTACATACCAAAATCTCTCTTTTATATATTAGATATATTCGTGCAGCTGTCTTATTTTGAAAATCAATTTTTGAAGGCAAAAAGGTGACATCGAGATGAGCAAACATTTTCTAAGAATGAAATTCAAACATATTGGAAAGTACTGGGAACAACTGTTGGCTTTAAAAATTTATTTCCATAAATTAAGGATTTTGTGTTACTCCATCAAGGTTCGATTTTAAAGCTAAGTTATGCTTTAAACATTAGTTCTCGGCAGATCCCTGAAGTTAAGCATCGATTAGCCAGCTCAGAATTTAGATGGGTGACCACTTAGGAACAGCAAGTAATGTAAACAATCTTAGTCTTATGTGCCAGACTAAGCAAAGTTTTGTTAATTTTATGAATCGGATCGACCCAGGGGTTGGGGATCAAAGTTTAGTTACCTGACATGTATGCCGAAAAGGGGGGGGGGAGGGTTCCTTTAAGGAAAAATTGTGATATTGTAAAAAGTACTTGGTACCTCTAAGGGGGGGGGGCATTCCTAAAATGAAGTAACTAAGCGAGTACCCGGTACTAATAGTATTTATTGTAATTTAACCATTGTAATTTTTTAGGCAATAACAAAATAAATAAAATCTTATTATAAAGAAATTCGGTGTCTATCTGTAACCGAAACTACGTTACTACTTTCGTCACAGTACACTCAGGAATCACGAGTATCTCATTTATAGTCAAAATCATTAAATAATACATAGAATAAATCTTATTTATTAACAAGTTCTCTATGAGTTATATTTGCCTCAAAACAGCCCATGTTATTAGTGCGTTTAAAATCCTGCAATGCGTCTTATATATCACTAATAAATAAAGGTTTACATAACATATGGTGAGGGTAATTTACATACTGGTTTTAAAAAAATGGGTTTCATTAAGAATTACTTGGTGTTATTGATATCTAATATTATTGTTTTATTTTCCAGCGTATTACAATAAATCCTATGAATGATTTTATATAGAAACCAATTAAAATATCTTTTTATATGTGTTCTTATTTAATTTCATTAGCTTTTTTGGACCATATGACCTTTAGGCACCCCTTTTTGATCTCGATTAAGAAAGGACATGTTTTTCATTTACCCCGTCAATATCCGGTTGTTTTAAAACTTATAAAACTAACCCCTAACCCTAACCCTAACCCCTAACCCTAACAAACAACCGGATATTGACGGTGTAAATGAAAAAGATGTCCTTTCTTAATCGAGATCAAAAAGGGGTGCCTAAAGGTAATATGGTCCGCTTTTTTTAATTCAACATATTTCATTATATTAAAACTTAAATACTTACGCCCGGACGGTGCACATTCTTGCTAGTTATTTTAATCAATTATTATTCTGATAATTCCAATACAATCTGTGAGATTTCCATTTGCCACAATTGAATGAATTGCAGATCTTTATCAAATTCTAAAAGAACTTGATTAGTTAAGTTTAAAAGTTAAAGTGTTAATAGACAAAATGACATGACAAGCATTTAAAAAAAATTGAAATGATTCATTACAAATTATTTTTAATTTATTATCTAGATCAGGGGTTTCCGACCAGGGGTGCTCGTATCATTCCAGGGGGTGCGAGAAGCGTCCGTTCAAATTTTTTTTTTTTTCTTTTGTAATTAATATTATTTATATTTTCGTTTCTTTATTTCTTCTCTTCTCTCTTCTTCTCTTCTTCTTCTTCTTATTATTATTTATTATTATTATTATTATTATTATTATTATTATTATTATTATTATTTAGAGAGTGAAATATATATGATATTTTGATAAAACTGTAGTATGGATTCACATTCTATATTTTGGAACAAAAGTATAAATTATAGGGGTGCGAGTCAGAGAAAAACTATTTTAAGGGTGCAGGAATAGAAAAAGGTTGGGAACCACTGATCTAGATATACAAATTAATTATTCATATTATATCTACATCTTAATAATAAATGTTATGCAAGAACGGAATCCTGGTGGCTGAGCAGTCCATGACATGCAACACTTCTCATTTGTCCTTTCTAAGGCTAGACGGACGGTATGAGAGGCCCCCTCTGATCAATCGGCTGGTCACGTCAAGCCCTAGCACATATATGATTGTCCCAGCCCTATTGACCATATGGCAAATCTTCAATCCTTTTTATCATATATGTGCTAGAAGGCGGTAGCTGAGTGTCTTAGTGTCCTGGGTATGACGTTAAACTGCATCTAATGGTGAAGTTTCAGTTCTGGAGCTCTGGGGAGTGTGGAGTACCCCTTCATTGCCTTTACTCTCAGGTCTATTCTGACTCGGAGTGGTACTGCCTGTGAGTCCCTTCTATGGGTTGAATAGAAAAAATGAGCTTAAAAATGTTGAATAACCACCAAGAATGAATAAAACAAAACGGCATAAAATAACCCAACAAAGGTGGATATGCCATAAAAACCAGCCAACCAACCAACCAGCCAACCAACCAACTGTTTTTAGGGGGGGGGGTAAACGCAATCCTGACTCTACAGATTTAGAGGGCTAAAGAGAAGAGTATGAGATTAAATGGTGTGAATCCACATGGATAAGATTTCTTTCTTTCCTTTTTATGAGAGAATTTGCGTGATGTCAGTTTCTTGATACGTAATCCTCATGACACAGATAATAATACAAAAAACAAAAAACAACAAAAACACTCAGGCTTATAACAGATGGTAGGAGCCAGATGAAAATTTCACGATTTTAATCGACTAATCGTCTGGCCTTAACAACGTTCGATAAAAGCGGGTGGCGGCTTTTTTTCTTTCTCGCCAGTGAATGAGGGTAATCATTACTGATAAAAGATTATTTCAAAGATTCTTTCAGGACGAACTTGGCCTTATTTGTGTCTGGCTTGAAGTGGTTGAACACGCGACAAGAAGAATGTCGGAATTCAGAGGAGTGCGAGCTTTAAAAAAAACGGAAGAAAGACAGTAATTAATATCAACTCTGCCTCTGCAGAGTACCCATTATAGCGATTGTCTTCCCTTGTTGGAATGGAGTTGAAAGTAAAAATGGGTTATCTTACCTTGCCGCCAGGGTTTGCTACTACAGGGTGCACACACCAGAGAGATCAGATTTCCATGTGATCGATAATCTGCTATGCAGTTCATGCCTTTCCTATGCGTATATTGACATCGCTGATCACAACCGGGAAAAACTTTCTTTTTCATCTGGCATCCACAAAGACGCACTAGACAAGTTGTGTCTCTATCCATTAAGGCTTAGGGTGGGGGCTTGCCCCCCCCCCAACTATAGGCTTGTACCCATGCTTGTATGTAGCTATTTTTAGACCATAACCAAGTGACTCTTCCTATTCTCCAGTTAGTAGCCTGAATATTAACTCTACAAGAAATCTTTCTTTCTTTAGGACGTCCATCCTGTTTGTATCTTATTTTATGTTACATATGCTCAGACAATAAAGTCTGTATTTTGTTATGTACTTCTTTGTTGGATTTCTTAGTATATGTTCACCTACGTTCATCCTGTTTTGTATTTGTATTTTATGTTACATATGCTCAGACAATAAAGTCTGTATTTTGTTATGTACTTCTTTGTTGGATTTCTTAGTATATGTTCACCTACGTTCATCCTGTTTTGTATTTGTATTTTATGTTACATATGCTCAGACAATAAAGTCTGTATTTTGTTATGCACCCCGTTGTTGCATTTCTTTATATATGTTCACCTATGTAAGAGACTTTTCTAAAGACTCCTAGCGTATTATAAGAAGTGGTTTAGCTACAGAAGCTAAAACTACATTTAATTTTTATACCCTCATTTTAGGCAAAATAGTCTTTCATATCATCATGATCATTATCAGGTCCTGCTAACATCACGGATACCCATGATTCTTTCTCGTTATCCGTCTACATTGGAGAGGCTCGAATCTTGGTTGCTGGGCCGATGCTGAATTGGCTGACAATGCCTTGCTGTTTGGAGTCTGGAAGCCAACTTGGGGTGCTGGTGTCATTTATAGCTTTTAGTAATAACACAAGGCTACTTCTTTTTCTCATGAGATTTTTAATTTTTCCCCAAACTGCCGAGAGCAAGAGCACCATGTCTCACTCTGTTAACGCATCGTACCATAAGTCTATCCCCTTTTTACTAGCGCTAGACTAAGGAGAATATTTTAGCATCTGAGGTGGGGTGCCACACCTACCACCAGCTTCTCACTTTACCGCACAGCTTCTCACTTTACCGCACAGATCCCTGTGCTACTCATACGCTGAGTTGGCGAGGGCCGGTATCGAACCAAGAACCTTGTAGCTCCTAGCCGAACACTCTCCCGACTGAGCTAAACCGGCCCCTATGAATATATAGCAGTCCCAAAATAAGTAAATCTAGCAGTCCTAAAATATGTACTCCTCATAGATATTCGTACTATTTTATTTTTATTTTTTTTAGTTACAGATGTGTTTCAATTTTATTTTTGAGCCAGAGTTTCAATGCTGTAAAGTTTGGTCATAACTAATACTTAATAATATCCGTTTTGATTGTATGATGTTCCACTAACAATAACATCTTGATAGCTTTTGATTATGTATTTACTCCACCCCTCCATACGGCTCAAGGTCATGGTTTAAGCGGTGTTGAACAGGTTTGAAACCAGATGTTTTTCTCCTAGACCGGTTGCCATACCAAGATAAAAGAATCCAGTCCGCCCTACTATTTACTCATAACTGGAGTGAGAATAGTTGGATGTGTCCCATCGTTGGGTGTAATGGTTAACAAGCTAGTTTCACAGATCCATTAGTACTGAAAAGTAAGTTTGTTCTTCGATGAATGACCCGTACTTGTGACTTTGTGTCGCATCCTACCCGTTACGAACGGGTTGGGTAAATATCTACTTTTCCCAAGGGTATTAGCGCCATGTGAAATGCAAACAGCCTCGTCCAGGATTTGAACTCTGTTCACTGTGTCCATTTCCTACTGTGGTAAATATTACACTACGAGCGATTTTGGTTTAAAAGAAAATTAACATTTTAAAAATGGGAGGGGGGAGATAGCTCTCTATTCATAAATGAGCGATACTGTGTATGGTATTTGAAAATGTATCTCATGAATAAAGCCGTTAAATGTCATGTTGACCTTTTCAGCTGTTTCTAACTTTTGAAATCCCACAGGCTCATTTTGTTTGATTTTTTTTTCTTGTTTTTTTTTTTGGATTTAAAATTTTTTTAAAAATAATGTCATTTGACCATGTGGATTTTCTGAATAGCCGTCAAGTATATTCATCACACTTGGCTACACCTAGTTCAATTGCTAGAATATTATGACGTTGCATTCAGCACAAGGGCAATATTATTATATATATAATATATATATATATATAATATATATATATATATATATATATATATATATATGGGAGTAAATATGGAAATTAAATCCGACAATATAAAGAAAATTTGAAAAAAACAAGTGTTCCGAAAATGGGATGAATTTAATAATCGATGTTTAAAACATTTCGGTTACATTGAACCTTCATCAGGATGTCTCTTGGGGTGAAGAAAATGATGGATGTTTTTATATGTGACAGGAGATGAAAATCTTTTTAGTTATGTAACTGTATTTGATCAGCGTTTTATTTTGAAAGGCAAGTCGCGATCTTAAAAATAATCAGTCCATTAATGCTTTTTTCTCGTCTTTTGCACTCGAGTGGCGTCACGCGTCATGACATTCGCGTGAGTAGATCGCGACTTGCCTTTCAAAAATAAAACGCTGATCAAATACAGTTACATAACTAAAAGATTTTCATCTCTTGTCACATATAAAAAAACATCCATCATTTTCTTCACCCCAAGAGACATCCTGATGAAGGTTCAATGTAACGAAATGTTTTAAACATCGATTATTAAATTCATCCCATTTTCGGAACACTTGTTTTTTCAAATTTTCTTTATATATATATATATATATATATTATTTTTATGTATATTATTTTTATTTTTGTGACTCGGAAAAAAAAACAACTGATAATCCAATTTGCAAGTAAAGAAATTTTACAAATAACAAACGATAGAAAAAATGCCCAAAAGAAAAAGGCCGGATTATCCGTTCGGCTTTAAAAGAAATCAAACAGCACAAAAATGACCGGCAAAAAGAAAAAACAACCGAAAGAGTTAACTAAGCTGATATATAAGAAGTACACAATACACAAAGTAGAGCATACACACACACACACACACACACACACATATATATATATATATATATATATATATATATATATATATATATACACAGCCAAAAAGTATAAATTTAAGTAGAAAACATAGAATGTCTTCAGAACAAAGAACAAAAACAAATTACAAACACACACACACCTGATATATCAAATGAACATCTGATGAACTTTATCAAGACAACCCAAATAGAAAAGTAATAAAAATTAAAAAAGTTATAAAAAAAGCTATAAAAATTCAGCTAATGACTTTATTGGTAAACCACCCAAAAAACAAAAACACCTGTTTAAAAGACTAATGTTAAAAATGAAATTCCATTCCACTCCCACAAAAAGAGGGAGAGGAGGTGAAATACTCATGTGTATGTATATATATACACATGCGTGTAAAAGTTCATTTTCATATTATCAATCAAAGCCTGAAGAAGATACCAGAAGATCTGAAACACGTGTTGCATATGTAAAACAAAAAGAATTTTAAAAATTTTTCTGAGAACAAAATACATTTTGCGGACCTTCCTTTTTTATAAAATATTGAATTTTCTCCCGTTGGAACCAGAACAACGTTTATATATATATATATATATATATATATATATATATATATATATATATATATATATATTTTGTTATAAGTAAAAAGTGCTCAATATCATTGATTGAACACGTATTTTTTTTCGTATCTTTCTTTTGGTGAAGTTATTTTTTTAACCATTTTCTCATTATGTATCAATTTAATGTATTATTGACCATTTGAGCCTATATTATTTTATTTTTTTCTGTGAAGAAGGATACTGAGCGTATATCTTTTAATTTTCAAACCTTCTCGGAAGATTGGATAAAAGCAGATAATGTCTTTACCTTAAGCTTTATTAAGATACAACTTAACTGTCGTCCAGTAAAAGTGGAGATTCTTTTAGTCTTTATAAATGTCTAAAACCAATCAAAAGTGTTCGCGCCAAAATACAAAGTCATTTCGGATGATCCTATTTGATTGATTTTAAAAGAACTTATTTTGTGTCCATTTATTTTACCGGAAGACTGTGCGGAGCCCCATGCGTACGAACCATTTTACGACACAATTTTCTCGAACGCCGCAGAGTAAACGTCCGGTTCTCTGAATTGTCTATTTAGTACCGCTGAAATTTTGCCCGGGGGTGGGGGTGATAATCCTGCTGCCTTTTAAAATTTTATTAAAAGACCATTTAAACCTTTCATGCCTTTCACGCAAAAATCAACCTTAGAAAAATGTTTGTAATATTGGTTCAAAGTTGGGGAAGATTTTCATGTTTAATGGCCGCATTGGAATTTATTTAAGGCCACATTTAACAGTTTTGTCGTATTTTACGTCAAAATCTAAAGTTTAACATTTTAGTTAATAACTTAATCCAAATATAATTAATCTATTCTACTTAAACAAAATGAAAAACATTACTAATCTTTTAATGATATTTTAGATTGCTTTTTTTTTGTGAGAAAGTATTGGGATATCTGGTTCTAAAGTAGACACGCGAAATTTTAATTGGTCTTTCGACAAGGTCGAAGGTGAACACCACCAACCGGTCTCAACCGTCTGATATAATATCTGGATGAAGAACATTTATTTATTCAGCGCACGAATTGATTTTAGAAAAATTATATAGTGTGAACTGCTCGTTTTGGTGGAGGGGGGGGGGGGGGGGCAGTGCAAAATGCACGTGTGTCCAGTGAGCTGGCAAGGCATCGAAAGAAACCGAATTCTTCTTTTGACGGCGAAATAGAATTGTGGGATATTTTATTTCATTTTTCTTTTCTTTTTGTATTTTATTTCTTGTTTTTTTTTATTTTTATTGTTGTTGTTGTTGTTGTTTGGGGGAAGGTAGAATTTCACCAATTTATGGATTAATATCCATAATGTTTTCCACAAAATCTAAAGTTTAAAGTTTTTGTTAAGAATTTAATCCAAATGTAATTAATATGTTCTACTTAAACGGAATGGGAAAATCCTAATCTTTTAATATTTTAAATTGCTTTTTTGCGAGAAAGTATTGGGATATTTGGTTCTAAAGCTTATTTAGTCCCTGAATTGATATTATGACAGTTATATAGTGTGAACTACTCGTTTCAGGAGGTCTGCAAAATGCACGTATGTCCAGTGGGCTGGCAAAGCTCCGAAAGCGACTGAGTTCTTTTGACACCGATGGGGAATTCTGGGATATTTCTTTATTTTACTCTTATATTTTATTGCTCGTTTTATTCTTTATTGAAACTTCATGAATTTATTAATCCCAACATATTCTAAATAAAATCTGAAGTTTAATTATTTAGTCAAGAACCTAATGCAAATAGAGAGAGAGAGAGAGAGACAGACAGACAGACAGACAGACAGACAGAGAAGATGAATAGAGAAAAGGAGGTTGTTTGGTTTTATGGCATATAATTCCTTTTCGGATCAAGTTAATGCCAAATCAAGTCATATTTTGATGTCGGGTTGCTTATAGTGCCTGCTGTTGCTTAAATGTTAACCTATCTAAGTATTAGAACGGACCATCGCTGTTTAACTTCGGTGATCTAACGGGAACTGGTTAGAGAGAAAGAGACAATGATATATTTATGTCTCGTTATATTGTATATTTAGGAAGCGAATGGTGTAATGGTTAAAGTCATGGGAAATGGACTCGTCGCCCCGACGTGGTAATTGCATTTCACTTAGCGCTAATGCCCTTGGGAAAGGTATGAATCATACTCTCCCCCAGCTATGGATAAATAGTAGGGCAGACTGGGCTCTTTAACCTTGGCTAGGTAACCGGTCTAGGAGAAGTAAAACTCTGAATTCAAACCTGTTAAACTCCGCTTAAGAAATTGACTTTGTGTTGCATCCTGTTCGTGCGGAGGGGTTGGTAGATATATATATTGTATATATTTATATTTTAGTTCTCACTTGCCATTTTTTGTCGAGAAAGTATTGGGTTATTTAGTTCTAACGTGGAGATACGACATTTTAATTGGTCTTTCGACAAGACCGAAGGTTCCATTACAATTGGTCTCGAGTATCAAGTAAATCAGTACAAATGAATCCAATGAATAATAAAGATAATTCCTCATCTTAAAGATTTAGAAGTAATTTTATACAATACGACATAAATATTTTAAACAATACGACGTGAATGTTTTCATATCAAAGGTGCGCAATTCTATTTTACATAGTTTAAAATTTGCCATTAAATGTGGGAAATACTGAAAACTATCATTGTATCCGTATACACACATGTATGTACATACGTAAGTACAAACAAATACATATGCAGGCACACATATTGACGTAAATACACACACACACACACACACATACACACATTTGTACATCGAGAGTTATTGATGTAAATAACAAGAGAGAATAAATTTTGTCCATGAAATTTTATAAATATAACATCGGGATGAAAAACTTTCATCATTAATTCTTGGCTAATATTTTTCTATTGCTTATCATTCTTCTTTATTAAACCAATACAATTTAGAGTCATCAGAATTGTGTGCTGTCTAGCTATATGTGTCATCTATCTATACATATATAAAGGGCAGTTGGTGTGTATGCGTTGTAGAGTAGCTAGCACCCCTCCTTCAGCACTCTACCAGATGGACTGGCACATTGCCTTAAATAGTCTACGATAAAGGACTTCAACAGTTGATTAATAAGCTGATTAATATTCGGACTGATCTTATTGCATTTAGCTATACCGCATTTGACCCTCCTCTATTTTTTGTAAGTTTTCTTGTTAATTGTTTTTGTAATTTATTGTTCTGTTTTTTGTACGTATCTGTTAGCACCGGATACTGGTGCTGAATAAACATATTAAGCACTCAATTTCTTCTATGTATCATTTCACCTCGACGATACAACAGTATGTATGTATGTAAAAAAATTTAAAAAATAAATCCTGACAACTGGTAAAAGCTGGCACTGGAGAGAACTGACTAGAGAGTTCATGTGGATGATGGCTGTACCAGTTTTGAGAGTGAAAGAATCGTGCATGAAAACCTAAAGCGTCAACTTCGAAAGGGTTACACCTGTCATATTGGAGAGAACATAGAGGGTTGGAAATGTCAGACATGTGGTCGATTTTTGCTTTCTAAGGCTGGATATGTCAATCATAGGAAATCTCACCTGGGTCAATCCATGCAAATTCCAGGAACAAACAATGTGTCTTGTGCTATCTGTGGCAAGGTCTGTAAGTCGGCTTCTGGTCTTAAGAGACATATGGTGGTGCATAAGCATCGAATTTTATCATCTGATTCATCTGGAAGGAAGTCCTTTCAATGTCATATTTGCATCAAACTTTGTGGATCTGCAGTAGTTTTGATGAGTCATTTGAGGGCTCATGCAAGGAAGGGTTCTGGTAGTGGAATTATAGGATTGTGAGGGACGGCAATGATCTGTAAAGATTATGCTATTGCTATGTCCAGATGAAAGTACGAAAATAAAACCATTTACGATAAAGTAAATATATATACACATTAAATATCACCGGTTCTTGCTTTCTGTGCAAAAATTAAGAACATTTGATTTATATTCAAAGATATTTAACATTGAAATATACATAGAAATAGCATTGAAATTCTACTTAAAAAATATCCAGCATTTGTAAATTTCAAGAGTAAACAAATCAATACACCAGGGTTCTCTCCTCTACTTAAGCGACGCTGAGTAGCTGCATCTAGTTCAATAAATAAGGTGATTTTGCCTAAAGAGTTGGCAATAGGTTGTATTATTTAAAGTTGCACCCTTTTCAAGGGAATCAATAGTGAAGCGTCCTTTCATGTCTCAGGCACTGTCAGCATGACCTTTTTTTATTGACCCCTGCGCCCTGGACATTTTCTTTACCGAAGAGTCAGAAGGAAAACTCTGAATTTAAACCAGCTGTACTCCGCTTAAAAATTGGCTTTGTGTTACATCCTGCCCGAGGCGGAGTGGTTGAATAACTATATACTACTTTATTCCTATTTATTTTACTCTACTCTTGTTACATAAATCGTGGGTTACCTACTAATTATGTACTGTAGTGTAGTAAAATTTGAATAACGGTATTCGTAAATGGAAAGTTACCATTGAATCCTAACATGACTGTTATAGAAGTGATTGACAGCAGTTCACCTTTCACTGACCTAGTCGCTGATTTCTTATTGGCTAAAGGCAAAGCGTGTGAAGGGAACTGAGTTAGAGTAGGCAGAATTTGGCGGTTCGTCGATGGGAGCAGACGCAATGATCGTTTTTCCCAAGTAAGCCATCTGTTCCCCGTGCGGTTGAATCCTTTTGAGCTTTCAGGTAATAAAGATGTCTGAGAAAAATAAACTAAGTCTTGCGTTCATCATTTGAAAAAACAAAGAGAACGAACACAGACAAACCAGAACCGGAGTCAGCACAAAAGAAGCCCGTATCAATCAGAGGAAGAGACTATGGATATCAACCCAAAAGAAGATGGCCAATCAGCAAATTAGAACCCCCTTCCCATTATATACCCAGCAGATGAAGGGGTATATAACACTCTGTCAGGGACATTCGACATAGAAAGTTGCGATGAAAAGCAACAAAAGCTGTAGTAAAAACAAAACTAGGTAAGTATTAATAAAAAAAGGCTTATCTCAAAATTCAATAAACTTAAAGACTACTACTACTACTACTACTACTACTAGAAAGTAAGGAGGTATTCGTGATGTAACAGTTATAAATGGACACGGCGACACGAGTTCAAATCCTGGACGGGGTTGTTTGTATTTCACATAGCGCTAATACTTTTGGGAAAGGTATGCATCCAACTATTCACCCTCCTGTTATGGGTAAATAGTAGGGCAGACTGGGCTCTTTAACCTTGGTATAACAACCGATCTAGGAAAAGGAAAGCTCTGAAAAAAGTTAAAGGTCGCTTAAAAATGACCTAGTGTCGCATTCTGCTCGTACGACGGGGTTGTTAAGTACATAGAGGATAATAAACTAGGTTGATTTGGGCGTAATAAGCAGATTCTGGGAGTAATGGGCCCATGATTTGTTGGAAGGGGCTTAAATTCAGAGTTTTTCTTCTCCTATATCGTTTGCCCACCAAGACTAGAGAACTGTGTGCCCCACACTTTACCGAAAGTGGCGGGAAGAATATTGATTCATGCCAGGCAAAGTAGATAGTAGGGCAGACCGGGCTCTTTAACCTTACAATGGCAACCGGTATAGAAGAAGAAAAACTCGAAAAACTAAAAAAAAAACTCCGTATAAGAATTGGCTTTGAGCCGTACCCTTCTTGTTCGTAACATTAAACAAACAATTAAGGGGGTGACAATTTGAAAGGCTTAAAAGAAAAGGAAGATATTCTAAAGCGTTTTTTTTTATAATCTAAATACCATATTTGAATTTTTGGACCATATTACCTTTAGGCACCCCTTTTTGATCTCGATTAAGAAAGGACATGTTTTTCATATTATCCGGTTGTTTGTTAGGGATTAGGGTTAGGGATTAGGGTTAGGGGTTAGTTTTATAATTTTTAAATCTAAAAATCGTCTGTTAAAACAACCAGATATTGACGGTGTGAATGAAAAACATGTCCTGTCTTAATCGAGATCAAAAAGAGGTGCCTAAAGATCATATGGTCCGAATGTTTAATGTTTGTTTTAACTCTAAGAAAATAGTAGTAAAAATATTCTTTGTTAATACTTTGACATTCTTAAAACCTGTTTTAGGGTGTTTCTTTTTTTCTTCTTTTTTTTAAATTGGTTTTGTTATCAAAGAAAAACTCCCATTATGTTAGGACTGACAGTTCAAATATGAGTAACTAAAAAATAACAACATGCCTACTTTTCTTCTCTTTATTTTTAATGATTTATTTATTTATTTTTCTATCAATTATTATTATTTATTTTTTCCTCAGCGTTCATGAAAATCGTCAATCGTGCTTGCAAGCACAAGATACAAAAGCAAGAGAAAACATATCAGTCAATCCAGAACAATGTCACATGGAGCAATGTGCAACTACTTCCAGTTCGGGCGCCATAGTCGAATTCGGTTTTTTTTCTTTCTGAATTTGTGTATTCGCACACACACACATATATTCTGCACCCTATCTTCCTTTCAGCTATTGGTAAATAGTAGGGCAGACTGGGTAATTTAATCTTGGTATGGCATCCGATTTAGGAAAACTCTGAATTCAAATCTGTTAAACTCCGCTTAAAAATGTTTTTTTTTTTTTTGCTGTTATTTTGTGTGTGTGTGTGTGTGTGTGTGTGTGTGTGTGTGTGTGTGTGTGTCGCATCCTGCTCTTGGTGGAGGGGTTGGGTAAATACATATATTCTATCCCATCTTGTAAACCTGTAATCCACCACAGGACTCAGGCTTTTCTTAGGATTTGTAAGGTAAGAGTAAGACATAGGAAGTAATGGGCCCATGACTTGTTGGGGGGGGGGGGTAAATTTAGAGTTTTTTTCTTCTCCTAGATTGTTTGACCATCAAGACTAGGAAACAGTTCGCCCTACTCTTTACCGAAAGCTGCGGGAAAGAATATTGATTCATGCCAGGCAAAGTGAAACGCGAACAGCCTCGTCCAGAATTTAAAATCGGCGAGCCAATACCATTTTCCTCGACGATAATCGTGACACCATCTGCCCCCTCGTCCCCCTCGTCCCTCTCTTCTCTCTCTCTCTCTCTCTCTCTCTCTCTCTCTCTCTCTCTCTCTCTCTCTCTTGCTCAGTCGATAGAGTGTCCGCTTAGGAACCACAAGTTCCGGGTTCCATACTGGCCCTCACCAACTCAGCGTATGAGTAGCACAGGATCTGTGCGGTAAAGTGAGGAGCTGATTGTAGTTGTGGCGCTCCACCTCAGACGCCAAAACGATCTCCTTGGTCTAGCGCTAGTGAAAAGGGGATACACTCCTTCGCTGTCTGGCTGATACCGACTTCAGGCCACCCAACGACTTATATATATATTATATATATATATATATATATATATATATGTGTGTGTGTGTGTGGGGGGTGTATGTGTTAAATATGTTCTTCCTTATTGTTATTAACTTATCTTGTATCTTGTATTATCGTCAATCGTCTATACTGGCCGAATTGGGTTGAATTGAGTTCTTCATCTGGGTCTCTTCGGTTGACTTGTTTGTTTTGGGTGTTATTGGGTTTGCTGAAAACCTGTGTCCATTTCTTTTACTTATTCATGAACACAAAGACTCAGTTTATATTCGACGTCTTTTATTTTCTCCTTTTTTTCAACGCGCTGAGAGGAATTCTAGGACATACGCCATTCGTGTCTGTTCCAGCCAATCGCCTAGTTCCTTCCGTCTAAAGTTAAGCCTCTTTCCCACTGATTTCAGTCACGTGATATTCTAATCGTTTGGTTTGGTTTGGTTTGGTTTGTTTTGTTTTACGGCACATCAATCTCGGTGGGTCATTTAATGCCGACAAAGTTGTGAAATAAATTCATTCTTAATACATAATACAATTTTGTTATGAACTCATGTTTTTCTATTCAACCCATAGATGGGACCCTAACATGTACTACCACTCCGGGTCAGAGTGGACCAGGGAGCCATGGTGATGAAGGGGTGAACCTCACCATCAGATAGAGTTTAACGTCATTCCCAGGACATGTAGACCCTCAGCACCGCCTTCTAGCACCCATATGATAAGTAGAACATCACGTCCAGGTCAATAAGGGGTCAAATGTTGTCAATAAAACTATTGGTTATTTTCCATATTAACAGTTAAGTTTTGAATTCAAATGTCTCTACACTTCATTACACAATGGATAGGTTACCTATCTATTATGTAACACACACACACACACATATATAATAATAATAATAATAATAATAATAATGATAATAATAATAATAATAATAATTATTATTATTATGAGTTTTTCACACCTGCCGTAGCCGGTGGTTCACTGGAGGCTGAGTGACAGCAAGTCTCCTCAGGTCTCCAGGACTCTTCTGAGTATTCTAGCCGATCCCAACAGTGATGTAGTTTGGATGGTCTCGGTTCTTTTGATTTCCAGTTCACCCAAATTCTTTTATTATTATTATTATTATTATTATTATTATTATTATTATTAATAATAATAATAATAATAATAATAATAATAATAATAATAATAATAATCCTATGTTTAGTTTTTATTAACTGTATTCTCAAAAGTAAAGTTTGTTCTGCTCTAGTGTTTAGATTAGAACTATTGGTTTCGCCCTTCTCTACCCGTCAGCTTCTAAACAGATCAATACTTAATCAATAAGAAGATTAATTGAGCAGTAAAGTTCATTAACATCATTTGATCACCGTTGTTTTGACAATGGCCAAAGGTCACGGGGTGTCAGTTGAATAACCCACCGTTAATGGGTAGAAGCTGGATGTATATTAAAAAGTATAGTCACACACGCACACACGCGAGCGAGCGCACCTACGCACGCACGCAATGCACTTGCCTCCATTCGTGCCTCTGTGTAGGGATTTGCACATATTTTATTAGAGCCTCTAATAAATGCTGGTAATCAAGAAAACTTATCAGTTAGGATTATCCTCGTTTAATTATTTAACTAGCTAAATAACGCGGAATAATCTCTATTTAAGTTCGTCTAAGCCTCTGAAATTAGTAGACCAGTTCACATACCTCGGTATGAACATCTCATCTACAGAAAGTGATGTCAATATATGCATGGGAAAGACGTGGGCTTCTTTAGACAGATAATCGATCATATGGAAATATCATGATAAGATAAAGCGACAATTCTTTCAAGCTGCTGCCGTGTCATTGCTACTGTACGGCAGCACCACTTGGACTCAGTCAAAGCGCTTAGAGAATAAAATAAATGTGAGCTAGACAAGTGTGGGGAATATGAAATGAGGAGATGAAGAGAAATAAAAAGACATAACTGTTTCGAAGTATAGATGGAGAGTTTATTATTGATCAGGCCGTTAACTTTGGACGCCAGAGTCCAGACGCTCAGAACCTTTTATTTATTTATTTAATTTTAATTCAATTTAATTTAAATCCCTACACAAGTATACTGTCTTGAACAAATCTTGGAAGCAGCAACCCACAAGAGAGCAGCTGTATGGCTACTTGCAGCCTATCACACCAATCATCCGAGTAAGATCAACAAGACATGCTAGATACTGACAGAGAAGCAGGGACGACCTCATAAGTGACGCCGATAACATGGACACACCAGTGCAGGCCGACCAGCAAAAACGCACAGCTCTGTACGGATTATGGATGCTGCGCGGTGGACCTGCAATGGGTGATGACCGATAGAGAGAGAGAGAGAGAGAGAGAGAGAGAGAGAGAGAGATCTTTGCCCTGAAGAGCATTAAGCGAAATTTTAGTAGGTTTATCTGACTAATTAGATTTATCTTTATATATATATATATGTGAAGAGAGGAAGTAAATCGACGGTATGTAATATATCAAAAATGAAAAAAAACACAGGTTTAAATGGGTTAAGTGGTGAGTTTATTGGCCGACGCTGCAGTGTTTCGATCTATTAAATAGATCATCTTCAGGGCATAAGATAAGAAATTATATATCACAGAATGATGAGAAAAAGTGAGTGGTAATCCTTCTTATTCAGTCTGTTTAAAAATTTTTCTGAAGTTTGAAAAAAGGAGACGATTTTGAAATATGACATCAAATATTCTATTTTAAGGTGTGAGTATGTAGCGCTGTTAGTGTGTGCATTGAAAGAAAACATTGTGCATTTTTTAGGTATGTGGTAGTGTGTGTGTGTGTATAAATTTTTTTCTGTAGCGATAAACGACAGCGGAAGTGAAAACTCAAGGTTGTGTGTGTGTGTGTGTGTGTATGTGTGTGTGTATGTATATATATATATATATAGTGTGTATGTGTATATATATATATAGTGTATATGTGTGTGTATGTATATATATATATAGTGTGTGTATGTGTATGTGTATATATATATAGTGTGGGATTGTCATTGTTTCAGCTTTTGCTGGAACGGTGTGTCAAAATGCAGTATTATTGGAAAAGTGCTCAATAGAGCTGTTATATAATATAATAAAATAAATATATAAAGGTTTTACATATCTATTTATTTGATGACAAAGGAACAGTCACAACCATTTCGGTTTCATGCGTGCGTAATTGCAAACAATCTTCAGGATGCCATTTGAAACAACGTCAATTTTATTATTTCATATATATATATATATATATATATATATATAATATATAAACAAACAAAAAACTTGGAAGACGCTGTAAGTCTTTTCTAACCATTTCTTCATTACACTTTGTTTATGGAACAGTGTACAATCAATTTGTTTGAGACATATGTATTCTGCTATTTGTTGTTACATGTAAAGTAACGTCGTCAGGATGGCCTAAAGTCGGTATCAGCCAGACAGCGAGGGAATCTATCCCCTTTTCACTAGCGCTAGACCAAGGGGATTGTTTTTGGTGTCTGTTGCGGAGCGCCACACCTACCATCTGATCCTCACTTTACCGCACAGATACCTGTGCTACTCATATGCTGATTGGCGAGGGCCGGTTCGACGCCCTACCGAGTGAGCTATGTTCACGTGAGTAAGTTGTTTGTCTTTCCTTATGGAAATGTTCAGGCTGGTTGGTTGGTTGGTTGGTTGGTTGTTTTTTTACGGCATGTCAATTCTTAGGTTTATTTTATGCAGTTTTTGTTTCAGTCAGTCTTGTTGGGTATTCAGTTTTTTTAAACTCATCTTTTTTAGACAGATTTTTTAAAAACTCATTCTTTATCTATTTAATCTATAGATGATTAACAGGTAACACCACTGAGTCAGAGTGGACCTAGGAGTAATGGTGACGAAGGAGTACTCCACACTCCCCAGGGCTCTAGAATCGGAATCTCACTACTAAATGTATTTCAACCTTATACCTAGAAGCGCGTGGTGTAATGGTTAAAGTCATGGGAAATGGACTCGTCGCCCTGAGTTCAAATCCCGGACGTGGTAATTGCATTTCACTTACCGCTAATACCCTGGGAAATATATGAATCCTACTCTCCCTCCAGCTATGGGTAAATAGTAGGGCAGACTGGGCTCTTTAACCTTGGTTAGGCAACCGATTAGAAGAAGGAAAACTCTGAATTCAAACCTGTTGAACTCCGCTTAAGAAATTGACCTTGTGTTGCATCCTGCTCGTGCGGGGGGGGGGTAAATATATATACCCAGGCCCCCTTAATATTCCGTGTTAGTTTATCTATGGATGTTAGTGTATCCATAGATAAACAAAAGTCTTAATAAACGGTTGTAAATTAATAAATAAATCAAAGAGGCCATAAATAGGAAGATTTCTATTGGCTTTTCAGCACAAATATTAATATGGATTCAGAACAAAAATAATTATCTACTTTTTTTTAAGAATTTCTTTCATTATTATCATTATTGTTGCAAAAATGTATATATATTAAAACTAGAATCGGCTACTCGGCGGCGTCTGGATAGAGGAGTCGGGGAACAAAAAAAGTTAGTCTCGCAGATCCATTATAACTGAATCACGAATTGGATCCTCACATTAAAATCCCTGTGTAAAAAAAAAAATACCTTGCGTTGATCTGGTGGGGCGTCAAAAAAAAGTGCACAAAAACGCTGAAAAGAAAAAGGAATGTCTCGTTACTATTCAAATTTTATTTTTTAATCATCTGCACGAATAAAATCAAGTCTTCATTATTTTTGCACAAAAAGCAAGATCTGGTGATAGTGAATATGTATATATACATTTACTTTGTCGTTAATTGTTTTATTTTCATTGTTTCATCCAGACATACATACACACCAACTGCCTTTATATATGTAGAGATGCAACAAGTCTCATAAACCAAAAGTGCTGTTTTATACGATACCTATTTACCCCATTCTGTATATATATATATATATATATATATATATATTATATATATATTAATGATTTGAAGGCAATTACAATGCGTATAAAAATAAAAACAAAAAGATGTTATTTTTTTCTTTTTGTTTTATCTTTTTGTTTTATTTTTTATACGCATTTTAATTGCCTTCAAATCATTAATATGTTATAACATACTTAACAATGCTTCAAGCAAATTACCAATTACTTATATATATATATATATATATATATATATATATATATATATATATATTTTGGGAGAATATGTGCTTAATTGGAGTCGCACCTAATTTTGAAAATAATCAATTAATAATGATTAGGTGGGATGCCTATTAAATGTATGGCTAAGCAAATCGAGAAAAATCAATCTCTGTATGTACATTCGATTCATCAGCAGAGCTATAGATAGGAAGGCCGCCCTGTGCGTGATTTGAAACCGGACTGCCAGCTGACAGGCCGATATCACAACCCTACATTCCTAGATTTTACGATTTAATTGTCGGCAAAAAAAGCCATTCCAAACATACGTGTTTATATCATATATATATATATATATATATATAATGTAAGTTGATGGATCCTCATACGTCGAAATCGATGGGAGAGTCTATCATCATATATATATATTTATTTATTATAGTGTACAATACATTTAAGGTGCAATTGTTACCATTGGTTTCCAAGAAGCATGTTAGCCACTTTTCTTCAAGACAACGCACCTGTTAAGAAATTCAGTGAATGTCAATTCATTTATATATGTGTGTATTTTTTGTTTGTGGGCCGTATTTGTCCTCGTATTTCTCCGCATTATTGAAAAAATAGTGCGTATATGTTTACGTACGCGTACACGCTGTTACGCCCACGCATCTCTACGCGCACCCCTCCTACCCATCTTCATCACCTCGTCTATTTCTGCCTCCTCGCCTTTCCTTTTATCCATTTATCTTGATGAAGAAATAAATACAGCTCTTACACACGTAATCGAGCACTTTATTTTCAAGTCTCCAATTCTAAAAAAGGACTATATATATATATTAATAGTAGACTAAAAAAGACTATATATATATATTAGTATTAGTAGTAGTAGTAAAGAAAAAGGTTTAAAAATCGACTATTTTGCGTTTATATATCTATTTCTGCCCACAGGTATCTGAATATAACTATGAGTTTCATCAGACCGCTAACTTTATTGTAAATGGTACACTGATAATTCATGAGGCTTTTTTTATATTTTTTTTCTGGTGATCCCTGTGATTATATCGGGTTTCAGTTCATCCTCATATTTTTAGGAAGTGGTTGTGTTTATCTGGGTGGTTTAGTGCACTCAATCAGCAGAGGAGAGAGGGGCAGTTAACACCTTATTGTCTGCTCTGTTGGAATTCTTTTATTTTTCAGACTGGTCATTTTCAATCCAAAGTTTTATTTTATTTTATTATTCTCATGTCTCTTATCATGTAGACTCTTCAATTGTAATCCTTTTTACATGGCATTCATCAAATAAAAAGGGGCCTATTTGAAAACACTAAAATTGAGCATCCTATGATACACATAAGAATTAGTAGTTGGTTAAGTTCCCAAATTTTATTTAACGTAATCGAATAACTAGATAGATAAAAATGTAAGATATAAACCCAAACATAACAAGAAATAGACTAATCAATCCACACACACACACACACACACACACACACACACATATATATATATATATATATATATATATGGAAGAAACAAAACTCAGAACAAAAATGTGTAGTATATTTCGCCTGGGTTGTTGAACTCGGCTTCGTCAGCATTTATTGAATTACCAGGATCATACAAGTGTTTTATAGAAGGGGAAGTGGGTGGGTGGTTAAGCTTTGTGGTGAGGGAAAGATCCTGGTAATTCAATAAATGCTGACGAAGCCGAGTTCAACACTCCAGGTGAAATATACTACACAGTTTTGTTTCTTCCATTCCTCATATTTCTACCACACACACGCACACACACACACACACACACGCACACTTATATATATATATATATATATATATATATATATATATATATATACATATATATATATATCAGTATATATCAGTTCATACATATATATATATATATATATATACATACATATATACATAGATATGTTTACTATTTGATATGTCCTATCTTATATTTCTTCCCATAACATTACACTTCTGTTGGCAGAAATGGATCTATAACTACAAAAAAGCCGATCTTTAAGCCTTTTTCTTTACTAATTATATTGCTCTGTTCAATAAAATTGAACATCGAGCTCTCTACTTGGACCTGAACTCTCTAATATTCCAACGTTGGAAGAAATGAACAGCTTAAAATCATCCTAATACCAACTTACCTGGTAACCCATCTACAGATATATATATATATATATATATATATATATATATATATATATATATATATATATATATATATATATATATCGGATATATACAGATGGCTGCATAAGTAGGTATACAACAGTATCACACAGATGAAATTAGTAGCATATTATCTGAAGTGTCCTCATTTTGTAAAATTTTCAGTGTCATTAGCCATATTTAATTGTGACTAATAATTAACATGTTATTAATAATAATAATTAACGTTATTACACGTATATGTAACATTTGTTTGTTTAATAAATGCAATGAGAATTGTAGGTGTTTTTTATCACTTTATATCTACTTTTGCACCCTCCTGTATATATCGGATATATATCTACGTATATATATATATATATATATATATATATATATATATATATATATATATATATATATATATGAAGGAAAGGAAGTGAATCCGTCGGTATGTAGTATATTAAGAAAATTGAAAAAACACAGGTTTAAATAAGTTGAGTGGTAAGTTTATTGGCCGAAGCTGCAGTGTTTCGATCTATTGATTAGATCATCTTCAGGGCATTTGTTGGTATATGGAAGATGATAAAAAATTTTTATCACAGAATAACGAGAAAAGCAAGTGATAGTCCTTGTTTATGAGTCTGTTCAAAATTTGAAGTCTGAAGAAAAGACGCTGAAAAAAGTGGACGGTTTGAAATATGACGTCAAATAATCTCTTTTACGGTGTGAGTATAAGAGTGTGTGAGTGTGTGTATCGAAAAAAGGCATTGTATATTTTTAGGTGTTTTGTGTGTTTGGTTGTGCGTGTGTGTATAAATCTTTTGCGATAAATGACATCGAAACAAACCTCAAGGTTGTGTGTGTGTGTGTGTGTGTGTGTGCAAGCGTGATTTTCATTAAGAAAAGTTGTTTGTTTCAAGTGGCGAGAAAATATTCTTTTAACTTTTGAGTTGCTGTGTGCGTTTATTATGTAAGGGGGTAGGGGGAAAAGATATCTACGCGTATCAAATGAAAATTTTTTAATAAGTGAAGAGAAAAAAGGGGTGTGTGTGGGAGTAAAAAGTTTTATAGTAAGAGTTGTGTAGTTAATGTTTTTAATTATTGTTGTTTTATTATTGTAACCGATTATATGATGATTTTTATTAATATTACAATTATGTACTAGTAATTGAGTATTAGGGTGATTTATTATTATTATTATTATTATTATTATTATTATTATTATTATTATTGTGTACTAGTGGTTATTTATACAAATAATGTCAGTGTAATTATAATTATGTGAAAATAAAAATTGTATGTTTTTGATTACTATTTTTATTTGTAGTTATATTATAATTGTGCATATATTATTTGTTTGGTATGCATTTACACAAATAATACACATACACGGGTAACCATGCACATGTGCATATATGATACATACGGGGTGAGATTTATTATGGGGGTCTCACGTGGAAAAAATATGAATGTATGTGGGTGATGAAAAAAGTAAATGGTGTCATTTAAGAGTATATGTGCGGGGAGATTTTTGAGGGGAAACATTATTATATATTATTATTATTAAAAATATATTATTATTGTTGAATAGGTTGGTTTAATAGTTAAAGTGCAATAATTTATTGTGTGTTGAGAGATCAAAGGAAAATATCGTGTTATATATATATATATATCATTATTGTTTGAAGAGGGTGATACTCGAAATTGGTGTAGGTAATTGTAAGATTAAAGCAGTTGCCTTCACGAAAAATCCCCGTCAAACACGTCTCGCTTCAACATTCTCACTGCCCTCCATTCGTGTTGTTCGCTTTTATTGAGTTACTTGCACACAGGCAGATCACCAATGGCCTAAAAAGGCGCCTACCACACATTTGCAGTGACGTAATTGCAAATCAAACATCGGGTAGGTTTGGGCCAATCGGTCTCGTTTCACTACACACACACACACACACACACACACACACACACACAACACACACACAACACACACATATATGTATCGAAATAAACAGATAAAAAAGAATACCAAAATTGAAACCACTTGCGGACTTCTTCTTTATCACACACTCACACACACACACACACACACACACACACACACACACACACACACACATCATCGTATAGGTATGTTCAAAATAACTAAAGGGGCGTAGTAAGAAAATTCAAATTTTAAAATTTTAAAATAATTACCAATAATCAGGGAATTGTCCAATTTTAATTACATTTACAGTATTTTATACATTAAAGACTTAATTTTATTATAAATAGATTATTTTTTTAAACTTGAAAAAATTGTTTTTTATCAATCAAGATTGTATTTCTTTGTTCATTTGAATAATAAAAAATACCAGTCCCTAATTTTTATATTTCTAAACAGATCAAAACCAAAAGACCATATAAAAAAAAAAAAAAAAAAAAAAAATGAAAAAAAGAAAATGAAAACAAATTCAACACCCGAAAAAAAATTATTTGAAAATTTAAGTTATTTTCTTAAAATTCAAGAAATATTTTTTGTAGCGTATTTTCTCTTTTCGTAGTTTGAAAAACAATATTTATCTTTGAATTCATGCAAGAAAAATCTTTTTTCTGATTCAAGTGAACTATTTTTATTCGCTTTTTATTAGTTAAATTGTAGCGCTAATGTTACAGTTCATGAGAGTTCATGAATTGTGAACAGACCCTGTAGATAGAAATTACATTCAGGTCTGTCAGATTTAGAATCAAAGGGTTCATAGAAAAATACCGAGACCTTTGAATCTCAGGCACCATGACAGACACGTGTCAGTCAGAATTTTAGATTCGACCCTAACTTGGAAGGAGAATGCCGTGCTAGTATTCTCCCCGGGGTCCAAATCTCATTCCCGCGGTGGAAGGGATGAAATCATGGGTTAATAAATAATAAAAGCTTGATCAAGCAAAAACTATGAGTCTTGTTGTTATTAAATATAAAAACAATGACTAACCCAAAGAATCCCAGTAGAAGAAGAAGAAGAAGAAGAAGAAGAAGAAGAAGAAGAAGAAGAGCAGTCAGCAACAAGTAAACAGAAATGAAGTAACCAAGTAAGACCATCCTCTCTAATGTAAGTCTCTAATATGTCTCACTGTATCTATTATATACCCTAGTATAGCAGAAGGGTATATACCCCAAAAAAACGTAATTAATTGATTTAATAAGCTATATTTAGAATATTTCAAGAAATAAGGCTATTAGAGTAATCTCCCCTTATAATTTCATAACAACAATGGCCGACATGTTGTTGTATTTCGATTACGATAATAGCGTGTTTTCGAAAAGTGCATAGAATCTATACAACTGCATGTTTTAACACAAAAATAACATATTTCGTATCCTTAGTAATTTCTAAATTCATTAAATTCTATGCCCACACCAAACTTTTCCATTTTACTTTCCCGACCTATTTGAACAGTCAGCCAAAATAATAAAAACGGGATAAAAACTAACGACTCTGAGTTTCACGCTGTCGATCCTCAGGTGAGCTAGTATTTGAGTCACACACACACATATATATATATATGAAAACCTTTATTTATCAGAAATAGATTTATTTCGGGTACCTTTGCCTCTTAAAACCTGATTTCATGTATCTATATACTCCATATAAGTAAAAAATATGCACATACATTGATGTTCATATGTATACACGCAAAATCTTTATATGTAGGTTTGAGTTTTCAATTTTGGTTGAATTCTATCGCGGAAACATTTGATTGCATTAACACACACACACACACACACACACACACACACACACATATATATATATATATATATATATATATATATATATATATATAATTCAAAAGTCCAGAGAAGAAATCTTCCTTACGACATAGGTTTTTTTTAAAAACAACTTGTCGCAGTTTGAGAGCTCAATGTGTGCTCTTATTGTTAGAGTCACAGAGCAAATTTATAATTAAAGAAATAACAAAAGACTTAGAGATCTTGCATTATAGACTATTTCAGGGAGCTTAGACAAAAATGTCTAATTCTCCCGACTCATCAAATGCGAATGATGAATTCTTTATTTTTAAGGCATTTGAAAACAGATTTTTCCCCCTTCCATTTAAATTGTCCTGTCCTGCTCAGCTGTAGAGTAATAAAACTAGGAATAAAAATACAAATAATAGTAAACAATAATAATAAAACCAAAGATATACATATATACATGTATATATATGTGTATATGTGTGTATGTGTATATATATGTATATATATGTATATGTGTGTGTATGTATGTATGTGTGTGTATGCATGTGTGTGTATGTATATGTATGTATATGTATAAGTTTGTATAGGTATGTAGGGGTGTGTATATTTGAAGCGATATGGAAAGAAAATAAAATAAATTAAGTTAAACATAAACTACTAAATAAGTGAACAGGGGTGTCCCTGAATTCTGAATTAATTGAATTAACAGTAACTCCTAACAAATTACTGACAAGCGGTCAGATATCTTTGGTTTTATTATTATTGTTTACTATTATTTGTATTTTTATTCCTAGTTTTATTACTCTACAGCTGAGCAGGACAGGACAATTTAAATGGAAGGGGGAAAAAAATCTGTTTTCAAATGCCTTAAAAATAAAGAATTCATCATTCGCATTGATGAGTCGGGAGAATTAGACATTTTTGTCTAAGCTCCCTGAAATAGTCTATAATGCAAGATCTCTAAGTCTTTTGTTATTTATATATATATATATATATATATATATATATATATATATATATATATATATATACTATAGTGTGGGATGGTCACTGTTTCAGCTTTTGCTGGAATGGCGTACCAAAGGCAGTATTATTGGTAGAGTGCTCAATATAAAATAGAGCTGTTATATGCTATAATAAAATAAATATATAAAGGTTTTTCATATCTATTTATTTGGTGACAAAGAACATTATATATATATATATATATATTATATATATATATATATATATATATAGTTCAATGAGAAATCAAAACAAATAAAAGTTTTTGCTTCTATTTATTTAATTACGGGAACGGTATTACAACCAGCGGTTTCTTGCTGAAAGCATTCATCGGGTAAGACGAAACGGTTCCTTTGAAAATGACAGAAATTGTGTAAATATATATATATATATATATATATATATATATATATATATATATATATTATAAAAAGAAGGTCCGCAAAATGGATTATGTTTTTTTTAATTTTTATTATTTTATTTTATTTTACATTTGTTTAAGATTTCCTGATATCTTCTTCAGGTATTAATTAACCCTATTCTGTTCGAATATATATATATATATATATATATATATATATATATATATATATATATATATATATGTGTGTGTGTGTGTGGTGTGTTTGTGTGTGTGTGTGTGTGTGTGTGTGTGTGTGTGTTAATGCTATCAAAAATCCTCTCTTAATTCGACGGTTTTAATTCGCATTCACTCTAGCATCAAAACGGCCTACAGTACATCATGTTAAATTGTTAATGCGTATGATCAGCGTACAATGTGCATTAATTGTACTAGCAAATGGCGTTTATTACGGTCATAGGATATCTAATTTGCATAATGATTTAAAAAAAAACATATTTTGACTAGTAACTATCATGTGATATCCATTTGTATCTTTCTTATTTTATTTTCATATAGAGAAGGTTGCCCATAAAAGATTGACACAAATTGTTTATTTAGTCTTTTGAGTCATAAAGAGTTCAAGGAAATCTATTTTTAGTTGATTGCGACAGATAATATCTTATAGAATGTCTCCATTTTCACGAATACAAAGTTACACCTTTGTATGAGTGTGCTCAAGGTTTCTGGGGGTCACTCCTCTTAACTACAGCAATGTCTTATTCAAATATACACACTCCTTTAAATAACCACTCAAAAAGAAATCGGACAGACGAAAAAGGAAAATTGGGAGGCCATTTGTATTCTGAATTTCTTGAAATTGTTTTGCCACCAAAATTTATTTTTGTTGAAATTATAAACCTCTCAATCGTATAGTAAAATTCTATTATCTTAATTTGTTCTTTCACATTATAACTTGACATTTTCAATTTGTTTAGTTTACTTATAATATTTGAAAAATAATATAAAATATATAAGTAATAACTAGAATATTTTATTGCTTGATAAACTTAACAAAGGAAAATAAAAACAAGACAAGAAATACAAGGAAGACCTTATACAGAGTTGTATAACTTCCCAAATACGAAAATAGTTTTTAGTTGAGAGTGTTGGGGTCCTTTATATGTAGCTGGTAGGAATGAACAGGGTAAAGACTTACATGTTAAGCATATTATTGTATTCTTGTGACACGAAGTTGCTGGGGCATAAAGCCCACTGTCCGTCGACAGGAACGTAATTTGGTGTGTTGTTACATCTCTCGATGGTGGAAGATAAAAGAGGGTTTTGACTTTGCCAGTTTTATTACAATATAAATATAATAATTGATAATCATATATATATATATATATATATATATATATATATATATATATATATATGTGTGTGTGTGTGTGTGTGTGTGTGTGTGTGAAGAGAAATGGAAGTGAATCCGACGGTATGTAGTATAGTGAGACATTTTAAAAAAACACAGGTTTACATAAAATGAGTGGTAAGTTTATTAGCCGACGCTGCAATGTTTCGATCTGTTAAGTAGATCTTCTTCAGGGCTTTTGTTAAATAATAAACTTACCACTCATTTTATTTAAACCTGTGTTTTTTCAAATTTCTCACTATACTACACACACACACACAACACACACACACACACACACACACATACATATTATATATATATATAATATATATATATATATATATACAGTAAATGAAGGAAAAAACTCTAAACCTGCTTCATTACAATAATTTATTTCAACCATATTACTACGGCATCTTCAGGTAGTCACAAGAACATAACTCTTACGTAAGAGTCATGTTCTTGTGATTACCTGAAGATGCCGTAGTAATACGGTTGAAATAAATTATTGTAATGAAGCAGGTTTAGAGTTTTTTCCTTCATTTACTGAATATCTTGCTCTGTCCTTCCATTCACTGGTATTAGGCACATTGAGCTCTCCTTATGGTCTACCTGCATCAGCTTGGTTAAACCACACGTGGAAAGATCTTAACTACAGAAGAAAAAAAATATATATATGAAGAGAGAAAAGAGGTGGTCATTTGCATTTTATTCATGGCATTGGCACGAGACAATCGTCATGTTTTTCTTATTCTAGAGTCTGGTTCTTATCTCTGTGATATTGGCGACAAATTCTTCTCCAGCCTCTTTGATTCACTTTTTGTCTCTTATTCTGAGCAAAACTGAGTGTTGATATGTTATGCATTAGCTGTTTATGTTTTACGAAAATGTATTTAATACATTCTATTTGTTGATCTGATGTTTGTATCTTTGTTTTCTTTTCGTCACTGTGTTTTATCTCTGACTTTCCGATTTATATGTATTTACCAACCCCTCCGCACGAGCAGGATGTGAGACAAGGTCAATTTCTTAAGCGGAGTTCAACAGGTTTGAATTCAGTGTTTTCCTTCTCCTAGACCGGTTGCCTAACCAAGGTTAAAGAGCCCAGTCTGCCCTACTATTTATCCATAGCTGGAGGGAGAGTAGGATTCATACCTTTCCCAAGGGTATTAGCGCTAAGTGAAATACAATTACCACATCCAGGATTTGAACTCGGGGCGACGAGTCCATTTCCCATGACTTTAACCATTACACCACACGCTTCCCGATATACATGTACACGAGTTATCTTTCCTTGTTTTTGTTTTCTCTTTTCATTTTTTTATTTTCTTTTTTTCAGATGTCAACTTTGAAATGGTACTGACGTTATTAAAACTTAGATCTAACTTGTTATTTCCCGCTAACTGCTATTATATAAAATTAAAATAAAAACTTTTGCTGAGTCAAAAAAACTTTTGAAATTCGGAGACGTCATGCGTTTAAAAAATTATTTATATCTGATTACTTCAATAGAAAAATAATTTATATCACTCTAGTAAATCGGGTACCGAAGTAACCGTGCCTTATTCATTCTACTTAAAAGAGAGTTCGTTTTTAAAAAAAAGCTGGTGTTGCATAAAAGGCGGTTACTGCCGAGTTGGTAAAATAATCTTACGTCATTTGAGCCATAGCTGGGACGTCCACTCTACTCAACTTTCATAAAAGGGTCATTTATAGAAAATATATGAAACCCATCCTTCGGGTTCACAAGCAGGAATCGGTACTCAAGAGCATGAGTAGTATGCCCTGGTGCATTTTGAAACAAACAAACAAAAAATGATATTTAAAAAAAGAAAAAAAAAAGATTTTCTTTATTTAACACTATCATCACCATCAAGGTGTGCCGACAAGACGGATTTTCATGACTCTCTCTCTCTCGCCATCTGTCAATATCGGCAATCACTCTTATAATACTATGCATGTGGGGGGTAGGTGTGTATGTATAATACTATGCATTGTGCATGCATATGTGGCTGCACAGTTATATAGATACATAATAGTTAGTTAAATTGAATTAATAAATAGTAAGTCAAACCACATATATGTGTGTGTGTGTGGTAGACCGAATAAGTAGTAGTAAAACCCATATATAAGATGTATATATGTGTGTGTTCAAGTAGATCATGTGTGTGTATGTATATATAGATATAGATATATATGTGCATGTGTATATATACGTGTGTGTGTCTACATATATTGTATGTGTAAAGTAGGGTCAATGATAAGTTAAAGAAACCATTAAAACTCAAGGAAGATCAAGAAAGTTGATAATCTCTTCTTAGGAGACGAGAAGACTGGGTTTTGACCACTTTGAGGGTCAACTATAGTTTAGGCTGATCATAAAAGGTGACCCATATTCAACACAAAGGATTTTGGAAATCTCGTGATGAAATCCCGGGGCTGAGAGTGGGATGAGATCTGAGGATCTCTGGAAAATTTGAAAGGAGTTTAGTCAGTTAGATCTTGGGCAGCGAAGAAGAAACATCTCCCTTTAGATGTCCACTAGAAACCAACTTTAGCAGAGGTTCCCAAAGAAAATGGGTGGGGGGCATCCCCCATCTCGACAACCATGGGGGAGATAGCAGCAGATAGAAACAATAGTACTGTATACCTCATCTCTGACCATTCTGAAGTTCACCTGACTGGTTTGTCTTTGTTGTTGTTTATTCTCTCTTTCTCCTTGTAATACTTGTTTGTTTGTACACCCCTTTGGCAGGGGGGCCCCTGCGAGATGTTTTGAGCACACGTGTGCAACGTGGACAGGTCCTAGAAATAGCCAGCAGACGACACGAATCATGGCCAGAGTTTAGGAGTGCAGAAAAAGATGCAGAGAGTGCCTGAGAGATGCGGAAATGTGCAAGAGCCTCTCAGCCCGCCGGTGGTGTCACACTCTGCTTAAGTATCCTAGACGGCATCGAGTGTCTGTACAGGGCTAATGAATGTAAGTTTTTGCTGGTCAGCCAACACTGGTGTGTCCATGTGTAGTAGTCCATTGAAGAACGTCGCTTATGATTTCGTCCTTACTTCTATAGCAGTGCCAGCATGTCTTCCTCGTCTTACATGAATGGTTTGTGAGATAGGATGTAATTGACCGTACAGCTGCTGTTTTGTAGGGTGTTATTTCCAGGATTTGTTCAAAACAGCCCACAGAATCCTTTTATAGTTCCCATCATGCCATTTTCTCCATGCGTTTCTTTAAAGTGCAAGTGGTGTAACCATACAACAGACACTGCTACAGACCGGAAAAATTCCTATTTCATTTTATCAGAGAGATCGGATTTTCATATGGTTGTTAACCTGTCAATAGCAGTCCATGCCTTACCTATGCGTATGTTGACATCGCTTTCAGTAGATGAGAGGTTGCTACCGAGTTATGTAAAGCCGTCTACTAATTTCATAAGCACGCCAAGACAAATTATCTTAGACCCGTGTACCGGAATTAAAAAAAAAAGATGTTTATAAATAACAACATAAACAAGAAAATGACGGAAAACAATCTAACAGTTGTTTGTAACATCGCGGTATGTCTTCCTGGCGCTTACTTCCGGTCAAGACTCAAAAGCCTTCGATCGTCATTCCTGTCCGGTAGACGAAATAAATTGACAAACAGGCATTTACAGTTTTAGCTTCCGTTGTGCTGATTTAAACCGCAAATGTGGAGTTAACAAGAGTTAGAAACAGGAAATACACGAACACAACTTGGAATTTCAAATAACACTGTATTGTCACATTTATACACACAAGAAAATACGCTTGTAATAATTGTTGTTACAAACGATAGTATTATCTGTTAGAAATATCAATTATATAAATATAATGAATATAAGTCCACTTAACTGAGTCCTTGTCAATGTTTGAGGTAATTTATCATACTTACGGCGGCCCTTTTGTATCTCTGCTGAATTATTTGGAGCGACGATTTTTACTTCTGACTATAAGAGATGCTGGTACATAGAGAAGATTTCAAACCCGAACCCGAACCCTAACCCTAACCCTAACCCTGATTCTGTCATTCTAAAAAAAAAAAAAACTAACTAAAATGCATACCTCTCGAATCCCACGTGACTGCCTCTAGTCAATGAACGAATACCTACACGATTTACAGGTTTGCTTCAACAAGCGTGACCTGTCACTTGCAAATTATGCCTCACCAGATTCAAGACATCCGCTTAGATGAAAGATAAACAAAGAAAAAATTAATAATGAAAATTCTGAATCTATCTAACCAAGTCTTAACGCAGTCTGTCCTAATATTTACTAATATATTGGAGGGATGGATGGATTCATGCCTTTCTCGAGGGCATTAGTGCGGAGTGAAACGTAAACAGCTGTGTCCAGGATTTAAACTCTGGTCACCGATTTCATTTCGTCCGACGATAACCATTTCACAAGCGCCTCAAGTTGCTTACATTACCTGCAGTTACTTTTTTGATGTTTGCTATTTTGTTTTATGGCATGTGAACCCTTTTCGGGCAATATAATGGCGAATTAAGTCATTTTTGACGAACAAAGGACTCGGGTTGCTTACTTTACTTTAAATATACACTCCTACTTTTGGGCGCTGGTGGTTGTCGTCAGTGATGTTATCTGCATGGGTCATTGGGAAGTTTCGGGTCTTCCAGCATCAGACTTCCCTCGCCATGCTGACCCTATCAGATGTGATCAATTTCTGATACCCCCACCAACATTAGACGCTAAAAGACGTTTGACTACCTGCTGTTGCTTAACTGGTCACTCAATTAAGTATTGAACTAGCTCGTTGCTGCTTTTGGATGATCTAGCGGAAATCGATGCTTTCAGCGGGATTTGGCTGTAATGTTACTTTTTGTGTGTCGAGTGGTTTTAATTCGCAGTTTCTTTTTATAGTGGACATTTACTAAGATATTTTCTCAAACAACCCATTTTACCGCCCTGTCAGCTGATGCTGTAGAATATACCGACTACACCTCTGCAGAGGGGTAAAATCCCCTCCAATGGGGCCACTTGTTGGTCGTGGGTGGTGACCCGTGATGCTTAAGGTGGCTGAGCAGCCCGCGACATGCAACTCTCCACTTTTGCCCGTACTTAGACGGACGGTCGGAGAGGGCTCCATGATCAATCGGCTGGACACGTCAAGCCCTAGCACCTATATGATTGTCCCAACCTTATTGCCCTTATAAACCCATTTTATGATATATGTGCAAGAAGGTGATAGCAGAGGGTCTTAGTATCCGAGGTATAACAATAAGCTGCATCTAATGGTGAAGTTCCAATTTTGGAGCTCTGGGGTGCGTGAAATACTCCGGACCCGGAGTGGAAGTACCTGTAAGAATTCAATCTATGGGTTAAAAAAAAATTTAGTTTAAAAATGTGTTTAAAAAAATTGAGTTTAAAAATTGAAAATACCCATCAAGAATGAATAAAACAAAACGTCTTCGGCATAAAATAGGCCAACAAGGGTTAACATGCCGTAAAATCCAGCCAGCCAATCAACCAATCTATTTTAAATCTTGTATGTACATTCCTCTACAAAATAGACACGGAGGCGGTGAACTTGTATCTATGGATACTTTCTAGCACAATGAACAAAAGATAATTAATAGAAATATCGACTTTCATTAAAAATGTAATCTTCCTAATTCAATCGATGTTTTGTCTGGACTTGCCCTCTGATACTTATATCAACTTCTATGATAGATCGTTTTGATCAGGGCTTCTCAAGGTTTGATGAAAAACCCTCGTAACCCAATTTAATTTCCATTTGTTATATAATGAATAGACATAGCCTATCATTTGTGTAATGAAGTGTAGTTAGGATTTTAAATTTAACCGTAAGTAAACTAATTGGTAAACATCCGTTCCGTCACGTCACGTTCCTTATTATTACCGTTTTTTTTTTCTTTAAGCCATATTAGTTGGTCTTAAGGAATGTGCTTTTACAAAAGATGAAGGAATAATACGAATGGAAAGAAGAAATCAGTAAGGCAGAAGGACTTGCCCCGTGATGCATCAGCCTCGTGATAAATCGTTTTGACTCGATGCAAACCCTTCGTAACTAGCTCAGTCGGTAGAGCGTCCGGCTAGGAATTACAAGGTTCCTGGTTCAATACCGGCCCTCGTCAGCTCAGCGTATGAGTAGCACAAGAATCTGTGCGGTAAGGTCAGCAGGTGATGGTAGGTGTGGCGCTCCACCTCAGACGCTAAAATAATCTCCTTGGTCTAGCGCTAGTGAAAAGGGGATAGACTCCATCGCTGTCTGGCTCATAACGACATTAGGCCGTCACGACGACTTTACATAATGAATAGACATAGCCTATCATGTAATGAAGTGTAGTTTGGATTTTAAATTTAACCGCCCCAGCATATTAAATAGTACTACTACTGTCTTCTACAAGAATGGCTTTGACATTACATGACCCACAAAAGTTGATATGCCATTAAGCAAACAAAATGAACAATTGTGTAAATATAAATGTAATATAGTCATCCAAACTCTCCACCAAGAGCACGGTGCGAGACAAGGTCGATTTTTAAACAAGTTTCAAATTCAGAATTTTCCTTCTCTTAGACGGGTTGCCATGTTAATACTAAAGAGGCAAGTCTTACTCACTATTTGTTACATAATGAATAGGCATAGCCTATCATTTGTGTAAGAAAGTGTAGTTAGGATTGTAAATTTAACCATAATGTAGTCATCCACCCACCACGATGCGAGCAGGGTGCAACACAAGGTCGATTTTCAAGCCGAGTTAACAGGTTTAAAATTCAGTGTTTTCATTCCCTAACACCGGTTGCCATGTCGAAGTCAAAAAGACCAGTCTGACTTACTAATTGTTTCAAAATAAATGTGCATTATTTGTGTAATTAGGATTTTAAATTAAACGGTTACTGGAAATTCACACAGTATCGGATATTAGCTGCAGTTTAACTTCATTCCCAGGACACAAGTTTGGTTTGCTTTTGTTTTTTTGTTGTTTTTAAAATGACTTCGTGAGGTTTTATGCCAAAGACATCCTTGTAGAAGAACAGTAGTGGTAATAGTTAACACATAGCTAGGAGATGAGGTGTTCATACCTTTCCCATGAGTACTAGTCTGAAAATGAACCTAATAGCACGACTGGAGTTTGCACTCGCTTACTACGATATCGCAATTCAGTTTTTAGCCACTAGGCCACACCCCCTAAATATCAAGGAGACTGGGCTCTTTAACCTTTGTACAACAACTAGCTGTACTCTGTTAAAAATTGACCTTACGTTGAATCCTTCTCGTAGTTGAGTGATTGAGCAAATACAGCGTATTCTAAGTCTCGTCGACAAAATGACTTCATGTCAATCCAGACTTGGTGTGAAGTAAGGGATGTTTTTTTTAATAATAGAGACAATACCAAAAACTAGGGATAGATAACTTGACCCCTATACAAAAATGGGATTCGGAGCAGATAACTCTGACCCGACAATTACTACTCTCAGCGAATTCCAACTATCTATCAAGTAGTGAATAGAGTGATAATTTCTACAAAAATAACTTCATGTCAATCCAGACTTGGTGTGAAGTAAGGGATGTTTTTTTTAATAACAGAGACAATAACAAAAGTCTAGGGACAGATAACCTGATCCCTATACAAAAATGGGATGCGGAGCAGATAACTCTGACCCGACAATTACTACTCTCAGCGAATTCCAACTATCTATCAAGTAGTGAATAGAGTGATAATTTCTACAAAAATAACTTCATGTCAATCCAGACTTGGTATGAAGTCGTGAAATATATATTCTACCGTGTGACTTAGTAAAGTTCTTAGAGGGGGGTGGGCAATAGTAATTGCCAGTTTGAATGTGAGATTCCTAAGATGAGAGGATAATGAATATGGTAGTAGGACCCCAACGCCTATTACCAATACAAGGCGGCTGACTGTTTGAATCGGTAGGTAGTGTTCTTATATTAATTTCACGTAGTAGCAGATTGAACATTGGTAAAATAAAATGGAAGTGCTCGTAGTGCAATGGTTATTGTTAAAAGCTTCTTATGTTTTTCACCAATAAATGAATAAAGAAATCGTAAATGATTATGTTTTATTTTGAAAGAAAAATAATTTTTTGCAAGTAAACATATTTAATAATTAAATTCTATTGAACATTTATGTAAACTAAGAAATAATTCACTATAAACCGTTTTTAGATTGGCCTGAGTGAGTAATTAAGAAATAATGCAAATTTATTCAATGAGATCCCTTGGTTGATCCTGCTCATTTTTAAAAATATTCGGCTCAATCGAGTTCAATTCAATTTTTTTGTGTGTGTGTGTGGACCCTAGTAATGTTACATGGACCCCCAGTGCTTCGTGGTGCAATGGTTATTGTCGTAGGAAATGGACATGGCGATCTGAGTTCAAATCCTGGACGAGGCTGTTTACATTTCACATAGCGCCTATAGTTATCGTACTATCATGTGTTTGTATTTGCTACTATGCCTTATATACGCATTTACATTTTCTTAGTCGCGGTATCTTTTATTTAATGGCATATCAACCTACGTGAGTTATCTAATGTCAAATCTATTCGTGTAGAAAAGCAGCCGTGGTACTATTTAATCTATAGCTAGTGGGTGAGAGGGTTCATACCTTTCCCAAGGGTATTAGTCTAAAAGTGAACGTAATCGTGCGACTGAAAGTTCAAATTCGCTTACTACGATGTTGCAGTCCAAAACGTTAGCCACTACGCTCCTTGCATTTTCTTGTGTAGATATATCCTATTGTGTATGCATTTATTATATCGTCTCTTGCACACTATTATTGTGCGTGTGCGTGTGTATGTGTGTGTGTGGGGGCGTTTGTGTTGTAATTTTTCCTTTTGTTGTTTTGTCTCTATCTCGGTAAATAATTAATTTATCATATTGTGTATGCATTCATTGCACCGTCTTTTGCACGCTATTATTGTGTATGTGTGTTGTGTGTGTGTGTGTGTGAGTGTGTGTAGATGTGTGGATGTGGATGTATGTGTGTGTGTGTGTGGATGTGTGTGTGTGGATGTGTGTGTGTGTGTGTGGATATATGTGTGTGTGTGTGTGGATATGTGAGTGTGGATGCGTGTGTGTGTGTGTGTGTGTGTGTGGATGTGTGTGAATGTGTGTGTGTGGATGTGTTGTGTGTGTGATGTGGATGTGTGTGTGGTGTGGATGTGTGTGATGTGTGTGTGTGATGTGTGATGTGGATGTATGTGTGTGTGTGTGTGTGTGATGTGTGTGTGTGTGGATATGTGTGTGGATGTGTGTGGATATGTGATGTGTGTGTGTGATGTGTGGATGTGTGGATGTGTGTGTGTATGTGTGTGTGTGGATGCCTGTGTGTGTGTGTGTCTGTGTGATGTGTGTGTGTTGTGTGTGTGGATGTGTGTGTGTGTATGTGTGTGTGTGCGCGCACATGTGCGTTTGTGTTGTAGTCATTCCTTTTGTAGTTTTGTATCTATCTCGGTTAATACTTTTTGCCGACAATGTGTCCAACTTCTGTGTGATTGATAGAATAAAGGCGTCGGTCGTTTACACTCCAATTGTGGAGAGTCATTATGAGAAATATGGTGTATATAAAATTTATTTCAGGATGTACATGCTAAATATAAAACCTCAATCGACATAAACACCCAGAGAAAATAAATCCAAGACGGTATGGGTGGATTTTATCATGTTGCTGCATGTCTGGTGACGATTTTAGAAGGATGGTTATTTGTACCTCAATTATGTTGACGAGATCTTCAACAAAAAGTCGTTCATCGATAATAAAAAAAAAAATATTATAGCTATTCAAGATAATCGTAATCTCTTATCTAAAAACGCGAATAATGACAATTATTCTTGACTGGCATATTATTATATATATATATATATATATATATATATATATATATTATAAAGGAAAAGTTGACTTGCCGGTGAATTTGGTCACGATTGGTTAGTAAGTGTAGAATTCAGAGGGGTAAGTCAGCGATATAACAAATACAAAGTGCTCAATACTAAGTAGAGCAAATTTATTATAAAATGGGTACAAGTGATAACCTACTCGAGTTTCACCATAAGGATCTTCAGGGTTAAATCCACTGAATTATCGAGACACCGATTAATAGCAGTCGATCACACGTGAAATCGACTGCTATTAATCGGTGTCTCGATTAATTCAGTGGATTTAACCCTGAAGATCCTTATGGTGAAACTCGAGTAGATTATCTCTTGTACCCATTTTATAATATATATATATATATATATATATATATATGTGTGTGTGTGTGTGTGTGTGTGTGTGTGTGTGTGTGTGTGTGTAACAATCCTTCCGCAAGAGCAGGATGTGACACAAGGTCAATTTCTTAAGTGGAGTTTAACAGGATTGAATTCAGAGTTTTCCTTCTCCTAGACTGGTTACCTAGCCAAGATTAAAGTCCAGTCTCTCCTACTATTCATCCATAGCTGGAGGGAGAGTAGTTGGATGCATACCTTTCCCAACGGTATTATTCTTATATACATGTGGAGGGGCGAGTGTAATGGTTTTCGTCGTAGGAAATGGACACGGCGAGACGGGTTCAAATCCTAGACGAGTCTGTTTGCAGAGAGAATAGTTGGATTCGTACTTTTCCCAAAGCTTTTGGCGCTATGCGAAATGCAAACTGCCCCACCAGGATTTGAACTCAGATCACCATGTCCATTTCCTACGACGATAACCATTACACCACGAGCACCTCCATTTTATTTTACCTATGTTCAATCTGCTCTGTAAAATTATTATAAGAATACTAACTACCACTTCAAACAGTCAGTCGCCTCGTGCTGGTTATAGGGTTTGGAGTCCTTCATTACCCTCGCCTCTAAGTGATCTCACATTCAAACTGACTATTACTATCAACGCATGAGTAGCACAGTTTTGATCTGTGTGGTAAAGTGGGATCTGATCATAGGTGTGGTGCTCCAACTGAGATGCGAAAATAATCTCACTTGTCTAACGCTAGTGAAAAGGGGATAGACTCTCGCGCTGTCCGGCTGATACCGACAATAGGCCTGTAAGAAAGGTTCAAAGTTATATATACTTTGAATATATAAAAGTCCGACGAAGGTTAACAGATAAAACATTTAATATATACAGCACATGGATATGACGAGATACAACGTACATAGTAAAGGGGTACATAAACAAGGAGTACACAAATAAAGATGAAGACACATTCATGAATGGTACAAGATATACATATAAGAGTACAGACATGAGACTAGGGATAGTCCATGCTGTGAAGAACTTACAGTAATGTAAGGGGGGCGGAGCCCCAACGAGAGGGGTTAGATAAAATCTACCCCATGTGGCTCGTAGTTGCTGAAACAGGAAAAGAGGCCGAAAGGGTTTGAACCCGGCGCTTAAATACTATAGCACCCTAGCGGGCACCAGCAAACTAAATCGGGCAGACAACTCCACCAGACAAATACGAAACCAACGCTACAGGCCAATTCGCCTACTTTATTTACTGTACTAATTATATAGTCGCGTACAGGTTGGATTATGACCGTGTTTTTAGTTTGAAATTTAAACACAATGGGAAGAACTCAGAGAAATCGCTGATATCAAAAACTAATTCCATGAATTAGTTATTTTGTTGGTTGGTTGGATTTTACGGCATGACAACTCTTGTTGGGCTATTTTATGCCGAAGACGTTTTGTTGTATCCATTCTTGATGGGTATTCAATTTTTTTCAAATTCAATTTTTAAAAATACATTTTAAACTAATTTTTTAATCTATATAGCCCATAGATCGGACCCTAACACTTATTATCACTATGGGTTGGAGTATCCTGATAGTAATGGCGATGAAGGGGTACTCCACACTCCCCACAGCTCAAGAATTGGAACTTCACTAAATACAGTTAAACATCATACCCAGGACACTAAGACTCCCAGCCACCGCCTTCTAGCACATATATGATAAAAAGGGTTAAGGACAATAGGGTTGGGACAATTATATAGGTGATCGGGCTTGACGTGACCAGCTGATTGATCGGAGAAGGCCTTTCCGATCGACCATCAAGGGAGTGGGGGAGTGTTGCATGTCATGGACTGCACAGTCAACAGAATTCCACCCTTAAACATCAGCATTCACTCCCCACGGCCAAAGGGTGGCCCAGCTGGAAGGGCGGAAAAAATTATTTCATGATCATAAATCAAGTGTCGACTTATACACGAGTAAGTACGGTAACAACGAAGACTACACTGACCCATTAGTATTGAGAATGAATCAGAGTCGACTCATACACGAGTATGTACGTTAACAACGAAGACTACACTGACCCATTAGTATTGAGAATGAATCAAGAGTCGACTCATACACGAGTATGTACGTTAACAACGGAAGACTACACCTGACCCATTAGTATTGAGAATGAATCAAGAGTCGACTCATACACGAGTATGTACGTTTAACAACGAAGAACTACACTGACCCATTAGTATTGAGAATGAATCAAGAGTGACGTCATACACGAGAGTATGTACGTTAACAACGAGACTACACTGACCCATCGAATCGAGTCGAGATACACGAGTATGTACGTTAACAACGAAGACTATAACTGACCACTTATGATTGAGACAAGATCGACTCATACACGAGTATGTACGTTACAACGAAGACTACACTGACCCATTAGTATTGAGATGAATCAAGAGTCGACTCATACACGAGTATGTACGTTAAACACGAAGACTACACTGACCCATTAGTATTAAGAATGAATCAAGAGTCGACTCATACACGAGTATGTACGTTAACAACGAAGACTACACTGACCCATTAGTATTAAGAATGAATCAAGAGTCGACTCATACACGAGTATGTACGTTAACAACGAAGACTACACTGACCATTAGTATTAAGAATGATCAAGAGTCGACTCATACACGAGTATGTACGTTAACAACGAAGACTAACACTGACCCATTAGTATTAGAATGAATCAAGAGTCGACTCATACACGAGTAATGTACGTTAACAACGAAGACTACACTGACCCATTAGTATTGAGAATGATCAAGAGTCGACTCATACACGAGTATGTACGTTTCAACGAAGATACACTGACCATTAGTATTAGAATGAATCAAGAGTCGACTCATACACGATATGTACGTTAACAACGAAGACTACACTGACCCATTAAGTATTGAGAATGAATCAAGAGTCGACTCATACACAAGATGTACGTTAACGAAGACTAACTGACCCATTAGTACAAGAGCGACTCATACACGAGTATGTACGTTAACACGAAGACTACACTGACCCATTAGTATTGAATGAATTCAAGAGTCGTTACTCATTACGAGAGTATGTACGTTAACAACGAAGACTACACTGACCCATTAGTATTGGAAATGAATCAAGAGTCGACTCATACACGAGTATGTACGTTAACAACGAAGACTACACTGACCCATTAGTATTGAAGAATGAATCAAGAGTCGACTCATACACGAGTATGTACGTTAACAACGAAGACTACACTGACCATTAGTATTGAGAATGAATCAAGAGTCGACTCATACACGAGTATGTACGTTAACAACGAAGCTACACTGACCCCATTAGTATTGAAGATGAATCAAGAGTCGACTCATACACGAGTATGTACGTTAACAAGAAGACTACACTGACCCATTAGTATTAAGAAATGATCAAGAGTCGACTCATACACGAGTATGTACGTTAACAACGAAGACTACACTGACCCATTAGTATTAAGAATGAATCAGAGTCGACTCATACACGAGTATGTACGTTAACAACGAAGACTAACACCGACCCTAGTATCGAAGAATGAATCAAAGAGTCGACTCATTACACGAGTAATGTACGTTAACAACGAAGACTGACCATCAAGAGTCGACTCATACACGAGTATGTACGTTTACACTGACCCATTAGTATTAAGAATGAATCAAGAGTCGACTCATACACGAGTATGTACGTTAACAACGAAGACTACACTGACCATTAGTATTAAGAATGAATCAAGAGTCGACTCCATACACGAGTATGTACGTTTAACAACGAAGACTACACTGACCCATTAGTATTGAGAATGAATCAAGAGTCGACTCAATACACGAGTATGTACGTTAACAACGAAGACTACACACTGACCCATTAGTATTAAGAATGAATCAAGAGTCGACTCATACACGAGTATGTACGTTACAACGAGACTACACTGACCCATTAGTATTGAGAATGAATCAAGTCGACTCATACACGAGTATGTACGTTAACAACGAAGACTACACTGACCCATTAGTATTAAGAATGAATCAAGAGTCGACTCATACACGAGTATGTACGTTAACAACGAAGACTACACTGACCATTAGTATGAGAATGAATCAAGAGTCGATCATACACGAGTATGTACGTTAACAACGAAGACTACACTGACCCATAGTATTAGAATGATCAAGAGTCGACTCATACACGAGTATGTACGTAACAACGAAGACTACAACTGACCCATAGGTATTGAAGAATGAATCAAGAGTCGACTCATACACGAGTATGTACGTTAACAACGAAGACTACACTGACCATTAGTATTAGAAATGAATCAAGAGTCGACTCATACCCGAGTATGTACGTTAACAACGAAGACTACACTGACCCATTAGTATTAAGAATGAATCAAGAGTCGACTCATACACGAGTATGTACGTTAACAACGAAGACTACACTGACCCATTAGTATTAAGATGAATCAAGAGTCGACTCATACACGAGTATGTACGTTAACAACGAAGACTATACTGACCCATTAGTATTAAGAATGAATCAAGAGTCGACTCATACACCGAGTATGTACGTTAACAACGAAGACTACACTGACCATTAGTATTAAGAATGAATCAAGAGTCGACTCATACACGAGTATGTACGTTAACAACGAAGACTACACTGACCCATTAGTATGAGAATGAATCAAGAGTCGACTCATACACGAGTATGTACGTTAACAACGAAGACTACACTGACCATTAGTATTAGAATGAATCAGAGTCGACTCATACACGAGTATGTACGTTAACAACGAAGAACTACACTGACCCATTAGTATTAGAATGAATCAAGAGTCGCTCATACACGATATGTACGTTAACAACGTGACTACACTGACCCATTAGTATTAAGAATGAATCAAGAGTCGACTCATACACGAGTATGTACGTTAACAACGAAGACTACACTGACCCTTAGTATTAAGAATGAATCAAGAGTGACTCATACACGAGTATGTACGTTAACAACGAAGACTACATGACCCTCTAGTATTGAGAAATATCAAGAGTCGGACTCATACACGAGTATGTAGTTAACAACGAAGACTACACTGACCCATTAGTATTAAGAATGAATCCAAGAGTCGACTCATACACGAGTATGTACGTTAAACAACGAAGACTACACTGACCCATAGTATTAGAATGATCAAGAGTCGACTCATACACGAGTATGTACGTTAACAACGAAGACTACACTGACCCATTAGTATTGAGAATGAATCAAGAGTCGACTCATACACGAGTATGTACGTTAACAACGAAGACTACACTGACCCATTAGTTAAGAAGAATCAAGAGTCGACTCATACACGAGTATGTACGTTAACAACGAAGACTACACTGACCCATTAGTATTGAGAATGAATCAAGAGTCGACTCATACACGAGGTATGTAACGTTAACAACGAAGACTACACTGACCCCATTAGTATTAAGAATGAATCAAGAGTCGACTCGTACACGAGTAATGTACGTTAACAACGAAGACTACACTGACCCATTAGTATTGAGAATGAATCAAGAGTCGACTCATACACGAGTATGTCGTTACAACGAGAGACTACACTGACCCATTAGTATTAAGAATGAATCAAGAGTCGACTCATACACGAGTATGTACGTTAACAACGAAGACTACACTGACCCAGTAGTATTGAAGAATGAATCAAGAGTCGACTCATACACGAGTATGTACGTTAAAACGAAGACTACACTGACCCATAGTTATTGAGAATGAATCAAGAGTCGACTCATACACGAGTATGTACGTTAACAACGAGACTACACTGACCCATTAGTATAGAGAATGAATCAAGAGTCGACTCATACACGAGTATGTACGTTAACAACGAAGACTACACTGACCCATTAGTATTGAGAATGAATCAAGAGTCGACTCATACACGAGTATTACGTTAACAACGAAGGACTACACTGACCCATTAGTATTGAGAATGAATCAAGAGTCGACTCATACACGAGTATGTACGTTAACAACGAAGACTACACTGAACCCATTAGTATTGAAGAATGAATCAAGAGTCGACTCATACACGAGTATGTACGTTAACAACGAGACTACACTGACCCATTAGTATGGAGAATGAATCAAGAGTCGACTCATACACGATATGTACGTTAACAACGAAGACTACACTGACCCATTAGTATTGAAATGAATCAAGAGTCGACTCATACACGAGTATGTACGTTAACAACGAGACTACACTGACCCATTAGTATTAAGAATGAATCAAGAGTCGACTCAATACACGAGTATGTACGTTACAACGAAGACTACACTGACCCTTAGTATTAAAGAATGAATCAAGAGTCCGACTCATACACGAGTATGTACGTTAACAACGAAGACTACACTGACCCAGTTAGTATTAAGAATGAATCAAGGTCGACTCATACACGAGTATGTACGTTAACAACGAAAGACTACACTGACCCATTAGTATTGAGAAGAATCAAGAGTCGACTCATACACGAGTATGTACGTTAACAACGAAGACTACACTGACCCATTAGTATTGAAGAAATGAATCAAGAGTCGACTCATACACGGTATGTACGTTAACAACGAGACTACACTGACCCCATAGTATTGAGAATGAATCAAGAGTCGACTCATACACGAGTATGTACGTTAACAACGAAGACTACACTGACCCATTAGTATGAAATGAATCAAGAGTCGACTCATCACGAGTATGTACGTTAACAACGAAGACTACACTGACCCATTAGTATTGAAATGAATCAAGAGTCGACTTCATACACGAGTATGTACGTTAACAACGAAGACTACACTGACCCATAGTATTAAGAATGAATCAAGAGTCGACTCATACACGAGTATGTACGTTAACAACGAAGACTACACTGACCCATTAGTATTAAGAATGAATCAAGAGTCGACTCATACACGAGTATGTACGTTAACAACGAAGACTACACTGACCCATTAGTATTAAGAATGAATCAAGAGTCGACTCATACACGAGTATGTACGTTAACAACGAAACTACACTGACCCATTAGTATTAAGAATGAATCAAGAGTCGACTCATACACGAGTATGTACGTTAACAACGAAGACTACACTGACCCATTAGTATTAGAATGAATCAAGAGTCGACTCATACACGAGTATGTACGTTAACAACGAAGACTACACTGACCCATTAGTATTAAGAATGAATCAAGAGTCGACTCATACACGAGTATGTACGTTAACAACGAAGACTACACTGACCCATTAGTATTGAGAATGAATCAAGAGTCGACTCATACACGAGTATGTACGTTAACAACGAAGACTACACTGACCCATTAGTATTAAGAATGAATCAAGAGTCGACTCATACACGAGTATGTACGTTAACAACGAAGACTACACTGACCCATTAGTATTAGAATGAATCAAGAGTCGACTCATACACGAGTATGTACGTTAAAACGAAGACTACACTGACCCATTAGTATTAGAATGAATCAAGAGTCGACTTCATACACGAGTATGTACGTTAACAACGAAGACTACACTGACCCATTAGTATTGAGAATGAATCAAGAGTCGACTCATACACGAGTATGTACGTTAACAACGAAGACTACACTGACCCATTAGTATTAGAATGAATCAAGAGTCGACTCATACACGAGTATGTACGTTAACAACGAAGACTACACTGACCCATTAGTATTAAGAATGAATCAAGAGTCGACTCATACACGAGTATGTACGTTAACAACGAAGACTACACTGACCCATTAGTATTGAGAATGAATCAAGAGTCGACTCATACACGAGTATGTACGTTAACAACGAAGACTACACTGACCATTAGTATTGAGAATGAATCAAGAGTCGACTATACACGAGTATGTACGTTAACAACGAAGACTACACTGACCCATTAGTATTAAGAATGAATCAAGAGTCGACTCATACACGAGTATGTACGTTAACAACGAAGACTACACTGACCCATTGTATTAAGAATGAATCAAGAGTCGACTCATACACGAGTATGTACGTTACAACGAAGACTACACTGACCCATTAGTATTAAGAATGAATCAAGAGTCGACTCATACACGAGTATGTACGTTAACAACGAAGACTACACTGACCCATTAGTATTAAGAATGAATCAAGAGTCGACTCATACACGAGTATGTACGTTAACAACGAAGACTACACTGACCATTAGTATTAAGATGAATCAAGAGTCGACTCATACACGAGTATGTACGTTAACAACGAAGACTACACTGACCATTAGTATTGAGAATGAATCAAGAGTCGACTCATACACGAGTATGTACGTTAACAACGAGACTACACTGACCCATTAGTATTAAGAATGAATCAAGAGTCGACTCATACACGAGTATGTACGTTAACAACGAAGACTACACTGACCCATTAGTATTAAGAATGAATCAAGAGTCGACTCATACACGAGTATGTACGTTAACAACGAAGACTACACTGACCCATTAGTATTAGAATGAATCAAGAGTCGACTCATACACGAGTATGTACGTTAACAACGAAGACTACACTGACCCATTAGTATTGAGAATGAATCAAGAGTCGACTCATACACGAGTATGTACGTTAACAACGAAGACTACACTGACCATTAGTATTAAGAATGAATCAAGAGTCGACTCATACACGAGTATGTACGTTAACAACGAAGACTACACTGACCCATTAGTAGAATGAATCAAGAGTCGACTCATACACGAGTATGTACGTTAACAACGAAGACTACACTGACCCATTAGTATTAGAATGAATCAAGAGTCGACTCATACACGAGTATGTACGTTAACAACGAAGACTACACTGACCCATTAGTATTAAGAATGAATCAAGAGTCGACTCATACACGAGTATGTACGTAACAACGAAGACTACACTGACCCATTAGTATTGAAATGAATCAAGAGTCGACTCATACACGAGTATGTACGTTAACAACGAAGACTACACTGACCATAGTATTAAGAATGAATCAAGAGTCGACTCATACACGAGTATGTACGTTAACAACGAAGACTACACTGACCCATTAGTATTAAGAATGAATCAAGAGTCGACTCATACACGAGTATGTACGTTAACAACGAAGACTACACTGACCCATTAGTATTAAGAATGAATCAAGAGTCGACTCATACACGAGTATGTACGTTAACAACGAGACTACACTGACCCAGTAGTATTAGAATGAATCAAGAGTCGACTCATACACGAGTATGTACGTTAACAACGAAGACTACACTGACCCATTAGTATTAGAATGAATCAAGAGTCGACTCATACACGAGTATGTACGTTAACAACGAAGACTAACTGACCCATAGTATTAAGAATGAATCAAGAGTCGACTCATACACGAGTATGTACGTTAACAACGAAGACTACACTGACCCATAGTATTAAGAATGAATCAAGAGTCGACTCATACACGAGTATGTACGTTAAACACGAAGACTACACTGACCCATTAGTATTAAGAATGAATCAAGAGTCGACTCATACACGAGTATGTACGTTAACAACGAAGACTACACTGACCCATTAGTATTAAGAATGAATCAAGAGTCGACTCATACACGAGTATGTACGTTACAACGAAGACTACACTGACCCATTAGTATTTAAGAATGAATCAAGAGTCGACTCATACACGAGTATGTACGTTTAACAACGAAGACTACACTGACCCATTAGTATTAGAATGAATCAAGAGTTCGACTCATACACGAGTATGTACGTTAACAACGAAGACTACACTGACCCATTAGTATTAAGAATGAATCAAGAGTCGACTCATACACGAGTATGTACGTTAACAACGAAGACTACACTGACCCATTAGTTGAGAATGAATCAAGAGTCGACTCCATACACGAGTATGTACGTTAACAACGAGATACTGATCCATTAGGTTATTAAAGATTGAATTCAAGACAGTCGACGCCCCTTTACACTTCATCCACGTAGGCTTTACATTATACCGCTGACTCTTTTATGTACACCCACGATAAACTGTCACATACCCTGAAACGACACACTCCTCTGATCTCCCTTCAGTAACTGTGTGGAAGGAAATTGTCATAAATCCGCCCTGTGAATGCAGTCAATGACTCCCCTAATACCCCAGCGCTAGGGTATACTGTATCCCTCCGCTTCAAGACACTTCACGCTTGAAACCCAACACGCATTCGTGACCACTCTCCTCCTGTAACCAGTGTCGAAGCCGCACTCCATAATCCCTTGCCCGGGTACGTACACGGTAACTTAAGTCATAACGTCTAGCAGTGCATTCAGACTGTATGAATAAATTAAAAATAAATCCCGACATGCCCGCCTCGTCTCTGCTAACATACTCATTATTCTGCTACCACGACTCTCGCAACGTCATATTACTCGTAACCTCCGCGGTCGATCATCGCATGACAGCTGCTTCATGTAATCCTAAACCGGACTGCATTGACCTCCACTCAGCGAATCGCGTAGTGCTGCGAAACACTCGCCGCAATGTCCGCCCATGAACAATGCAAGGTGACGCCCGCGTAATCGACATTACACTCTCCAGAACTGGTACGAAGTAAAGAATCTCAGTATGCCTTGTGTACAATCAATCATCATTGATTGTTCGTGGCTCTCTCGCTCGTCATACCTACTAGTCGCTCACGTTACACTCAGCACGCTACATATCATTTAATCTTCTGTCTTGGACATCTCTCTTATCTAGCCACTCTCTTATTACCTGTACACCCTACCTCTCACCGTGATTTATACATTCTCTCGAAGGACTCCACGTGACAGCTAACTCTGGCTTGACATGGACAATTACAAATTGGAAGATCACCTGACTTAGCTCTAGTTCTTGCTGATCTCACGATTTCCTACACAGATAGAGAATCTTTTAATCAGTGGGGACCGATAAATCAAATACACTATTCTCTTTAGGATAGTGCTAGACGTCACCATCCTCTCTTTCCTTAATCTCCGGTGTGCAGTCTCTCCCTACGCACGCTGATAGTACACACAGCATTCTACCGTATTAAGTAGTCGCCTGAAACCTATGAGCTACGTGATCCCTGGTATGGAGAGTTGTACTTACAGCGCTCTACTTGCTTCTATCTTTATACGGCACTACACTTTGACCCAACCAAATTTACTCGCATAGTCTGATACCTACGCTACTCGCTATCAATATTGGCCATGGATATCCTCTCTCCTAGTGATCATCGTCATCTGTCTACTACTCATAAGCAAGCTCTTATGAATATGTCAAAGATACCCTTAGAACGGCTCCATCCGACATTAATCAGACGAGTATGTACGGTTAACAACGAAGACTACCTGCTGCTGTATTTAAGAATGAATTCAAGAGTCGACTCATACACGAGTATGTACCTAACAAACGAGACTACACTGACCCATTAGTATTGAGAATGAATCAAGAGTCGAATCATACACGAGTATGTACGTTAACAACGAAGATACAATGACCAGTAGTATTAAGATGAATCAAGAGTCGACTCATACACGACGTATGTACGTTAACACGAAGACTACACTGACACATTGTATTTAAGAATGAATCAAGAGATCGACTCACACACGAGTATGTACCGTTAACAACGAGACTACCCTGACCCATTAGTATTAAGATGAATCAAGAGTCGGCTCATACACGAGTATGTACGTTAACAACGAGACTACACTGACCCAAGTTAGTATTAAGAATGAATCAAGAGTCTCGACTCATACACGAGTATGTACGTTAACAACGAAGACTACACTGACCATGTGTATTGAGAATGAATCAGAGTCGACTCATACACGAGTATGTGACGTTTAAAACGAAGACTTCACACTGACCTTAGTATTAAGAATGAAATCAAGAGTGACTCATACACGAGTATGTACGTTAACGAACGGACTACACTGACCCATGTAATTAAGAATGAATCAAGAGTCGACTCATAACGAGTTATGTCGTTAACAACGAAGACTATAACTGACCCATTAGTATTAAGAATGAATCAAGAGTCGACTCATACACGAGTATGTACCGTTAACACGAAGACTAGCATTGACCATTAGTACTTAAGAATGAATCAAGAGTCGACTCAATACCACGAGGTATGTCACCGTTAACAACGAAGACTACACTGACCATAGTATTAAGGATGAATCAAGAGTCGACTCATACACGAGTATGTACGTTAACAACGAAGACTACACTGACCCATAGTATTAAGAATGAATCAAGAGTCGACTCATGAGTATGTCACGTTAACAACGAAGACTACACTGAGCCATTAGTATTTGAATGGATCAAGAGTGACTCATACCACGAGTATGTCAGTTAAACGAAGAATACACTGACCCATTAGTATTAGAATGAATCAAGAGTTGACTCATACACGAGTATGTACGTTAACAACGAAGCATACCTCGACCCATTAGTATTAAGAATGAATCAAGAGTCGATCATTACACGAGTAATGTACCCGTAACCAACCGAAGACCATGGAAGTAGTACTGCTATAACTACGTGCTAGCCTTGCTAGCGCGCTTGCTTATGATGTTTCCATCTGATTCTCAAGAGTCGTACACCGTGGAAAACTCCCCTACCGTCAATAGAAACAACTGTGTGAAAGTCTGTTGTACAGCCTCGACGATCTTGAACTGCGAAGTTTCAGCATAAACTAGGGGGACCCTAACCTAGACTCGCCTACAGTAGCCTATACTTGTGGTACCCAAGAACTCCCGTCTAGTAGATGACTTACTCACGTTCATGCGCTCATTCGCCCGTCTCAAGTCTCGCTACGTGATAAATACGCTCAGCGCACCGTCTGTAATTTCGCACGGGGTACCGAAAACGATTATGATCCAGCTCCTCTCAACCAATGCATAGATCCGTCTTTTCTCAAGATCACCATAATATCAAACCACGCAATACTGCGACGTTCGAACCCTAAGGCGCTAGTGAATTGAAACTCTTCGTAGCCGAGCGTGTGGAGTAGCTCACGCCCAGGCCCAACATCGCGCCTGTAGGCGCTGTAAGACAAATTGAATCTCGCATTAATAGCGTGCACCAAGGCGATGTTGAGTGAACTCCGAGCAGTATACGGCATCCTGTATTCACGGAGACGAATACCATCCCGGTAGCATGCCGCGAGTGCGTCTTACTACAAGTGATACTGTATTCTCTGCCAACCTCCCCCACAACCGAGGGTGACCACCACGCGGGCTACGTAGTGGGGCCGGAATTCCTCCCTTCGAACGGAAGCTTCACCCTCTACACTACTATGATATTACGTCTATGCCTCTGTACCACCCGCACTATAACAAGAGACTATATTACTTCAGCTCATAAATGAGTACACGACATCTCTGTTCGGTATAGCCTGCGGCATCCGGATCTCCAGAACACCCATACCGCTGCAGTCTTATTATCATGCGTTACCGCATTCTTGGATACTATCCAATGCGCCCAATCCCACACATGGGCGCGCATCCCATCCCTGACTCCACACTACGCCCTCACTGCCACTACGGGAGTGGTTCTCTATCAAACTTTAATCCAGACAGCTTTCTTACCCTCCCTCTTACAACGTCGCCCTTCTGTATACCGTGATTAGCTGGTCACGCATCTTTACCAAACGAGCAAGTCAGTACAACATGGGTCCTCCGCGTCCATCATACCAACGTCACGAGTATGTCGTTACAACCGAAGACTACGAGCCAGGTGTAGATATATAAGATGAATCCCAAGGTTCGTATTCCGCTGACCGAGTACTGTAACAGCAACTTATACCCTGAGCTAGTGCTTATAAACCGAACTTACATGACCATGTATGGAATGATCAAGAGTACCGCTTCGACACATCTGCGAACATCTCGAGAGGATGCCAGCAGGATAACATATCTGATTCCTATCCGTCATCTATACCTCACACCGTCGTGCATATCGTTAGCATCCCTCCTCGCCGTCCAGCCCCTACCTTCACGACAGATCTTCCCTGAACTGTTCAAAGGTCCATTTGCGAACATTGATATCATCCCCTCAGTTAACAACGAAGGATCCCCCACACTGGATTAGCACACTCTAATTACCCTCGGACAGCGCCTCACCGCGCTGTCTACCCGGTATGTTATCAAGAACACTCATAGCGAACAATGTGAATTCAAGAGTGACTCATCATACGCCGCAAACGGTAATGTACGTTAAACAAACCGGAGACTACCCAAGCTGAACCCCGATTAGCGTAATTGAAGAAACCGCGTCCAGTCATAACCAAATGCCAACCATAGGATCCCGCACTCCTAAGTCCTACACTATGCCTAGATGATGGGTCTCGTCTGTCGGATACCCACTTTCAGTGACGTAGCAACGCCGCTGATGTACGCTTTGACTGTTCATACTCCTTCTTCTACCACGCCTCCAACATTCGCAGACCAGAAATGTGCACCGAGGCAGCTCTCTCCTCCGTATCAGCATCTACCCGCACTCGCTGGAGCTGCCGTGCCGATCTACAAATGCTGTTATTAATGAATAGTCCATGCATCCTGGTCTACTCTGAGTGTCAGTACTATCATTGCAGACGATCACGACTATAATAACATGCCACGTCTGTCGCCTCTACACGTAAGAACTGACAGAAAGACCGAACCTCAATTCGGCAACACTCGATGAGTATCCTGGCCCCGTTGATGTGCGATCGTGCTAATGACAAATCGACTCTGCGTGCTAAATTAGTATTAACGATACTCTATTAAAAATTGCAACGCGTGTCCCAGCTGACATTCCGATTTCCTACATCTACATGAGAACGCATAGTGTACAAGATAGAGCGCTCTATGGCGAAATAGTGAATGCAGCTCTCGAACCTAGCATAACGTAGCTCATCAGTCGCTACAATGCCACTCTAGAGTGCTCGCCGCGTCACGTCTCAATGAGACCACACAACTCGTAAGAAGTACGCCGCGGGTCCAGAGCGAGGGTGCTGGCATACTGAATGTATATTCTTCTCTTAGCATACTCCTACCATATGCAGCGATGCGCTTAGCACTCGCCTACCCAATGCATCACCGTAGACATAAGATCCTTCACGATGTATGCCACATCGTCAACCGCCTATCCCACGGCCCTACTCAGCCCATCTGCGATGCAGCCTTGGCTAACTTGAGCCTCTTTCCCTGTCAAAGCCCTAACTGCCTCTGGTGGGAAGCAGGCGCGTCATAGATTCCGCATCGTATTCTTAGTGATTTCTCTGGCACCATGCACTCAGCCCTCTACTGGTACCTATCATCGGTGAGCATAACAATGGATGATGCCTTTCGGTACACCGAGCGCACGTCCATATATGTTCTCCGCCGTGCTCCGAGACTCTGTGCATGCGTAAGGTGCGCTCCTCTCCGAGAGTGTATGGTATCGTATCCGGACGCTGCGACCAATAGCGTGCGCGACTCTCAGACGATCACTACTGTGCCAGCTACCACCATATCGCGCGACCTCACCTGCTCAGCGCGTCCGCGTCGGTAGATTCATCCGTACCTCTACGCTATCGTCGAGACTCTGAGTTATAGTGCAGAGACCTGGACGCGTCATCGTTTCGTAAGTGCAGCTATTCTACTATCTCTGCTAGCGTGCGACTTTCGTAGTGCGATACGGTCAATATCTAATCTCCGCCTGAAGCCGATTAATCTTGCAGACGTGCCTGGTTTCTCTGCGGTATCTATCGCTGACAGGACTTCTGTTTGTACGTCTGCCTCCTTCTTGAGTGATGCATGATCTCGATATCTCAAGACGTCCGTGTACTATCTACGTCATACTCCTAGTCCAGAGTCCGCCACTGGTCGGTATCTTGTGGATATTAAGAATGAATCCCAAGCAGGTGTGTCGTGGTAGGACCGTACACTAGCTCGTGCATCATCCTTCGAAGTCGCATCCCGCCCATTACTCATCTCACTAATAACAAGGCCAGCTACGCTATGACCTCCGGATCAGCTTACACCTGGTGTCGGCCAGCTTACTCCAACCTGATTCCCCGTCGTGGGACCGTTCTCTCCATCATAACTGCGTACAGAGTGGCATGCGGATGTTAATCACTAACATGCTCAGATATCCGTACCAGGTCTGACGTCCTCCGTCTCCACAGCACTCTTCTATTGATACATGGATCGTGTCTTCTTCCGATAGCCGATCATTGCGGGTGTGCGTGTCATGCTTGGGTAGTGATGTTTCTACGATCTTGTCTCTTACGCCATTCCTCGAGACTCCATCTCACGCCGCCGAACCGCTTATAGTAGAGCTCAGTCCCTACAACGCGCTGCGCTCGCTGTGTCTAGGCGCTCGCTTCCTCGAGTTCCAGAACTAAATAAGTCAGCACACTGCAAAAGGAAGCCTCGTCGGATTATTTGCCACCACCTGTTGAATATTAGAGAACTCGAGAGACATCCTATAGCACGAGTCGCCGCGCCTACTCGCTTTGCACGTAAACGGCACGAGTCTCGCTTCCGTCTGTAGCCCGCTGTCTAGTATGATAGATCCGTGAGATTTGCGCTATAGTCCCGGTGGTACGACTACGCTGCTGCTCTCAATAGATATAATCTACTCGATGCATTGGTCGCTATACGCGGTTATGTCTACACTGACACCACTCTTGCTCATGATATTTCATCACGCTGATTGATGATAAGGTCGAACATGATACAAGAGTCGACTCATACACGCGATCGTACGTTAACAACGAAGACTACACTGACCATAGTATATGAATAAATTATTCAATTAAATGGAAAGCCCAGACTCCGTGCACGCGTTCATATCTGTTTAATGACCGTGACATTTTAAACTGATAAGCTTGAAAGAATGAGTAAGATGCTGATTTATTTAAGAAGATGAGATTTGTGTTTCGTTGTCCTTCAATGAAAATCTGTGTGAAAAGTAACATGAGTATTATGAACAGGAATTAATTAAGAAGATAAAAAAGATAAGAAAAATTATTTCGTATGATTTCAACTAATGCGAATTAAATTTAGATTATCGATTATCAAGAACAAATAATCGATACGAATTTTAGATATAATTCAATTGATGTGAAAAAAAATCGTTAGCGGCCATAATAAGATGGATATACAAAGTTTATAAATTAATATGAAAGAACTATAAAAATATACGTATATATATTTACCAACCCCTCCGCACGAGCAGGATGGACACAAGGTCAATTTCTTAAGCGTGTTCAACAGGTTTGAATTCAGAGTTTTCCTTCTCTAGGACCGGTTGCCTAACCAAGGTTAAAGCCCAGTCTGCCCTACTATTTACCCATAGCTGAGGGAGAGTAGGATTCATATACATATATATTTTAAAGAATTTCTGCGTCGGTATGCAATCTATTCATATTTATATTAATATTTACTAGTACAAAATAAAAAAAACACCCTCCGGGACGATGTAAAAATAGATTTTTGAAATATATTGCCTCGGGGGTGGGAGAAAAAATTCAATGTCAGCGAGTTTGTCCCTAAGTAAGTAAAAATCATCAAATTCATTAAAGGATTAAAGAATAAAACAATTTGAAATGTAACTTTAATATATATTAAATAAAACAAATATATATAGATTATAACACAGTCATGTATTTATTAAAACTTGTTTTAAAAACAATGAGGACTGTCTAATGTTACATGTTCAAATTTTGAGTGTATTTATTTCTATGTTATGACGATTTTGGGTAATGTGACGTAAGCAGAGACGTAATTTTTGTTACAGACAAAACCGGAAGCGAATCTCTATTAATAGATATCTCCTTATACTCCACACACACGTATTAGAAACTGGAAATCTAGAGATGCATGATCAAAATAGCAAGAGAGAGAGAGAGAGAGAGAGAGAGAGAGAGAGAGAGAGAGAGAGAGAGGAGAGAGTATAACTTACACAATAATATATATTCGTGGATTATATATATTGCTCTAACACTGATATTGAGCACTCTTTATTCATATTCATAATATTCGCAAACTACATTAACATATAAGGGATTCACTAGCCTAACTTAAGTATACATGCTTTATCAATGTTATGTTTCTTGGGAATGAACTCGTCGACCCGAGTTCAAATCCTGGACGTGGTAATTGCATTTCACTTAGCGCTAATACCCTTGGGGAAAGGTATGAATCCTACTCTCCTCCGGCTATGGGTATGTATAGGGCAGACTGGGCTCTTTAACCATGGTTAGGCAACCGGTCTAGGAGAAGGAAAACTCTGAATTCAAACCTGCTAAACTCGCTTAAGAAATTGACTGGTGTCGCTCCTGCTCGTGCGGAGGATTGGTAAATATATATAAGAAATAGTAATATTGCTGATGGTGCTACAATGTGATATGCGGTTTATATATATTATAATATATATTATTATATAATATATCTTATTTAGTAAACCCTTGCGGTAAGAAAAAAACCGGCAAATAGTTTGTTATAGTAAAATATACTATCAAACTTCACCTGGGGAAAAATGAAAAAAGAATAAGACCAAGTGAGTCGCACCAACCGAAAATAATCGATTAACACTATAATACTTGGCCAAAAGATATATTATATATATATATATAATTATATTATATATATATTATATATATATAAACCGCTAGGATTATCAAAGCTAAAATGTAAAAAGTGCTCGCGATGCCTAAGAAGAGACAAATAATAAGTTAACCTAATGAGTGATATACCTACTAATAGTTTCGCTTAGTAGCTCATCAGAGCAAAGATCTGACTAAAAATACTTGGAGCAATCGTACTTATTACAAAAAACTAGTACCAAACGTGGTCCAAACATTAGCATAAAACAAACAACCAATAAACAAATAGATAAGTAAAAGAAACAAAATAATTTCAATTTTTTTTTATTTCATATTCCCTATTCATTTAATTTTCCTATCTCTATCTTTTTCCTATTATACGTACTAAATCCATACCCATTTTATTTCTCGGCAAACATCGATTCTATCGTTACTGTGCCCCCCCCCCCCCGCCCAACAATGAAAACCCATCAAGCCAACGACAGTCCGTATTGCTATTTCTTATATGTAGGGATTTGTCCCTCTGATTTTAACTAGGGAGACGGAGCTTACCCATATTTTAACAAACCGCGACATCCCGGATACCATCACGAGAGAAGCAGTTAATGAATCGGGAAACGGACTTGGTTTCTGTTGCTGGCACATAATCCAAAGCACCGTCTCAACCTTACTACTAAGTCCATGAGGACAGAGGGGTGTAATATATATATATATATATATATATATATATATATATATAGAGAGAGAGAGAGAGAGAGAGAGAGAGAGGGAGACAGTGCTCGATATCAAACATAGAGCTGCTTGTGCGATCATCAGGCTGTGATTGTGCAAACATGAAACTGCCAGTAGCAATCTCTTTCTGTTTCAAATTCGTTTTTACTATATATATATATATATATATATATATATATATATATATATATATATATATATATATATGGGGTAAAATATAAGGAATGAAAGAACAAAACTCAGACAAAAATGTATAGTATATTTCACTGGGGTATTGAACCCGGCTTTATCAGCTTTTATTGAATTATTCAGATCATACAATTCAATAAAAGCTGATGAAGCCGGGTTCATTACCCCAGCGAAATATACCACACATTTTAGTCTGAGTTTTGTTCTTTCATTCCTTTTATTTTACCTCATTCTGTCGGATTCATTCCAACCCCCTTTTCCTCATATATATATATATATATATATATATATATATATATAGTTTTTTTCCGTAGTTAGGGTCTTTCCATGTGTGGTTTAACCAAGCTGATGCAGGTAGACCATAAGGAGAGCTCAATGTACCTAATACCAGTGAGTAGAAGGAACAGAGCAAGATATTTAGTAAATGAAGAAAAACTCTAAACTTGCTTCATTACAATAATTTATTTCAACCGTATTAATACGGCATCTTCAGGTAATCACAAGGACATGACTCTTGTCAACATGTTCTTGTGATTACCTGAAGATGCCGTATTAATACGGTTGAAATAAATTATTGTAATGAAGCAAGTTTAGAGTTTTTCTTCATTTACTATATATATATATATATATATATATATATATATATGTGTGTGTGTGTGTGTGTGTGTGTGTGTGTGTGTGTGTGTATAATGAATAAATGAAGGAAAAAAAATAAATTTGCTTCATGTAATAGTTTATTTCAACTGTAATAATTTTAGCTCGCAGCAGCATCTTCAAATATTGAGCATAAACATGGTCGTTACTGATCTATCCGGGAATTTTTGAACACATATAACTATGCTTTTTTTTTAGTGGGAATGCTTTAACTTGGCATAGGAGGGTAAAGTTGGATGGGATAGGGAGGGTAAGTGGTGAGGGGGTGAGGGGAAGTGGGGAAAAGGAAGAATGTATATATATATATATATGAGGTGAGGTAAAAGGAAGAGTGAACAAAAATAATGACTCAAACAAGTCCAAGTAGGAAAGAAATATTTCGTCCTTCTGACGCGAAGGACTTCCTCAGTCTCAGTCTGACTTTATTCAAAGCAAAATACGTACATTTGTGTTTATAGTAGAGAAAGTGAGTTAGTGGTGGAATTGAGGGGTGGGGTCTCATCTTCCCAACTTCCTCTAAACTCCCCCTCCACTTTATATCATATTATTCTCGTTTCAATCAAACCCTCCCTAACCTCCCTACCCCTCAATTCCACCACTAACTCACTTTCTCTACTATAAACACAAATGTACGTATTTTGAATAAAGTCAGACTGAAGATGTTCTTCGCGTCAGAAGGACGAAATATTTCTCTCCTACTTGGACTTGTTTGAGTCATTATTTTTGTTCACTCTTCCTTTTACCTCACCCCATACTGTCGGATTTTACTCCAACTCTCCTATATTCGTATATATATATATATATATATTATGTGTGTGTGTGTGTGTGTGTGTGTGTGTGTTATAGACTGAGAAATTTTTAAAAGAATAGATAGAGAGATACAGAGTTTAGAAAATATTCTAGAAAGAGAGTGTGAAATGAAGAGAGAGAGGGTGGTAGAGAATAGATTATATCTGAAATAAGTAGTAAAATAACATAGATAGATAGATAGATAGATGTGAACAGAATGAGATAGATAGATAGATAGATAGATAGATATAGAGAGAATGAATTTGAGTCTAAGTAGTCAATCTGCCAAGGTTAAGATCATAAACCTAATTTGAAAAAAAAGTCAATAAATAAATAATCTGACACGAGATGCCACAAAGATTAGTATTATTTTCTTATCGACGGTCTCCTGACTCATTTTGGTTAGGCCTTTCTTTTTAAAATTTTTTTTATCTTATTTAATAATGTTCGTATAAACACGGGAAAATCTAGGTCGATTAAATAAGCCAGTATATATGGCACAATTTGCGGTTACTGTAATAAAAATCATTTAGATGTCTTCTACCTAAAAATACAGAAATGTGTTGACTAACATTTTGTGAAGACAAATATAACATCAAGACTTGTTTTTCAAGATCTGGTAAGTTAGATATAGATATTTACTAAGTTTAGCTTAGATGTGGCACAAGGCCAGAAGTATGGGGTACCCAGTGAGAATCGCACTCACAATCGTTTGCGAATCTAGCTTGCTAACCATTACACCACGTGAGGTGCCCTTGGTAAGTTAGATATAGGCTGGGTTTTATTTTATTTATTGATTTATCTATCTATTCGGAACCACAAGGTTTCGGGTTCGATATTGACCCTCGCCAACTCCGCGCACGATTATCACGGCTTGGATCTGTGCGGTAAAGTGGAGAACTGATGGTAGGTGTTGCACTCCAACTCAGACGAAAAAGCAATCTTCCTGGTCTAGCGCGAGTGAAAAGGGGATAGACTCCCTTGCTGTCCGACTGATACTGGCAATATGATACTCTGCCGACTTTATTTTTACTATTTATTTAAGCATATGTTTATACATTTTGCATGTCACGTATTTATTCCACTTCCGTACATGTTTAAATTCAACCGCACTGTCGGTGGGGCTGTAGAATACACCGACTGCACCTCTACAAAGGGATGAGACGTCCCCCACCAATGGGACCACCTGTTGGCTGCGGGTGGCGACCCGTGATGCTTTAGTATTGAATCCTAGTGGCTGAGCAGTCCATGACATGCAACACTCCACTTTGGCCCTTACTTAGGCTGTACGGGCGATCGGAGAGGCCTTCTCCGATCAATCGCCTGGTCACGTCAAACCCTAGCACCTATATGATTGTACCGACTTTATTGCACTTATGGCAAATCCCCATCCCTTTGTGCTAGAAGGCGGTGGCTGAGGGCCTTAGTGTTCTGGGTATGACGTTAAACAGCATCTAGTGTTGAAGTTCCTATTCTGGAGTGCTGGGGAGTATGGAGTACCCCTTCATTACCATTACTCCCAGGTCCGCACTGACCTAGAGAGGTAGTACCTGTTAGTGTCCCATCTATGGGTTAAATAGAAGAAAATGAGTTAACAAGAATGTGTTTAAAAAATCGAGTTCAAAAAAAGAATTTTCAATACCCATCAAGAATAAATCCAACAAAACGTCTTCGACATAAACTAACCCAACAATGGTTGACATGCCGTAAAATCCCCCCCCCCCAAAAAAAAAAAATTAAAGAAGTTTAAATTTAAATTCTGATATCAACCAGTTTACGCCAATGATTGTGTGGGGGTGTACAGGAAGTTAACGCTTCCAAAACAAAAATAAACATCAGAGAGAGAGAGAGAGAGAGAGGAGAGAGAGGAGAGAGAGAGAGAGAGAGAGAGAGAGAGAGAGAATTAAAAAACAACATTAAAATCACTTTGTAAGATTTCTAAAAAAAAAAAGAGAACGTTTGACCTAATTTAAATTTATTAAGACCCGAGAAGTTGGCCGGGCTGATGGCTTATGAAACGTAACATACAAATACGTTTCCTACTCTCTCTCTCTCTCTCTCTCTCTCTCTCTCCTCTCTCTCTCTCTCTCTCTCTCTCTCTCTCTGAGAGCAGAATGTTAAATAATTGACGGGTCAGTTTTTTACTTAATTGCAAATTACGACTAATTAGAACGAATTAAAATGGAATCTTTTTCAAACATAACTCAATCCTAAAAATAAGGAATAATTTAGTATGAAATTTGTGTCATTAAACTAAACAGGAAAAAGCCTTTAGGAACAGACATTAATACGCTCAGCTTTAGTAATATATATATATATATATATAATATATATATATATATATATATATATATATATGGTGATTGCTACTTCTTCACAGATATATATATATATATGTGTGTGTGTGTGTGTGTGTGTGTGTGTGTTTTGTCATTATGAGATCCACGTATGCTTATATATTGATATATCTGGTGAGTGTGATTCTCAGTGTGTATATATTATATTAGTATATATATTATGCATATATAAATGTCTATAATATATATTATTTGGGATCTAGCGTAAAACTTTGTTTTTGCATCTTTATACTTGAGGTTGTGGTCGTCAGGGGCATTTTGTTTGACCGACAGCAACCTCCTTTCTCCTGGTAGTTGGATCGGCTTGTTTGAATGGGGTGTAAGGGCCGCTACTCGTCTGCGCTGTGTCGGCGGGTGATTGATGTCTGCGATGGGGGCTGTCGGTTGCTACCCCTGTCTTCTGTGCCGGTGGTTTATTTCTGTGTCTGCGGATGATCGGTGCTTCTTTTTTTTTTTTTTTTTTTGCAGTGGGCGGTTGTGGATTACCTCCGACTTCTACGTTCATGGCTTTGGGGTTAGAGAAATATTTATATGGATTTAGGGCTACAGGGTCAGCATTCAACCCGCGCGCGCGCACGCGCGCGTGTGTGTGTGTGTAGGCCTATTACCCACTTAATTTATGTGTGTTTGCGTGTCTGTGTGAATGGGAAAACGTGATCGATTAAAATGCATTTCAAGTTTTTGAGGCTGTGTTGTGGTTTGTTGAAATGTTTTGCGATGTTGCTGTATTCAGATTGCTGCCTGATTGTTAATTTATGATTGTTTAATCTGAATCTGAAGGGTGTTTGTGTTTCAGCTACATATCCACTGTTTTTGCATTTTGTACAGTAGATGTAGTAAATGATGTTTGCGCTGTCGCAGGTGAGTTGTGGGGATTGGGTAATGGTGTTGGTGTGTGGTATCGTGATTGGGGAGTCTGTAATTAGGTGTGTGCATACTTGACATCTCGGTTTGTTGCACCTCTGGTTGCCTTTTTGTGTGTTGTTGTGTAGGTGTTTTGTTTCTTATGTTTTTTTTTATGCGGTGAGGATGCTACATAGGTTGGGTGGTTGTCGTTTGGCATTGATGGGAGGTTTTTGGAAGGTGGATTTTATTTTGGGGTCAAATTGTAGGTTTTTGAATTCTTTTATTAGTGTTTGGGTTAGTTTGTGCATGTGTTAGCCGTGGTGGAACACCATGGCGATTCGATCGTTCGGTTGTTTTTGTTTGTATTTGAGGGGCTCATTTCTGTTTAGGGATGATGATTTGTTAATGGCTGTTTTGATTAGTTTTATGGGGTAATCACTTTTTAGGAATCTTTGTATTAGGTTGGCTGTGTGATGTGAGTATTCTTGGGGGTCTGAGCAGATGCGTCTTATCCGTATACACGCGCTGTTGGTGGGTTTGGTGTGTATAGATATGGATATTGTATTATTGTGGGCTCTGATTATTACATCTAGGAAGGGGGTGGAGGTGGGCGAGTGTTCTAAAGTGAATTTTATTGAATTGTGGTAATTTTCACCAAATTATTCATTAATAACTTAAATTTATAATGGATAATTATTTTATTTAAAAACAATGGAAAAAAAACAGTTTTTTGGTCAATTCAGAATGCACGAGGGGAATTGACCATTGGTCATTTGAAGAAAAAAAATTTCCAGTCCCTAATTTTTACATTTCTAGAAAGATCAAATCCTGAAGAACACATGAAAAAATTTTTTAAATAAAATAAGAATTTAAGGTTATTTGAATTTTTAAAAGTTATTTTCTTAAAAATCAAAAATAATTTTTGTACCGCATTTTTTTATTTTCTTATTTTTGTAGTTTAAAAGATAATATTTTTCTTTGCAAAAAAATATTTTCTTTCAATTTGCCTATTTTTATTCATTTAAACATTTAATAGCGAATTTTAAACGTTTGGAAGATGCTATTTTAACAGTAGATTAAAATTTATTCAATCTTTCAAAAATGTAAGTTTAAAAATGCATAATTTTGCGCAACATATTTTCCAAGATTCTTATATATTTAAAAGAATATTAGTAACGATTGTATTTTCGTGTACGGATCATCAAACGTATTAAAAAAACGTTATCTCCCCTGATAACCTGCATCTGAAATACACTGCATAATTTTACAATGTAGGCTTCCATAAATTTATCTAACACGCAAAAAACTTGTTCATCCGTGTTGTTTTTTTTGCATTTATCTCCCTAACACCGAAATTTTTATTATACCTATATTTACCCAACCCCTCTGCAGGATGCGACATAAGGTCCATTTTAAGCGGGATATGGTCTGAATTAAGAGTTTTCCTTCTCCTCCGGTTGACATGACTAGATTGAATAGCATAGTCTGCCTTACTATTTACCCGTAATTAAAAAGAGACCCATGCCTTTCGCAAGCGCATTTAGCGTGAAGTGAAATGAAAACATACTCGTCACGGCTCAACGAGTTTATTTCCTTCGACGCTTCCTATTACGCCACATGCGCCTCCTTGGGATATTACAGGCGTTTCTTTAATTTGCAGTGTCACGCTTGCGATATTTTTAGAGTCGCTTCGCTCTGTTTGATGTTAATGTTGTCTGACTAGTCTAAATATAATAAGCAGAAAACTTCAATCATTTCTATTAATAATTTACACTAGTAAAGCCCTTCATCTCTTAAATTTGTTTTTTAACAGTGCACAATATTATGAAACAGGAACAATGTCTTTTATTTCATTGGTGCCTTCCGTACTTGTATAGAAGTCTTCCATTTGTGACGATTGACCTGTTTAAATGAACTTATATATCGTGTTTACTGCTTTTTAATATATATATATATATATATATATATATATATATATATATATATATATATATTATGAGAAGTAAACAAACAAACAATGTGTTTGATATGGCTTTTTTAGCCGACAATTTTGGGGAGAATATGTGCTTAATTGAAGTCGTACCTAATTTTGAAAATTAATTAATTGATAATTAATGAATTAGGAGGGCATACCTATTCAAATGTAAGGCTAAACAAATCGAGAAAAATCAATCTCTGTATGTACATTTCAACCTATTAGGCCTCATCGGCAGGCCTATAGACAGGAGGACTGCTTTGTGTGTGATTCGAACCCTGACTGTCAAGCTGACAGTCGGGGATTTTAACCATTACACCAGCTGGTTTTTTCCAGATTTTTCGTTTGTTTTGAACTCAGTTATATTCCACTTTTGGTGACTTTGCTACACGATAATAACCTACTCGAGTTTCACCATAAGGATCTTCGGGGTTAAATCCACTGGATTAATCAAGATATTGATTAATTGCAGTCGATTTCACGTGTGTGTGTGTGTGTGTGTGTGTGTGTGTGTGTTTCGCGATAAACGGTTGATAAACGGTTTCTAACAATGTTTATATTTTGATCCTTTGAAAAAATGCAACTTCCGCTCTTTTTGAATTTTTGAATTTTAAACCAGCATTCTTCGACCGCGGATCTATAATCAACCATTTATCGCGAAAGAAATACACACAGGAAATCGACTGCAATTAATCAATATATTGATAAATCCAGTGGATTTAACCCTGAATATCCTTATGGTGAAACTCGAGTAGGTTATTACCGTGCACCTTTACGATAATGTGTGTGTGTGTGTGTGTTGTGTGTGTGTGTGCGCACGCGCGTGTGTTTGTATATATATATATATATATATATATATATATATATTGTATATGTATATATATGTATATGTGTGTATATATATATATATATATATATATATATATATATATATATATATATATATATATATGGCTCATTTCTGGATATATATAAATGAATGAAACATTTCCTGTCTTTTTAAGTGACTATAGGTGACGAACTCTGGCTTGAAACCAATGGTAACAAGCGCTTGTTAATTGTATAGTGTTTCATAAATAGTTAAATAGAGCTTTTACACCAGTGATCGCACTATATTATTTGTTCTCCAATACAAAACACACACACACACACAAACACACACACACACATATATATATATATATATATATATATATATATATATATATATATGAGTGTGTGTGTAATAAAATAATTATTATTTCACCTTCCTTAGTTCATCTATCTATTTCTATTACTTTCATGCTTTTTTTTCTTTTTATAAAATTACAAACCCACCAACAGAAGTTTTTAGGCACCAATAATTTTTTTAAAAATTCAATCGTAAACTGTTGTTTGTTTGATGGAGGCGCGTGATGTAATGGTTAGAGTCGACCCGATTTCAATTCCTGGACGAAGCTGTTTGCATTTCACATGGCGCTAATACCCTTGGGAAAGGTATGAATCCAATTCTCTTTCCAGCTATGGGTAAATAGCAGGGCAGAATGGGCTCTTTAACCATGGCTAGGTAACCAGTCTAGGCGAAGGATAACTCCGAATTCAAACCTGTTAAACTCCGCTTAAGAAATTGACCTTGTGTCGCATCCTACTCGTGCGGAGGGGTTGGTAAATATATAAACTGTTGTTTGTTTTTATTTTTTATAAAATAATAGTTTGTACTTTGTATTTTGACCGTTTTAACTTCAAATATCAAACATTTTACCCTGATGAAGGTCGTTATTCTTTGTATGCTTGAATATTTTATAATTTTCTATTATTATTATTTTATTTTATATTTAAAATAATAATAAATAGAATACATGTGTACATGAAAAAACTTCTGGCCGAAACACGTGTTAGTAAACTCATATTAAATCATATTTACCCATTCAACATTTTATTTCGTTTATTTATTCATCCTTTCAACATATATATATATATATACATACGTATATATATATATATATATTATATATATATATATATATATATGTGTGTGTGTGTGTGTGTGTGTGTGTAAAAGTATCCAATTGACTGGTATGTTGGGGATAATTCTATTTCGGCTCCCCAATATCTCCTATATATCCACAATGCATGCGCAAGAGAGCTCAATTAATAAATTAATTATATATAGAGCAATACTTACACTTTCAATAAGAAACAAAAACTAAAAATATATAGCTTTGATAAAAAGCAACTAAAATGTGCCTGGCGAATACCATGTGCGACGTGAGGAACACTGTACAGCTGTTTCGACCTAATTTGGTCTCACTGGTATACACTGCTGATGAGACCAAATTAGGTCGAAACAGCTGTACAGTGTTCCTCACGTCGCACATGGTATTCGCCGAATTTGCTTGTCATGATTATTCGAATTATATATATATATATATATGAATTTAACATTTAGAAAAAACAATAAGTAATTATCTGCTGACAGAAATCTGTTTCGACGCCTTATAGAAGGGTCATCTTCAACGAGCAAAAAAAAATATATGAAAAAGAGACGGGATAAAACCGTTTGAAGAAAATAGGGGGTACAAACACACGCTGGAATGCTTGAATTTTTTCAAATGCGCATACTGTTTCAAAAATAAAATAAATTTTGTTTTTAAAATCAGAAGCATTTTTAATTCAAAAATAAACTCAAAAAGAGTTTGGTGTAAAAATATATAAAAAAGTGTAAGAGATTATCAAAAATGTTCAAAATATGATCCAGCATTTATATATTTTTACACCAAACTCTTTTTGAGTTTATTTTTGAATTAAAAATGCTTCTGATTTTAAAAACAAAATTTATTTTATTTTTGAAACAGTATGCGCATTTGAAAAAATTCAAGCATTCCAGCGTGTGTTTGTACCCCCTATTTTCTTCAAACGGTTTTATCCCGTCTCTTTTTCATATATTTTTTTTTTTTTGCTCGTTGAAGATGACCCTTCTATAAGGCGTCGAAACAGATTTCTGTCAGCATATAATTACTAATTGTTTTTTCTAAATGTTAAATTCATTCTGTCGATTAATTTCCATTTATTTACACATTTGTCTCATGAAAAAACAAAATATACGGATTTTTACACCTCCGAAGATTATTCTACGAACACTACAAAAAAAAAAAAGTTACCTACACCACAAACTTTTTGAAATTTTAACATCTCCTTTCAATTGTACTGTGGATATGTAAACAACTTAATGCTGGATCATATTTTGAACATTTTTGATAATCTCTTACACTTTTTTTATATATTTTTACACCAAACTCTTTTTGAGTTTATTTTTGAATTAAAAATGCTTCTGATTTTAAAAACAAAATTTATTTTATTTTTGAAACAGTATGCGCATTTGAAAAAATTCAAGCATTCCAGCGTGTGTTTGTACCCCCTATTTTCTTCAAACGGTTTTATCCCGTCTCTTTTTCATATATTTTTTTTTTTTTGCTCGTTGAAGATGACCCTTCTATAAGGCGTCGAAACAGATTTCTGTCAGCATATAATTACTAATTGTTTTTTCTAAATGTTAAATTCATTCTGTCGGATTAATTTCCATTTATTTACACATATATATATATATATTATATATATATATATATATAATATATATATATATATATATATCTTTGAAAGGAAGGAAAAACCATTATTCCATAATAAATTTCGACCAAAATTGGGGCCTTTATAAATCTAAGTTGATTTAATAAAGCTCCCCAAAATCAAGTCTCATCAGATGGGAAATCAAAATAATTTGAATTGCATAACAGAAAAATTTACTCCTCAAAAAAAATGTTTTCCCTTTACAAAATGTATCCATTAAAAGACTGTCACCATGGCGACAGGAAGTCAAATGAGAAAAAAGAATACTTTTCAGGTCCAAGTTTTTTCAGGGGATATAGTAAATTAACAACTATGAAAAATAAATAAGTCTGAAAATGTATGGAGCAAGGATAAAACAAAAAAATATAGAATCTGCAATATATATATATATTATATATATATATATATATATATCATACTAATAGAAAAAATTATACATATATAATTCACAGTTTACTGTGAACTGCGGATTGGAAGTAAAGAATAGGTTTCTGTTAGGACTCAAACTTGGGTCCCTTTGGTTAACCATGTTATATGTACTATGATTGAGAACTCTTACGGATTGAAGATAAATAAAATCTAACCATTTAATCTTATTGTTCATCTTTATCTAATCATACGGCGCCATTTTTCAGTGTGGGGGGGCTGTCTTTTTGTTTTTTGTTGGGGGTTTTTTTTGGGGGGGGGTATTCTCTCTGTTTTCTATTCTTCTTTGTTTTCTTTTTCAGCAGACCTTTGTAAAAAGTTCACTCCCTTTTCATTAACCTTTCAATCAAATTATTATCTTTTAACTTGTATCATTTCAATACATCGATATTTCAACTGTGTGATGAAACAGTTAGCTATTGTTTATAGATAATACTTCGTCAATTCGACATTTTTGTTAATCTGACACTCCCCGGGTTGTTTCAGTGTTTTCGGATTAGGAACGTCTATTGTCCAAACGTGACCTCTTTTGAGCCACATACACACGCAACAATTCTAAATATACACAAGTCACGACAAGCAATGACTATGAACTCTGGGTAATTAACTTATGACTAATCTATATCACATGCCCTGTTGAACATGATAGGAAGGAAACTACTGTATTCCCATAGAACCAATGAAAATGCATGGATCAATTACAAAACAGGATTAAAAAAAAAACCTGTTTATTTAGAAATAATTCGTAGTAATATACATTTGGACTGGCAAACTGAGCCTAAAATGCGTTTTTGACAAAATGACTTTAGCCCCCCCCCCTACAGAAAATAATTTACCAAAAATCAGGAAATTATCGGATTTTAATGAAATTTTCAGTGTTTATTTATCAATGAATGATCTTTATAATGCATTATTTATTTTATTTCAAAACTTTCTCATTTTTTTCAGGTCACTTAATTTTGACCCCCCTTATGTTGGGGGCGTAAAATGTTTTTCAAGTTGGTCATATATTGTACTAATTACAGTATAAATAATGAGATAAAAGACCGAACTTATGAATAGAAACAAAAAAATTTTTTTACGGTTGCGCTTCTATGAGAAAATAAGTACCGAAAATCGAAAAATAAAATGTAAAAAAATAATAAATAATTCATTTTTTGGAGATTTCTTTTTTACTCATTTCGATAATTATTTAATTGGCTATTATTTTATAAAAGAAAAAATTGTACATCGATGTTTTTTCTGCTTAAAAAGGGGAGAGGGTACATTTTCAATCGAGTTTTTCTTCAAAACGAATTTTTTTTTCGAAAAAATAAGGTTTGCATTAAGTAGATATTTATTTCTAGAATCTAAAAATATAACATTTTAAACTTAAAATCCGAAAATTTTTATTTTAAATGAATTTTATATATTAATTTTTCATAGCAAAAATACTAAATTAAAGTTTTGAAATAAAATAACTGATGCATTATAAAATTCATTAATTGATAAATCAATACTGAAAATTTCATTAAAATCGGATAATTACCTGATTTTTGGTAATTTTTTTTTGCAATCGCGAATGTTACGTTAAAATTGCAAACAAGCGCCTAAAACCCTTGAAAAACAGCCAAAATGGCGGATCGCGTTGAAATTGACCAAAACAAATAGTTTTAAATCTATTAAAAATAAACTGCATATGTAATTATATTTTTCTTTTTTCAATGATGGTTATTATGTTACTACTTATCGATTTAGACAAAGTTTAACCTTAACCTTTTTTTTTTTGCTAGTCCCTACATTTATATAAAAGCCCATATGACGTCATCATTTACAAATACAAAATGCGCCAGGTATTTGAGAACACCACGTTCAGCAGGCATAAATCTGTTTCTTCACCCCCAGCTATGGGTAAATAATAGGGAAGATGGGCTCTTTAGCATTGGAAGTGCAACTGGTTTACAAGAAGGGAAAACTCTAAATAAATGGAAGATGACTTAACTCTGGAACAAAATACATGAAAACATAGCAGTCCAAAATCGATAATAATCAACTGAAGGAAAAAAAATTAGATGGGGGGGGGGGAGTCCAGATAATCAGGTCCACCAAAACGTTTTTAAACAATGTTTTTAAAATACTAGGTACCACCAATTTTACCCTGTGAAATTTACCCACCCCCTATATTTAACACTATGAAACTTGCAGAAAAATTAATATTTTCTTGAAAAATGTTTTTCCATTTAAAGAGAAAACATTAAATAAACTCCTGATGATTTTTTAATTTTTTTTTCAGCTTACGGAAATAATGAAAATTATGATTGAAAAACAATGTTTTCATTTTTGCACTGTTAAATCAACTGAAAGTTACGATAAGAGGTTTGTTTTTTAAATTCTATGAAAAATCAATTAATTATAAATAATAACAAAATATTCCGTTTTATTCAAGATGGCCTAAACTGATCAATTGGTGGTCCCTATAATACTATCTTAAGTTTTAGCAAAAATAGATATTGCAATACGAAGAATTTAAATTTTCGATTCTCAGCTTCTTTTTAAACTCAACATGCAATTAAGAACTAAATGTGAATTGTTGTCATGTACAAAAAATTTAAAACAAAAACAAACAAATATACAAACGAATACTTTCAATTTGTTGTATAATAATATGAAATAATTTTAAACTATAAAACAGAAAATACAAATCCTGAAATATACAAATTCTCAATGATTTTAGTTTCAAGAATTATTTTCCTCTTACCCCCTCTCTATCTACTGTCTTCCACTTTCTCTCTCACTCCCTGGTGATCCAAATTTCATTTTAGTCCGGTCATGGACCGGGTACTTTAGCTAGTATATATATATAGTGAGTGTGTGTGTGTGTGTGTGTGTGAGAGAGAGAGAGAGAGAGAGAGAGAGAGGGGTGCGTGGGCTAGTGGTTAGAGTCGTGGGAAATGGACTCGTCGATTCGAGTTCAATTCCTAGACGAAGCGGTTGGCATTTCACATAGCGCTAATACCCTTGGGAAAGGTATGAATCCATATATTCTCCCTCCAGCTATGGGTTAAATAGTAGGGCAGACTGGGTCCTTCAGCTTGGGTAGGTAACCAGTCTAGGAGAGGGATAACTCTGAATTCAAAATTCCTGAGGTCGGGCATTGATTGGGTTTGTGGCAACCTTTGATGCACCAATTCTTTCCTATCGACTTGCCAAAAAGTGTGGATGGTCCAACACAAGCCTTCACCACTATAAAACAAATCACTGTGTGGGTGTTCATTGTGTGTTTGTGAACCCTCATGCGTCGAAAATCGACGAGAGAGTCCATAATATATATATATACGAGTGCACCGACTTACGAGTTTTTTGAATTACGAGTTGTCAAGAGGTACGAGCGAGCTTCAGATACGCTTATGTTAATGAGTTCACTAAAAACATTTACGTATCCAAATTTATTTTGAAAAAAAAGAAAAATATTATTCATAAAAAAATAAACATTAAAACATAATTCATTACATTCTATTTTATTAATATGTTTTCTTATATAATATAGTGCTATGTTTCTTATTTAAAAAAGTATCAAAAGTGTATTTGTGTGTGTGTGTGGGGGGATCAATGGTATTTTCGTTTATTTCAATGGGGAAAATTTGTTTAATATATGAGGAAATTGAGTTACGAGCGGAATGAATTAAACTCATAAGTCAAGGGGTTGAAATGAACTCGACGATTTCAAACTATAGGCGGTAATCTCATCATTAGCTACATAAATGAGAGTAACCTCCCCTAGTTTCTTTCACTTTGAGGAAGCCGTATGTTTTGGTTTGCCATTTTCATTTCACCGTAAATCTACACTGAAAATACGAATTTATTCGAATCAATACAACAGCATGTTTTGACACGAAAATATCATAAAATGTGTTCTTAATTATGTTTGTGCATTATTTGAAATGAACTTAATTGTTATTAAGGTTTCCTCAAAGTGAAAGAAACAAGGGGGGTTACTTTCATTTATGTAGCTAATGTTCAGATTACCCTATAGGTGTGGCTATTTGAGTTTAATTTCGCGTCCTAACCCTGCCGCCTTAGAAAAGGCATAAATCTGTTTCTTCACCCCCAGCTATGGGTAAATAGTAGAGAAGATGAGGCTCTTTAGCCTTGGAAGTGCAACTGGTCTACAAGAAGGGAAAACTAAATACAAAACATGAGGAGAGCTTTTCGGAGAATTTATAGAACACCGTTGCACCATTCTTATTATCAGTTCATTCAAAAAAGTGTGGCGACTTAACCCTTCAACACTATAAACAAATTACGTGCGTATGACATTTGCCAAAATCTCATTAAGTTAATGGTTGTCATTGAAGAGAGTTTGGCAATAATTAATATCTAATAATATCCGTTTTTATTGTATATTATTCGACTATAAATAATTAGATGCTGTTATCTTTGGTTTAGAACAGTGGTTCTCAACCGGGGTCACATGGACCCTAGGGTCCATGTAACATTACTAGGGCACACACAAAAAACAAATACTGAACTGAACTCGATTGAGCTGAATATTTTTTTAAATCGCTGAGCAGGATCAACCAAGGGATCTCATTGAATAAATTTGCATTTTTTTTTTCTTAATTACACACTTAGGCCAATCTTAAAACAGTTTATCGTAGGGTGGCCCCAAAAAATCATTTGCTACGTTTTTAAAAACGAATTAGAATTAATCAAATCTATTATTTAAGGTCGAACTTTTGTCTAAAATTACTAAAAATTAGGTAATTATCCGATTTTAATGAAATTTTCAGTATTGATTTATCAATTAATGAATTTTATAATGCACCAGTTATTTTATTTCAAAACTTTAATTTAGTATTTTTGCTATGAAAAATTAATATATAAAATTCATTTAAAATAGAAAAATTCTATTGAAAATGTACGCCCCCTTTTTAAGCAGAAAAAATATCGATGTATATTTTTTTCTTTTATAAGATAATAGCCAATTAAATAATTATCGAAATGAGTAAAAAAGAAATCTCCAAAAAATTAATTATTTATTATTTTTCTACATTTTATTTTTCGATTTTCGGTACTTATTTTCTCATAGAAAAGCCACCGTAATTTTTTTTTTTTGTTTCTATTCATAACTTCGGTCTTTTATCTCTTTATTTATACTGTAATTAGTAGAGAAAATGACCAACTCGCAAAAATGTTACGCCCCCAATATAAGTGTGTGGGGGGGGGGCGAAGTTAAGTGACCTGAAAAAAATGAGAAAGTTTTGAAATAAAATAAATAATGCATTATAAAGATCATTCATTGGTGAATAAACACTGAAGATTTCATTAAAATCCGATAATTCCCTGATTTTTGGTAAATTATTTTCTGTAGGGTGGGGAGGGGGCTAAATTCATTTTGTCAAAAACGCATTTTCGGCTAATTTGGGGCCACCCTAGTTTATAATAAATGTTCAATAGAATTTAATCATTAATATGTTTACTTGCAAAAAATTATTTTTCTTTCAAAATAAAGTATAATCATTTACGATTTCTTTATTCATTTATTGGTGAAAAAAATAAGAAGCTTTTTTTTGTAGAATCGTTCTGTGGGTCCCCCCCCCCCCCCAAAAAAAAAGGAGTTCATTGTTGTTATGGGAAATTTATGACATAGGAAGGAAACTACTGTATTCCCATGGAACCAATGAAAATGCATGGATCAATTACAAAGCAGGATAAAAATAAACCTGTTTGTTTAGAAATAATTCGTAGTAATATACATTTATGTAAAAGCCCATATGACGTCATCATTTACAAATACAAAATGTGTCAGGTATTTGAGAACACTACGTTCAGCAGTTTTGAAATGGAAGATGACTTAACATAATGTTATGTCGAATATGTCAGATCTTAACTCTGGAACAAAATATATAAGAAAATATAGCAGTCCAAAATCAAGTATACCGCTATATATATATATATATATATATATATAATATATATATATATATATATATATATATAAAGAGAGATTTTGGTATGTACGTGTCGACGTATAACAAAAAAACGGGAGGTCACTCAGATTCAAAATCTTGCATACACATTGATATCGTTCTAACTAAGAAAAACTCCAAATTTGGTTATTGATTTTTACTGATTAAGGGATTTAATCGATTAATTAATCCAAAATCACCCAATTTGCGGAACTGTCCGTATATCAGCCCCTCCTGATAATAAAATATTGTCTCTGCCTGCTTATTGTTAAAGCGATAACAGCAGCGAAGTTTTGATTTTAATGAATTAATTTTGCAGTCTAAGCCGTGTGAGCTCCGAATTTATGGCCTATTTATGGTCCAATCTTTAATAATTTTTATATCGTTAGAAAGATAAGAAAATACTCTTTCAAAATATATAATTTGTGTGAGTTTTTATCAATTGAATCATTTTTTACAGCAAGTTAAAAAATTAAAAAATGGCTTCGGATAGCCACGCTGCCTATGATTATTGCGATACAAGCAGTGCAGTCTATACCAGTCAGATCGGAATCTCTTTCCTATTTAGGATCTAATATTTAAAATATTTATATCTTTAGTAAGATGAAATAGTCTTTCTGAATATGTAATTTGTATGTGTTTTTATAGATTGATTTTTTTTTTTACAGCGAGTTAAAAAAAAAATACTACGTATAGCCGATAAATAGGCGATAATACGAATAAGGCAGCTCGGAATCTCTTACCTATTTAGGTTCTAATCTTTAAAATATTTATATCTTTAGAAATAAGATGAAATAGTCTTTCTGAATATGTAATTTGTATGTGTTTTTATAGATTAAATTATTTTTTACAGCGAGTTTGTCCATATTCTTAAATTGTACAGTACACTCATTTTAATTTTTGTAATGCATAAAAATTGTAGAAAATCAAAATTTACGCTTTACGGTTACATTAATAAAAAAATATTTTAATCGTAAATAACAGTATCATGAAAATCAGTTTACGTCGTAAGTACGGTTACATATTTGTATAAATTAAACTAAGATTTTCATTCGAATAAAATGACTTTTAATTCTTTAATTTATTTATTAATTTTTATTGTTAGAGTTTTAAAAGGTTAAAAATAACAATAAAATTGACGAATGTCCTTAGAAACTGTTTTTCTTTTGGTTCGTTAACTAATTATTTTCTAAAACCACGATAAAAAAAATAAAAGTTACTAATACGGACAAAATCCGGTGTTTTATCTTTAGTCGAAGGCCCGACTGGAGATAAGTAGTCAATTATTTGTAAGACGAAATTTATTTCAAGTATTTCCGACAATATCCAGTTATTGGAACATTTCAAGAATTTTTTATATGTAAGTACGAAAAATTGTAAGCGCTTTGTTTATCAAAATGACATGATTCGTTAGTAAATTACCCGAAAAGTTGATATCCCATAAACAAAACAACTAACAAAGTTGATATCCATAAAACAAAACACTAACAACCAACATTTAAATTATTATTCAAAATACAATTCAAAATATTCCTCAGAATTTGCCTTACAAATTAAATTTTAAGTTTTATGATTTTACTCTTTATTGTGAAGTCAATAAACATCGCTGAGTTTATAGTGCAACTTTTCAGTTCTGAAAAATTGGCATTTAAACATTCATAGAATGTGAACTTTTATGAAAATTGTTGTTTTGTAATTAATACAAATTTTGTAATAAAACTAAATTTTCAACTAAGGGGGGTTAGGGTTAGGGTTAGGGGTTGGGGTTAGTTTAATGGGAAAATAAATAAATAATTTGGGTTCCGTTCAAGCGGTTCGATATGGGGGATCAATTTACTATAAACTTATACGAGGAAATGAGCACCCGTGAATACTAAAAAAATAAAGAACTTTTAAGAATTTTTTTTTTACAATCTGATAGATTGGTGTGTAATCGATAATAATCAACTGAAGGAAAAAAATTAGATGGGGGGGGGGAGTCCAGATAATTAGGTCCACCAAAACGTTTTTAAACAATGTTTTTAAAATACTAGGTACCACCAATTTTACCCTGTGATATTTACCCACCCCCTATATTTAACACTATGAAACTTGCAGAAAAATTAATATTTTCTTGAAAAATGTTTTTCCATTTAAAAGAAAACATTAAATAAACTCCTGATGATTTTTTTTTTTCAGCTTACGGAAATAATGAAAATTATGATTGAAAAACAATGTTTTCATTTTGCTGTTAAATCAACTGAAATTTAACGTAGCTAAAAACAAGTTACGATAAGAGTTTTTTTTTAAATTCTATGAAAAATCAATTAATTATAAATAATAACAAAATATTTCCGTTTTATTCAAGATGGCCTAAACTGATCAATTGGTGGTCCCTATAATACTATCTTAAGTTTTAGCAAAAATAGATATTGCAATACGAAGAATTTAAATTTTCGATTCTCAGCTTCTTTTTAAACTCAACATGCAATTAAAACTAAATGTGAATTGTTGTCATGTACAAAAAATTTAAAACAAAAACAAACAAATATACAAACGAATACTTTCAATTTGTTGTATAATAATATGAAATAATTTTAAACTATAAAACAGAAAATACAAATCCTGAAATATACAAATTCTCAATGATTTTAGTTTCAAGAATTATTTTCCTCTTACCCCCTCTCTAACTACTGTCTTCCACTTTCTCTCTCACTCCCTGGTGATCCAAATTTCATTTTAGTCCGGTCATGGACCGGGTACTTTAGCTAGTATATATATATATATATATATATATATATATATATATATATATGTGTGTGTGTGTGTGTGTGTGTGTGTGTGTCCAAAAAATAAGAAAGAGGAAAAGTCGTCAATGGGTTTAAAATAAGGGTTGTTATGGAAAATTTATTCCCATAGTCGTAAGAAAGGAAAAAAAAACAAGTGAAATAGATTAGGTAAAACATCTTTATATTAATACACTTGTTCCTAAATCTTCCGTCTCTTAGAAGTTCCTCAGTAGTGACAGGGAGGTGATTACTTGGGACCAGTTCGAATCCAACACCAGCTCGAGGAAATCATTAGCACTTTGTGGCCATTGAAAAGTTTCCCAATCAATTTCAGGATAGTTGAAATCCCCTGCAATGAATATATAAGTGGCTGTTTTTCTGGCAGCAGCTCTAAGGATATCACAGAGCTGCGTGTCCTGGTGATAATTTGGGGGACGGTAAACAACTCCCAGTAGGAGTGATGACATGTCCATACGTATCTCGCAGAAAAAGACTTCTTGCTGTGGATGGTTCAGGTCAGTGCAAGGAATTGCTGAGAAGTCTGAGCGGATGTAGATCATGACACCACCACCACGACGATTGGAGCGGTCGTTGCGAAACAGGTTGTAGCCCGTTACGTTGAAGACCCCATCACATAATCGGGAATGAGTCCATGTTTCCGTGATTGTTATGAAATCAGGGTTGATACTTTTGACGTATGTATCAAAAAGATGTATCTTGTTGCATAGACTGCGAGCATTCAATGACAACAATTTATACCCTGATTTCAGCTCATGATTATGTGCAAGGGGCGTCAGGTTGTTCAGCGTTAGTTTCCCACAGATTTTGTTTCATTGCTATCTATCGTGGGTATACTATCCTCGGAACCAGCTGGCGTCTCTCTTTCACAAGTCCCCCGTCTTGGTGAACTTCCAAATTTGCCCATCTCTACACATGCTGAAGCTTTCATGATCTGCTGAATCGCAGTTTAAGGAGGCTGCAGTGCGTAGTTTTGAGCATACTTCACGTGGAAGACCAGGGCGTGTTCGGAAGGCAATCCGCTTCTCCTGCCTAGCCTTTTCTGAGACTAGGAGGTACGACGTGCCTCCAGTGAGCTTGAAAAGGTTAGCCTGACCGACCTAGGTTTCTGACCTGGTCGACCAAGTCGGAGAGCATCCCTTTGAGGGTGCACTCTATGTTTTTGGATGAGTCAGCAGCAAATACCTAGGGATCGGCTATATCCTCCGATACACCAATGGCAATCACTTCGTGGTTTACAGGTTGAGTGGCTTTCTCAGTTTTTTTTTTGGGGGGCATTTGGCAGGAGCCGCAGGGAGATCCTTAAGCAAGGCACTCCGGTAGGATCTTTTTTTGTGAAGATCCACGTGGGCAGTTGCTCTGATTCCTGCGATTTCCTGCTTCAGGTCAGAAATCATTCGTTTGATTTCCCTAAATTCCACAGTAGTAGTCATTTTTGGTGTTTTCTCTTTCACATTTGAATTCCACATTTCAGGTTTTTGGGGCTCGCTACGTGTTTTACTGGTTGTGTTGTTCATTTCATGCGAGTCATGCGGTCCTCTTTTCATGAATGTTTAGCTTAAAGATTTAAACTTTTTTTTCCATTTTATTTTTCTCTTTCTCCTTATAATGTTTTCTTTAATTCAGTAATCCACCTTATCTGTTTAACAGCGTACTATTCTTCGAGCGGCCAGAAAGCACGTCCGGCCACTTCGAGTGCTAAGAGAATAAATATTTATAATCTTTCCACGGATTATCTAACATTGCCGTGAAGGAGTTTAGAGATGGTATTAAGAATTCTGGGGTATGGGGTTATCGTCCTTTGTCTGCGAGCCTCTGTTTCAAACCAACCAATCATGAGCCAGCATACTTTGGCGGCAAACCCAAAGTGTGAAACTCACCCTCTTCTGATTCAGCAACGAAAGGGAACAGACCTAAAAAAGGGTCTCTCCAGCCTACTATACTTCAACAGACAACCAGAATCGGAGTCGGACGCAAGCAGAAGTCCATCATATCCGAACTTAACAGAAGGCCGTAGCAAGGGCTTCGATAATACCCTATCCCAGGAAAAAGCAGCTAAGTGACAAATATATTATTTGTGCAAACGAAACTAAAGTTTGCAAGTTCTTTATATGTAATACATGTCTTTAATTCAATTCTAGTTGTTCGTCTTGCTTCTTTAACTCTCAACCTGTCTGCCACATTTGCGGTTAACTCCATTCAAACCTAGGAGTATTGCCGCTAGTGTTCTTTTCTTTATAATGGGACATTCACTATTGATGATGGTAGTTTATTCCATGTACCCACCACTCTATTACTAAAATAATTTTGTCTTGTATTTGCTTTACAAAATGTTTAAAGAGTTTTAATCTATGACCCCTGGTATTGATATTTTGAGCAATGTTTAGTAGGTCAGAGTTCGTTGAATAAAGTCCATGTGTATATTTGTAGACTTCAATCATATCCCCTCTTGTTCGACGATAAACCAAATTTGGTAAGTCAATCTTTCTAAGTCTTCTTCACACGAAAGGGTTTTTAAATTATTCATTCCTTTAGTAGCTCTCCTTTGAACTCCTCAATGAGTTTTATGTCCTTAATTAGTCTTGGACTCCAAACCACATTAGCAAATTCCAAATGAGGTCTTACCAATGCAATGAATAAATTTTTCAGCATTTTTTATAATATGCTTTTTATGGTAGGCCACATACTATAAGAGAGACAGGATTTCGTAGGCCATATTCAAAAGGTAAGCCACATTCAAAAGGTAGGTCACATATTATAATGATACCACATATTATTTTAGCAGTCATTAGTCTTCAATAGGAACACAGTTCAATTCGTGTAGAAAACTTATCTTTGAATGTGGTTAATTCATCTTGTTCATACTTTTTGTGGCTTTATTTCAGTTTATGGTTCTTCGCTTAGCGGCTTCCTACTTCTCTCCTGCTAGGAGAGGTCAATGCTTCGTTTCAATTCAAAGTTCTTCACTTAGCAGCTTCCCTCTTCTCTCCTGTTAGGAGAGGTTCAAAAATGTTCGTCTGTCTGCCTCTGTGGCTTTTGGCTACTGTCCGCAGAGGTGCTCACATTTGCTGCCACATTCTAGTAGCAGTTATTAGCTTCTATCTGATTGCTTCTGTTGTATCTGGCCTCTGACCGCCTGGGTTATCGGGTGTCAACCTGGAACAGAGGCAGCCCTCTGTTCCGGGTTCTAGGATACGGTGAGAAAAATGTCCTTCCTCGAACGAGAACGAAGCAGAAGAAATAATCCAAAGAGAGTGTATGGCCCGAAAATTTGAAATCCGTAGGTCAGGAGAACAAAAATCCTGGCATGATGGGGTAAATGAAAATTTATGTTCTTTATTTTTATCATTTTACTTATTTTTTTTCATTTTCAAATTTTATACTATTTTTAAATCTTTTTTTTTTCTATCTCACCACAAATATTTAAAGTTATCTCCCTTATTCCATTTTCTTTTCGTAATTCTTAAGCAAGGGAAATAATAATGGTGATTAAAAAATCAAGACTGCGGTTTTCCAATGTACATTGGAAAACCGCAGAGTGTTATTTGATTTTTTTTTTTGTAAGGGAGATAACTTTATAATACACAAAATTAGATTCCTGGGCCTCCACACTCAAGCTAAGTAGAAGTGACTTGTGGTAAAGTGACTTGCGGTTGGAGACACAATTAACTGATGGAAGGCATTTTTTAACTATTTTTTTAAAAGTGCGTTTTATATGTCCTTATTGTTCAGTCACACTCAAAAAATAAAAAGAAAGAAAATACCACTAAAAACAAAAACAAAAAAACGAAAATGAAAACAATAACATTTCATTAGGTACTGGCAAAATAATCGGCTGCTACGAGTTTTAAAAGCGAATTAAAAATAATCAAATCTATTATTTAAGGTTAAACTTTTGTCTAAATCGATAAGTAGTAACATCATTAAAAAAAAGAAAAATATCATTACATATGCAGTTTATTTTTAATACATTTAAAGGATTTGTTTTGGTCAATTTCGATGCGATCCGCCATTCTGTCTCTTTTTCAAGGGTTTTAAAACGCTTGTTTACAATTTTAACATTCGCAATTGCAAATAAAAATTACCAAAAATCAGGTAATTATCCGATTTTAATGAAATTTTCAGTATTGATTTATCAATTAATGAATTTTATAATGCATCAGTTATTTTATGTTAAAACTTTAATTTAGTATTTTTGCTATGAAAAATTAATATATAAAATTCATTTGAAATGTGAAAAGCCTGATGTTAAGTTTAAAATGTTATATTTTTAGATTCTAGAAATAAATATCTACTTAATGCAAACCTTATTTTTTTCGAAAAAAGTATGTTTTGAAGAAAAACTCTATTGATAATGTACCCCCCCCTTTTTTTAAGCAGAAAAAATATCGATGTATAATTTTTTCTTTTATAAGATTAAATAATTATCGAAATGAGAAAAAAGAAATTAATTATTTATTATTTTTCTACATTTTATTTTTCGATTTTCAGTACTTATTTTCTCATAGAAAAGCAACCATAAATTTTTTTTGTTGTTGTTATTTCTATTCATAACTTCGGTCTTTTATCTCATTATTTATACTGTAGTTAGTACCGAAAATGACCAACTCCCAAAAATGTTACGCCCCCAACATAAGGAGGGGTCAAAATTAAGTGACCTGAAAAAAATGAGAAAGTTTTGAAATAAAATAAATAATGCATTATAAAGATCATTCATTGATAAATAAACACTCAAAATTTCATTAAAATCCGATAATTCCCTGATTTTTGGTAAATTATTTTCTGTAGGTGGGAGGAGGGGGCTAAAGTCATTTTGTCAAAAACGCATTTTAGGCTCATTTTGCCAGTACCTACATTTCATAAATCTGTAATTTATTCTGGTGTTTAATTTAAATTGTAGAAGAACAGTAGTGGTACTATTTAACCTATAGCTGGGAAGTGACGGTGTTTATACTTTTTCCTAAGGGTATTAGTCTGAAAGTGACCGTAAAAACACAACTGGGGTTTGAACTCACTTACTACAATGTCACAGCCCAGCATGTTAACCACTAGGCCACAAGGTCACTAGGCCACAATTTGATTCAGATTAAACTTTTCAACTATTTTATTAAAACAATCTGAAATAGATTCTTAAAGTGGAAATCAATTACCAATCTGTTTGTATGATAAAAGTAGGTCTTTTAGAATGGATTGGTTTATAGTTATTTACTTAGTTTAGGTGTGGTACAAGGCAGAAATATAGGGGGGGTAAGAATCGAACTCAGTACCAATGGATTGGTAAATCTTGCTCACTAAACATGGATTGATTTGTACATATACTAGCATTATTATGTCAGAAACACTTTTGAAATACGAGGCTTAAAATAAGTAAATAAATGAATTAATAATGATGATCATCATATATATATATATATATATATATATATATATATAGTTTTTTTTCCGTAGTTAGGGTCTTTCCATGTGTGGTTTAACCAGCTGATGCAGGTAGACCAAAAGGAGAGCTCAATGTACCTAATACCAGTGAGTAAAAGGACAGAGCAAGATATTTAGTAAATAAAGAAAAACTCTAAACTTGCTTCATTACAATAATTTATTTCAACCGTATTAATACGGCATCTTCAGGTAATCACAGGAACATGACAGGAACTGTATTAATACGGTTGAAATAAATTATTGTAATGAAGCAAGTTTAGAGTTTTTCTTCATTTACTATATATATATATATATATATATATATATATATATATATATATATATGAAATTAAAGAAACAGGTTTATATTCTGTTTGAAATGGTGATAGCCAACAATTTGGGAGAATAAGTGCTTAATTGAAGTCATACCTAATTTAAATTTAATTAGTTGATAATTAATATTGATATGCTCGCCTAATTCATTAATTATCAACTAATTAAATTTCAATTAGGTATGACTTCAATTAAGCACTTATTCTCCCATATATGTATATATGTATATGTATATATTGACAAGGTGTGTCAAAAAAATTATTGAGATTTTTTTGCTACTTTTTGACACACCTTGTATTCTGAAAAAATAATGTTCCATTCATTCTTCATTTCTATCTTTGTAAATATGCTTTATACTTAACACTTTTTTGACACACTTTGTATTCAGAAGAAAGATAAAGTTCCATTCATTTTTTTTTTTTTTTCAGAATACAAGATCTGTCAAAAAAGTGTTAAGTTTAAAGCATATTTACAAAGATAGAAATGAAGAATGAATGGAACATTATTTTTTCAGAATACAAGGTGTGTCAAAAAGTACCAAACATCTCGATACTTTTTTGACACACCTTGTATATATATATAGTTGTAGAAAAATTATATATATATATATATATATATATATATATATATAAAACACTCTGGTAGAATATAAAGAAAGACAAGATAAAATAGAGCATTATATTCATTGGAAAATAAGCAAATACAATAGAATAGTGAAATCTGAAAAATGTTATAAACAACAACCAGAACCAATAAGAGAAGCCAGAAAAAACAGAACCCAAATTATTTATTACTTTTCCCATTAAACTAACCCTAAACCCCAAACCCAACCCAACCCCAACCCTAGAACCCCATAGTTAAAATTAACAGTTTTATTACAAAATTTGTGGGTTCTGTTTTTTCTGGGTCACCCTAATTTTGATACCGTTGTGCAAGTTCAGTCCTTCTAATTGCCAACATATTATAACACGACTTTTGGAAACATTTTTCCTGAGGCATGGAATAAGCTGCCTGTATCTGTTGTAGGCTGCCGAAACACTGCATCTTTCAAAGCCTCCATGCTTCCTGTAGTCCGCCAACGCTATACCTGATACTCCCATTCACACACATATGCACACATGCGCACACATACATGTATATTATTACTGTACACTGTTCATGTTCCTGACACTAATACATTATTCTGTGTACTAGACATGAGACTTTGATGAGTTGTGGTGCACCTGAGCACTGTACACAATAAATTTCATTATTATTATCATTATTATATCAACATATTATAACATCTTATTATAATGGAGATTGTGTGTTTTTCTGTCTGTAACCGAAACTATATTATTACTCAAGTCACAATTCCCTTTGTTATTGACATCACAATCTCAATGATTTTATTTTTATTTAAATCTCAATTATTAATAAAATTGTTTTACATTATTAATGCTGTTGACCATATCCACATATTAATAACATGCAATTATATTTATATATACAACAAAATAACGGTTTACAGTGTGAACGGGAAGGCTAATTTGCATATTGATATTTAAAATGTGATTTTAATAAATATGTGTTTAGTATTGTTGATTTCTAATTGTTTGGTTTTATTTTAATGAATATAAGCAACAATCTCTTCAATGAATCTTAAATGAAATCCATTAACAAGAAAAAATAACTGTAATTTTATTCTTTACTTCCTCTTTTAACTAAATACTTAAATTAGAAAAAATAACAATGAAAGACGAGTGTTGGAAGTGTAAGTTTCAGTTGTTCTATTTTTCGATTATACCCCCCTGTTTCAAATCTTTTTATCTGCATTCTTATTTAGTTTCATCAGTCTTTCTAATTTAATACAATATTTTATTACATTCAAACTTAAATACTTGCACCTGGAGGAGGGTGCATATATTTGCTAGTTATTATAACATACTATAACATATCAGTCAAAGAGTATGATAAAATAAATGCACATGCACATTGCACATGTTGGTATCCTTCCATCTACAAGAGATGATGGAGTAGTGTCCAAGTTTTTGGTTTTTTTCCGGAATTACATAGCTTGGACAGGTTCATATGGAGGATGAGCTATTGCCCAAGCAGCAAATCCTCCTCTCCACACTGCCGCTGCGATCCAAAGGAAAGGTAAGGAACCAATGCAGTTTGGCAGCAGTAGAGTCGCAGGAGTTGCTGGGTAACACTGGATTTCAGCATCACACCACTTTAGGGACTCCGGCTCCCGATTTGTGTTCAGGGTTTCCTCCCCTAGCCTTTCTTGGGATGAGATAAAGCTGCTAGGCAGCAGAGGTTTTTTATCAGAATTTTCCTTTTCTTAGATGAGTTGCCAACCAAGGCAAATGAGCCCCCAAAGACCTGGAAATAGAAATTCAATAAAATGTTGCACCTTAAAACTAACACCATGCCAGTAATAAAAGGCCCTAGGTATAATCAAGAAAGGATCAAATAAACATACAAATAGGCTACCCTGCCGGTCCTTCTCAAATAGATGAACTGCTTTTAGCCTTATTTTGCCGGTTCTCGTAAAATTAAAAAATACTTTTACGCTTATTTTTTAAAAAATATCTACAGCAGCAGTAAAATAAGTGTAAAAGTTGTTTTTTTTATTTTAAGGTCGCTGTAAATATTTTTTTATTATGAATGCAAGTAATGTTAAAATATTTTGTGAAGGATAAAGATACAAAAATTCTTCTAAATGAAAAATATCAAATAGCCTATTTTGCTGGTTCTAAAAGCTAGCATCCAGGTATTTCATGTTTAAAGTCTTTCCTTATAAAAGGTAATGTTGGGGCTAGGGTTGGTATTGGGGTTAGGGTTGGGGCTAGGATTAGGGTTAGGGTTAAGGTTACAATTTTATGTTTTAACAATTGATAGTGGAAAACGCCATTTTACCACTTTGGAAAAAATTCATGATAGTCAAATTTACCCTCATCATGTCCTTTAATTTATTCACGTTTGATCACAAAGTCATTAACGGTATCGATATATTTTCATTTAGAAACATTTACTGTATCTATCTTCACAAAATATAAATATAAAATAAAAAGTTGTTTACATCACCTTTTAAAATTAAAGACATTAAACGTGAAATGTCTGAGTGTTAGCTTTGAAATTTATGAGGACCGGCATAATAAGCCTAAAAGCAGGTTTGTCTATTTGACCAGGACCGGCAGGATAGTCTCTTCCATAAATATACCTGGCAGCCTCTGCCTATATGAAATACAATAAATTGCACTTTGTGTAACATCTCATTTCCTTAGGAGAGAGTATAATCAAAGTGATTAGAAATGTAACACTCAAAAGTATGGAAGAAACATAGAACAGAATCACTACCTTTGCTCATCTTGGGGATTGGGTTAAGATCCAATGAAGGATTCTAAGTAGTATTATCTGCATTATTCGGACTATTGTCCCCATCTTTATTGTTATTTGTACAACGTTTCGGCCGATATGCCTTCCGGCCTTCTTCAGGTATTTCTTGTCGGACTCGGGATCCTACTCAGACTCGCGAACTTTCTTTTCGAACTCAGGAACCTTCTTGTTGTAATTGGGAGCCATCACGGAACTTTGAACTTAACCCTTCATTCAGTCCACGGGGGTATCCTGTTCTCATTCCGCTAACCATATATGGGGTAGGAGTTGTGTTAATTATTTTTCTATGTTACTGCCTCTACTCAGGATTGAACCTGGAATCCAGAGATAACTGTCACTTAGAACTGTCTTAACCTAACTAACTTATCCACTAGGCCATGTGTCCAATTAGACACATATCGACCGAAACGTTGTACAGATAACAATAAAGATGAGGACAATAGTCTGAATAACACAGATAATACTAATCATCAAGCCTCATCTCAAACATTCAGAGAAATAGGATTTTAAGTAATTGAAAATAAAGCTGAAAACCCCAAAAACACAACTACTATACTACTACTACTACTACTACTACAAGTATCCATTGTTATTTAATAGTTGTCCTATTAATTACAATTATTGACTTGTGGCTCCAGAAATCTTGCCAAATTCAACAATGTTCAACTGCACAACTGTTCGTAACAAACAAAGGGAGAAAACTCTTCTCTCCGTATAAACATTAAATGAAACTTGTGTTTTTCAATTTTTCATAAAATTATATATATATATTAGGTATACCTAAAATGAAGCTAAACTGCGTTTTTGACAAAATGACTTTAGCCCCCCCCCTACAGAAAATAATTTACCAAAAATCAGAGAATTATCGGATTTTAATGAAATTTTCAGTGTTTATTTATCAATGAATGATCTTTATAATGCATTATTTATCTTATTTCAAAACTTTCTCATTTTTTTCAGGTCACTTAATTTTGACCCCCCTTATGTTGGGGGCGTAACATTTTTTCGAGTTGGTCTTATAGTTTTCTAATTACAGTATAAATAATGAGATAAAAGACCGAACTTATGAATAGAAACAACAAAAAAATTTTTTACATTGGCTTTTCTATGAGAAAATAAGTACCAAAAATCGAAAAATAAAATGTAAAAAAATAATAGATAATTCATTTTTTGGAGATTTCTTTTTTTACTCATTTCGATAATTATTTAATTATTAATATAATTAATATATTAATATAAAAGAAAAAATTATACATCGATATTTTTTCTGCTTAAAAACTCAATCGAGTTTTTCTTCAAAAAGTATACTTTGATGTAATAAAATAAGGTTTGCATTAAATAGATATTTATTTTTAGAATCTAAAAATATAACATTTTAAACTTAACATCAGGCTTTTCATATTTTAAATGAATTTTATATATTAATTTTTCATAGCAAAAATACTAAATTAAAGTTTTTAAATAAAATAACTGATGCATTATAAAATTCATTAATTGATAAATCAATACTGAAAATTTCATTAAAATCAGATAATTACCTGATTTTTAGTCAATTTTTTTTTTTGCTATCTCGAATGTTACATTAAAATTGTAAGCAAGCACTTAAAACCCTTGAAAAAGAGACAGAATGGCGGATTGCATCGAAATTGACCAAAACAAATCCCTTTAAATGTATTAAAAATAAACTGCATATGTCATGATATTTTTCTTTTTTTAATTATGGTCATTATGTAACTACTTATCGATTTAGACAAAAGTTTGACCTTAAATAATAGATTCAATTAATTTTACTTCGTTTTTAAAAACGTAGCAAATTTTTTTTGGTATACCTTATATATATATATATATATATATATATATATAATAAGAGAGAGAGAGAGAGAGAGAGAGAGAGAGAGAGAGAGAGTTTAGAAAAAAACAACAAAATTTAAATTAAAACACGTATGAAAGGATATTCATGCAAATTTCTGATACTGACGTACAAGGAATATGGACTGAAACTATGGCTGATGATCACTGGGTCCACTCTACCCCATAAATTTCATTTACGCATAAATATTTATGAATGTTTGCTTATACACTATATTTTTTAAACAATTTCTACTTTACACAAACTATTTTACATAACAACACAACATAAGATATTTATTTTTAAATATTTAACATCTGTTTTTACATTTATATTTATTTTATTTATATTTTTACAATTTTTGGATTTTTCTAAAACCAACAATTTCTGGGATATTGACATCATAAACCATTTGAATGGAAACACTCACACCGCGTGACATTCCATTTTACTTGCATTTCGGTTGCGGAGTTGAGCCATTTGACATCAGAAATTGAGGCTCACAAAGTTTCCGCTTACTTTTACATCATTCCTTTTATATGAATTTATATCATTATATTAAGCCCTGTTGATGGTTTTCATTAAAACTGAAACGCTTTAGCGTTGGCTAAATGTAAGTCAATCTTTGACTTAATTTTGTTGTTTTTTTAAACTATATATTTTCTTTACACTGTCGGATTACATATCCATTTTCTTCTCATATATATATATATATATATATATATATATATGAAAAGGAAAACTTGACTAATATATCTTGAAATATCCATCCTTGTGGCTCAAACAGCAAAATTTTCTTTGTTTTCAGTTTTATTTAAAAGAGTAGCTATTTACACATATTTCTTAATCCATAGATCGTTAAATGCTTAAGAATTAATTTCAAATCAATTCAAAATAAGATATAACAATAAAAAAAATAAATAAATATAGATAAACACAAAAGAAAAGACCCAAGACGGAATTTTATTCTTTTTAAAACAGTTTTCAAAGCTGTATTTTTTTCTTTTTTTTTTTTAAATTTTTACAAAATAAAAAATATTTTTTGTAAAATGATTTCATTATAAAATGAACTCAATTCACCTCCAGTGGACAATTTTTCTTTTATCAAAAAAAAAAAAAAAAAAAAAAGTAGCATATTTTGTCAAAAACGACTTTTCAAGAAAAATAGTTGTTTTTTTTAAAAAAGTTTTTCAAAAAATTGTATCTAGATTGTTTTCATGCATTTGTAGAGCTTCAAGAGGTCATGACCTTCAAGAGTCATGACCTTCAAGAGGTCATGCCATTAAAAAAAAGAGGAGCCAAAAGGCATCCTTCAGAGCATTTGAGATATGTAGCAAAGATAAATATTTAAAATTCCAATATAATTCTTTTTGGTGGTTTTTTTTTTAATTCTTTTTATGAGCACAATGTAAAGAATTTTTTTTTTAATTTAAAAATTTAAAAAAAAAAAAAAACTACTTTCCTACTCTTAAACAAAGGACACAAGAAACAAAAACTTTTAAAAGAACAATTTTAATTTATAAAAGTCTAAAACAACCCCTAATGATTTATATTAGACATAGGATTATATTATAGACGGATTACAGATAGACTTTTTTTTCTTTTTCTTTTGGCACAATCCAACAACACAAAATCCTATACAACACAATGAACTCTTGAATCTAAAAAATTATTCATATTAAAAATATATTTTTACAGATTTTTTATCTAAAAAAAATTAAAATTAAAAGGCAACTACCATTCCCTAAAAGTTTTTTTTTTTAAATTAAGGAAATATTTTGTTTAAAATCTGAAACAAAACTAAAGTCAATGAATTTGCCTATTGTCATTATCAGCCAGACAGCAAGAGAGTCTATCCCCTTTTCCCTCACTCTAGACCAGTGAAATTGTTTTTGCATCTGAAGTGTGACAACACACCTACTATCAGCACAGATCCAAGCTGAGTTGGTGAGGCCCAGTATCAAACCCAGAACTTTGTAGTCCCAAAGCGGATGATCTACCGACTGAGTTAAACAAAAAAAACAAATTGTAAGCTTCAAATTGTCAATAAATCAGTTGTAACAAGATTTTTTTAGAGAACTTTGCAGCTTAAAAAATACAAACACATTTTTTCAATTAGAAATTTATCTGTATTTATCAAGCTTAGCTCAGTATAGCACAAGGCCACCCAGTGAAGATCAATCTCATCACTAATAATGGTCGGCAAAATTAGCTTGGTAATCACTGCTACAAATCAGAAACAGAAATTTAAGCTTAGTCTGGCACAAGGTTACAATAATGGATAACTACTAAATCTATTTGGGGAGGGGGTCTTGTAATGTCTCTTCGGGTGATGGAAGTAAAAAACAATAGTGGGGACATCCAGTAAAGATCAAATTCATGATACTAGCAACTAGATGACAAGAAGAGCTTCCTAAACATTAATCTATGGCAAAAACCCACCATTGGGTTGTACATACCCATGTCTAGCACAATATCATAATAGTGGGACACCCATTGAGGATCAAACTCACTCCACTAGTAATAGACTACAAGGCTAGCTTGCTAACCACTACTATATCCAGCAAGATTTTTGGTTGGATTTTACATCATGTCAACTGTTTATGCCAAAGACGTTTTGTTTTACTCATTCTTGATGGGGGACACTATTTCAGTTTTGTAAGTTTTGTTTTTAACACATTTTTAAAAACTTATTTTGTTCTATTTAATCCATAGATGGGAACCATACCACAAAAACTTTACATTGATATTTAACTAGTTTAGAAATACACAAGGACACCCAGTGAGGATGAACCTCAGTAATCTGTAAAACTATTTTGCTAAACATTGTTTCCTAGTTAAGCACCATAAAAATTGTTTTGATAAACATTCTTCTCTGATTTGTAACAATAACATTTTTCTATTGTTTTAGAAAACTAATAGGTTTGGTTTCTTTGTTTAATGGAATATCAACCTTCATGGGTTATTTAATAGCAAAACCAATCTTGTATAAGAGTAGTCGTACTATCTTAACTGGGGCGATGAGTGGGTTCATACCTTTCCCAAGGGTATTAGTCTAAAGTGAACATCATAGTCTAACTGGAGTTCAAACTTGCTTACTACGATGTCACAGTCCAGCACGTTAACCCTTATGCCATGGAGACTCCCCATAGAAAACTAAGTTATGAGGGGGGGTCATAATCTTTGCAATCCGAAAAAGATTTCTTTCCATTATGCCACGGGACCCCCTCCTCAGGATTACAAAATTCAAATGAATTATACTCCTTAAACTTCAGGGCATCCTGTCGTGGTATAATGGTTAGCAAGCTAGTCTGTTAGTCTATCCATTACTACTGAATAGTGAGTTTGATCCTCACTGGATGCCCCATACTTGTAATCTTGTGTCACTTCCTACCCCGTGGTGGATGGGTTGGGTAAATACCTACACTCCTTATATTTTATCTGAATCCAGTAAAATCTAAAAAGGATATTTTTACTTGGATTTAAGAAGAAGAAAGACACATACAAGAAAATCCAATTGGCTTAACTTACGTTTAAAAATCACTTAGCTGAATCAGTTTCGGCAAGAAATGGTCTTTTCTTCTGTATATGTAGAGTGATATCCCCCCTGTGTGTTGTCTGAATGGACTGGTCTGCCCTTCGAAGAATGGGCATAAATAAAGAGACGAGAGGCGACCATTGGCAATCGGTCGACTGACGTTTGAACTACTTACAAAGTCTTACGTACTTTATACCTTCAAGTTAATTCTGTTAGCCGATGTCCCTTCAAATATTAACAGTTAGTTTTTGTTTTGTTATAGAGAGTTTTTAAAAGAATGTAAATATTACACAAAACAAAAAGCTTTTTATTTGATAACATAGACCATGTAGGGACCGCAAAGAAGTGCCATACAGATAAATAACTAGTCAGGTGAGATTCTCAAATTAGCCATGCATACTTTATTATTTTATTTACATATTTACAAAAGGGGTGTGGCCCAAAATGGTGTACAAGTTCTTTATATAATGTATTGCATATAATAAACTTTTGTTCTAATGGTACATTTGTTTTTTTTTTATATTCTCGAAAGACTATTGTCAGAGATTCATTTTCAGTAACAGCACATGAAGATTTCAGCACATTTATTTTAAAAACTCAAATTAGTAAAACCTAAAAATAATGCCATCTAAAGTAACATTTTTTTTTTAACAGAAAAGTATTCATCAATCAATCAATCAGTCTAGATTAATTATAAATGCATTTTGTATAAAATCCAACCTTTATGACAATAATATTAAATCCTTCAAGAGTGCCATAACAAGAGCCTATTATACATATATATATATATTTAATATACCAAACGTGTTGGTAAATCCTCGCGGTAAGAAAAAACCCAGCAAATAGTTTGATTGTAAAAATATGCTATCAAACATTACCCGGGGAGAAAAAATTTTTGGAAAAAAGAAAAGACCAAGATAATCGTACCAACCAAAAATAATCTATTGGTACAATATTTGGCCAAAAGAAAAAACAATTTATATGTATATATATATATATATATATACAAGATATATATATTCATACAAAACCACCAGGAAACTAAAGCTAATAAGTAAAAAGTGCTCAATACCTAAGTAGAGCAAATAATAAAGATAAATCTAAATTAGATTTATCTTTATATATATATATATGTGGAGAAACTTTTTAAAGAAAACAAACACAGGATGTCATGAACGATGGAAATTCATGACATCCTGTGTTTGTTTTCTTTAAAAATGTTCTCCACATACCGTTGGATTAATTTCCTCATCTTACTTCCATAAAATATATATGTGTATGTATGTATAATAGGCTCTTGTTATGGCACTCTTGAAGGATTTAATAGTATATATATATATATATATATATATATATATATATATATATATATATATATATAGAGAGAGAGAGAGAGAGAGAGAGAGAGAGGTTTGGAGGTTGGATTTAAAGGCTTATCACAACGTAAAGAAAAGGATGGCAACGAGTATGTTGTTTATTTACCTGTGTTATTTCCTTAATATTTCGGGATGATATATCCCTTCATAAGACTTTGGAGCCCAGTAAAGGGATGTTCACGGCTGCTTGTATTAATCCATACTTGTGTGTGGTGTGTTTCTGTATTTGTTTTTAGTGTTTAAATGCATTAATATTCTTAGATGCAGCATCACATCGTACTCCAATCACATACTTTTTTTTTTTTAAACAGGAAAGCTGGTTTTATAAAATGCTGTTGTGACAAAATTCAAACGTATGAATCTTTTTTTCTAGTGTTTCTATCTGTCATTTGTTGTTGGTCTGTGGTTATGGGATTCCGAAGTCTTCTGATGAAGTGATATTTCATCCCAAAATATTAAGGAAATATTAAATAACACAGGTAAATGGACAACATACTCGTTGCCTTTTGACCCTTCGCATTGTGATAAGCCTACAAAACCAAACTCTAAACCAAATTATAAAATTAATATATATATATATATATATATAATATATATACACATACATACATACACACACAAAAAAATACAAAGTGTGGCTCAAAAGAAAGTTTACACTTTTATATGTTTTATGACACAATAAATCAGGGTCGGTTTCAATGGCTATAAGATCCCCAAGACTTTTACCCTATGAATGTTAATAAACAAAAACAAAGTATTTTCTCACAAAGACCCCCTTCAACATTTTGAAATGGATTGTCATTGATACCTTTCAAGAAATTGATAATAACAAGGATCTTTGTCAGAAATTCCTGTCAGTGATAGAAATTACAAAAAAAAAAAAAAGTGAGGCATGCTGGGAAAATTTGTTTTGAAAATTTGCATAATTAACCTAACTGGTATTTCATCCTTCCATTTTTCATATTGAAAAATATTAATTCTTGAAAAGAGAAGAAAAAAAAATGCTAACCTACTTTTGAGCCACCATAACAAAGAGTACAAGAGAATACCAAAGAAAATTTGGTTTCTGAGATTTAAAAAAGCAAATACAACGAAACACAAATGAAAATGGTACATAATCTTTTTTTGTGATACTAATATTACAAATTAGACCTTTTCCCATCACAGGAGTCAATTCTGTTTATATATTAAAACACGACTTGCATATATTAACATTCAAAGAGACCCAGATTTTTTTCTCTCAAATTTTGAAATCAGTTTCATTGAAATGCCATTTTTAAAAAATGTCTTTTTAAAAGGTCATGGGATTAATTATATAAATATCCTGATTTTGAGACAATTGTTTTCAAGGGTTTTTTTTTTATAAATGGGTGAAAAAAAAAAAAAGTGAGGCATGATGGGAAAAATTTTTGAAAATCTGAATGATTAACTATTTCACTCTTCAATTGTTCATATTGAGAAAATATTAACAATTCATGACATTAAATAATTCTTGAAAAAAAAAAAAAAAAAAAATTAGTGAAGCATGATGGGAATTTTTTTTTTTTTTTTTAATTTGAATGATCAAACTAACCAGCGTTTCATTCTTCAATTGTTCATATTGAGAAAATATTAACAATTCTTTAAAATACATTAAACAATTCTTGATAAAGCAACAAAAAAAAAAAAGAAAGAAAGAAAAGCAAATAGCAATTTATAAGCACAAATGAATGGGAAAAAAATGCTTGTTCATTCATCAGCTCACAAACCAAAGCGCGCGCACACACGCAGGTCAAGCACAAAAGCATCTATTTATCATTCTAATTTTTTTTTAATGTACGATACGAAACCCGATATGCAAAATATCATCCCCCACCCAAAAAAAAAAAAAAATTAATGAAATACTGAAAACCCTCATTATAACAAATTTCAACTTTAACAAATTTGTTGATTATCCAAACTGATTTAGGATTTACCAAATTCGATAAATGTGGCAAACACATGGATTATAAACTAATGGCCATCTCCCATAACCAGTGAACCTGGTGCCCGGCAGTGTGACCAACAACAAAGGGTCAAAGATGAGCAGTCTCGCAATAGGTGTGAGAAATGGTCACATGATAGTTGTAGATTTTGAAAAAGATTAAGAAGTTAATGAGCTACTGGCAGAGTAACAAAGAACAAGTTAAATTTGGGGGGTAGTAAACCCTCCCCGGCCTCATTGTGGGTAGGCTACCTTCCTTGTTTTTGAGAACGGTCCAAAGCGAGGTTGATAAAACGAGTGGTATTTTTCTTTGACCACATGTCTGACTTTTTCATGCAAGATTAAGGTCAACAGGTTTATCTGACCTTGATATAGGCGACTTAACCTAGGTCACACTATTTTAATTAAATTTGACCTGTGAAGCATTAGGAAGTAAAAGTAAAGTCGACAGAGTGGCCTTTTGTTGGTATCAGCCAGACAGCGAGGGAGTCACAAACACTAAACCAGGTAGACAGTTTTTGTATCTGAGGTGGGGTGCCACACCTACCATCAGTTCTCAACGCTGATGGCTGAGTTGGCAAGGGCTGGTGTTGAACCCAGAACCTTACAGAAGAGGTGCCTTAAAAACAAAAGTAAAGTTGGCGGAGTAGCCTATTGACAGAATCAGCCAGATAGCGAGAGAATCCCCTTTTCACAAGTGCTAAACCAGGGAGATTGTTTTTGCATCTGAGGTGGGGGGGGCACACCTATCATCAGCTCCCCACTTTACTACACAAATCCAAGCTGTGTTAATGATGCACTGAGTTGATAGTACTGAACTCAGAATCTTGTGGTTCCTAGGCGGATACCTTCCTAGTTTTTTGAGAACGGCCCAGAGTGAGGTTGCAACACTGATAATAAAACAAGTGGTATTTTTCTTTGACCACATGTCTGACTTTTTTCATTTTCCTGGTGTCATCTGTAAATGAGCTGAATGTTTATGAATGAAATTCAAATTAATATTTTACTGGATAGACTTTGTCATAACAATGATGTAACCAGCTATGTGAGTGTCTCTCTAATGGACAAATATTAAAAAAGTTTTAAAGTAAAAAGTTTGTAGTTGTGATATTAGCCATGATAGTGTAAGATACAAGTGAAAATCCAGTGAAATGCCAAGATTAAGTATGATTTCTTTGTTTAATGGCATATCAACCTTCAAGAGTTATTTAATGCTAAAGCCATCCTTGTAGAACAGTTGCGGTATTATTTAACCAATAGCTGGAGGGATGAAGGGTTTCATACCTTTCCCAAGGGTATTAGTCTAAAAGTGAGCGTAATAGCACAACTGGAGATCGAACTCGCTTACTATGATGTCACAGTCCAGCACGTTAACCACTACATTACAGGGACTCCCTGTGAAATGCAAAATTTTCTGATTTACTGAATGAAAAGAAAACCTTGGGTATAATAAATTTTTGGCTTTAACATCCCCACCCCCACAAAAAAAATAAAAAATTTGTTTATTACAGTGAAGGTTTACAGTATAAAAATTTTTAAAAATATATGTAGGCTTTTAAAAGCCAAGTTGTAGTGAATGGCAAAGGTCTTATGAATCTTTTTTTTTTCTTTATAAAAAAAAAAAAAAAAAAAAAAGATGCAGATAAACTTTTTCTTCTTCATAATTTATTAAAGATTCTTTAAAATTGGTGGGAAATCGACAAATAATCTCAAGAGTGTAAAATGCCAAGGAGAGAAGCATAGCCCCAATAACGGGTCTGGTGGGGAAAATACAAATATATAATTGATATGTATAAAAAGTTAGGGAGGGATCTAAAAAAGGAAAGGACTATGTTCATGGCCTTGTAACAATTACGGTTGATGAGAATTCACAATGAGAAAGCTGAATGAACATTAGGGTAGGTTGATTTTTCACTTTTTTTTTTTAATTTTAAATTCTCTCCAATTTTGATACCAGGGAAATATTGTTGAGAAAAAAAGAACATAGCACAAAATTTCTAAGACAAAATGTAGTGCTTTCTTTTTTTTCTTCATTTTATCCCACATAATATACAGTAGGGTAGGTTGATTTTTCACTCTTTTAAAAATTTCAAATTCTCTCAAACAGTGAAAGTTGTGTATTGGCATAATGAATACTGATACCAAAAACCAGATCTCTTACTTGCACCATTGTTTGAGGAAATAGCATCAAAGATCATCAGATAAAAATTGCTTAGAAAATTTAGCAATTTCAATATTTAAAACAGATAAGGTTGTCATTTTAAACGAAGCGAATAAAATATAACTAGAATTCAAATTGAAAATATGTCCCTCCATCACCACCAACTCCTTTCATATGCTGAGTTTTAATTAATAATTAAGCTGTAACAGTGAACATTTTAAAAGATTGAAATCTATTTCCTCAAACGAAGGCAAAGTTTTGAAGAAAAATATTTCGTGTGGTAATTCTTTGTTAATTTGCAACTTTCGCCACATGGAAGACATTACAGTTCCAAAATCGACCTACCCTAAGTCAAACATTAGTTTTGATTTTCTTGAAAGATTCCATGTACACAAGCCCATAATTTATGACATCTGAATATTATATATTTACTAGCATAGCCTGGCACAAGGCTACAAGTGTGGAGAACTCAAAGGAATAATAGTCTTTGAGATTTTTTTTGGTAACTATTACTTCACAAATGTTTTATAGAGATATTTACTGGATTTAGCCTAGTCTGGCACAAGGGAACTAATGTAGAATTGAGTTGGTTTTACAGCACTTCAAACCCTGTTGGGTTATTTAATGCTAAGGTCTTTTTTTTTCAAGCATTTATATGGTTTCAAGTTACTATTCCTCTTTAATAATAATCATTTCTGATCTAATATTAATTTCTGAAAAGATCTATTTACCCTATAGAGGTTATCCTAACAGGTACTACCACTCCAAGTCAGTGGACCTGGAAGTAATAGCAATGAAGGAACATTTTGTAAGCAGGATCTGACACAAGGTCAATTTTTAAGAGGATTTTAACAGATTGGTCTTCAGAAAAACTCTGAATTCAAATCACCATACCAAGGTTAAAGAGTGCAGTCACCCATAGCTGGAGGGAGAATAATTGGATTCATACCTTTCCCAAAGGTATTAGCACTATGTGAAATGCAAACAGCCTCGTCCAAGATTTGAACTCGTTTCTCTGAGTCCATTTCATGTGGTGATTAGTATTACAAAACAAACAGCTCCAATAAAGGAGTATACCATGCTCCCTGGAGTCTTAGAACTGGAGCCTTACTATCAGATGCATATCCAGGACAAACATTTTTCAAAGGGGGGGGGGGTCTTATCCCTCTGTGTATTCTAACCCCCACCAACAGAACTGAACTAGTGTCAGGTAGCCAGTAATGGTCAAACTCACTACATAGTCAGCTTGTGGCAGATGAAGCAAGGCTTTGTAAATAAAATAAAAAGTTGGAAAAAAAAAAAAAAAAAAAAAAATGAATGAAATAAATAAATAAAATGTGGACGGTTGAGGAGAAAGAAAGAAATCCTTTGTACAGAGAATTTTCTTTTTAAAATGATAAATTCTGTCATGAAGAGAAGAAGCCAAATTTATTTTTAAAAGTTGTAGAATAGACAAAGAGAATTGAATTTAACAATAAAAAGGATTAGACTAAAAATACAATGCTCTCTGATCTTAAGCATACACTACTGACCAAACGTTTGGGACCACTCTGAATTGTTTCTCTAAGTTCATAAAAAAAAGGCTAATTTTGCATATTTGAATAAATAAATTCACCTATTATGTACAGGGTGGTCAGAAAGTAGATTGCCTCTCATCCCACTCATGAGAGTATGACACAAAGACATTTTTATGTGGGCCCACCCACAAGCTGAAGCTCATGGGTGGTAGTCACAAAAAATGTGTCGATCCCGTCGGTATTGCGCCTCAGGCGCTGGGCAATAAACCCAGCACTGCCCCTTTAAATCAAGGGGGCAGGATCAACGCTATTAATTTTACTTTACTGGTCCAGCGGCCGAAGCTCACTGGACCCCCCGAGTGGGGAAGGAAAGTATTATCACCCCCTACAGAAATATAATTCCTAATCGATCAACTACAATTACATGAGATAACCCACTGGAAATGAAATAAATAATAATATAATTTTCAATTGTAATTAATAATATTATATATTATATTATTAAAAAATAAAAATTAATGAAAAATAAAACAATATGTAAGGGTGATAAGACTTTCGGACCACTCTGTACATGCAAATGTTTACATAAAATTTAAATAAATTTTTCTACAAGCATTATAAATTTATTTGCATATCACAACTGGAGGAGATCAAACTCACTTACTATAATGTCTCAGTCCAGAAAGTTAGCACAGGGACTCACAGCGAAATGGAAAATTTACTTATATACTGAATGAAGAGGAAAACCTTGGATATAACAAATCTTTGGACATTTTATTACAGCCTGATACTTTTTCTGAACTATTGAGCCGTTCAGAAAGTTTAGAGGGGAAAAAAAAAATATCAATGTGGTCCAAAACAATTGGTCATTAGTGTAAATGCTAGTGTCTATTTGAAGTGAGCACATTCCTGCACTCACTCCAAACAAACTAGTGTAAATGCTAGTGGGTGACACCATCATTCTAGATAGATTGCACAGATACTACCCTCTGATCCTAAGCAGAAGTGTCAATCCATACATAAGTAATCGTATCAATTTTTTTAAAATGGTAGCTATGTAAATAGCTTTTAGATAACCTTTAATATCTACCTCAGATGCTAATATACCCCATCAAATCAAAGGATACAAAACTTGAAACTCTAATCAAGTTAAGACTCATCCATAATGAATTAAAGAAGTACATCAGACCAAGATGGCCAAAGACAAATGCTTTTTATTGTATTGATCGTTCTCGAGGGCTACACACGCAACGGGGGGGAGGGGAAAGAGTACCTGTAAATACTGCATGTGGCTATAAATGCAGAGGTTTTGCTCCTTGATCGGGAAACAAATTAAAAGAGCAAACTACAGTCATCAAACGAAAAATCAAAAATCAAGGAAGGAAACATACGTTTTTAGATAAGTTTTTTTTCTTTTTTTTTTCTTTCAAATTTAATATTTAAGAGAATATATTTAGAAAGCAAAGTCAGTTTACAATCTGACAAAATAATAAAATTTTAAAATAAGTCTTTTTTCTTCAATCTAAAAATATCTATTACTAAAATTTTCATGTTATGTATACAAGGTGTGTCAAAGAGTATCAAGATTTTTTTGGACTTTTTGACACCTTGTATTCTGAAAAAATAAATAAAAATAACATTCCATTCATATCTTGGTAAATACAGCTTTAAACTTGGTACTTTTTTGACACACCTTGTATTCTGAAAAAAATTAATGCATGGAACATTTTGTTTTTACCCAGTAGTTTCATAAAGCCGGTTCTGGCATAGTAGAAGGGAAAGGTAATATGACAGGTTTTAATATTCAACACCGTGTCTTTTGATACAGCTACCTTTAAAGTATTTTACCTCAAAGATGACACTTCAAGATTCATTTTCTCCATCACTTTAATATTATTACTGCAAAGGATAGAGATGAAGATTTCAACTTTTTTTTTTTTAGTTTGTTTTTATTTTTAAAAATGTTTGCAAGACTATATATCTAAGAATGCAATTGGTTATGAGCAATAGTTTATCTATCTCTATATTTATCTAAGGATCTACTTATTTATGTATGATAACGTGGGAGGTTTGTGCTCTCTGAGCTTCCATAGTATTTACTAAAAAAAAAAAAAAAAAAAAAGCAAAGTTGTTGTGGTGGCCAAAAGTCAGTATCAGCCAGACAGCCAGGGAGTCTATCTCCTTTTCACTAGCACCAGACCAAGGAGATTGTTTTTTGCGTCTACCATCATTACTTTACCACACAGATCCCTGTGCTACTAATATGCTGAGTTGGTGAGGGCCGGCATCAAACCAGGAACCTTGTGGTTTCTAGCCGAACGCTCTACCGACTGAGCTAACCCGGCCCTAATAGTAGTATAGCAAAAACTATGGAATTAGCTCATTTAGAGGATGTTCACCATGGTTTTGTATTTAGCAGTAAATAACCTAATAACAAAATGCATTCAGCATGGTTTTGTATTTAGCAGTAAATAACCTAATAACAAAATGCATTCACCTTGGTTTTGTATTTAGCAGTAAATAACCTAATAACAAAATGCAAAACATTTTTATTTGGAAGAAAAGGAAACAGAAATCAGATTTTCTACTCCTTGAAAAAAATAAATGAATAAATGAATAATTTTTTTAAATTTATTTTTTTAAAAACAAAAAAAGAAAGAAAAACAAAAAAAAAAAACTCTTCTAAAAAGGTTTTAAATGAGATGACACTAAGCTCTTTACTCAAAAATTGAAGTTATTTAACCGACCTACCCACAGGGGGTCGGATATGAAGCAAGATCTTTTTTATTGTGGGAAACCCACACATACATGGGGCCAGTGACAAAAATTGTCCAGTTTCTTCAGCTTTCACCTATAATCACCTTTAATCTTGACCTGACCCCTTTAAGTGTAATGGAGTGGTGTTTGTCTGAAAGGGGCTGGTCACTGAAAGATGATATTGGCCTTCATTGCCAATAGGGAGGAGAAATTAGAGAAATATTGGACAGGATGACAATGAAGTTTAGCTTCCTAAAATAAAGGTGTAGCCCAGGAGGTATTTCAATAACTTTGATATAACTGGTAGATATTAAGGGATCCAGTTGACATCTTAAGCTTTTACTTAAAATATCCACATCAGATTAACTTGGTAATTTTCTTTTTAAAATCAACTATGATCAATTCTATTTGTACCACAAAATAAATGAGTATATAACATTACTACCACTATCCCATAATATGTTACATTAAGTGTATGAAATATACATGCAAATGTAACAAGTATTATGGGACAGATAGCATTATTTATCTTGTAATAGTTAAAAATAAACAGCTAGTTTAGATTTAAGTAGTAACAAGTATTTTTTTGTTTTAAAGAAATTTTCAATCTCCTTAATTAAAAAAAAAAAAAATAATTTCCTGTTCTAATCAAATAAAAAATTTTTTTTTTAAATAAAATAGAAAGGAAACTGATAGACTTTTAAAATTTAGAAAATAATTTTTTTTTTTAAATCAGGTTTCACACGATTTTTTTTGGCTTCAGAGCAAATGGATGATAAATTTATTGTGATTAAAAATTCATTTTTCTCTTAAAATTAGTTATCGAGTAAAAACATTTTTTTTTGGCTTTTAGATTTAAAAAATATTTTTTAATAAAATTAAGTTTCTCTGAGAACAGATAGCAGTTTCTTTTTTTTTTTTTTTTTTTTTTTAATTAAACAATTAAAAATTTTGTAAAATACAAAGTTCAAATTAAAAAAAAAAAACAACAAAAAAACAAAGCTTTTTAGAGAATATACAGCAAAGAAAATAGCTGTATAACAGGTTACTTACTAAAGTTTCAAAGGGATTTATTTCCAAAATGAATTTGTTGATGTCACTTTGTACTGGGTGGTCCAAAAGTATTATCACTCCCACATATTGTTTTAACTTTCATTATTTTTTGTTTAAATAATATTTATACATATATATATATCATATTTAAGTAATGTAATTATTTTACCTAAAAAAAAAAAAAAAATAATTAAAAAAATTTAATTTGATTATTTTCTAGAATTTCAGGCTGTATTATGTTACTATTTTACCCCAAACCCCAAAATACGTATGGGTGACAAGACTTTCGAACCACTGTGTACAGTAAAACAGAACTAAAATACACTCTAAAATGGTGTAAACATTTCTTTTGACAAAAAAACAAATGTCTAATCCACTACTCTGTAATATAAGTTTTTTTTCCTTTCTCCCAGGCTTAATTACTAACCACCTATATCAGTGATTTTTCACAACCATTTTTAAACAAAATAAAAAAATTTTTTTTAAAAAAAGCCAGTTTTAGTAGCAATTATCAAAAACACATAAAACAATGACTACAGCAAAATCTAAATAACTACTGCTTATTGCAGATTTTAGCACATGAGCAAACTGAATGCGAGTAAAGGATGCAGTGTGAAAATGCGTAGATAGCTGTTACAAGCTGGGAGCCAAGTTACCTACTGTCGGGTTAAAGAACGAGTATCTTTAGCAGAGGAGCCAGGCCACACACTCCAATATTCACAAAATGGTGAAACAATTACATAAGTTATTATTGCTGCAGTCACAGAGGAGTAGTAATTACAATAATAAACAAAAATAAAAAACAAAATAAACAAAAATAAAAAGGCATATCAAAAGATTTTTTGTTTTTGTTTTGCAGAAAAAAAAAAAAAAAGCTTCACAGAAGAAGAAGTCACAATTACACAAACAGCATAACACCATTTTGCACCCACCATCTCTTTCCATCCATTTTTTTATAATATTGGATGATTACTACCTTTATAAGGTAAAAAGATTAAACAACAAACAACATACACGTTTCACCCTATGTGGAGGGAGTTCATATATATATATATATATATATATATACACACACACATATCTAAATACTCTAGAGAAAAATATCTGAATCTGACCATACATTCAACTTTTCTTTTCTTTTTTTTTCAGAATTCAGTAAAGATCCTTTGAAATGTTCAACTCTTCAGGAAAAAATATAAAAAAAATAATAATAATTCAAAGAATCTTGTGTTGTCAATTGCAGTAAATAAGTTGGTTGTGATATTTCTGTTACAACTAAATTTCTAATAAAAATATGTCTGCATCCCTAAGGAATAAAGAAACTTAAAATGCTTGAACATTAATGAGTTAGAAAAATGTGGCTGGCTATAGCAATTATTTTAAACTTAAAAAAAAAAAATTTTTTTTTTAAATTGGATAACTTGCTTTATATCATTGGTCTCAGATAGAAAACCATTTTGGTAACCAATATTTTCCTAAAATTAAAAGTTCATTTTTCTATTTTATTTATTTTTTTTTTTTTTTTTTTAGTCACAATAAACTTTTTATACTAGTTCACATACTTCCAGAAATGTACTGTCACTATGCTAGTGTGAGCGTATATGAGAGAGAGAGAGAGAGATCCCAACTTATATACTGCAATTGGAAATAACTTTTTGCACCCCTCCCCCATGAAAACAGTTCATAAAAAGTGATCACTACTTTGAGAAGAAAAAAAAATGTATCTGTTTAAAAAAAAAAAAAAATTTTTTTTTAATTTTCTTCTCATTGTCTTAAATAAATTTTTTTAAATTTTGAATTCGTCTTTAAACATCTATGATACAGTTCACCATTGGTTGTGCAGGACTAACATTGTTTTGTTTACCATTAAGGGTGCTTGAATCCGCAGCAGCAGCAGCAGCAGCTGCAGGAGTATCGCTTATAACAGGAGTAGCACTTTCTTTTGCTTGAGATTCTGTATCGTCATTGTTTTCCGAGGAGGGTAACTCCGAACTGTGTCCTGCCTCATCCGAGTCTTTGCCTTCACTGTCTGAGCGTTCATTCTCAGGAATCACTTGCAGAGGGTACCGACGGCTGGTTTTCGATCCAGCGCTATCTTCAGATTCAAAGACATCATCTGCATACTCATTGAGCAATCTTCTTGGGTCGGTAAATTCGCTTGCCACGCAACGAGAGGGGCTGTCTTATGCCATTGCTGGATTCTGACATTGTTTGCAACGTCTCGTAGGTGTTTCTCACAGGGTGGAAATGATGCAGGACCACATATGAACTGTCTGCATCATCTACAAAAAAATAAAATAAAATAAATAAAAATTGATAATTAACTTTTAAAGACTCAATACATTTTTTTTAATATCTGTATTCAGTAGAAAGTTAGTATCTTTTTTTTTCTATAAAAAGGAATATTTATTTATCAATAATATCGTTAACCTACTTCAAATCAAAATTATCGAATGTTTCATATTTTCAACCTTTCAAAAAATAATTTTTTTTTTTTAATAGGCATATATAGGTAAAAAAAAAAAAAAAAAGGTTATATACTGTCTTGGGCACTTCATGTGGTTTAATGGTTAGCAGCCAATTAATAGCGAGTTTGATTCTCACTGGGTGCCACATACTTCTGGCTTTGTACCACATCTAAGCTTAGTAAATAATCATTATAGGTTGAACTTGCACAAAAGTGTCAAAATTAGGGTGACCCAGAAAAAACAGAACCCACGCATTTTGTAATAAAACTTAATTTTAACTAGGGGGTTTAGGGTTAGGGTTGGGGTTTAAGGTTAGTTTAATGGGAAAATAAATAATTTGGGTTCTGTTTTTTCTGGGTCAGCCTAATTTTGACACTTTTGTGCAAGTTCAGCCTCATTATATACCAACTTTCAAAACAATCATTACAATTAAAATGTTAATGTAACAAAAGTTTTTATGCATTGTCATTTCTTTTTTTTCTTTTTTTTTAACCAAGAGAATTGTTCCATTTTTTTAAAAGTTTAAATATCTTAGATAAAGATAAAAAAATTTAAAAAAATATTTTGGAAATTAAATGTTTCTCATAAATCGGTATTCTTTATTTTAACTCTTTCTAGCTAGAAAAATGAAGTCTTAAGACTGAACAACACGTGTCAAGCAAGTCCTTATAGAGATGCTGCTGCTGCTGCTGCTGCTGGTATTAATGAGGTCAAACACCATGAAAGAGATGGGGGAAATGGCTAGTCAAATTTAGGGTTTTTAGAAGGAGGTGTTTGTAATAGAATATTATTTCCAGGTGTCTTCAAGGTCTGAAAACAGAACAAACAATGGAGCAACTATACTTTTTTTTTATCACAGGTAAAGGTCTGTTTCCCCCTCACCCTTGTACTGCCAAGTCTTAAACTAAATACAGAGGAAGCAGACCCAGACACTAAAGTGATTTCCCCCCCCCCTACACACACAAGGACTGGGAAGATGAATACAAAGGGAGTTGGGAGAAGGAGATTTTTTTGTTGAAGGGGAACGTAGTTTTAAGGCCAGGAAGGAGGCGGAAGACACAAAATGACTAGAAGACATTTTCTTTATCCCATCTTCCCATAAAAGTAAAAAAAAAAAAAAGGACATTTTTGTGTTGACAGGAAATGGGAGTTAAAGTCACTTTCTTTTTTATTTGGATTTTTTTGCTTTTTTCTTGTTTTTTGTTTTGCTACAACAGAAATTATATATTAAGAGAGAAGTGACAGTTTCTAAGTAGTAGGTATTTTAGTAAATACAAAGTACATAAAATCACTAATTATACAAGGTGTGTCATAAAAGTATCGAGATTGAAGCTGTATTTACCAAGAGAGAAATGAACAATGGAATGTTCATTTTTTTTTCAGCATACAAGGTGTCAAAAAGGACAAAAAATCTCAAAACTTTTTAACACACCTTGTATGCGTGCACACACACACACACGAGAAAAAAAATAACCCAACCCGTTCACAACCGGTAGAATTTGACAACATCACAAGTAAGGGACATCACATACACAATTTCAGAATTGCTTATTGATGGAAAAGTGAATAAAAGTGATGTGGCTTTTCAGTTTTTAGGGTTTAATAACAATGATAATAATAAGGCGATCCACCAAGAATTGTGCAAGAAAACTAAATTTTGACCATACAACAAAATGGTATATGCACAAACCAGAATGTGTTCTTAAGAATGAAACACAAAAAATTTTCTGGGCCTTTGAGATAAAGACAGATCACCTTATCCCAGCCAGAAGAGCAGACCTAGTATTGATTAACAAGAAAAAGAGAACTTGTCAACTGGTAGATTTTGTAGTTCCAACAGATCACAGGGTGAAGATGAAAGAAAGCGAAAAGATAGACAAATACATGGACCTTGCTAGAGAATTGAAAAACTGGGAAATACAAGAGTAAAAGTGATACTAATTGTAATTGGTACACTTGGAATGGTCTCCAAAAGTTTAGGAAACAGACAAGAGGAAACTGGAAATCAGACAAAGAATTGAGACCATCCAGAAACAGCATTGTTGAGATCGGATAGAATACTTATAAGAGTTCTGGAGACCTGAGGAGACTTGTAACTCAGACTCCAATGAAAGACCATCAGCTTACACTGGTGTGAAACTCACTCAATAATAATGAAATTATTACATACAATGCTTAAGTACACTACAATTAATCAAAGGTGCATGTATAGTACATAGTAAAAGTAAGTAAAGTCGACAGGGCGGCCTAAAGTCGGTATCAGCCAGTCAGCGAGGGAGTCTATCCCCTTTTCAATAGCGCTAGACCATCGAGATTGTTTTTTTAGCATCTGAGGTGGAGTGCCACACCTACCATCAGCTCCTTACTTTACCGCACAGATCCCTGTGCTACTCATACGCTGAGTTGGCGGGGACCGGTATCGAACTAGGAACCTTGTGGTTTCTAGCTGAACGCTCTACCGACTGAGCTAACCCGGCCCAGAATAATGTACAAATGTCAGGAAAATGAGCAGCTTATATGTGCGTGTGTGTGGTGGGGGGGATATCAGGTATAGTGTTGTCGAATTACAGGAAGCATGGAGGTTTTGAAGGATGCAGTATTTCAGCAACTAATAACTGATGCAGGTAGTTTGTTCCATGATTTAAAAACTTTGAAATCTGATTCAATTTTGCCACAAATACACTGTAGATTATTAATACAAAATATCTAAACTGGAAAGGACACTTTAGAAAATTGAAGTAAATGAAAAATAAAACTTCTTTTAAAGAAAAATTTAGGAAAAAAAAAAAAAAAAAAAAAAAAGATTTAAAAATCTACCTGCCTCAGGGTGAGTAAAGAAGGTAAAATAAATTGCAAGGTCCCAGAGTGTCCTCCTCCAGTAAGGGGGTAAAGGCTGGGTTTGTTGCCCACTACTTGAGGCTCCCTCAATGGACCAAGCCTGTTTTTTTGCACTGGATATGGGCAAATAGTAAGGGCAGACTGGGTTCTTATTAAGGCAACCAGTCTAGAAGGAAAACTCTGAATTCAAACCAGTTTTACTCTGCTTAAAAATTGACTTTGTATCACATCCTGTCTATTATGGAGGCTTTGAGTAAATATATACTCACACGGGACCCCAAATTAAACTAGATCTTGCATTGAATTTGCCCTCAGAGGAAAATGCTCTAAACAAAAAACAATGGTAATATGAGTCAGAGATGCTGATAAGTATGCGTCCTGCGTCCCTGACGCAGTAAAATCATATCCATGCGCCCCAGTGTTTTTCCTTTTTCTTCCCGCACCATTTCAAGTTAACTGTAAATACATTTCAATAGTTTCTTAGAAATGAATTACACAGGATAGGTTACAAGGTAGGAGTTAGATGGCTTTAGTTGGAACCCATAAATTTTCCCATGGACTCATTCAAAGGACACAAGTAGTGAGGAGTTCACTAGCACTAGAGCAGAAGATTATTTTAGCATCCGAGGTGGAGCTCCTCACTTTACTGCACAGATCCCAGTGCTACTCATACACAGAGTTGGCAAGGGCTGGTATCGAACCTGGAATCTTGAGATTCCTAGGTGGACGCTCTACCAACTGAGCTAAAATAATTACTAAAAAAAAAAAAAAAAAAAAAAGAAAGATGAATGGAATGTAGAGAAATTATTCCAAAAATTCAGAGACTGAATGAAATCATTCCCTGTGCACTGGAAATAGTTGTTTTGAGAATGCACAATAACATTTCCCCTGCTTTCTAATAATCATTTCCTGATATAGAAAACACCAAAGAAAATGGGATTTTACCATTTCCACACACAGGATGAAATTATCAACCCATACTGAAATCACAAAATTCCAGTTAGGATTATTTTTTATTTCTATAAATATTTCTTTAAAAAAAAAATGTTAATTATTTTATTCACTTGTGTGTGGGAAGTAGATTCATTATGAATGTCTGGTAAGAATGGATGAAGAAAAGGTTGTGTTGGGAAAACCTTATCAAATCAGAGAACATAACAGAAATTTTAGAACATATTAGCATCATCCTGCATGCAATAATAATTACACTAAATAAATATTCTTACTTTTTCTATGCAGAAAGTGTTTATTTCCCTAACTACTTATGCCTAAAGTAAGAGGCTAAGTAAAAAAAATAATGCCATTTCCTTTTGGACAGGTATAATTACCAGCACAGGAACATGTATCATACATCAAAATGAAGCTGATCCTCTGTGGATCACATCCCTACTTCTCCACAGTCACCGTTTCTCTCAATAGCAATGTTTCACCCATGAGAGCATGTATCCCTGCCCGTAAAATTCTGTTGACTGTTATTTGAGCCACATCTTCACTACAGATTTCCCTTCTTCGTCACTGGAATAATGTTTGCTTCACAAACACTCTTTCATGGAGTTAAAGAGAGGCAAATATTATTCCATACATTTGCAACATAGGCAATTAAGAAATACATACATACATACTATCCCGGATCAAAATTTGTGTTTGATACTGTCATATAGGATTACACACACACATCTATCTTTATAAAATTAAGATTCAGCATCATCAGGTCATGCTGACAGCATGGATACCCATGACACTTACTAATTCCATCCATCCCTATTAGTCATCACTCCTTGCAGGTCCTCTGCACAACATCCAGAATCTGCACAGAGATAGGGTTTTGCTGGTCAGCCCACACAGGTGTGTCCATAGGAGAATATCATGAGTTCATCCTTGCTTCTCCAGCAGTGTCTAGCATGTCTTGTTCATCTTACTGAAATTACCAGTATGTAATTAGCATATGTGGATTCCTAAGGCTCTCCCCCTTCTTCCTCTTTTGTTCTATTTCGCTAGTAGCACCAGGATCATTTGCGTTCAGCTAGATACCACCTTTACTCTTCATTGGCGGATGGTTTGGGTGATAGGAGGCAAGTGGTCATACAGCTTTTGGTGCATATCGCATAAATGTGTCCTGGCCTCCTGCCCTAAAAAAAAAACACTAAGCGGTGCCTGCTGAAAATCCAACCCATGCTACTTATGAACTCCCTAGATGTTTGAAGGTGTGATTTTAATTCAAAACAAAGGTCACAAAAAACAATCAAGACATTAAACAAACACAAATTAAAAAAAATCAGAATATTTAGATATTCTTTTTTTATTTTAATTAAGAAAGATGTCATGTCATTTTTAATTCCCAAAAATATTTTTTTCGGTATTTTTATTTTATTTTAATTTAAACAAACTGTAAAAAAAAAAAAAAAAAAAAAGAAAAAAAAAACCTTCAAAAAGTTAGGGAGTTCATAAGTAGCACAGGTCAGATTTTCAGCAGGCACCACTTAGCGTTTTTTAGGGTAAGAGGCCAGGACACATTTATGCAACATACACCCAGCTTTCTTCAAATCTTGGAAGCAACACCCCCCAAGAAAGCAGCTGTACGGCCACTTGCCACAAGATCGAGATTAAATGAATAAAATATCCTTAAAAATAAAAATTCTAAATAAGGTCAGCAACCAGCGTTACACCTACACGTAAGGATTGGAAATATTTGTACTAAAAACACAAGAGAATAAATATTTCCGGATATTTTTAACAACTGTTTCCTGACGCCAATTGAGGAAGTGGACAGATGTTTGTGACAAATATTCCAGCAAGCAACTATACAACGATAATCCAAAGGGCATTCCCAAGAACATATATATCCTGACTAAAAATAGAAAAGCAAAAAGTGAACTACGTCACCACCGACGTCACAATCCCCTTAGTTATTCACATCACATTCTCCATGATTCTATTTTTATCTAAATCTCAATAATTAAAAAAAGTTGCTACATATTTTTAATACCGTTGGCCTTATCTACATATTACTAACATGCAATTATATTTATTGGCAATAAGAAAAACACCCTCCGGGCGGTGTAAAAATTAATTTTCGAAAGATATTGCTTGGGGAGGGGGGGGGTAAAAATTCAATGTTAGAGGGTTTGTATCATAAGTAAGTAAAATCATCAAATTTATTAAAGATTGTTTTGCTAAGGTGGAGCACCATACATACCGTCAGCTCCCAGATGCTTTACTGCACAGATTAGATTACCCAAACTGAGCTACTCATGCACTAAGTTGGTAAGGATCAGTATCAAACCCAGAACTTTGCAATTCCTAAGTGGATGCTCAACTGATTGAGCTAAACTGATCTCTAGTAATAATAATAATCTTTTGTAAACAATTATAACTTCAAATAACTATTCTCCATCTATTAATAATGGAGATTCGCTTCCAGTTTTTGTTTGTAACAAAAATTACACCACTGCTTACATCACATTACCCAAAATCATCATAACATAGAATAAATACACTCAAAATTTGAACATGCAACATTAGACAGTCCTCATTGTTTTTTTAAAACAAGTTTTAATAAATACATGATTGGTATTATATATCTATATATAGTTTGTTTTATTTTAATACATATTTAAAGTTTACATTTCAAATTGTTTTATTTTTTAATCCTTTAATGAATTTGATGATTTTATTTACTTAGGGTACAAACTCACTGACATTGAATTTTTAACTGCCACCCCTCAGGCAATATGTTTCAAAAAATTATTTTTACATTGCCCGGAGTGCGTTTTTTATTTTGTACTAGTACAAATAATTTACATCTAGTAATATGGTTTCAATTATGAAGAGAACAAAAATTCATAATCATAAACATTTGATTAAGTTCAAAATCTGTTGTTTTATTGCCTAAAAAAAATATAGAAGCCATTTTGGATTTGGACCAGTGGGATTCAAATTAATTTAATTACAGCTTGGGTAATCTGATCTGGGCAGTAAAACATCTGAGAACTGATGATAGGTGTGGTGCTGCACATCAGCAAAACAACCTCCCTAGTCTAGCACAGGCAAAAAGGGTATAGACTCCCTCGCTGTCCGGCTGATACCAAAAATAGACCACTCTGCACATAGTATTATTACTAGCAGAAATATGTGCCCTATGAGCACAAGTATTTAAGTTTTAATGTAATATATTAAATTACAAAGACAACTATTTCTATATATATATATATATATATATATATATATATATATATATATATATATTGTAGATAATATGGGTGTTTTATTTCTAAGCAAATAGTGCTCAATATCACTGATAGACCGTTTATATTCGAGTTAAGGTAGCGTGGACATAGAGTCAAAACCTGGTTACTGACAGTTTCTCACCTATGTGATCTTCAGACCAATCACATAGGCGAGAAACTGTCAGCAACCAGGTGTTGACTCCATGTCCACACTACATTAACTCAAATGTATATATATATATATTTACCCAACCCCTCCTCACAAGCAGGATGTGACACAAGGTCAATTTCTTGTAAAGATGGGAGACTCTAACAAAATAAAATACGAAATGACCAAGACGTGCAGTCATTGTACTATTACATATAAGGATTGGAAATATTTGTCGTGTAACACCAAGAAAATATTTCCTAATATTTTTTAACAAGTGTTTCCCCCAGAAATCAATTGAGAAAGAGGAAGGATGTTTTGTTCTTTCGTAATTTAAAACAAATAAAGGATAGGCAAAAGGCCAATGACCAGAACAGAAAATATACCAGTAAAAATAAAAATATAAAAAAAAACTCAAAATATAAAACATTAATATTTCATTAGTCTAATTTCTTTTCTACATTGATTAATTTTTTCTTGTACTTTTTATGAATATGGTATTTAGTGTCAACAACATACATTGTTGTTGTTTACCAATATATATATATATATATATATATTATATATATATATACACACAATCAAATATTAGATAGTATGGATTTAATATCTCGTTACTATTAGTTTCATGCTTACTGCAATCAGCAGACGAGACCTGTGAAAATGTTAAGTTTTTAATATTAAAAAAAAAAAACGGTGGTTTGTTTAGCTATTTTAGCATTGAGCACCTTTATATGCCAATACTTTTCTCATTCATTCTCTATTCATTCTCTATTATATACAGGGTGTCCCAGAAGTCATGTATTATTCAGGTTTTGAAAAACACCTTTAGTTATTTCAAAAACATATTCATAGATATTAATTGACACAATTAATTTTCTATCTCACAATTTGAGCATTTATTATAATTATTCTCAATAACAGTGATTTGAAATCAACAAAGGTGTATTTTTGAAAACCAGGATGGTGTGTAACTTCTGGGACACCCTGTGTAATATATATATATATACACACACACACACACATATATACACACACACACATATATACACAGAAATGCTGATAGGTACGTGTCCTGCGTCCCTGCTGCATAAAAATCCTACACCTCCTACATATCTTTTTTCTTTTTTTTTTTTTTTTTAGAGATGAAATAATTTCATAATATAACCTGAAATCTTAGAAAATCATTTAATTCTTAAAGATTTTTTTGAGCTAAAATAATTATATAACTTAACTATATATTAATACACATGTTCCTAAATCTTCCGTCCGTTATCATCCTGCAACACCCTATGCTTAAAAATGAGACCGTCCAAATTGTCCAAGATGAAATGCAAAAATTGCAAATCTTGATTATCTGGTGTTGCTTATCCACCGAATTCTTATTACTTATGAGTGTCGTCACCTCAGTTAAATAATGGACCATTTCGTTTTTATTATAAAGAAAAAAAGAGAATAAAAGGACATACTAAACAGAAAAAATATGATAAGAAAGAAAAAAAGTGAGATGGGGAAAGACAGAGAGGAGGTGAGCGCGCAGAAGTGATAATGTTAATCTGTTTCAATCAAACATAATGAAATGATGAAAAGAAGGAAAGAAATAAAAATAAAAACAGTGAGAGAGTTAAATCAAGATTATTATACTTTTTACAAATTGAAGCATTCGCAATAGCTCTTAAGAGCAGTCTTCCTGTCAATAGCTCTGCTGATGAGGCCTAATAGGCTGAAATGTACATACAGAGATTGATTTTTCTCAATTTGTTTAGCCTTAAATTTGAATAGGTATGCCCACCTAATTCATTAATTAACAATTAATTTTCAAAATTAGGTACGACTTCAATTAAGCATATATTCTCCCAAAAATAGCTCTTAAGTAAACATATCAAATGTTTTAATAATTGAATTATCATACTGTGGTATATCCACAGGTCAGGCTAGTACATTATATTATTAAAACAAAAAATAATTAAAGTTAAAACAATATGTAGGGGTGACAAGACTGCCGGACTACCCTGTAAATTATCAATTTTATATACAAGCTGTTATGCTGCAAAAAAGAAAGGGTTTGTCCCAATCCTATTGCTCTTATGACAACCCCCCCCCAACCCTTTTTTATCATATGGATGCTAGAAGGCACTGACTGAGGGTCTTCATGTCATGGGAATGACGTTAAACTCTAACTGATGGTGAGGTTCCAGTTCTGGAGGTCTGGGGAATGTGGAGCACCCCTTTATCACCATTGCTCCCAGGTCCACTCTGACCTGGGGTGGTAGTACTTGATAGGGTCCCATCAATGGGTTAAATAGAAAAAAATGTGTTTATAAAAAAAATGAGTACCTATCAAGAATGAGTTTCTTTCAAAACTTTGTCGGCATTAAATGACCCACCAAAGTTGATATGCCGAAAAACAAACAAAAAAGAAAAAAGAAAGAAATGCAATACTCACCAATATCAAAATCATCTGTAATCTTGTGTTCCCCAGCCAATCGACAACGACGACACAGGTACCAGATCACGACGGTGGCCACAAGAACAATCAGGCAAAACACTGCAATCAGTGCAAAAGACAAATCCCGCCAATATTTGCTATCCTCTTTGGTAATCCTTTCGTATTCTTCCACACGTGGATTGGTCACTGCCCTGTGTCCAGATTCCCTGTCTGTCTCGTACTGATTGGCAGAGTAGCCAGCATTTGGTGCCACATTGTGGGCATTAAGATGGCCAAACGCATCAACAGCCAAGTGCGAAAACTCAATAGAGTTCATGTATTTTGTTTTGTTTTCTCGGCTACCATGCCGATTTCCTACAATTATAGAGTCCGAGGGTAAATTGTGTTCATTGTAGTCACCATCTCTCTGACTAGACAATGAGAACTTGAACTCTTTGAAGGGTCCACATGTAATGTCCTCGTTTTGCTTGCACGGTTGTCGGACAATCTGATTGAGGGGACACTCTGAACATTTCATGCATTTACTGAGGGCTGCATTGTAGTACTGTCCTTTCTCACAGCTCGATGCAAGGGTTACCGTCAAAAGATTCAGCAGCAGGAGACAGAAAAGCAATGGAGAACCTTGGAGAAGACCCATGATGTTTGATTTATGTTGTGCCATCTTGTGAACAGGGCTGAAAGTAGATAAAAAATAAGTAAATTAATTATTGCTTTACAAATATCATTCCCTACGCATGTATAAGAATTGGATGTTTTTATAATACGTTAGAAGGCTCAGAGTAACCTTCCAACGTAGGTGAATATATACAGGAATAAATCTGAACAAAGAAGTACAACATAAAAACAATACAGACTTTATTGTCTGAGCACGTGGTGTTTGACATAAATGATATAGATACAAATAGATAGGACTAAAAGTCTTTTGGAAGTAAGAAAGAGTTCATGAAGAATATGAGAGTCACTTAATGATAGTTAGGGGGGGGGCTAAGCCCCTCACTTAATAGACAGAGACACCATACATCTAGTCCATATTTTGTGGATGCTAGACTGAGAGATAGAGAAATTTTGAGGCTGCCGTTTAAATACCCAGCTAGTAGCGAAACCATGGCAGCAAGGGAAGATAACCCTTTTGGACACATGTTCATCCCAACAGGGGCAGACAATCCCTACACATGCATAGCAAAAATATCTAGGAAAGTTTAAAGTCACATAATGAACATAATGGTCTAGGGAAGAGTAAGTAAATAAGTAAAGTAAAGTAAAGTCGTCGGGGGCGGCCTAATGTCGGTATGAGGGAATCTATCCCCTTTTCACTAGCGCTAGACCAAGGAGATTATTTTAGCGTCTGAGGTGAAGCACCACACCTACCATCAGCTCCTTACTTTACCGCACAGATCCCTGTGCTACTCATAACGCTGAGTTGGCAAGGGCCACTATCGAACTAGGAACCTTGTAGTTTCTAGCCGAAAGGCTCTACTGACTGAGCTAACTCTGCCCTATAGTGAGCCAAAATTAAGGAGGGACAGACTGCAGTTTCTACTAGTTGTAGTGTTAATCTGCAATATATTCTAATAGGCTGATAGGAAAACCCTTAATCTTTTTCTTTTTTTTTTAAATGAATATAACTGAATATCTGAAAGTATATCAACTAGTACAAAATGCCCAGATTTTCAGCTGCTCTGTTGGGTGGGCTTAGAATATACTGACTGTATCCCCTAGGTGTTTAAGTGTGTGTGTGTGTGTGGGGTCCTGTGAATGACTCTAAATTATCTGATGGTAAAACTCCATTTCTGAAGCTCTGGGTAATATGGAGTCCACTCTATGAAAAAAAAAAGAAGAAAAAAAAGTAATGTTTGTTAAAATAGAAATTGTGTGGTCAGATAATTTAGCAATATTTCCTACCTCCCACCGTTCGGATATATAAAAATAGACTAATTAAACAGAAAATGTTAATTAATTTAAACAGCCGATTCTAAATGGACAATTAATACCTAATTTTTCAATACAATTTCTACTTCAGTTTTTGTCTGTCCTATCTATGTTTCCATTCAATTGATAGGAATGTTTGAAGATGGCATTACGAAAAAAATTATTTAGAAAATTGATGTTAGCAGATGCTGATTTTCAAAGCAGGCATTCAGGCTTTCTGTTCAATTAGGAAGATTGTACAGTGTCAGTATTTTAACTTTTCCTTCTTGGCTTTGTGTTAAGCTTAGGTTTCTTTGCTCTATGGCATATCAATCTTTGTGGGTTATTTAATGCTAAAGCCATCCTTATAGAAGAACAATAGTGGTGCTATTTAATCCATAGCAGTAGGGATGAGGGGGTTCATACCTTTCTCAAGGGTATAAGTCATAAAGTTACGGTAATAGTGCGACTAGAGTTCAAACTCACTATGTCACAGTCCAGCACATTAATCACCATACTCGGGGTCTCCCCTCCCCCTTATTATGATGTGTGTGCATACAAGAGTATGTATGTGCAGTGATGCTGATAGCTTTTTAATTTAGTGCATCCTAGGATGCACATATTTGCTTTGAATGATTCCCTGGGAAAATTTATGGGTCCCAACTAAAGTTTCTTAATAGATTGTAGGGTTTTTATCTATAATCTGGGGAAACAATGAAAGCCATCTAACCCCTACTTTGTAACCTATCCTGTGTAATTCATTTCTAAGAAACTATTGAAATGTATTTACAGTTAGCTTGAAATCGTGGAGGAAGAAAAAAGAAAAACACTGGGGCGCATGGATACGATTTAACTGCGTCCTTTTAGGTTTTTGTGTCAGGGACACAGGACACATATCTATCAGCATCTCTGATGTGTATGCACATGTTTGCATGTGTGTGTATATGGATGTATGTTTACAGAATGGGCAGAGGTGTAATGGTATCAGCTATCCAAGTTCAAATTTCAGCCTAAGCTGTTTACATAGACTTTGCATTAAAGTTGACGTAATAGTGTGACTGAAATTCAAACTCGTTTAATACGATGTCATAGTCCGGAATGTTAGCTATTACACTAAACCAAAAGAGACTCCTTGTTAAGTTTAGGGAATATCAAAAATAAATAACTCAATAGGGAACAACAGAACTCCAAAAGCACAACTGGTTGGTATTATGTAAAGTCCAGGACTTAAAATACAGATTTTCAAGGCAAGCACTCAGACTCGGTCTCCACTTAGAACACTGACACAATGCTAACTTCTAAGTTCTCCAGTTTGGCTTTGTGTTAAGTTTAGAAAATATCAAAGATAAATACCTCAACGAGAAAACTCCGAAAGCACAACAGGCGACAAGCACGAAGGAAAGAAAGCAGACTTAAACTGGAGGATAAAAGCTCGAAAATTTGAAATATATCTAGAAGAATGTTCTAAAAATGGATAAGCCCAAGAGTGAACGAACGGTCTGACCCTCCCGGGAGGATATGAACAGGAAATACATTTATAGCCAATATTTCACTAAACTACTTAAAAAAGGAAGAATAGATATGTTATTACTACTGTATAAGCAACTACCGATCCTTTTTTTTTTTTTCTCTCCCCATTTCAGATAGCAATGACCTTAAGTAAGAGGAGGTTAATGATATGTCAAGATGAGTGGGATGTTATAACAATCGACATCAAAATGATGAGGACGATGATGATAGTAGTAATAATAATGATGTTGATGATGATGCATATCATAAAAATGATGGAAATAAATCCATTGGATGATGGCTGTTAAAATGATGTGGGCTGACATTTCCAGCAATGAACGGTGTGTGGGTGGGGGGGGTGAGAGTGAAATAACAGATAAAAGGTTTTCATCTTTATGGAAAAGCAGTGGGGGGGGGATTTTAATATAAGATTTTCTGCTGTTACCCCCTGTGGGTGCTAACTCAGCCCAACCAGATAAGAGGTGTGGTTTGACCTCCTGTTGAAAGATAAAAGAATGTTAATTAGTTGCCACTCAACCTCCCACAAGACTAAAAATATATGATGTAATCTCTCTCTCTCATACACATTATATATATATATATGATTGTGACTTGCAAGAGAATAAACAAAGATACTTATAAATTAAGTATAGTAAGACTATAAAGTCCTAACAATCAAAACTTTTATCAAGCTAAAACTACTTGATGCTATAGAAAGGGAAAAAAAATATCAAGCTGGGATATATAAAGTGTACTACCCCAATCCAGCCCCATTGGAGCGAGGGGGATGAAATCAAAGGCAAAATTTAACAAACAATTTATTAAAATTAAAATAAACCAGATTAACAGTTATATATATATATATATATATATATATATAACGAAATGGATACAATAGAAACCTACTCGAGTTTCACCATAAGGATCTTCAGGGTTAAATCCATTGAATTAATCGGTACCTCAATTAATTCAGTGGATTTAACCCTGAAGATCTTTATGGTGAAACTCGAATAGGTTTCTATTGTATCCATTTCTTTAATAAATTTGCTCTACTTTGTATTTGTTATATCGCTGACTTAACCCCTGGATGTTGTGCACCTCCAACGATCGTGACCATATTCACCAGTAAGCCACCATATATATATATATATATATATATATATATATATATATTGTATTGGTATTTCAGTCTCGGAAGACTATAATAAAGTTTTTATGTGCCCCTGAAGTTACAGCGCCTCCTGTGACTGGGAAGTCGATGTTTGAAAAACATTCTCGACCACAGATTTTGCATTTGAAGGCTGTCCCTGAAGATGTTGATGCGCCGGTGCTTTGTTGCCACTGCTTTCTTCTGGACCCCTTAGCTTCAGTGTTGCGTCAGGGTTACTTCTGACATTAAATATATATATATATATATATATATATATATACATACACAAACACACACACACACACACAGATTATGTATACCACCCCTGAAAAAATTATGGAATTAGCACACACAGAGGATGTTTGTGTAGGTTGTTTTTATTTTTTTTTTGGCAGTAAATAAACTAACAACAGATAAGACACAAAACATTTAAGTTTTTGAAAAAATGTCTTTAACTCTTACCAAATTTCCCCAATGGCTGTACCAAATCTTCTTTGTATTTTTTTACCTATATGATGGAATATTTCAATGTTTACTACCGAGAACTCATTCTATTCAAATAAAGTCTTATTATTATTGTAATCTGAGTCCTTCTGCTCAATCATAATAAAGTGAGCTGCTGTGAGCAGTTTAAAGTAGGCAAAGAGTTAAGTTTCTTCATATTTCCTCATATATAATCATCCTAAATTTTAGTTTATATCATATACAAACAGTGATGCTGATAGCTAATGAATCCTAGGACCCACAGATTAGATTTGAATGAGTCTCTGCAAAATTTAATGGATAAAATTTAAAGTAAACATTTAATAAGAATAAAAGCTCTTCTTACATTACTTCATTTAATGAGACTTATATTAAAATCTGATAATTAGTTTATTTTTAGTGATTTTTAAAAACATTTCCAGCACTCTGCCATTTTAGCAGGTGATTCTAGTTTCTGTATGACCCTAAGAATCACCTTTGAAATCTTAATTTTAGTTTTAACTTCAAGATAATATAATTCACTAGTTTGAAAGATTAAAGGGAAGCATATATTTTGGGCATATTAAAAACAAATGAAAATGATTTTGATATTGGAGTTTTAAGATCTTTCTGTTAATTCACTCCAAATAATGTAAATTTATTTATTATAAATATTGATTCACTCCAAGAAATTAGAAATTAGGTTATTTTGAGGTGAATTAACAGAAAAGATCAGTTTTATTTTTTCTAAAATTTTTCTTGGAGCTTTTTAGCACTAAAAAACAACAAAGGTCTTATTATTTGAAGGAGTTGTTCATGAAGTAGTAAAAATAAAGTTTGTATATTATATAAACTATTTTGATTAGTGAAATATCACTTCAGTCAATTCTGTGGAAGTTGGTTTGGTCATGTTACTATGGAGATGAACTCACATCCCTGAACGTTTATGGGTTTGTTGCGTGCAATGTATCAGGATTTTTTTAATGGAAAAATTGCATCCCTGGGACACATGGACACGATTTTAATGTATCCTTTTAGATTTTTATTTATCAGTGACGCATGATGCCTACCTATCAGCATCTCTGTACACATGCTATAAAATAAAATTAAAATTAAAAAAATAAACACAAGTGCATTCAACAAAGCCTTCATTAGATGTTGACTCTAGGGTCAGGTATGGTTCCAGGGCCAAAGCCTTATTATTATTAACCTATGTAACATGAGAGAAGGGGGGGGGGAATCAGTAGGTTAGGATGGAAATTTTTTAAGGATGAATCAGCAAAACACCACATGGCATTTTTTCTACTAGTCGAGAAGTGTCACGTGGCGAAGTGGGAGGGAGTAGGTGAGTGTGTGGGGAGTTTGGAACTATGTGTTGACATGACTCTCACTCTGCAGTTTGTGACTTGGAGGGGGGAAGATAAAAAATGAGATGAGTAAAAGAAGAAGTGGCCATGTGCTATTACTAAAAATTATGTCCCCCCAGCATCTGAAGTTGGTTTCCAGACTCCAAATATCACAGAATTGCCAGTCAACTCAACATCAGCCCAGTAACCAGATTCGAACCTCTCCACATAGCACAGAAGATGAGATAAGTATACAACTATTATTTTTATATCAACATGTCAGCACTCCATTCCGACATGAGAACCATAGGGTTACACCCAGAGCCCCCACCCTTCCCAGTAGTATCTTACAATATCACCAAACTTTTGGTTTACCTTGACATTGACAGAATGCCAGATGCAACGTCTTTGTAAAAATCCTTTGTTGTATTCACAACTTTCCAGTAACAAAGTGTTAATTCAATGACGTAAGATTTGAATTAAATGATTAGATGACACATCATTACACTGAACAAGAAGAGAATTTCCATGAACTATATATATATATGAGGATAGGAGGATTGGAGAAAATCCGACAGAATGTGGTAAAAGAATAGAGGGAAAAATGTGGACAAAAAAACAACTCAGACAATTAGATGTGGGAGATATATTTCACTGGGCATTGAATACAGCTTCTTCAGTCGTTTATTTGAACATTTGTGCATCATACATGTGTTTTATAGAAGAGAAAGTGAACGGGTGAGGGGTGAATTTGGTGCTGAAGTCAGAAGGATGGGATAGCGTTTGTGAGGATTTGATTGGTCAGATCTATATATATATAATTAAAAATCAAATTTAGTTGCCGTTTTCTTTTTTTTTTACAGAGTTCAACATTAAGGGGTGAAGCCAAGTATATGAGTTAAAATCAGAAAATCCCGTTAAAAACCATCGATAGAAATGAATTAAAAAAGGATTTCATACGCAAACACTTACGGCCAGTTTCACAAGATGTTCTCAACCATCAGACACATAATGATTATTTTACAAATTCAAATTCCCTTTCTATTTATATCAAGCTCCAATCCTGTCTACCCTCTATAAAAAAATGTGGAGGTGCTGCAGTTGGGGTCAGCATTTGCAAAATCTAATTTCTTAAATAAGCAACTTTTTTTAAAAATCAATATAGAGCTAACGAACTTGAAAAAATATTTGTTAATGTGTCTGTATTTGCTTATATGTTCAGAGCTTCTATTCAACTGATAATCTTTCTATGCCAGTCTGTCTGTCTTAAATTAATAAATAAATATATTAAAAAAAAACAAAACAAGGACTATGCAACAAAGCAAGCCTTCATCAGATGATGACTGGAATCAGTCATGGTTTTGGAATTAAATCATCATTGCCACTAAAATAGAGCATCCCCCGATGGTATCTTACAATACGAACAGATGTTTTACTTTTCTGTCACATCATGGAAATGTCAGATCAAAATGTAGGCTCTTTGTACAATCCTTTGCTGTATTCAAAACCTTCTAGAAACATAAACATTAATTCAATAATGTAAGATTTTAATTAAATGACTAGATGACACATCATTACACTGAACAAGAGTATTTCCATGAACTTCAAGTGCAATATCAGCGTATATCACATCCCAATAATAAATCATGAATTCAATGATTTTATTTGAATTATATGATGGGATCAAATTGTCAAATTCATTGGAAAGTTGAAATAACATTCTACACAGTTCAAGATGAAACTACTATTTTTTTTAAACGAGTAATTTGTACGGATAAAGAAAGGAATCTTATGTACCATGGGGAACTGACTGTGGGTCCCTGTTAGAGATAAACCAAAAACCTCAACATCTTATTTATAACTTACAGATTTTTTAATTTTTCTACTTATATTTATAATTCAACATTTTCTTTAAAATTGACCATTTGATGTGAAGAGCCATTTTGTATTAATCTCTAACATATTTAATATCTTTAAATAAAATAAAATAAAATTTGAGTGAATTATATAAACTAGCAGGACCTGTGGATATACCACAGTACGATAATTTGATTATTGCAACATTTGATATGTTTACTTAAGAGCTATTACTAAATAGTTCAATATGTAAAAAGTATACTAATTTTGATTTAACTCTTTCTCTCTCTTTTTTTCTTTCTTTCCTTCTTTTCATTATGTTTGAATGAAACAGATTAACGTTATCATTTCCATGCACTTACCTCCTCCCTCTATCTTTCCCCTATTCACTTTCTTTCTTATTATATTTTTTCTGTGTAGCAGGTCCTTTTCTTTTTCTTTCTTTCTAATAAAAACGAAATGGTCCATTATTTAGCTGAGGTGATTACACTCATAAGAAACAATTGAAAGATTAGCGTTATTATTTTTGAGTTCTCACCCCCTCTCTCAATCTTTCTCCTACTCTCTCTGTCTTTCTTATTATATTTTTACTCTGTAGCATGTCCTTTCTTTCTCTATTATAAAAACGGAATGTCCTTTTTCTTCCCTTTCCTCCTTTATAATAAAAACGGAAGAGTCCATTATTTAGCTGAGGTGACGACACTCATGAGAAATAAGAATTTGGCAGATAAGCAACACCAGATAATTAGTATTTACATTTCATCTTGGACAATTTTGGACAGTCTCATTTTAACCGGATAACAGACGGAAGATTAAGGAACACCAGTATTAATATATAGACTAGCAGTACTTAATCATCATCATCATCATCATCAGGTAGTGCTGACAGCATGGATACACATGACACTCTTTTGCCAATCATCCCTATCAATCGTTGCCTTTGGCAGGTCTTTTGCACAGAGCTGATTGATGTAGGGTTTTGCTAGTAGCCCTACACTGGTGAGTCATTTTGTAGGTGTCCACAGGAGAATGTCACTTATGAGTTTGTCTTTGCATCTTCAGCAGTGTTGTCTTGTTCATCTTACTTGGATGGTTTGTGTGATAGGAGGCAAGTGACCATGGTGCTATGTCCAAAATTTGTCCAGGACAGCATGCAGTATCCTCATGTAGTTCCCATCTAGCTTTTACTCTAAGCATTTCATTAGAGTTCAAGTGGTGCAACCATTTAACTGATTTGCATAAGCTGATATGACTCATATAAACATAAATCTTCCTTCCCTTAGAAATCATGGATACCTTGTGATTAGTTAACATTTTGTTGGCATAAGAAGTAGTTTCATATTGGGAAATTTAAAAAAAGAAAAAAAAAAAAAAAAAGAAAATCTTGGCCAAATAGACTACAGGGATGACCATGACAATTCCAGATAATTTGGTTGAAATCCGGTCCAAAAATAGGAGGGTTCAAGTGCTAAGTATTTACCCAACCTGTTCACCCTGTGTGTCAAGGTTGCCAAGTATGGGGCATCCAGTAAGGACCAAACTCGCTATTCAGTAGTAATGGACTTTTGAGACTAGCTTGCTAACTATTACACCACGATAAGACACCCGTAGGGGTTTAATGGTATGAACAGACAGACATTTGGTGAAGATACAAAATGACCCATTAATCTTACAAGTTCCCATTGTAAGAGTGGTCCATGATTGTATTGATACTTCTATTTAAGAAGGCAGGAAGCACTCTAATTAGCATTTCAAAGTTAATTTGGTTGGTTTGGTTTAATGGTATATCAACCCTGTGGGTTATTAATGCCAACTGTTTTTAATATTTATAAAATATACAATACAATAATATATATAATATTACAATGAATAATATAACATATCTAACATAACACAATATACACATATATATGCATACATGTTTTGTAAGGTCGCTACCCGGTACCGGGCTGCAGGCCACTATGTACCGGGCCACACAGAACATTTGAATTTTAAAAAAAAAATGTTTTTTTTATTGATTTTCAGTCTAAATGTTGATGTTTTATTTTGAAAAGTGACTTCTGTGCCTCATTATTATTTGATTCAATTCTTCACTCTTTTATATAGAAATGATCAGTATTGTCACTTGAATCAAGTTTTTTTATTATAATTATTTCTTATTAGAAAGGATTTTTGTTCTAAAATAAATATTTTCGTTTACAGAGATGTTGTTGATTATTAATTTATGAACAAAAATGTTGTTTATTGTCTGTTGATGTTTGCATTTGATATAAGACCAATGCGGATGATTTATTATTAGATTACGTACATTAACAATTATCGAGCAAATGTAGGCCGGAGAATATGAAGGCCGGTCTGTGAAAATATTGTCTTAGATGAAACCGGTCCGTGGCGCAAAAAAGGTTGGGGACCGCTGTTGTAAGGGATTATTTTGTGGTAACATTTTTCTTTTCTTCTAAAAACAAATTGTCAGGGTGCGAGATTACAGTAATCTATTTTACATTTCAGGTGCGTTCCCATAAGTAATATTGTGTACGGATCCGATTCATAATTTTCAATATTTTTTTATTTCTCACAAGAAGGACAAAATGATATCTATGTTAACATATTAAGAATTTGGATGAATAAAAAAAGATATGTTCACTGCAAATGCAGAACCTGCAAAACTATCATTATGTTGCAAATTGTACTGGAAATTGCTTTATTCTATAAGTTTTAGTATCTTAAGTGTATTGCTCTGATAAAAACCTCACTATGATGTGCCATTTTTCTAGGTTACTGTCACATACATACATACAAACAAACAAACATACATAATGAGTATTTTAGTTCCAATGTCTCTTTGACCATTGGTAAACTTACAAAAAGAAATCATTGTTAGCCAAAAAAAAAAAAAAAAAGGCCGGCCAAAACCTACTTGGCAATAGTTGGACTTACAACACTTAAATAATTCACACAAGACAACAATACAACTGACTAACCACAATAATTACAAGATGATTAAATACAAACAGTATCACTTAATGTACATTTTATAATTAGTAAACATTAGACTTGTGTTGAAGCATTTGGTCTAATGTTATACTACACAGTTTCATATGTTAGTACAAATGTGTTTCAGAACCCAATTAACGCTGGTGTGAAAAACTCACAAGGAATGAAATAATAATAATGATAATAATAATAATAAAGTCGTCGGGGTGGCCTAAAGTTGATATCAGCTATCCCCTTTTCACTAGCGTTAGAACAAGGAGATTGTTTTGGCATCTGAGGTGGAGTGCCACCACTACAATCAGCTCCTCACTTTACCGTAAAGATCCCTGTGCTTCTCATACGCTGAGTTGGCAAGGGCCGATATCGAACCAGGAACCTTATGGTTCCTAATCGGACACTCTACTGACTAAGCTAAACCAACCCTAATGGCTGTAAGTATCGTGCCTCATCATGGTGTAATGGTTATCAAGCACAGGGTGCCTCATAATTGTGGCCTTGTGTAAAGCTCAGTAACTATAAATAAAAATGAAAATCTATTTAAAGTAAATAGCAGATTCTCAAGGCATCCATAGGAAAAGAGTAGTTAGCCAACTTAATTTACATAAATTATTTCCTAATCAAAAAGATGAAAAGACACAAAAGTGAATCATAGACATTTGATACCTTTTATAGAAACAGCAATTCAAGTGTCCAAATGAATATCGATAAATCAAAAATGCAGCATAACCTGTTTAGAGAAATAAACCAAATAAAATAATGAGAACTCAAATAAAACAGAGTTCATGTGCTTTAAACAAGACTAGAAGCAGCTACCCAGTGTCAACCTGGTGTATTTGTTTACTTTTGAGATTTACAAATGCTGGGCATTTTTAAGTAGAATTTCAATGCTATATGTATATATAATTTCTATTGCTATATGTATATTTTAATTTCTAAATATCTTCAAATATAAATCAAATCTTCAATAATTCTTACACAAAAAGCAAGAACTGTTGATATTTAATATGTATATATACTTACTTTGTCATTAATTGCTTAATTTTTGTAGTTTCATCAAGACATACATACATACACACCAATTGCCTTTTATATATGAATAGATTGGGACATCTCCACAGTGGATATTAAGTAGACAAGTTCACATACCTAGGTAGTAATATCTCATCTACAGGAAGTGATGTCAATATAGGCACAGGAAAGGCACAGACTGCTATAGACAGATTATCAATCCTATGGAAATCTAATCTCACTGTTAAGATAAAGTGAGAATTCTTCCAGGCTGTAGCCATGTTAGTACTACTGTATAACTGCACAACTTGGACTCTAACAAAACACTAAGAGAAAAAGCTAGATGGGAACTACATAAGGATGCGGTTTTGAACAAATTGTAGAAGCAGTACTCCACAAAAAAAAGCATCTATACAGTCACTTGCCTCCTATCACAGAAAGCATCCAAGTAAGATGAACAAGACATGCTGGACACTGCTGAAGAAGCAAAGATGAACTCATAAGTTACGTTTTCCTGTGGACACCTACACATGGACACACCAGTGTAGGCCGAGCAAAAAAGGGGCGTACATCATTCAGCTCTGTGCTGATACTGGATGCTGTACAGAACACCGATAGGGACAGGTGGCAAGAGAGAGTCATGGGAATCTATCCTGTCAGTGAGACTTGATAATGACGATGATATTTGTTGCATCTATTCGTCTCATACCATTATGGATCTGTTTGTCCAAAAAAAGAGAAAGAGCTAATACAATTGAACACCAGGGCCATTGCAGAAGTTGTCATAACAAGATTGAAGATAACATCAGACAGTCTTTTAGGACTCCAGCTCTTGGTTCAGAATTCAAACCCCTCTCTCTCTCTCTCCTAAACTGGTTTCGCACCAAGACTAGAGAGCCCAATCTGTCTGACTATTTCACAGCCATAGGTGACAGAAGAAATGGATTCAGGCCTTTTTTGTTTTTTGTTTAATGGTATATCAATCTTTGTGGGCTATTTAATGCCAAAGTCATCCTTTTAGAATAGTGGTTCTTAACCTGGGGTGCAAGGTTCAGTTTTTTGGGGGCGTGAGGAGAGGTCCAGAAAAAATAATCATTTTACTTCTCATCATTCAGTTTTTCATAACTTACCATTTGTTTCCACACTCTTCACTACAGCTGCATTTTTTTCATTATTTTCAAAACATTTGAGTTTATTAATCATAATTAATTAATATTAATCATAGTAGTTAAATAGTAACAATGAAGGAGCTAATGATTTGAACGGAAAATGTAATTCCTTTTGTCACAAGCAGTAGGGCTAGGGGTGCAGGATGGTATTTGAAAATCTCAAGGGGTGCCACAATAGAAAAACAGAAATGGTACTATTTAACCCATAGTTGGGGGGATGAGAGGGTTCATACATTTCTCAATTGTATTAGTCTAAAAGTGAATGTAATAGTGCAACTGGAGTTCAAACTCACTACAATGTCACAGTCCAGCACTATGCCACACGGAATCCCTTTTCAAGCCTTTCCCAAGGACATTAATATGAAGTGAATGCAAGAATTTTTCATGTATTCACAAGAATAATTCTAGAATGTTTGCTTAGAAACACAAAGACTATAATTTTTTTTTTTTTTTTTTTAAAGGAAGCATACATGATAATCATTATTCCTATTATAGGCCATAGCTCAATATATACTATTTTGGAATCCACCCGACTGTGAGCAAATTAAAAACATTCTGGGCCAAATCTGGATCCACAATCCTGAAATTTGGGATTACCAAGTTTTTATCACCACAAATTTTTGCGACAATTTTTTACTTGATTTTATGCTACAAATTTTTTTATAACAATTTTTATACTTTGAGAATAATCCAAATTAATTGCAAAATCTAGCGAAAGTTACCCATGAAATAGAAATAATTGTTTGTAGAGAAAGTAAGGATCTACGTACATCAAATTGTCTTTAAATTAAGTGGCAACAGAATAATTATCATTGAACTTTTAAAAGATAAACTTGAAAAAAAATATTATTTACCCTACAGGTAGGACTTAATACAAGGTCACAATTATGGGGCATCTAGCAAGGATCAAACTCGCTTTTCAGTAGTAAAAGAGTTGCGAGACTAGCTTGCTAACCATTACACCAGAACGAGAAGCCTTTAAAAAAAGAAGAAGATATTCTTAAATATTAATGCAATACTTAAATGCAGTGATCAACTTTGTGTTCTGTAGTTTATTGTGGCCTATCACAGAAATTAGCTTAATTGCCGCCCAGTATGGCTGCTTTTAAGCTAGCATAAAATAAATAGATAAAAATCACAGCAAGTCATAAAGTAAAGAATAAATAGACTTTTAGAAGTTTTCCAGACAACAATATCAATGGAGTCATTTGTTATTTCTATTTCTGTCAGTCTCTTAAGATGATATTGTAATGGTAATTTCACAAGAGATACTTATAGATACATGAACAAATTATTTAATGGTATTTCAAGGCTACCTGTTTGAGACAGCTCCCAAAGAGGATTGACTACATTAACAATAGTCTGCAAAAAGAACTTGTTAACCATTGCAAGGCATTTATATATTTAACTAAGCTTAGCTTAGTCTGGTACAAGGCTATATGTACAGTGTGCCCAGTGTTGTTGCTTTACGGCATACCAACCCTTTTCAGGCCATTTAATACAGAATCAAGTAATTTTAATACTCAGCTTCTTACAGCACCGTAGTTTGTTTTAAATAGTTACCCATCTAAGTATTGAACAGGCTCATCATTGTTTAACTCAGAGCACCCAATGAGTATTGAAATTACTACAGTGATAATGGTATGTTAGGCCATCTTGTTTGTTTGTTTTGTTTTACGGCATATCAACCTCAATGGGTCATTTAATGCTGATAAAGTTTTGAAATAAATTAATTCTTAATGGATACATAATTTTTTTTTATAAATACATTTTTCTATTTAACCCATAGATGGGACCCTAACAGGTACTACCACTCCGGGTCAGAGTGGAACCAGGGAGCAATGGTGATGAAGGGGTCCTCCAAAACTGGAACATCACCATCAGATAGAGTTTAACGTCATTCCCAGGACAGGTAGACCCTCAGTCACCGCCTTCTAGCACCCATATGATAAAAAGGGGTTGGGGCTTCCCATAAGGGCAATAGGGTTGGGGCAATCATATAGGTGCTAGGGCTTGATGTGACCAGCCGATCAATCAGAGGAGGCCTCTCCGACCGCCCGTCTAGCCTAAGTAAGGGTCTAAGTGGAGTGTTGCATGTCATGGACTGCTCATCCACCAAGACTAACCATCTTATTAATCATTTGACCATAAAGTACAACTGACCCGTGACGGCACTCCACAATCCTCAAATCTCCAGAATCTCACTACTAGATACAGTTTAGCATTATACCTAGGACACAAGATTAGTTTGTCTTTTTTTGTTTAATGGCATATCAACCTTCATGGGTTATTTAATACTAAAGCCATCCTTGTAGAAGAACAGTAGTGGTACTATTTAACTCAGGGATGATGGGATTTATACCTTTCCCAAGGGTATTAGTCTGAATGTAAATGTAATAGCTTGACTGGAGTTCAAACTCACTTATTACGATGTCACAGTCCAGCATATTAGCCACTACGCCACAGGGACTCCTGCTACAAATGCAGAATAGCGCGCAAGAGATATATCAGTAGAATTGCATTTTATGTATAAATAGTATTAGATTACAAAACTCCTGAAGTAGCCTAAAACTAACCCTAGCGTCTCAATGTTTCAGGTATTGTTGAGATTTTTTAGATATAAGGTGTGTGCTAGATGCCGCTACTACTTATAGACTAGGCCGGAATCATATGATCTATTCCTTGGCCAATCACTGGCAGTACTCTGAGGTTGATACAATACTTAACCGACCCTACTGGGCATAATTTCGCTAACATTCATGGATGATGGACATAGGATTAAATCACTGGACTTTTACCAATACGCAGGATAGGACTTATACGCTTACCAAAGGATTCCATAACACAGGACTTTCTTTAAGCCCTTTTCAACTGGCCAACGATGGCATTTAAAAACTTTACAGGTATTTCTGTGAAATGTAATACTTTTTATACATAATCTCATGATATTTTCTCTTGCATGCTATTCTGCATTAGTACTGACTCATCTTGTGCTGTATCTTGTAAAGATTGAACTCATTAGATTGGCAAAGAAATTTACTAACCATTGTACAAGAGTAGACAGGCTCAAACAAATTATTCAACACATTGTCATTTTCTTTTTTTATTAAGCCCGAGTGTAATTCTAAACATAATGCAGTATCTAATTGCAAAGTAATGAATAACATCAACTCTTTAATTACTCATTACAATGGCTTTACAGCATCCAGAATCTGTGCATAGCTGATTGCCAATGCAGCGGACCTCCCAGGGGCAATGACCAATAGGGACGGTTGAGAGAGAGAGAGAGAGAAGTCATGGATGTTCTGCCTAACACTTACATACATACATACATACATACATACATACTTACATTCACATACATTCTTACTTACATTGACTCCTCTCTGAATCTATTTCTTCCTTTCTTCAACTCTGTCCGACGTCACCATGAACTTGGTGGATTATGTGACTAGCTGCATGTACACACCTACCCCCATGCAGGCGTACGTGATAAAGATCACATACTCCCTTGGACTTTTTCCTGCGCATTTGGACAATTCGCCAGTTCTTCCCAAAACACCAAAGCAATAATACACGTCTTCACTGCTCTCTGCTAAATCTGATACTCAATATTTTTTACCTCATGAGGTTGTTGAGAACTTTTTAACTTTCATCCCTTTTATCATCTTGTAAATTTTTTGTTTGTGTTTTATGTTCATCAATATATATTGTTCCTGTTGAATCTATTGTCTTCAGTTTTCCCTTTTTTTGTTATTTTCATTCAATTGTTTAATATCCTCACAGACAGTTTGGTTAAGCTATCTGCCTCACCTTCTTGGTTAAGCTATCTGCCCCACCTTCGCAGACAAGAGAAGGCAGTTAATGGAGATGATGATGATGATAGATTTATTTGTATTTCTAGCAATCTATCAGACTTATGAGACTATGGATCCTGAGCCTGGATCTAAACACAGACCTGGGTAAGGTTGTATGGAAGATCAGCAGTTGCCTATGCTGTAGGTCTCCCCCTCTTCATGACATTGAAGGAAAGGCAAGATGCTATAGTTACTGACTAAGCTTAGCTTCATTGTGGTACAAGGCCAGTAGAAATTATGGAAAACTATTGAAACCCTCGCTAACTCAGTGCATGAGTCAAACAGCTTGGATCTGTGCAGTAAAGTGAGGAACTGATGGTAAATGTGACGTTCCACCTCAGACACAAAACAATCTCTCTGGTCTAGCACTAGTGAAAAAGGCATAGACTCCTTCGCTGTCCACTTGATACCAACAATAAGCTGCTCTGCCTATTTTACTTATATTGAAGGAAAAAAAAGGTTTGAGGTTGAGACAAGGGATCAAAGATTTAGCCAAATTTCTACTTTTGTTTACATAGTAAAAAGACGTAATAAATAAATCGTTAATCACGGGGTACAAACAAACGCTCTCGATCAAGGCTGGAATTATGAATATTTTTATATTTTTATACACTTTTATTTCAAACTCTTGAGTTTTTCTAATGATAATAATGCTTCTAATTTTTAAAAATAAAATTTATTTTATTTTTAACACAGAATACGCATTTTCAAAAATTTAAAAATTCCGGCCTTGATCAAGAGCGTTTGTTGATAGTAAAAAGAATAGAAATTTGTTCAAATCTAAATTGAAGATAGAGAAATATAGAAATTGGTATCTTAATAGGATTTAGTCCAGTTTCAAAGACGTGAAGGTAAGTAATTAATATTTAACCCAGTCATCATCATCATCATCAGTTCATGCTGATAGCACAGATTCCCATGACTCACACGCCACCTGTCCCTATCAGTCATCACCTCTGGCAGGTCTTCTGCACAGCATACAGAATCTGCACAGAGATGATTGATGTAGGTTTTTGCTGGTCAGCCTACACTGGTATGTCCATGTGTATGTGTCCACAGGAGAACGTTACTTATGATCTCATTCTTGCTTTTCCAGCAGAGTCTCTTGAAATTGGTCATAATATTTTGGCTCATCATCCACCATATATCCTGGCATATAACATGGTTTGGTTTGTTTTATGGCATATCAACCTCAATGGGTCATTTAATGCCGACAAAGTCTTGAAATAATTTAATTCTTAATAGATACTCAATTTTTTTTATAAACACATTTTTCTATTTAACCCATAGATGGGACCCTAACAGGTACTACCACTCCAGGTCAGAGTGAACCAGGAACAATGGTGATGAAGGGGTGCTCCACATTCCCCAGGCCTCCAGAACTGAAACCCCACCATCAGATAGAATTTAACATCATTCCCAGGACACAAACACCCTCAGCAACCACATTCTAGCATATATATGATAAAAAGGGTTGGAGCTTGCAACAATCATATAGGTGCTAGGGTTTGACATGACCAGCCGATTGATCGGAGGGGGTCTCTCTGACTGCCCGTCTAGCCTAAGTAAGGGTCTAAGTGGAATGTTGAATGACTGCTCATCCACCAGAATTCCATCCTTAAGCATCACGGGCCAACAGGTGGCTCATTGGGGGGGAGGGGTCTTACGCCTCTGCAGAGGTGCAGTCGTGTATTCTAAAGCCCCAGCCAGCAGAGCTGCATATAAGATGGACATTTAAATGAAATATCTATACAAATATCTACACTGTATTCAAATATCTGAAATTGATTGTTATGGGGTTATGAATTCTTGTCATCTAAATATTCTTGTAAAATATATGTGTATGTTTCCATTAGTAACTTCAGTAGATGGTCCTCCTATTCAAATTATCAGTCCATTACATACAGTCTTATATATATATATATATATATATATATATATATATATATATATATATATATATATATATATATATATACATACATACAAGGTGTGTCAAAAAAGTATCGAGATTTTTGTACTTTTGACACAGCTTGTATTCTGAAAAAAAAAAAAAAAAAAAAAAAAAAAAACGTTCCATTAATTTTTTTTTTTTGGGAATACAAGCTGTGTCAAAAAAGTACCAAGTTTAAAGCTTTCACTAAGATAGAAATGAAGAATGAATGAAACGTTATTTTTTATCAAAATACAAGGTCTGTCAAAAAGTACATAAATATCTCGATACTTTTTGACACACCTTGTATATACTAGACAAAACATGACCTGTTGGTTCACCCATTCAGCTCTGGGTAGATAATTGGGATTGGGGAAAGGTGAGTTTGCAAAGCGAATTAAATTTAAAAAAATAAAATAAAAAAAATACAGCCAGAGAAATTAAAAAAAAAAAAAACATTAAAATCATTTTGTAAGATTTCTAAAAAAGGGAATGTTTAACCTAATGGGCTAGCAGCTACTGAAATTTAACAAACAAATATATTTCACGCTCTCTAAATCCCTCTTTACCCTCAAGAGAAACTAACATATATAATGAGAAGATAATGAAGATATATATAGAGAGGAGGGAAAGTGACAGGCAGAATGTGAAGAAAGAGAGGAGTCAGTTTTTGACTTAATTGCAAATTAAAACTAACTATAACCAATTAAAATGGATTTTTTTCAAACATAACTCAATCGTAGAACTAGAGAATATTTTGATATGGCCTTTGTGTCATTAAACTAAATAGGAAAAAAAAGCCTTTAGCAAACAATCATCGATTCACTCAAGCTTTAGTAATATATATATATATATATATATATATATATATATATATATATATATATGGGTGCTATATTTATAAGTAAACAATGCTCAATATCATTGATAACGCATTTATATAAGGAAAAACTTTCAGTAACCAGTCTCTGATGACTCCATAAAATAATATATATATATATATATATATATATATATATATATATTCAAGTTCAATGAGGTTAAATTCTGTGCTTCCATACTTCAGTATTGTGTGGGATGTTCAAATCATAACAGCAACTTTACTATATTTTATGTTTGAGTTACAATTAAAATATTCTCTGTACATAAAATATAAAGATAATTTACTTCAGAAAAAAATAAATAAAATTAATACTTTTTCATTTTATACTAAGTTTACAAAGTAGTAAAGTAGTGGCAAAATAACCTATATTGTCAACCTTGACAGCAGACGAGTCATATGAAAATTTATCGACAACATTAAATTAAAAAAAAAAAAAATCACAGAAAAAAAAAAAAAAAAAAAATCACAGAAAATTAATTAACATGTTCAGAGCCAAAAGACACTTAATTAACGTTTTCACTACTTTACAAGTTAAGGCAGAAAAAAAAGAAAATTAAATATACGTTGGCACTAAAGGTGTTAATTCCTCTGCATTAGAGTCTAATGTAGGTATACCCAATTTGTTGAAAAATCTGTGCTTTACAAAACAAATTTAACCACCCCCGTTTGAAAAAAAATTACCAAAAATCAGGGATTTATCTGATTTTAATAAAATTTTCAGTGTTGATTTATCAATGAATGAATTTTATAATGCATCAGCTATTTTATTTCAAAACTTTCTGATTTTTTCCAGGTCACTTAACTTTGACCCCCCCTCCTATTTTTTGGGCACAAAATATCAGTGGGGTTAAATACTTTTGAAACTAATTATAGTATAAATAAAAAGACAAAAGTCCGAAGGTGTGAATAGAAGAAAAAAAATTTAAGGGTGATAACCTGGTAGAAAATAAGTACCGAAAATCGGAAAATGAAATGAAAATAAAAAGTAAAAAAATAATTTTTGGAGATCTTTTTTTACATCTTTTCGATAATTATTTAATTGGCCATTATCTTATAAAAGAAAAAATTATATATCGATATTTGTTCTGTTTAAAAGTGGGAGCGCTAAATTTTCAATAGTTTTTGACAAAAAATATTAGAATTCGATAATAAAGTAAAGCAGTTATTAAATTGATGTTTTTAGAATTTAAAAATATGACATTTTAAACTTAACATCATGATAATTCATATTTTAAATGAATTTTATATATTAATTTATAATAGCAGAAATACCTAATTAAATCAATGTTTTGAAATAAAACAACTGATGCATTATAAAATTCATTCATTGCTAAATCAACACTGAAAATTTCATTAAAATCGGATAATTCCCTGATTTTTGGTAATTTTTTTTCAATTGGAAGGGTTAAATTTATTTTGTAAGCACAGATTTTACGGCAATCATGTTAAGATATAATTGATAAAAACTGAACGAAAAAATAGTTTTAAATATATTAAAAATAAATTATATTATATATTATTTCACTTTTATTTAACTAAAAATTATTACATTATGTTACTACTATGTTGCTATTTTCGACTTAGACAAAAATTTGACCCTAAATAATCGATTTAATTAATTTTAATTCGTTTTTAAAAAGCAGACGAAAAATGTAAATGTAAATTACCCCAAGATTTTTTTTTTTTTTCAACATTTCTAACTTCAGTTCGAGAAAAAAACATTGCTACCAGGAAGAAAAGAAAAATTATTTTATCTAAACCGTTCACTACGGATAGGATTTGACACAAGGTCACAAGCATCTAGCGAGGATCGAACTCGCTTTTTCAGTAGTAATGAATCTGCGAGTCTAACTTGCTAACCATTACACTACAGCGGAACGCCTTCATCGCCACAAAGCAATGTTTAGTTTCCAGAGTTTGAAAACAACCAGTGAGTTCGAACCTCATTGCGTGCTCCATCATTATAGCCTTATGCCAGGACAAGTTAAGAAATTTTAAGCTAAATGTCTACAGAATCCAGAAATAAATGGGTTGAAACTTTTTAACCAAGTTAAAAAGGTTTTAATACGCACTTGAATAATTAAATCTAAAACACCTGAAAAGTTTTGTTTTTTTGGTTATTCTTTAGAATGTCAAATCAAAACAAAACTTTTACTAAGCAAATATCTAATACAAGGTGCAGCGAAGAACACATATTTACTAATTAATAATTGTAATTTGGATGTACGTAAAATAAACATAAAAATATCTAATTTAAAAAGATAGAAAAAAAAAGCGGGGGAAGCATTCCATCAAACATGACGATTGTATTTAATTTCATTAATAATTAATGCAATAAAAATAATTTAAATAAAATGCATTAAAGAAATTAAAATAGAATATTAATAATTACCAAAGTCTTCAATGCAATCATTTGTTATTGTGGAAGATTGTCTGGAAAGTAGACTACTTTAAAAACGGTTTTTCCCCTTTTCCTTTTTACTACGATTCTTGCTAACATAACATTAAATGATGGTCCCTATTGAAAACATGATGATCGAGATATTTTCTGTTGCAATTTATACGGATGGCCAATAATGCTGTAATGAAAACGTTTTTCATCGGGTACAATTGTAATTGTTAACTTAATAAATCGATAAATAGGTATACAAGTTTATCTATTTATTTATTTATTTATTTATTAACTTTTTTCTTTTCTTGCTTTCTTTTTTTTTTGATCAGTACTTTACAAATTAAATAAAACAACCTAATTTCACATTGAAGCAAAAAAAAAAAAATCTTTTTCCGCGCATCAGGATATTAAGTTTAAGTTCGTAAAATTAAATTTAAGACGCATTATTTGAGAAAATATTTCCTATGATTATTTTTCTTTTTAAATTATGAAGTAAAAAATCTCAGTCATTTTTTTAGTCAAGTAATCTAAATTTTCTTAATTATTTATTATGCCTAAGTTTACTGAAGTTTTTTTTTTTTTTCTAATACTGAATAAATGGTGCTCAAACAGCCAAGAAAGATGGTAGCTACCGTACACGATGATTATTTTTTATAACCAACTCCATAATAAGGTTTTGAATAAAATTGTGATAGAAACTGTTCACAATCAATACTTAAGTTTTTGATAATTTCATTGTTTAATTTTTTCAATGTTAATTTTAAAAAAGGTAAACCTCTAATGATTAAATATGTATTTTCAAAATCCATATTTAATATCAATACCAAAATAGTATATTGGTATTGATATTTTTTAAGTGATTACCATTCATTTATCGAGCAAAATATTTTTTGATTAAGGTACACGACTTGAGAGAGAATCTCCTTTTTCAGAAGTAAATGTTCATTGAACATTTGTGTGGGTGGAGTGGAGCATAAAGATTCATTAATTTGGTTTTTAAGGTTATATTTTTTTTTAAATAACAACATTAACTAATTCAAAGTACAAAATTAACTTTTTAAAAGTTTTTTGCAATTAATAAATAAATTAATTGAAAGGCGATTTTTGCAGAATCATGAATTTAAAAAGTTCATCTAAAAAGTAGAATTGATACAAAAGCGCACAGGTAAGATTGTTGGTAGAATTTAATTTTCCGATCATAAGAAATCCTTCGTTTTTAATTGTCTCAATCGTGGAAAAATATGATGATGATGATGATAATAATAATATGATGATGATGATGTCATTTTTTGTTTGTTTTTAATTTTAAGAGAATTCATATCTTATCAGAATTTCATTATTTAAATAATAGTAAAAAAAATGAAAAACAAAAATTGTTTTTTATCCCAACGTTTAAAGATCTAGGAGCAAATTTAGTTAAAAGATAATAAATAAACAAAAATAAAACAAACAAAAATAAATAAATAAATAAAAATGTGTAAAACAAAAATAAATTCCTCTTTTACGAGAAGCAGACTATAAAATCGTTCAGGTTATAAAAAAATCTTTAAAAAATGTGATTAAGAAAATTTTATCAATGAAGCAATTTATTACAACTCTTATAGTGAAAATGAAAAAAGAAATTCCCTTCCTTTTTTTTTATCCAACCTAAAAGATTCTTGAAGCATTCGCTACCACAGTTTTTAATAGTCTAACATTATTTTAACAATATGCTAAATTATAGTCAACTAAATCAAATAACTTTTAAGCATATCTTTGAAAATAGCAATTCATAAAGTTTTCATTTTTTCAAGCAATACTGATTTTAGAAGAAAAGGGAGGAAAAGGTTAAAGTGAAACTGACTAATTGTGTACAGATGAAAGCAACTATAACTTTCAAAAACTTTATTCTTTCCTTTGATTTAAAAACTAGCAAAAGTTATTCCTTTTGTAATCAGATTATTTATTTCAACTTGTTATATTTTTAGCTCCACTGAACATCCATAGAAGAAAAAAGTGGGTCAATCATGCTTTCTCCTCTGCCAATTAATGAACCACACACAAAAAGTTGGTCAGCATTTTATGTTTATACTATAACAATACAACTTTACTTACAGACAACTTATTTACACAACATTTTAATTGGCACAACGATATTAATACATGTTTTATAACTATTCCAACAAGAAATTACGTACTTTTTGTTCGTATATAGACAATTTTGTCCAGCGGGAAACAAAGAAAAAGTCTAAGAGAGTAGTAGTAGTTTTTGTAAAGTTTTTTTATCAACAAATTTAGGGGTTCATTTTTTTATGATCAATTTTGAAATAAGTAGGAGTCGTTAATCAAATATTAAGTGAATAAATTCAGCCTTACGTTTCCAGTCGCTTGATTGACGCTGGTCCCTGGCACTTTTACGAATTCACTAATAAAGTTTGTTTTTTCCACTTTTTGCTTTAAAAATCGACCTCAGCGACAAGACTTGTTCGAGTTGGTGTAAATGGACACTGACAGATCGGAAATCTTCGGTTGTTTCCGTGGAAGCTTCTAAGACGGTTAAGGCGAAAATAGCCGAAGTTTGCCGAAAGTAGGTTGACATTGCTCACTCGTTAAGTCGAAAAAGTTTGTCGAACTTATTTTAATGTGATTTGTAGAACTGGTTTATTTAAAGTTATTTTGCTTAGTGCATATTATTCTAATTTTTCTTTTTACGGATGGGTTCGTATTGATAAATCAAAATTTTAAATGCTTTTTTTTTTTTAGATTTAATAAATACGCGTAAGTTAAGCTAATTTTTCATTCAAATAAAAATGACATTGATAGGATTTGAACCTGCGTCACAACTACCGCTTTCTGCAAATACGTTCTTTAAAAATATCAAATAGTAAAGAAATTTAGGCTATAAATACCATTTCGGGCTTGCAAATTTTGTTCTTAAAAGATTTAGAAAATACAATATAATATATATCAATTTAGCTTGTTTTGCTTCTATTCTTTTTTTTTTTAATTCAATACTTATATGTAAGATTTTTAGCCATTTGGAAGAATTTTGATCAGATTTTCATAAAGTAAATTGATTAATAAAGAATTCTCCAAAATTCTGAAATATTTCATTGATTTTACACATTTGTATCCAGATTCTTTCCCCTTACCAATGTTTTTACTGAGACTTCCACACACACCACACACACACACACGCACACACACAAAAAGTGTATACCGTTGGAGGTGCGTGGTGTAATGGTTAGAGTCGTAGGAAGTGAACTCATTGACCCGAGTTCAAATCCTGGACGAAGCTACAGTTCATATAGTGCTAATACCATTGGGAAAAGTATGAATCCAACTATTCTCCCTCCAGTTATGGGTAAATAGTAGGGCAGACTGGGCTCTTTAACCTTAGTTAGGCAATCAGTCTAGAAGAATGAAAACTCTGAATTCAAACCTGTTAAATCCACTTGGGGTGATCACTACAAGAATAGTCTCAGTCCTAATTAACTGGGGTGGGGGAGGTCTTTTAAACTTTGCTTTAAACGTTTTTGCAACTTTCAGTGATTGGAAAATTTAAAAAATATTACTACCAATTCAGTGTCCTGGATGCTAAACTGCACCTAGTGGTGGGGTTTCAATTTTTGGAGCTCTAGGGAGTGGACCAGCTCTTCATTGCCATTACTCCCAGGTCCACTCTGACCCATACTGGTAGTACCTGTTAGGGTCCCATGTATAGGTCTGCTTGCAAGTTAATGCAAATCATTTCTACCAGTTCATAAAACCAAACCAAACAAAAATATTTATCTACAAACGTTAATTTCAAAGTTAATTTCAGTGCATATCACATAAATGTGCCTCCTGCCCTAAAAAACCCGCTAA
>CM042141.1:89614852-89729852 GCA_023376005.1 Doryteuthis pealeii | reverse complement strand
GGAGAATAATTGGATCCATACCTTTCCAAAGGTTGTTAGCATATACAAGGTGTGTCAAAAAAGTATCAAGATTTTTGTACTTTTTGACACACCTTGTATTCTGAAAAAAATAATGTTCCATTCATTGTTCATTTCTATTTCGGTAAATACAGCTTCAAACTCAGCACTTTTATGACACACTTTGTATTCTCAAAAAAATTAACGTTTTCATTTCTATCTCTCAAACTTGGCACTTTTATGACACACCTTGTATTCTGAAAAAAAATAACCTTACATTCATTGTTCATTTCTATCTTGGTAAATACAGCTTCAATCTCGATACTTTTATGACACACCTTGTATGTGAAATGCAAACAGTTTTGTCCAGGATTTGAACTCAGTTCACCATGTCCATTTCCTATGGCAATAACCATTACACCACAAGTGCCTCTCTGAAGTAGACCAATCAAAAATAAAAAATTTAAAAAAAATAAATTGTGTTCAAATTTTTTAGCATTCTTTACAGAATTTACAACAATTACAAAAATAATTTTTTTTTCTCTTCCTTTTGTTCATCTCGGGAAGAAAGAAAAAAATTATGGCGCTGAAAAAAAAATACTATATATTATATATTATATTATATAGAATAAAATTCAAATAAAATTCAAAAAAAAAAATAACAATCTCCCATGAGCCTTCACCGGAAGAACCTCCAAGCATGTGAGGAAAAAGGACCCAACCCCCAAGATAATCTCTCGGCCATTCTGACTTAGGCCTTAACTGGGACAAGACACTACTACTGGTCAGAGAGATATTTCCTTGCCACATGGTGGCTATGACATGTGAATAAAGCCTAAATCATAAAACCAGCTTTTGTCTTTGTCTCTTCCTTTTATCAGTCCTACCACCAAATAAGATGGGGTTAAAAGCAAACCCTAGGAACATGCACCAGGAATAACCAGCTACCTTTAAAACCTAAAACCTCTCGTAATTCCACATACGTCTGACATCAGACAGACTGTGAAAAAAACAACCTCTTTTTTTTCACAAATGAGCCCCTACCCACACCCATCACTGAAAATAAAAATATTCAAATTTATTCAATGTTGAACTGTAAAGAATGCTTCAATGAACAAATTTCAGGAAATGGAGTCAATGAAATTATTTACGAGGGTGAGTCAAAAGTAATGCCATTTTGTTTAGGCAGGGATAATTACCGACACAGGAACATGTATCATACATCAAAATGAATCTAATCCTCTGTGGATCACATCCCTACTACTCCACATAGGTGTCGAAAAGTAATGCCATTTGGTTTAGGACAGGTATAATTACCAACACAGGAACATGTATCATAAATCAAAATGAAGCTGGTCCTTTGTGGATCACCCTCCTACTTCTCCGCATAGTCACCGTTTCTCTCAATAGCAATGTGCCACCTTCAAATGAGAGCATGTGTCCCTGCCCCGTAAAATTCTGTTGACTTCTTTGAGCCACTTCTTCACTACAGATTTCACTTCCTCATCGAGCTGAAGAGATGAAGGCGCCAAATCTGGTGATTATGGAGGATGCGGTAAAGTTGTCACCTGAATGAGGTGATTTTCTCCCTTGTCCTGATGCTTCTGTGATCGAGCATTGTCCTGCAGAAGGAAGACATTGTTAATTGGCAAGTCAGGTCTTACTCATTGGATTTTGCTCTGAGCCTCGTTAGGGTCTCAATGTAGGCCTTAGTTTTATAAAAAACTTTACATGAAATAAAGAAAATGGCATTACTTTTAGACTGACCCTCGTAAAATTCCATTTTTCCCTCATTAATACTCTTATTCTCATGAATTTTAACTAACCACCTTTCTTTTCACATTCCTCTAAATTGGCGAGACTATTATTCAGTAATAATTGATCTGCGAGACAAGCTTGCTAACCAGTACATCATGATGGGACACCCTAAGGTGAAGTATCTATATAAAAAGAGGTTTTGGTGGGGCAGTGTATAGTGAATAAGAAAAATGATAACAAGTAGAAATTTTTAATTTCATCTTTGCAGCAATATTTATACTATCAATTATTTTACAAAAGGCATGAACAGGATATTCCCTACATCCTGTCTCATAAATTGTTAACTAACCACCTTTCTTTTGACATGCCTCTAAATTAGTGAATTATAATACTTACTGTTTGTAGAGTGAGGAAATCATTCACTTTAATAAAAACAAAGATTGGAATTTCATTCAGTTTAAAATAGTTTCTATCTTAGATTTGATGCTTTGATGATAGCCTATTGATATTGCTTAGTAACTCTCTCTCTCTCTTTAGACTCTACTAATTATAAACCTTCAACACTAATTTTGTAATTGACCGATTTCCTTTTAAACTTATGTATTTACCTACCCATGATAATAAAAAAAACAATATCAATGAAAGTGGGGAGCAGATCCTCAGTAAAAAAAAAAAAAAAAAAAAAAAACAGGGATGTAAACATGTTAGAAATTGGGGTAATCTTCGCAGAGTTCCCTCCTGGCCTCCTGCCACAAAAACTGCTAGCCGGTGGCTGCTGAAAAAAAACCCACCAGTTACGATTGAAGTCCGTAGCCGAAGTGGTGTCACTTGAAAAAAAAAATCCAACGGCGTTTTTCCCTGAAAACCCAACCCAACTCCTAAACCTAAACCTAAACCCCCTAGTTAAAATTAACAGTTTTATTACAAAAATTTGTTATTTATTTATTTTCCCATTAAACTAACCCTAAACCCCAACCCAACCCAACCCTAAACCCTAACCCAAGTTTTTTTTCAATTGACACTGCTTCGGCTACGGACTTCAATTGTAGCTGGTGTTTTTTTTCAGCAGCCATCGGCTAGTGGTTTTTGAACCAAGAGGCCAGGACGGAACTCTGCGAATATATCCGAAATTGGTATTGCAGATCCAAAAATCCAAAATCCGAGGGGGATGCAAATTTAAACACCAAAAACCTGCAGCAAAAACCAAAAAAGAGCTTCTTGTTACTGTGATAAAATGGCATTAACTTTACTTGATATTTAGTAGGAAAATTGGACCATATGACCTTTAGGCACCCCTTTTTGATCTCCATTAAGAAAGGACATGTTTTTCATTTACACCGTCAATATCCGGTTGTTTTAACAGATGATTTTTAGATTTAAAAAAAAAATATAAAACTAACCCTAACCCCTAACAAACAACCGGATATTAACAGTATAAATGAAAAACATGTCCTTTCTTAATCGAGATCAAAAAGGGGTGCCTAAAGATAATATGTCCGGAAAATTAGAATTTCATTTAACCAAAGATAAATAAATCTTTTTACTGTTTTATAATAAATAAGAATTTATTTATGTTTTTTCATTTTTTAGATATTATCTTTACTAGCAAAATAAAAAAAAAACCCTCGGGCGATGTAAAAATAGATTTTTGAAACATATTGCCTGAGGGGTGGGAGTTAAAAATTCAATGTCAGCGAGTTTGTACCCTAAGTAAGTAAAATCATCAAATTCATTCAAGGATTAAAAAACAATTTGAAATGTAAACTTTAAATATGTATAAAATAAAACAAACAATATATAGATATATAATACCAGTCATGTATTTATTAAAACTTGTTTTAAAAACAATGAGGACTGTCTAATGCTGAATGTTCAAATTTTGAGTGTATTTATTCTATGTTATGACGATTTTGGGTAATGTGACATAAGCAGTGAGGTAGTTTTTGTTACAGACAAAAACCAGAAGCGAATCTCCATTATTAATAGATGAGAAAAATTGTTAAAAATAAACATGTATATAAGTGTGAATATTTAATTCAACTTGAGGAATATAAGTAAAATCCGTTTAATTGTAAGAGCAAAGCACACCATTGATACTAATTCCTTAATGAGTTAAGTTCAGAATTGACTTTGTCAAAAAACAACACCTTCTTTTTTTTTTTTTATAATTGAAGCCAGACTGTGATTGGTCGTGATTGACTGAGAAGAATGTAAATTAACATATCTGAATGTCTATATCAAACCCAGCTTAATTCTTGATGGAGTGGGTAAGATGCGATACAAGGTTGCAAGTATGAGACATCCAGCGAGGATTGAATTTGCTATTCAGTAGTAATTGATCTGTGAGACAAGCTTGCTAACCAGTACATCATGATGGGACACCCTAAGGTGAAGTATCTATATGAACAGAGGTTTTGGTGGGGTGGGGCAGTGTAAAGTGAATAAGAAAAATGGTAACAAGCAGAAATTTTTAATTTCATCTTTGCAGCAATATTTATAATATCAATTATTTTCTTTTTGATTTTTTCAGTTATGCATTCAATTCATTCGAATATTTTGTAGAGCATCAGTTTAGAGCTGATTTAGCTCAGTCGTTAGAGCATCAGCCAAGGAATCACAAGGTTCTGAGTTCAATACCAGCCCTTGCCTCTCTGCACATGAGTAGCACAGCTTGGATTTATGCTGTAAACTTGGGAGCTGATGGTAGGTGATGGTATAGTTACTAAGCTTACTTACTTACTAAGTTACTTAGCTTAGATGGGATACAAAGCCAGTAGACCACCCTGTCGGCTGGAGCATTAGAATGCACTGACTGCACCTCTGCAGAGGGGTAAGACTCCCCCAGTGGGGCCACCTGTTGGCCGTGGGTGGCGACCCATGATGCTTAACGATAGAACCCAGGTGGATGAGCAGTTCATGACCTGCAATACTCCACTTTGGCCCTATCTTGGGCTAGACGGCGGTCGGAGAGGCCCCCTCCAATCAATCGGCTGGCTACGTCAAGCCCTAGCACCTATATGATTGGCCCAACCCTATTGCCCTTATGGCAAGCCCCAACCCCTTTTTATTATATGGGTGCTAGAAGGCGGTGACTGAGGGTCTACATATCCTGGGAATGACGTTAAACTCTATCTGATGGTGAGGTTCCAGTTTGGAGGTTTGGGAATGTGGAGCACCCCTTCATCACCATTACTCCCTGGTCCACTCTGACCCGGAGTGGTAGTACCTGTTAGGGTCCCATCTATGGGTTAAATAGAAAAACATGAGTTTATAAACAAAATTGTATTATGCATTAAGAATGAATTTATTTCAAAACTTTGTCGGCATTAAATAACCCACCGAGGTTGATATGCCGTATAACAAAACAAACCAAACCAAACCATAGCCAGTAGAAATTATGGAAAAACTATTAAGACCCCTTTTTTTTGTATTTAGAGAATAAACTAGATAGGAGCTGCACAAGAATGTTACATGCTATCCTAAACAAAACATGGAAAGAACACCCCATGAGAAAACAGCCGTATGGCCACCTGCCACATATCACCCAAACCATCTGAGTAAGATGGACAAGACACGCAGGACACTGCTGGAGAAGCAAGGACAAACTCATAAGTGACGTTCTTCTGTGGAACTAGCACATGGGCACGCCAGTACATTGACCAGCTCTGTGCGGATACTGGATGCTGTGTAGAGGACCTCCCGAGAACGATGAGTGATAGGGACGGCTGGAGAGAGATTGTCATGGATATCCGTGCTAATAGCGCGACCTGATGCTGATGAGGATTGAAACCCTTGCCAACTCCATGCATGAGTCACACAGCTTGGATCTGTGAAGTGGGGAACTGATGGTAAATGTGGCGCTTCACCTCAGATGCAAAAACAATCTCTCTGGTCTAGCACTAGTTAAAAGGGGATAGACTCCCTCGCTGTCAGGCTGATACTGACAACAGGCAACTCTGCCACTTTTTACTTACTCATTTTATTCAATGTTCTCAAATGTTTTTGGTTAAATTCCTAAGACCGTCTTTGGTGAGCTAAGAAAAAAGGGTTATTTCCTAGTTGAGGGGGGGGGGTATTTGCTTTTCATCCCACTTATGAGCGCTGGACACAAGGTCTCGTTTTAATGTGGGCGCATAAAAATTGCGTCGTTCCAGTTGGCATTCTTCCTCAAGGGGGGCACCTCAGGCGCTGGGCAATAAACCCAGCCCTGCCCCTTTAAATCAAGGGAGCAGGTATTGCCTGGGATAGCCCCCTGGGATCGACGCTATTAATTAACTTTACCGGTCCAGTGGCCGAAGGTCACTGGACCCCCGACGAGGTCAGGAATAACATGATATTACAGGGTGACCCAGAAAAAACAGAACCCAAATTATTTATTTATCTTCCCATTAAACTAACCCTACACCCCCCTAAACGCTACCCCCCCCCCTAGTTGAGTAACATAATATTACAGGGTGACCCAGAAAAAACAGATCCCACAAATTTTGTAATAAAACTGTTAATTTTTATTTTTATCTTTTTTGAAGTTTAAGTCCAACAAGGGTTAGGGTTAGGGTTAGGGTTGGGGTTGGGGTTTAGGGTTAGTTTAATGGGAAAATAAATAAATAATCTGGGCTCTGTTTTTTCTGGGTCACTCTGTAATATCATGTTACTCAACTAGGAAATAACCAAAATAAGTACATGGTGCTAAAATCATCATATACCAAACTGGGGAAATCTTTCCCCAAAATGACCTACATCTGTTTTCATCAAATCATTTGACACATACTTTCCTGTGATGCAGTAATTTGAGATTTTGTTATGTTTATCTTTGCTACAGCTTGTTTGTAAAACCAAAATGCACACAGCTAGTTTGCAGCAAGGTTCTATCCGTCACGAACAGGACGCAACTCAAGGTCAATTTTTAAGTGGAGTACAGCTGGTTTAAATTCATTCCGAGTCTATGGGATAGAAAGAGGTTAAGTGTTTTAGGTTCTAAAGGTGGCTGTGGTTATTCTTGATGAATGTTCCTAGGGTTTGCTTTTAATCCCATCTTATTTGGTGGTCGAGCTGAAAAGGAAGGAATTCAAGGAATGAAAAAGAAAGACACAAAGACAGAAGGTGGGTTTATGATTTAGGCTTTATTCACCAGTCATAGCCACCATGTGGCAAGGATATATCTGTGGGGATTTAAATAAAATAAAATTAAATCAAAATTAAATAAATAAATAAAAAGTTCTGAGCGTCTGGACTCTGGCGTCCAGAGTTAACGGTCTGATCAATAAAGTCTCCATCTATATTTCAAAAGAGTTGTGTCTTTTTATTTCTCTTCATCTCCTCATTTCATATTCCCTATATATCTGCCTGGCCAGTAGTAGTGTCTAGACAGAGTTAAGGCCTAAGTCAGAATGTCTGAGAGATTTTCTTGGGGGTCGGAAGTGGGTCCTTTTTCCCGCGCATGCTCGGAGGGTTTTTCCGGTGAAGGCTCATGGGAGTTTGTTATTTTTTTTAATTTGAATTTTATTTTAATCCTCACAAGTTTTCCTTCTCATAGGTTAAAGATCCCAGTCTGCCCTGCTATTTACTTAAATCTGGGGGAGAATAGTTGGATATTTATACCTTTCCCAAGGCTATTACTGCAATGTGAAATGCAAACAATCTCACCCAGGATTTGAACTCAGGTCGCTGTGTCCATTTTTGTTATGGCACGAGTACCTCATAGTTTGTAGCAAGGTAGTATATAACTAGTGTGTTGGAAGATAGAATACGTCCATTTTAGAATAAGATGAATTGCACTCAGCTTTCATTTGGCCAAATCTACCTCTTCTTAGTCTTTTTATAAAGTAAAAGTCGTCAGTATCAGCCAGACATCGAGGGAGTCTATCCCCTTTTCACTAGGGCTAGACCAAAGAGATTGTTTTTGACATCTGAGGTGGAGTGCCACACCTACCATCAGCTCCTGACTTTACTGCACAGATACCTGTGCTACTTATATGCTGAGTTGGAGAGGGCTGGTATTGAACCCAGAACCTTGTGATTCCTGGTCTGATGCCCTACCAACTGAACTAACCCTGTATAACCCCATCAACTTTTTCCTCAATCTACTGCAGAACGCAGATCTTCCTCAAAGTCTTTAAGATATAAAGAGTAATGGGCCTTATCCTGCTGGCAGGGGTTTTGAATTCACTTGCACTTTTGCTAGGCTGATTGCTCTACTTAGTTACATAAATGAGAGTAACCTCCCTTTGTTTGTTTCACTTTGGGGAAGCCGTATGTTTTGGTCGGCCCTTTTCATTTCACCATAAATGGAGATATTGTATAATTGTATATGTTCTGTACAAAGATTCTTTCTTTTTTAAGTGTGATGTGAGAGGATACTAAAAAGGTAGATACCCAAGGAGGCATAATAATAATAATATTAATAATAATAATAATAATAATAATAATACACCACTACTGTTTATTATAGCAATGATGCTGCTCAATCATATATTTAAAAAATGTACAGGGGGATACAAATTCACTAACTCACAAGAAAAGATAAACCACCTTATGTACATGGATGACATACAAATTTTTGCAAAAAATGAAAAAGAATTGGAGACCCTAGTACAAACTATTAGAATATATAGCCAGGATATAGGGATGGAATTTGGAATTGAAAAATGTGCTATGCTTGTAATAAAACGGGGTGAAAGAAAATTAATGATGAAAATGAAAGCTACAAATACTTAGGAATTTTAGAAGCAGACAATATCATGCAAGCAGAAATGAAAGGAAAAGTTAAAAAAGAATATCTCAGGAGAACTAGAAAACTTCTAGAAACCAAACTTAACAGCAGAAATCTGATCAAAAGAATCAATACCTGGGCTGTCCCCATTATAAGATACTCAGGACCATTCTTAAAATGGACAAAAGAAAACAAAAATGGGAAGAAAAACAATTATATGGACACTTCAAACGACAAATCGAAGAGGTTGCACATGAAAAGACTTGGACATGGTTAAGAAAAGGAAACCTCAAAAGAGAAACTGAATCACTAATAATTGCTGCACAAAATAATGCCATAAGGACAATCTATATCAAAGCGAAAATTGATAAGACCCAACAAAATAGTAAATGTAGACTTTGTGGTAATAGAGATGAGACTGTAAACCATATACTCTGTGAATGTAGCAAACTAGCACAACGGGAATACAAAACTAGACACGACTGGGTTGGGAAGGTGATCCACTGGGAATTATGCAAAAAATTAAATTTTTACCATACAACTAAATAGTATATGCATAAACCAGAATCTGTTCTTGAGAATGAAATTCTCTGGGACTTTGAAATAAAAATGGATCACCTTATCCCAGCAAAAAGACCAGACCTAGTGTTGATTAACAAAAAAAAAAAAAGAAAGAACTTGTCAACTGGTGGATTCTGCAGTTCCAGCAGATCACAGGGTGAAGCTAAAGGAAAATGAAAAAATGGACAAATATCTGGACCTTGCCAGAGAACTGGAAAAGTTATGGAATATGAAAGTTAAAGTGATACCAATTGTGGTTGGTGCACTTGGAACGGTCCCAAAGGGATTGGAAAAGGGTTTGGAAAATTTGGAAATCAGAGGAAAGATTGAGACCATCCAGAATACTGCACTGCTGCAATCTGCCAGAATACTCAGAAGAGTCCTGGAGACCTGAGGAGACTTGCTGTCACTCAGACTCCAGTGAAAGACCATCAGCAAATGCTGATGTGAAAACTCAAAAGGAGTAAATCTTATTATAATGGAGATTGTGTGTTTTTCTCTCTGTAACCGAAACTATATTACTAATCGAGTCACAATTAACATAGTTATTTTAATCACATTCTTCATGATTTTATTTATATTTAAACCTCAATTATTAATAAAATTGCTTCACCTTTTTATTAGTGTTGTCCAAATCTACATACTAATAACATGCAATTGTATTTATATATACAAAAAATAGCGGTTTGCAGTGTGAACGGGAAGGCTAATTTGCATATTGATATTAAAAATGTGATTTTATTAAATATGTGCTTAGTATTATTGATTTCTAATTGTTTGGTTTTATTTTAATGAATATAAGCAAAAATCTCGTCAATGAATCTTAAATGAAATCCATTAACAAGAAAAAATAACTGTCATTTTATTCTTTATTTCCTAATTTAACTAAATAGTTAAATAAGTAAAAATCAGAAATGAAAGAAGGGGGTGATGGAAGAGTAAGTTTCATTTCTATTTTTCTATTATAACCCCACTCTGTTTCAAATCTTTTTATCTGCATTCTTATTAGACTTTCTAATTAAAAACACTAAAACTTAAATACGTGCACCCGGAGGGTGCATATATTTGCTAGTAATAATAATAATAATAATGGCATTTCTAATTATAGTAGATATTTTTTTTTAGATATTTCTCCTCAAACTGGAAATTTACTGACAAAGCAGATTTCAAAAACAAAGTCTATAAACCAATCATATTTTTTGCTAACAGATGGTTGGTTGGTTGATTGATTTTAATGGCATATCAACCCGTCCAGGGTTATGTCATGCCTAACGGTTAGGAAGTAATATAGGTTGTGTATTTATATTTATACTTTTTTAGTAATTGGTTTTAACAATGTGTTAGCATTATTGGAGATCATGTTGTATGGTATTGATTAAGTTCCTGTCTATATTCTATGGTATAATTTTATTTCCTTCTAAAAGGACAGAATGTCCTCCATGTTGACATTTTCAAACAGATCTTTCATATTGTTTACATTTTGGAACAAATTGTCTAATCAAATAAAAAACAGCAAAAGTTTAAAAAATAATTTAAAATTGAATTGGATGATTTCAGAAATAATGGTAAGGGAAAGAATTTAAGAGGGAATTTTTAGTTGGTTGTTTTGTTTTATGGCATATCAACTCTTTTGGGGTCATTTAATGCCAAATCAAATGCTTTTTATAAACAAAGGACTCAGGCTGCTAAACAATACCTTCTGTTGTTTAACTCTTTGCCTACTTTAAGCTGCTCACAACAGCTCTAAATCAAGATTATTATACCTTTTACATTGAACTATGGAAATACGATGAGGAAATTAATCCGACAATATGTGAAGAAAATATTTTCAAAAAATATAACAAACACAGGATGTTATGATCGCGGGAAACAATTTTATGTGTCTATACTTAAGTATTTCGGTATTAAACCATCATCAGGACACTGTTACAGAAATTTTTGTGAGGGACAAAATGAAAAATGTTTGCATTGTGCAAAAATGGAAAATGAAGATCATAGGATGATGCATGCAGAAACGTGAATAGGCGGAGAACGAAATGCTAACTAAGATATGATGTATTTCATATGGATAATAATGTTTAGAAAATAAGAAGATTAATAGATAGAACGTTTAATATATATATATATATATATATATATAGAACAAAACAATTGGTTGGCAACCTTCTGTCTATTTTAGACAATGGCGTGTTTTTTTGTTTTTTTTTCTTCTCTCTCTCACTTACAGCTACGTGAGTGGCTGAACAGACCGATCCTCGAATGGCAGTCTCTGGTGCAATGGCTGCAAACAAAAGGTGATGCTTTCTGTAGGTGTTGGGGGTGCTGCTGTTTCTCCTTTCTTTTAGCTCTCTTTTCTGTGGCAGCTTTTTTCCTCTCTTCTTCACTTCTTTTTGTTCCTTGTTTGACGAGGAGCCTCCCACGTGTCTATGTCGATGTGGCATGTCTTCAGGTCTCTCTTGCAGACATCTTTGAAGCGTAGGCGTGGTCTCCCTGCCGGTCGGGTGCCCTCCAGTTCACTATACAGCAGGTCTTTGGAGATGCGGCCTTTGTTCATCCTCCTGACATGGCCAAGCCAGCGCAGGCGTCTCTTGCAGGTGATGGCGGGCATGCTGTTTATGTTTGCTCATTCCAGCACTTCTGTGTTAGGCACTTTGTCCTGCCAGCGGATGCGTAGAATGCGGCGTAGGCATCTGAGGTGAAAGCTGTCCAGTTTCCCCACATGACGTGAGTACGTGATCCAGGCTTCACTGCTGTATAGGAGAGTGCTGAGAACACACTCTCTGTAGACGTGCATTTTGGTTCTCTTGGTAAGGCTGGCATTTTTCCATACTCGCTGGCTCAGTTTCGCCATGACTGCCGACACTTTTGAAATTCTGCTGTTGACGTCATCATCGGTGGAGACTTGTCCACAGTTGACCAGTTTGCTCGGAACCCACACTGTGACTCCGGGTAGATGCAAGATGCAAGAGTCTGCAGATGTACTAGTGTAACGCCAGCAAAAACTTTTCCGACTGTGCTGAGGAGTGAGATGCCCCGGTAGTTGTTGCAGTTGCTCCAATCTCCTTTGTTTTTATATAAGGTGATAATGGTAGCGCCCCGCATGTCCTGAGGGATATGTCCCCGTTCCCAGCAGCTGCAGAGTAGTTCATGTAGTGGTTGGAACAGCTCTTCCTTCCCGCTTTTCAGGACCTCTGCTGGTATGCCGTCACTCCCTGTTACTTTCCTATCAGCTAGACGGTCAATGGCTTTGTCGAGCTCTTCGACCGTTGGTGGTGTGTCTAGCTCGTTCATTTCCGGTAGGTCAGTTATTGTGGTTAGGGCATTTTCTGCTACTTCGTTTTGGGTTGCATACAGTTCCAGGTAGTGCTCTACCCAGCGTTGCATTTGCTTCCCTTTGTCTGTGATGACTCCTCCAGTTTTGTCTTTTAGGGGTGCAGTCTTTGTTGTGGGTAGGCCTGTAGCTCTTTTGATACCTTCGTACATGCCTCTTGCGTCTCCTGTGTTGGCAGCTGTCTCTATGCTGCAGCACAGGTTTAGCCAGTAGATGTTGGCACAGTGTCGGGCAGTCCTCTTTATGTTGTTTCTGGCACTCTTCCAGGTGTCAAGTGTGCTTTGGCTTGGCGAAGCCTTGTATGCCAGGAGGGCTGTCCCCTTGGTCTCAACTGCAGGCTTCATCTTTTCCCAGTGGGCCTCAAACCAATCCTCATTTTTCCGCTCCTTTTTGCCACCTGCTCATAATATATACCCAGAGAGCTGGGTAATCTGAACATTAGTTACATAAATGAGAGTAACCTCTCCCTGTTTGTTTCACTTTGATGAAGCTGTATGTCTTGGTCGGCCATTTTCATTTCACCGTAAATCTATACTAAAAATATGAATTTGTTTGAATCAATACAACTGAATGTTTTAACACGAAAATATCATAAAATATGTTCTTAATTGCGCATTATTTGAAATGAACTTAATTGTTACATTTTATGATATTTTCATGTTAAAACATTCAGTTGTATTAATACGTAGCATTCTTGTGTAGGTCCCATCCAGCTTATTCTCAAGGCGCCTTGTCAGGGTCCAAGTGGTGCAGCCATAAAGAGCACTGATATAACCACAGCCTGCAAGAATTGTTGCTTTAACTTGTCAATGAGATTGGATTTCCATATGATTGATAATCTGTTTGTGGCCGACCATGCCTTTCCTATTCATGTGAATTGTTTTACTGGCTTTAGAGGCGTACTGTCAAGTGTGGAGATGTCTCCTTTCTTTTTGAAATACATGAACTAATTTTTATCGGAGTTCACATAGAGGCTGATATTCTTTGCTGCCTTCTCCATGCTATGCAGTAGTGGCTCAGCTTGTGCCAGTGTATCTGTTAGAAGTGCAAGGTCATCAGTGTAGTCTGCATCTGTGACAATCTGTGCAGGATATCGCCTGCTTCTTGCCTTTTTTAGTGTGAAACCTTTTTCTTTTATCGTATCTAATGATGTTTGGTTTGGTTTGGTTTGTTTTGTTTTACGGCATATCAACCTCAGTGGGTTATTTAAAGCCAATAAAGTTTTGAAATAAATCAAATGATGTTTGGAGTACATAGTCTAGGCATATTATAAATATATATGGTGCTAATGTATTTCCTTGTAGAATTCCAGTGGCTATGTCAAAGAAATCTGTGTCACCATCAGGTGATCGTACCATTGCTTTAGTGTCTTTGTAGAGTATCATTATAGCGGCAATTATTTCTTTGGGGAGATTGTATGCTAGTAGCATTTGTTCCATTTTCCCTCTATGTATGGAATCAAATGCCTATGAATAGCAGCATTGCCTCTAGATTCTTTGCTCAAACCTCTTCTATGATCCGTCGAATAGTCAGGATCTGAGAGGTTGGGGATCAATCTCTGCAGAATCCGTTTTGGTATTTCCTAAGGATTTTCTCTATTTTGGGTTGGATGCAATTAAGAAGAAGGGCATTGTATATCTTAGCTGCAATAGCAGTAAGAGTTGTGCCTCTGTAGTTCTTAGTGAATCCGAGGTCTCCTTTTTTGGGGAATGGGAGGATGCAGCCTTTCGTCCATTTATCTATTCTATTTTGTCTATACATGATTGCATTTGTAAGTATATAGGATAAAGAATGGCTTAAAAAGAAATATTTTCCACCACCAACTCATCTGGTCTATTGTATATATATATATATATAATAGAAGTTTAAATAAAAAATCAGAAATCTTCAAACAATGTCCCCATAAAAGAAAATTCTTCCTAAATGCATGGAGAGGAGATACTCAACATCCACCCTGAGAATAAATTCAGCAATTATTTGCAATGATATCAAATATTTCAACAGTGAAAAAATGATTTTTCGACAGAGTATCAACACCATCCTACAACACCATTCAGCAATTATTTGCAATGATATCCAATATTTCAACAGTGAAAAAGCAATTATTTGCAATGATATCCAATATTTCAACAGTGAAAAAATGATTTTTCGACAGAGTTACAACACCATCCACCTTTATATTATGTGGGATAAAAACTTAAAAGACTCTACCATATATATTAAAATGATTTTTTGAAGTCATATACACCCTTTGCCAAACGGAATTAATTTATAAATAAAAAATAAAACGGTTTTTTAAAAAAAACACCCTATATATTTTTTTAACGAATAAAGGGAGGCAACTTCGTTGGCATTACTTCAAAAATTCAAATTTAAAAAAAATAATAACAGCGTTCGGGAAAATTTAACCGACGTTATTTACAATCCTAAATGTTGAGTAAAGAACCACAACAAACACCATTGGATCTTGCTCCTCAACCTGATGATTGCTTTGGCATGAAACCGCGGTCGTTGATAATGAACATTGATCTATGAAAACATTGTAAAATAAATAAATATTAGCTCTTACAAACTGTGATTGAGCACTGTATTTTCTTTGTTTCATCGCAAAAGAAATTTTGTTTTTACATACATATATATATATATATATATATATATATATATATATAGAGAGAGAGAGAGAGAGAGATAGATAGATAAATAAATAAATGAATATTTTAGTTTATATTTATTTACATGGGAACAACTCTGCTACCATTGGTTTCTTGCTATGTAAGCAGAGCAATCATCAGTTTTTTCGCTGCCTGATGATTGCTCCGCTTACATAGCAAGAAACCAATGGTAGCAGAGTTGTTCCCATGTAAATAAATATAAACTAAAATATTCATTTATTTATTTATCTATTAACGCTCTATCACAGATATTGAGCATTCTTCTAATAACACTGTACATTACTACTGCTTCTTCAAGTGTAATAGTGCCATACACATTGAATTTGCTGAGTTTTATAGATCAATGTTCATTATAAACACAGGTTTCATGCCAAGGGGCATGGTGTTTGTTGAAGATCTTTACTTAATGTCACATTCTGGACCGTAAATAACGTCGGTTAATTGTAGTTCGGATTTATTAAAATTTAATTTTTTCAAAAGTTGCACAATTGATATATATGGTAGAGTCTTTTAAATTTTTCCAACATATATCGAAAATATTTTTTTATTGTTAAATATATATATATATATATATATATATATATATATATATATGAATAAAAGGAAGTGAATCTGACAGTATGTAGTATAATAAAAAATTGAAAAAACACAAGTTTAAATGAGTTAAGTGGTGAGTTTATTGGCCAATGCTGCAGTGTTTTGATCTATTAATTAGATCATCTTCAGGGCATTTGTTGTTATGTGGAAGGTGATAAAAATTTTAAATCTCAGAATAAGGAGAAAGGCGAGTAATAGTCCCTGTTTATCGGTCTGTTTAAAATTTGAAGTCTGAGAAAAAAGAACGTTGAAAAAATGAACGGTTTGAAATAATATATATATATATATATATATATATATATATATATATATTCTTATTTAGATCTACACACACACACACATAAATATCTATGTGTATATTCTATCTTAGAGCTACAAATATTGCAAACTGCATTATATATACTAGCAACAGAAAACACCCTCCGGGCATCGTAAAAATTAATTTTTGAAAGACATTGCCAGAATGTTTGTATCATAAGTAAGACAAATCCTTATATCTATTAAACGAGTAAAAAAAAACAAAAACAATTTGAAATGAAAACTGAGCCCCGTCCCTCTCAAATAAAATGTTGCGTGCATATAATAATCAAACAATTATTTTGAATATTTTCCACATCAATTTTACCCAAAATCGTAGGTATTTATTTATTTGTAAACTTTTTAGTTAACTTCTTGTTACTGTAAAAAAAAGGGACGAGAGTAAAAAACAATTTTTAAAATTGCTTACTCTGCCCTGTCGACTGGGGGTTAGAATGCACCGACTGCACCTCTGCAGAGGGGTAAGACTCCCCCAATGGGGCCACCTGTTGGCCGTGGGTGGCGACCCATGATGCTTAAGGATAGAACCCAGGTGGATGAGCAATTCATGACATGCAATACTCCACTTTGGCCCTATCTTGGGCTAGACGGGCGGTCGGAGAGGCCCCCTCCAATCAATCGGCTGGTCACGTCAAGCCCTAGCACCTATATGATTTTCGCAACCCTATTGCCCTTATGGCAAGCCCCAACCCCTTTTTATCATATGGGTGCTAGAAGGCGGTGGCTGCGGGCCTACATGTCCTGGGAATGACGTTAAACTCTATCTGATGGTGAGGTTCCAGGTTTGGAGGTTTGGGGAATGTAGAGCACCCCATTCATCACCATTGCTCCCTGGTCCACTCTGACCTGGAGTGGTAGTATCTGTTAGGGTCCCATCTATGGGTTAAATAGAAAAATGTATTTATAAAAAAATTGTATTATCCATTAAGAATTGATTTATTTCAAAACTTTATTGGCATTAAATGACCCACTGAGGTTGATATGCCGTAAAACAAAACAAAACAAACCAAACCAAAATTGCTTACTCAAATTTTGGGTGTATATAGCATAAGAATATTGTGACATAAGCTGTGACGTACAGCTATGACAGTTTTTGTTACAGACAGAAATACAGACAATCTCTATTATCAATATATATATATATATATATATATATATATATATATTTGGGAGAATATGTGCTTAATTGAAGTCGTTCCTAATTTTGAAAGTTAATTAATTAATAATTAATTAATTAGGTGGGCATAAAAAATTGTCGGCTAAAAAAAAAGCCATATCATAAACACATCGCTCGTGTATCTACTTCTCATATATATATATATATATATATATATATATATATGTGGAGAAAAGTAGACAAACACGGGATGTTGTGGAAACTTGATGTTTATTGTTGATGGTGCAACGTTTCGGTCTCTTATTAGACCATCTTCAGGACTTGAATATAGTTCTTACTCCAATGATGGAAATTCTCAAAATGCTGAAAGCTGAAGGTCGTCAGTAGGGGGAAGTGTAGTTGGGGGTGGTTAGTGGATTCTTTTTCTCTCTGGAATGGGGAGTGCCGAAATGGTCAATGGTGGTACCACAGGTGTTAGATTGTGGGGATTGGTTAGCTAAATATGTGTATGTGTGTGTGTGTGTGTGTGTGTGTGTGTGTGTGTCTGTTTAATTGTTTTTTGTTTATGTGTGATTGGGAACTGGATTTGTCGTTAAGTTATATATGTGTTGTTGGTATGTTGGTGTGATTTTTTTTGATTTATTATTTATTTTATTTTATTTTATTTTTTTGTAAGGGTTTGTAAGGGTAAGATTTGTTAAAATTGTAAGTGAGCATATGTATAATGTTATATACTATTATTGTTATTATTACTATTATCATATATATTATAATGTCATTCATTATTTATGAATATTTAACATTATGTCTATCTGTCTGTCAGTCTATCCAACTATCTATCTATTTAGCTTGAGTGTGTTCATGTCTATCAACCCATCTGTTTTTATTTTTCTTTATTGTGTGTCTGTTCATCTATATTTGGTCTTTCAGTCCATCTATCTATCTATCTATTTTTATTAGGTTGTTACTTATCTTTTTGTGTATCTGTCTATATATCTGAATTGAATATGTAGCTGGTATGTATGTATGAGATTCTAATTTTATTTTATTTTATTTTATTATATATCTATTTGTTTATTTTTCCAGTTCCCAATCACACATAAACAAAAAACAATTAAACAGACACACACACACACACACACATACACATATTTAGCTAACCAATCCCCACAATCTAACACCTGTGGTACCACCAGTCACCATTTAGGCACTCCCCATTCCAGAGAGAAAAAGAATCCACTAACCACCCCCAACTACACTTCCCCCTACTGACGACCTTCAGCTTTCAGCATTTTGAGAATTTCCATCATTGGAGTAAGAACTATATTCAAGTCCTGAAGATGGTCTAATAAGAGACTGAAACGTTGCACCGTCGACAATAAACATCAAGTTTCCACAACATCCCGTGTTTGTCTACTTTTCTCCACATACTGTCGGATTAACCTCCTCACATTTCTACCATATATATATATGTGTGTATGTGTGTATATACAAACACTCCTGTAAAATATATCATGTGCAATTTAGAAGTAGACAGGAATTTACACACACGTGTGGTGTGGTCGATAAGGGAGATAACTCTCACTGAATGATTCACAACAGTACAGTTTGTAGGGGACCGTCTTTCTAAAAAGACGTCGCATTTCTCCTCTCTGGGTCAGCAATACCAAAAGACTTACCAAAATGTATTCAAAGAATTTGAATTGGCTGTATTTTTCTTTTGCTTCTTGCTTTCTGTTTGGGTTAGCCAGCCTCACTTCATGTCCCTGCGAAGATCCTAGTCTCTGTTTGCCTGTAAGCAGCAATACTAACAAATCAGAGGTAACTGGTAAACATTGTTATTTTATTTATTTGTTTGAATTTTTAACTTTTTAAAAAATATTTCGTTTATTATTGTTTGTAGATATTTACATAAGAAATAAACAACGATATTTTATGCTAGATTTTAACTTTAAAGTTTACTTTTCGTATTTTGTTGTTTTGTACAAATTTTTAAGTTATAAATAAATTTTTTAAAAAGTCTAATAAAAAAATTACGTAAATAAACATCTGTTAAGTTACAGGGATAAAAAAAAAAAATAGTTTTAGATAAAAAAAGAAGAAAGTTTGACGTTGATAAGATAAACGAAATATTTAGAATGTTTTATTTTATTTTTATTTTTATTTAATGCCTATTTTTATTTGGCTAGCGTGATGTTTTGAATATTTAAATATTTCCTTAGCTGAAAATTAAAAAAAAAAAATCCTCAGTTTTTAAAAATATTTCTTCTTTTGAATGGACAAACAATTTCAAGATAATATTAACCTTTATGCAAGTTTTATTGTGTTAAATATAAGGGGTAGGGTAAATTTCACAGGGAAAATTGGAGGTATCTAGAATGTAAGTCAAATATTTAGATTCAAAATGTTATTTTGTTCACCAAAATAGAAATTGATAAGAATAATTTTCTTTAAAATTTATTTATTTATTTTAACTCACTCCAAATATATTCATTCTTTTAGTACTTTTTACTTAAGTTTTTCTCTCAGAAAAAAGCGTGGATGAAAAATATTTGACTTTTCATTGTTGTGGTCACGAAGAATAAGAAAGAACATACTAAACGGGGTTCACAAAAATAGAATGTATTTTTTAAATTCTGACAATAATGTGGTGTACCAAAAAAATGTTGGCAGTGTTATTGCTAATTTTCTACAGAAGGAAATGTCGACGGGGAGACTGGACAATTTTTGGAATTACCAACTCTCATGTGCTCGTGAGGATCCAGTGTCATATTTTCTGCCCTCTCTTAAAGATGCAGAAAAAGGGTCTAGTGTTCGAAATATTTATTGTTTTTTTCCTTCTCTTTAGATTTTAAAAGAATAATAGATAAATAAATAAAAGGAAAATGCTGCCTCATAATAATAATAATAATAATTTGTTTTTCTTGTGTGTGAGATGGACAGTGCCATAAAAGTCCAGACTTTACGACCAAATACGTCCAGTGTACCACGCGTGGTGTAATGATTATGATTAGCAAGCTAGAATTAGCAGGCCATTGTTAGCGAGTTCGATTCTCACTCGATGCCCCTTCCTTCTGGTGACTTTTAGCAAGCTATATTTATTAGCAAACCTTTGTTAGTGAGTTCGATTCTAACTTGATGCACCCATACTTCTGGCCTTGTGCCATAACTAAGTTAAGCTTGATAAATAACTTTCATCGGTCCAATACATCAAAAAATATCACTTACTTAGATATACCCGAAAAATCGACTACTACGAATTTTAAAAACGAATTAAAATTGATTAAATCGATTATTTAAAGTCAACATTTTGTCTAAGTCGAAAAGTAGTAACATCAATAAAAAAAAGCAAAATAATATTACACATGTAATTTATTTTTAATACATTTAAAACTATTTTTTGGTAAAAAAATCCGTGTTTACAAAATAAATGTAACATTCGCGATTGCAAAAAGAAAAAAAAAAAATTACCAAAAATCATGGAATTATCCGATTTTAATTAAATTTTAATTGTTATTTTATTTCAAAACTTTAAGTATTTCTGCTGTGATAAATTAATATATAAAATTCATTTATTATTAGATTCTAAAATAATTTTTTTAATAACTACTTTACTTTAGTATCAATCACCCATATTTTTTTGGTAAAAAACTGTATTGAAAATTTAGCGCCTCCCCCCTTAAACGGAACAAATATTGATGTATATTTTTTCTTTTATAATAGCCAATTAAATAATTATCAAAATGAGTGAAAAAAAAAACATCTCTAAAAATTATTTTTATAGTTTTTATTTTCATTTTATTTTCCGCTTTTTGGTACTTATTTACTACCCGAGCAGATTCTTAAAAAATTTTTTTTTCTTCTATTCACACCTTCGGTCTTTTGTCTTTTTATTTATGCAGAAATTAGTATCAATCACATGTATACCACACCGATATTTTGCGCCCCAAAAACAAGGTGGGGTCAAAGTTTAGTGACCTGAAAAAAATCAGAAAGTTTTGAAATAAAATAACTGATGCATTATAAAATTCATTCATTGTAAATCAATACTGAAAATTTCATTAAAATCTGATTTCCCTGATATTTGGTAAATTTTTTTCAAAATTGTATTGAAAAAATACATATTTTTGACAAATTGGGTATACCTATATCACTACGAATAAATAACTGGTACGACAAAAAGTCTTTCATGGAGTTTACATGGATGCAATGTTACTGAGACACGTCAGTTATTATTTTTATGAGAATGATAAGATACAAAAATAAAACAGCTGACTATATTCCAAAGTAATCGAAAAGACTGCACATTTTAACTTGTACTGCTGATTAATTTAAAGATTTGCGCCTTAGAATAGTTAGACACCAATCTCTTAATTTGTTTAGTATTAAAAAAAGTTGACTTTGAAAAGAACACTTTCAAAAATGACTATAATACTTTTTTTTCTTTTTTGTTAAATAAGCCCATAATGTTTACTAATTCAATTTAAAAAATTCATTTTTTGAATATTTTTGAGAAGTTAATATCTGTTTGCAATCTATTGAATTTCTTTACACTTTAACTCTTGGCTACTTTAAACTGCTCACAGTGGCTCTCCCACCACTACGATCATACTGTAAACTGCTGTCAAAAACTGATGTTTAGTTAATTATAATTGAGCAGAAGGACTCGGATTACAACAATAATAGAACTTTATTTGAATAGAATGAGTTCTGAGATGAACTTTGAAATAACCATTCATAAACATAAAGAATACCAAGAATTTTTTTTTACAGCTGTGGGGGAAATTTAGTAGGCAAAGAGTTAATATTATGTGTAGTTAATTCGACCTTTTGGTTTTTAAGTTTTTATATTACAATCATCTGGCTTGTAGCAAAACAATTTTTGTCTCCTTGTACACCATGTTTAATAAACTTTCTTAGTGCAAAACTTATTTTTAGTATTTTGGGGGACTTTGCTTAAATTTCCGCTTCAAGTGTTCTGAAAATTGTTAATTATTTTGAAGTGGTTCTTATCATATCACCTATAAGTGGATCATTATTCTAAAATATCTTTTTTTCTTAAAATAACATAGCAAGAAATAAATGGTGGTCAGAACCAGGAAGAACAAAAACTCAAAAAATTATCATCAAGTCGTGCTGGCAGCACAGATCTCCATGACTCTCTCTCAACACTTGTACCTATCAGTCATCGCTCCTGGCAGGTCCTCCTTATGGCATCCTGTATCTGCACAGAGCTGATCAATCTAGGTTTTTGCTGGTTGGCCTACTCTTGTGTATCCATGTCTATATTTCTACAGGAGAATGTCACTTTGTTGAGTGCTGTTTTCAGGATTTGTTCAAGACAGCATCCTTAATATTTCTTAAGCTTTAAGGATAAATTTGAAATAAAGTGAAAAAAAAAAAAGGGCACTAAATTTGATATTTTCAGGAATTTTTTGTACCAAAAAAGTTTCATCTTTGGTTGTAGAAACTAGTTTCCATTTTTAATGTTAGAGGTCATGACTTCTGAATCCATTAGATAACAGTGATCCATGATGATATTGATGCTTCTATTCAGGAAGGAGTGAAGGATTCTAGTTTTCTCATTATAGTTATCTGTTAAGTGTGAATAGATCTCACAAAATTATCATTCAATTGTAAATTAAACTGGAAATTGCTTTATTCTGTAAAAGCATTTTAAGTGCATTGTTCTAATAAACTGCTTTTTATTGGGTTATAGTTACATACATATATATAAACAAACAGCCGTATCGTCTGGGGTTGTAGAATATACAGAATGCACCTCTGCACTTGACTACTTCCTCGTTATATAATGTTAGTTTCTCTGAGAGAGAGAGAGAGAGAGAGACGGGAGAATTTGAAATGTATTTCTATGTTAAATTTTTACAACCAGCAACCCATAGCTTAAATGAGGTCAAACATTTCCTTTCTTAGAAAGCTAACAAAATGATTTTACGGTTTTGTCCAGCCATATTTTTTAAAATATATATTTTTTTTCAAATTTTATTCACTTTGCTAACTCCCTTTTCCCTAATCTCAATTATCTACCCAGAGCTGAATGGGTGACCCAATGGGTCACGTTTTGTCTAGTATTAATATAAATGTTTGTCATGGGTAGGATGTGTCACAAGGTTGCAAGTATGGGGCATTCAGTGAGGATAAAATTTACTATTCAATAGTCTAGCTTGCTAATCGTTCGTTCGTTATACCATGATGGGAACCCTAACATAAGAATGTTGATATGCCATGAAATAAAGAAACCAAACCGAACTAGTTCATACCAAAATATTGCAAAACTTTTGACTCACCCAAGTATATCTTATACACTAAATCAGTGGCTCTCAAGCGTTTTTATGCCCTGCACCTCTAAAAACTTTTAATATGTTCTTATTCTGTATTGTTTGACTGCGTAACTTAACAGATAGTTTAACCAAGACAGTCTAAGAAAACAGTAAACGATTAAATAAGGCAATGATAAAGGAAAAACTGAAAGACAATGGAATCAATTAGAATGATAAATATATATATATATATATATTGATGAACACAAACGAACAAGTTTACAAAATGATACAAAGGGAAAAAGTTCAAAGTTCTTAACAGACCGTAAAGAGGAGTGGGTAAAAAAAGTGTTCAGTTCTGCAGAGATCAGAGATGCGTCTTTTGTGTGTGAAGATATTTTCAATTGTTCCAAAGATGTGGCAAAGGGATGCAGTGTTCATGTGACTTGTGCGCATATACAGCCACGTGTCTGACCCAACTAGACGGGTCACAGAAACAAGTCTGTTACTGAAATAATTTGCAGAAAAAGGGGTCACAACCTGCATGAGAATAGTGTGTATGTATACGGTATGAACATGTGTTAATGTAGGTGTTGATAGGAATGTTTTGTAATAGAAAATATGGATGTGAATGGTAGTGGCAAAACAGTTCTCTTACCTCTTAAACTAATATTTTATATAAGAATAAAGGTGAAGTTGACCAAAACAAATTTGTGTCATCAATTTTTAATAATATATAAACAAAAATGAACCATATAGACAAGAGCTCAGTTGGTAGAGCATCTGCCTAGGAACACAAGGTTCTGGGTTCAATACTGGCCCTCGTCAGTGTATGAGTAGCACAGGGATCTGTGCAGTAAAATGAAGAGCTGATGGTAGGTGTGACACTCCACCTTAATGCCAAAACAATCTCCTTGGTCTAGCGCTAGTGAACAGGGGGTAGACTCCCTCACTGTCTGGTTGATACTGACTTTAGGCCACCCCGACCATTTTTTTTTTTTTTTAAAGTTGCATAAACCTACAACAAAAAATAAATTTTCATCCATACATGAAATAAATGAAATGAATGCTCTCTACTGTGGAAAAGAAAATTGATCAAACGGTAACCTCAATATTAACAAAAAACAGAAATGTTATCTTGCACCCCCTGGAATGTTATCTTGCACCCCTGTTCACTAGCACTAGACCAGGAAGATTGCTTTTGTATCTGATGTGGAACGCCACACCTACCATCAACTCCTCACTTTACTACTCAGATCCAAGCTGAGCTACTCACACACTGAGTTGGTAAGGGCAAGTATCGAACCTGGAACCTTGTGGTTTTGAGACAGATGTTCTACTGACTAAGCTAAACCTGCCCTGTAAAACCACCCTAGTTTGTAACAAAATATTGCAAAGCTTTTGACTCAACCTAGTATGCTGATAGCTTTTTAATTTAATGCATCCTAGGATGCACGGATTTGATTTGAATGAGTCCCTGGTAAATTTGATGGGTCCCAACTAAAGTTTCTTGTAAATTGTAGAGTTTTTATCTATGAACAACTAAAGCCGTCTAACCCCTTCCTTGTACACCCTACAGTGTAATTCATTTCCAAGAAAATATTGAAATGTATTTACAGTTAGCTGGAAATGGTGGGGGAAGAAAAAAAAACACTGGGATGCATGGATAAGATTTTTATGAGTCAGGGACGCAGGACGCATACCTATCAGCATCTCTTCACTAAAGGTACCAACTATAATGGCACAGAGGTTGTATTTCTTTTTTTGTTGTGATGGTTGAATAATTTGGGAAATAGATTTCCTCTTAATAGTCTGTTTCTTGCCAAGTTATTTATTTTTGGTCATGAGTCGGCTATATTAACAAGTCTTAATTACGACTTTGATGACTGACATGTTCACCTTCGTTACACCACATGTCATTCAAGGACAACGAGTGTTGGTGGCAATGGCGTGATTACAGCTGCAAAGTTTTTATTGATACAGGAAACTCCTTGAAGGGAAAATAAATAAGTCATCATTAATAAAAAAGAGATTAGGATTTAATTCTCGTCCAACAAGAAGTACTTCAAAGCCGAAATACTAATCAGACTGATTAATATTTTTGAGCTGAACAATATCCGTGTCTCACCTCTTCCCAAGTTCAGTTCAGCCCCGTCGGTTGGGGCTTTAGAATACACTGACTGCACCACTGCAGAGGGGTAAACCTTCACCACTATAAACAAAACACTGTGTTAGCTGTTCATTGGATGAACACTCATGCGTCGAAAATTGATGAGAGAGTCCATTTTTAAAACAAGTCCTCTTTAACAGTGGATAATAAAACTGTCTACACCTACAAGGGTGGCCGAGGTCACCAAAATAAACAAGCACTGACCACCACACATCAAACATCAAACAAGCCACTCCTGACCCAATTAAAAATCTAGAAGTCACAAGCACAGTACTGTGATACAGACACGCGCCCACACCCACACAGTATATGTAAACACACACATACATATACATGTATACACACACATACACACACACCACACTATATGTAAACACACACATACATACACATGTATACACATACAGTCATATACATGTATACACATACAGTCATACACACAACGCCCATGAACCCCTCCCTCACATATATAAGAGCATCCAAAAAACAAACTACCTAATAGAGGTTCTTCACAACGAATGAACATGCTACTATCAAACACACTCGCCTACCCGGATTTAACAGCATGTTAAACCCACTATAACACTTGAACATTTATAACTCTTCTATAATGCTCCCTTTCTAATAATGTATCAACAATTTCTTCAAATAATAAATTTTCTCCTGAAGATGACCGAAGGTCGAAACTAGTTGAGATTAAACAACAAACAAGAAATATTCCTGATTGTCTTAATAATAATTTTTGTTCACACACTATATATATATATATATATATATATATATATATATATATATATATATAATTTGCTATATTTTTAAGTAAGTAAAGTAAAGTCGTATCAGCCAATCAGCGAGGGAGTCTATCTCCTTTTCACTTGCGCTAGACCAAGGAGATTATTTTAGCATCTGAGGTGGAGCGCCACACCTACCATCAGCTCCTTACTTTACCGCACAGATCCCTGTGCTACTCATACGCTGAGTTGGCGAGGACTGGTATTGAACTAGGAACCGTGTGGTTTCTAGCCGAATGCTCTACCGACTGAGCTAAACCGGCCCATATATTTATAAGTAAAGAGTGCTCAATGTCAGTGATAGATTATGTATATCCAAGTTATGGTGGCAAAGAAATTAAGTTATAAGTTCTTGGTAACTAACAGTTTCTCACCTATACGATTTTCAAACTAAACTCCCATAGGCCAGAAACTGTCAGTTATGAGGCCACCTGTTGGCCGTGGATGGCGACCCATGATGCTTAAGGACGGAATCCTGGTGGATGAGCAGTCTATGATATGCAACACTCCACTTAGCCTTTATTTAGGCTAGACTGGCAGTTGAAGAGGCACCCTCCGATAAATCGGCTGGTCATATCAAGCCCTAGCACCTATATGATTGCCCTTATAGCAAGCCCCAACACTTTGCTGAACATTTTTAAGTAGAATTTCAATGCTATTTCTACGTATGTTTTAATTTTCAAATATCTTCAAATATAAATCAAATCATCATAATTTTTATACAAAAAGTAAGAACTGGTGATATTTAATGTGTATATATATTTACTTTAGTCATTAATTATTTTATTTTCGTAATTTCATGTGGACATACATACATACACACAACTGCCCTTTATATAAGCGGCTACCCGGCATCGTCTGGGTAGAAGGGAAAGGGCAAAAAATTAGTCTTACAGATCGATTATTACTGAATCATGAGTTGGATCCTCGCAGGATGCCCCATTAAAATCCCTATGTAAAAAATACCTTGCGTTGATTCTGCCTAGTGAGGCGTCATTAAAAAGAATTTAAAAAAAAAATGTACAGAAACTCTGAAAAGAAAAATCAGTGTCTCCTATTTAAGATATTAAATGCAAAAAAAAAAAAAATCCATGCTGTTAGTATTTGAATTTTATTTTTTAATTATCTCCACTTACAGAAATCAAATCTTCATGATTTTTGCTCAAAAAGCAAGATCTGGTGATAATGAATGTGTATATATATTTACTTTGTTGTTAATTGTTTTATTTTCATAGTTTCATCCGGACATACATACACACAACTGTCCTTTATAGATGTATAGAAGGCTTATGTAACATTTGCACTCAATTTGAAACCCAGCTGGCTACTGCCCTGTCAGTGGGGCGTTAGAATGCACCGACTGCACCTCTGCAGAGGGATAAGACTCCCCCAATGGGGCCACCTGTTGGCCGTGGGTGGCGACCCGTGATGCTTAAGGATAGAGCCCAGGTGGATGAGCAGTTCATGACATGCAATACTCCACTTTGGCCCTATCTTGGGCTAGACGGGCGGTCGGAGAGGCCCCCTCCGATCAATCGGCTGGTCACATCAATCCCTAGCACCTATATGATTTTCCCAACCCTATTGCCCTTATGGCAAGCCCCAACCCCTTTTTATCATATGGGTGCTAGAAGGCGGTGGCTGCAGGTCTACATGTCCTGGGAATGGCGTTAAACTCTATCTGATGGTGAGGTTCCAGTTTTGGAGGTTTGGGGAATGTGGAGCACCCTTCATCACCATTGCTCCCTGGTCCACTCTGACCCGGAGTGGTAGTACCTGTTAGGGTCCCATCTATGGGTTAAATAGAAAAATGTATTTATAAAAAAATTGTATTATCCATTAAGAATTGATTTATTTCAAAACTTTATCGGCATTAAATGACCCACTGAGGTTGATATGCCGTAAAACAAAACAAACCAAACCAGCTGGCTAGGGAGAACCAACATTTTTTGCCAAACTCTCTCAAGGGCGTTTTATAATCTTTTTAATTGTTTCAGTTTACAGCCGTTTTGTTGGAGCCATGTTTACATTCAATTAGCCAAGACTAACAGGTCTTTAACGTCTACAATCACTCGTTTATGACTGCAGACTAATTTTCCTGTGCACTGTCGGTTGGGGCAGAAGAATACACCAAGATTCTGACATGCAACGCTCCACTTTGATCCTTACTTAGGCTAGACAGACAACCAGAGAGGCCCCCTTCAATCAATCAGTTGGTCATGTCAAGCCCTAGCACCTATAGGATTGTCCCAACCCTTTTTATCATATCTGTGCTAGAAGGCAGTGGCTGAGGGTATGAGGTGTCCTGGGTATGATGTTAAACTACATCTAATGGTGATGTTCCAATTTTGGAGCTCTGGCGAGTATAGATACCCTTTCATTGCCATTACTCCCAGGTCCACTCTGGTTAGGGTCCCATCTATGGCTTAAATAGAAAAAAATTGAATGAGTTTAAAAATTTTTTGAATACCCATTAAGAATGAATAAAACAAAATGTCTTCATAAAATAACCCAACAAGGGTTGACATGCCATAAAATTGTGTTGGTATTTGTTTTAGAAATGCAAATTACAAACTGACTGCATAATTTCTTTTTCAATATTGATGTCTCTCTCTTGATTTGGAAAAAAATCCCATCAATTTAATTAATTTACCACATTGTTGTTAGAGCTTAGAATATAACAACTACATCCGTTGCAGAAGACACCCCACCAGGCCCGACACTAACTTTTTTCATGACCGCCCCGAATGGGGTTTGGACTGTTCCAAAATCAAAATATTTTTGTTTAATTCATTAGAATCATCTATACTAGGGTAGTCCCAAAAAATCATATGCTATGTTTTTAAAAACAAATTAAAATTAATTGAATCTATTATTTAAGGTCAATTTCTGTTTGTCGTAATAACTTTTAGGAAAATTTTTTACCGTCCCCGGCAAACTGTCACGGATGACATATTGATCGACCCGGATGTAATTTTTATCGGCCCCGGGACAGCGTTAATGTCGAGCCCTACACACCACCCCCTTATGGTATGCTGGGTGTGACATTAAATTGCATCCAATGGTGAGGCTCCAATTTTGGAGATCTAGAGAGTGTTAAGTACCCCCTTCATTGTTCCCAGGTTCACTCTCACCTGAAGTGGTATTACCTGTTAGGATACCATCTATGGTCAAATAGATCTCTTTAAAAATTATTTGTATTAGATAGTGTTGTATCCTTAAAAGCGATACAATCAGACAAGGTTGAAGTCGGGTGGAAGGACCAGTCAATACATTCTTAGATTTAAGATAGAGGGTTTTATTGCAGAGAGATACAATAAGACAGAGAAGGGATAGTGAGGCATGCTACTAATCCTTGAAGCCAGTCCAGTATAATGCCGTGCTCACTATATATATAGTCAGACCACATTACAATCATAGGAAATGGACATAGCAAGATGAGTTCAAATCCTGGACAGGGCTGTTTGCATTTCACATAGCACTAATACCCTTGGGAAAAGTATGAATCCATCTATTCTCCCTCCAGATATTGGTATATAGATTATTTGTATTTGGCATTGCCCCTTCCAGCTGGGAAAATTTAGCTCAGGACCGCCCTCAGTGGCGGCAGAATCTCCGTAGAGGACTGTTCATATCAGAAGTCACCCTGAGACAACACCATGAAGCTAAGAGATCCAGAAGAAAGCAGCGGCAACAAAGCGGCACATCAAATCTTTAGGGACAGCCTTCACATGCAAAATCTGTGGTCAAGAATGTTTTTCAAACATCGGACTTCACAGTCACAGGAGGCGCTGTAACTTCAGGGGCACATAAAACTTTATTATAGTCTTCTGAGACTGAAATGCCAATACAATCAGTATTAGATAGTAAAGACTTGAAAACATACACTGTGCAAATTGGTTTGATTTGGTTAGATTTTACAGCATGTCAACCCTTATTGGGTTATTTTATGCTGAAGACATTTTTTTTTAATTCATTCTTTGAAGTTTTTTTTAAACATATTTTTTTAAACTCTTTTTTTTTCAAAAAATCTATTTAACCCATAGATGGGACCCCAACAGGTACTACCACTCTGGGTCAGAATGACCTGGAGCAATGGCAATGAAGGGGTACTCCACACTCTCCAAAGCTCCAAATTGGACCTTCACCATTAGATGCACTTTAGCATCATAACCAGAATACTAAGACCCTCAGCTACTGGCTTCTTGCTCATATATGATAAAAAGGGTTGGGGATTTGCTATAAGAGCTATAGGGTTCTGACAATCATAAAGGTGCTAGGGCTTGACATGACTAGCTGTTTCATTGGAGGGGTCTCTCCAACTACCTGCCTAACCTAAGTAAGGGCCAAAGTGGATAGTAGCATGTCTCTGCTTAGCAATGAGGATTCCATTCTTAAGCATCACAGGTCACTACCTATGGCTAACAGATGGCCCCGTTGGTGGAGGGTCTTACCCCTCTGCAGAGGGAAAGTTGATGTATTCTACAGCCCTATTCAACAGGGCTTGTGTAAATTGTTAGTATTAGATAGGAATACTTGATCATATAACTGTGTGCAATTAAAAATATATTCTATGGGTTGAATAGAAAAACATGAGTTGATAAACAAAATTTGTTATCCATTAAGAATGAATTCATTTCAAAACTTTGTCGGCATTAAATGACCCACCAAGGTTGATATGCCGTAAAACAAAACAAACCAAACCACACCAAGACTGGTGAATCTGTAATTGTTACACATAGCTTTTTGTGCTCATTTCATGTTATGCTAGAATGATGCTGTTCTGGATAGAAAATCAATATTTATTAGAAAGCCATCTGAAAGACATTAAAGCACTCAAACCCCAGAAAATGTCCAGTTATCTTAGTCTTTTTGTCAACCTTTAAAAACATTGCTGGTTTAAGTCACAAATGTAACTGATTGTATCTAAAAAAAAAAAAATTGATTAGACATTAGCTACCATTGCCACTTGCCTTAGTTCACTTGTACAACACTAGTAACAATTGTGGGAGGACATATTTCTGCTGCACCTGTAGAAGTAGTAAATAATGTACTTGATGTGTTTGCAGCAGTTTTTTTTCCCTCACATAGTTGGCATACATGGAATTCCATCTGATGATCCTGATGACATATGAAACTTTATTCTAATTTCAAAAGTTTAGGTTTAAAACCAGCTCTGCTCTAAAATTGAAACTTTATTCTAATTTCAAAAGTTTAGGTTTAAAACCAACTCTACTTTAAAAGATTTTAACACTTTTAAATTCACTTTTTATAAACAATTTGTTATTATTATTATTATTATTATTACTATCAAAATAAAAAAAATCAATAAAAAAATCAATAAAAAATCATCAAATTCATTAAAGGATTAAAAAATAAAACAATTTGAAATGTAAACTTTAAATATGTATTAAAATAAAACAAACTATATATAGATATGTAATACCAGTCATGTATTTATTAAAACTTGTTTTAAAAAACAATGAGGACTGTCTATTGTTGCATATTCAAATTTTGAGTGTATTTATTCTATGTTATGACAATTTTGGGTAATGTGACGTAAGCAGTGATGTAGTTTTTGTTACAGACAAAAACCGGAAGCGAATCTCCATTATTAATAGATTATTATTATTATAATTATTATTATTAACAGTTTAGCTCAGTTAGTAGAGCATCCATCTAGGAATGATAGGTTCTGGGTTTAATACCTGTCCTTGCCAACTCAGTGCATGAGTAGCACATTTTGAGTAATCTGATCTGTGTGGTTAAGTGGAGAACTGACGCTTCAAGGAGATCGTTTTTTGCGTCTGAGGTGGAGTGCTACACTTACCATCTACTCCTTACTTAACTGCACAGAACCCTATGCTACTCATATGCTGAGTTGGGCGAGGGCCAGTATCGAACCAAGAATCTTGTGGTTCCTAGGCGGACACTCTACTGACTGAGCTAAACTGTACCCATACAGGGTTTTTAACTATTTAAATGCATAAAAAGTATTCAGTTTTTTAATCCACAAGTTTTGTATTCAATTTTTTTCTCTCCAAATTTAACAGATTGTGTTTTGTATTAAGTTTATTTGATTTCAATTTCAGGTATTCCTTTTTAAGCTACGAAATGACAAATCCTGGCTGAAATATGATTGGAGCAAAGTGACAGCCGTTGTTACTGTTGGATTCATGGATACAGAATTGATGTGTCATGCACATAAAAATGGTGCAGGGTTATAAGAATTGGTAAGAAGATTAATGGCTTTGTTGGTTTCTCTCTCTTTCTCTCTTTCTCTATTGCTCATTCTCTTTCTCTCTCTTTCTCTCATTCTCTTTCTCTTTCTTTCTCTCTTTCTCTTTCTCTTTCTCTCTCGCTTGCTCTCTCTCACTTTCTCACTTTCTCTCTTTCACACTCTCTCTCTTCTCTCTCTCTCTCTCTATTGCTCATTCTCTCTCTCTCTCTCACTCATTCTCTTTCTCTCTTGCTCTCTCTCTCATTCTCTTTCTCTTTCTCGCTCACATTCTCTTTCTCTTTCTCTCTCTCATTCTCTTTCTCTTTCGCTCACTTTCTCTCTCTCTCTTTCTCGCTCTCTCTCATTCTCTTTGCCTTTCTCGCTCTGTCTCATTCTCTCTCTCATTCTTGCTCTCTCTCTCTCTTTCTCGCTCTCTCTCTCTCTTTCTCGCTCTCTCTCATTCTCTTTCTCTCTCTCTCTCTCTTGCACTCTCTCTCTCTTGCACTCTCTCTCTCTTGCTCTTTTTTTGCTTGTTCTATCCCCCCTAGCCTTTCTCTCTTTCACTCATTGTCTTTCCTGTTTGCTTTCATTTCTCTCTCTCTTTTTCTCACATACATTTTTCTCTTTCTGTCTTGCATGCTTTTCTCTCTCTCTCTCTCTCTCTCTCCTCTCTCTCTCTTTCACACCCTTTTCTTTCTCTTTTTCTCTCTTGTTTGACTATTCTTTTAAAAAATGTTTTTTGATTAGTACCCCACCCCGGTGCTTGTGGCTTAGGAAGTGAACTAAGCTAATCAAGTTAAAATCCTGAATAAGACTGTTTGCATTTCACATAGCATTAATGCCCTAAAGGTATGACATCCCATTGTGGTGTAATGGTTAGCAAGCTAGCTTCGCAGATCCATTCCTACTGAATAGTGAGTTCGATCCTTGTTGGATGCCCTGTACTTGCAACCTTGTGTCACATCCTACCATGGCAGAGGTATGAATCAAACTATTCTCCCTCTGGCGATGGGTAAATAGTAGGGAAGACTGAGCTCTTTGATCTTTGTATAGCAACCAGTCTAGGAGAAGGAAAACTGAATTCAAACCAGTTGTAGGCCTGGAGAGCAATAGGCTCCATCATGCTATTTCTAGTAAAGATGCTATATAGTAGCACCCCTGTTACGATTTTTGTGGCCATCCTTTAGGCTTCAAGCTAGAACACTGTCCAGTGGAGATCCCTTGTATTAGGCAGAGTGCAATCCTTAGTGAAGAAACCTTTGGTTGCTCCGTGGTGTCCCTTAATGTTGGGTATGAGCCTTTGGGTGTTCCTGGGTGTTCCTTAGGGCTTGGTGTTCTTATATTGCAGGTCCATTCATCAATGTCGAAGAAAGTGCAAATGAATAGGCTGTCAATATTCAGCAATTAAATAGTTAACTAACCACGTATTCGGGCTGTTGATTGGCTGGGGTTTAAACCACATGACCTCACTTAGTCGGTAATCCTTAACTTGTTCCTCATAAATTCCTACCATAAAATAAACTGAACCCTCATTTTATGTTTGTGTTTTTGCAATAAATGTTTTATTTTTCTTGCACCCGTTATTTTACAATACTGAATGTATTTTCTCTATTTGTTAAAGAATAAAGAATAAAGAAAATATATTTAGTATTGTAAAATAACGGATGCAAGAAAAATAAAACATTTATTGCAAAAACACACATAAAATGAGGGTTCAGTTTATTTTATGGTAGGAATTTATGAGGAAAAACTTAAGGATTACCACTTAGTCTATAAATTTAAGTGGTGGATTGCAGCACGCTTTATATACCAAAATAATCCAACATTTTTCCACAATCAAAAAGGTTACAGGACCAGCCGGAATAATTTACTCTGTATTTAAAATTTTCTTTAAATTGCTAATATTTTGTCACCAAAGTTTATTTCTAGTATAAATATCAGATGCATGACATAATTCCATTGTTAGAAGTTAAAATCCAAGTCAAAAAGTGTTTATTCATTTAATTTAGTTTGACAAAGCCATATGCTATTAATACTCCTCCAATTTTTTTTTTTTTACATGTGTGTCAAAAGTCTAATGAATATTAAATTTTTTCCAACATTGAGTTATTTAGAGATCATAAATGCATTTCTGAAAAAAAGTTTTTAAAAAAAAGCCTATTTTATGGTTTATCATATTTTTTAACAAATTTGCAATATTCGATCAAAATGTCCTGTGAGAAGATCTGTTTTGCCCTCTTGCACTTTTGATGCACAATATCTGGACCCCAAATGTTGTGATGTTCTGTGCTGGCCGTTTTGAAGGGCACAAGTCAGAGACAGGTTCACAAGGATTAAAAACAAAACAACAACTACAAAGTTTGAAAACAAGGCGCGGATGGAAGAAGGGGTCTGTGATACTTAGCGATCTATCTCACTAGTTGACTATCAGCTTCTTCTCTACTGCTACCAGCGACCTTCACACCTCAACGGTCTGAGTTCTAACTGACTAAGGGCTCGAGCTTAGCTGAATTTATGTAAAATTCTCCCCCACCACCCATCTGCTGCTGGACCACACAGATGGCCAAGACTTAAATTCAACACTGACTTTTAGACATTATCCCTAAAACTAAAGCAGTTACTCCTCTTTCCGGACTTAGCGTCTCCAATACCTCGACCATTAATTTTTTCAAAAATTCCTCATAAACACCCAAATGCCTAAAGATATTATGACTAAGTGGCTTACTTCATGGTGGCTGTACCGGTCTCTTTGTGTCCTCAAAAGGACAACCACCCACCCATTTACCTATGCCTGGGTTTTAACATATTCTATTTTTATTCATTTATTTATTTATTCTGACCATGTTCTCCTTCCATCATAGTATCACAAAACAAACAATTTAGTGTACAGTGATTTTTTTTTTTTTTTTCATGTGTTGAGAATTTTTTTTAACAAATGAATGATATGCTTTCAATTTGAAAAATATTTTACAAAAACTTTTGTGAAAAATTAAAAAAAGAGAATATTTTTTCAGTCACCATTTGTCTTGCTAATAGTCTGGCAACAGTTGACATGATTGATTTTAATGGTTGGTCAATCCATCTTGTAAAGATATTTTGGAGTAATGTTTAACGAGCAAATGATTACTACAATATAGGGAATCATTTTTTTCTGGATTGCCCTATGCTTGTAGTTTGGAATCAAGTTAAGTTTAGTCATCATCATCATCATCATATGGTCATACTGACAATCAGATTCTCATGACTCTCTCTCGCCACCCATCCCTATCAGCAGGTCTTCTGCATGGCATCCAGAAGTTACACAGAATTGTTTGATTGTGAAGTTAGAGGTGCATGGTGTAATGGTTATTGTCATAGGAAATGGACATGGCGAGGTGAGTTCAAATCCTGGACGTGGCAGTTTACATATCACTAATACACTTGGGAAAGGTATGAATCCAACTATTCTCCTTCCAGCTATTGGTAAATAGTAGGGCAGACTGGGCTCTCTAATCTTGGTATGGCAACCAGTGTAGGAAAAGGAAAACTCTGAATTCAAACCAAAGGGGCTCTCTTCTTGTTAGTTATTACTACTTTGAGAGCTCTTTTTGCCCTTCCCCCTAAATAACACAATGGGGGGAGAGCCAAGAATGTAACAATAATGTATAAATTAGCATGGAAAAGTTTTTAGGATGAATCAGCACAACATGGCATGCCATTTTCTCATTGGTCAAAGAGATGTCACATGGTGAAGTGAGTAAGAGTGAGAGGTGAGGATGTTAGGGGAGTTTGGGACAATGCATTGACTGAGTGAGATGTGGGCTCTTGCTCAGGACAGTTTTGACTTATGAGAACAAATAAATCACGTTGTGTTATTACTAAACACTATAAATGGCACAAGGCAAAATGTCCTCTAGCACCCTAAGTTGGTTCCAGACTCAAAATATCAAAGTTTTGTCAGCCCAGCAACCAGATTCGAGCCTCTCCAGAAAATGTGATAAGTATACAACGATTATTTCTATATGAAACATCATCATTCCATTCAGATATGAGAGCCATAACGTTACACTAATAGAGAAGCCATTTAAAATCAGAATTCTGATGTAGGTCTTTGCTGGTCAGTGTTGCATAGGGCCAAACTTGAGTTGTATTAGTAGTTGTTTAATAGCAATAGTTGTTAGTTCAGGGACAACATACACAAGTTGTCTAGTCACAAGGGGTTGTTTATTTCTTTCCAGGCATGTGGGTTCTTTTCAGAGAGAAGGAAAGAGAGAGAGAGAGTAAGGTCAAATTACTCTATCGTAAATCATGTTCGGTACTACTATGCAAAACCCATACGGAAAATCAGGAGACCATGTCTGGCTCCCACCAAAGCCCAGCTGAAAAAAGACTGATTTTCCTCTTCTTCTGTTTTTCATCCCGGTGTGGAAGGGTCACCCAACTTCCACTTCCGGTCAAAACCCGGAACTTCCGTTTTTATTTTTAAATCTAATTTCGGAGTCATTCGTCAGTCAATTGAGTTCCAAACTTTAACCTTTGTTCTTATCTCTTTTTCCTCTCTTTCTCCAGAAATCCGAATACCATTTCATTTTTAATCCTCATAGACCATAATAATTATGCTACATCAGCCCACACTGGTGTGTTCATGTGTAGGTGTTCATTACAAGGGGAACATATCATTATTTATTTTATTTTATTTTATTTTTTCAGTGAATTATCCAGTTAATCAGTTGCTAAATGTAGTCCACAGGCAACAATGGATCCGGAAACAAATATCACAAGTTTACGAATATTTCTACGATGGAGTCAACTTTGACACTGAAGATGCATTACCTCTGACTCGCAGGGACCTGAGGGACGCTCTTACGTCATTGGTGAATGAAACTTACCAAATTCTCAAAGCAAAAAACAAAAACTATCAGGTTAGTTTTGTGATTTCTAGTCATTCTTCCTTGTCTATCAAATATTTGTTAAAGAAAATTGTTTAAAAAAGAAAAATTGAAGAATGAGTAAAACAAAACATTTTTGGCATAAAATAACCCAACACAGGTCATAGGTTGATATGCCATTAAACAAAACTCAAACTGGATTTTTGCAATTGATTCTTGTGCAACAAGATTTTAGTACACTACCTTACATAGAGCTTTTGAACTCTATGTCCAGTGTAAAGTAATATTAATGGCATGATCCCAGGGGGTCATCCCCCTAGGCAACATCTGCCCCCTTGATTTAAAGGGGCAGGGCTGGGTTTATTGCCCAGTGCCTGAAGCGCTCTTCTTGAGGGAGAATGCTGATGGTATCTACACATTTTTTGCACCCACCATCCCATGAGCTTTGCTTTGTGGACCCACATTAAAAAAACGAACCATATGACCTTTAGGCACCCCTTTTTGATCTCGATTAAGAAAGGACATGTTTTTCATTTACACCGTCAATATCTGGTTGTTTTAACTGACGATTTTTAGATTTAAAAAAAAAATTATAAAAGTAATCCACAACCAGATATTGATGGTGTAAATGAAAAACATGTCCTTTCTTAATCGAGATCAAAAAGGGGTGCCTTAAGGTCATATGGTCGAAAAAAACATGTGTCATACCCGCATACGTGGGATGCGAGGTAAATAACTACCATGTAGCTATCATACCAGTGCATTAGGAACTTTGTATCTTACTCTGGTCACTTCTGGAGAGGTTTTTAGCATGGTATTTACCTTGTACCCCACTTGTACGGGTTAGGCACAAGGCCCTATTAACGTGGGAGGTTTTTAACATAGCTGTTCTCATCGTAGGATATGGAATCAGTGACCAGAGTTCAAATCCTAAACAAGGCTGTGAGTAAATAATAGGGCAGACTTGATTGGTTAGGCAAATAAATAGCTGTTAGAATTCTTGTTACCATTTTTGGGGTTCTGTTGTTCAGAATCCAGTTGGTAATCCTAGTCACTTTATAACAACAAGTGGAACAAAGATAAAATAAAAATAAAAAAGATGACTTACATAAAATAATCCCATTCAAAAACATCAACCCCACATTTTTTTTCATTCTTATTTACTTCAGTTTTAGGAATCATGTTAAAATTTCATATAATGTCATTTTGAACTTAATAAAACTGTATTACAAGGTAGTTATTTACCTTTTAAAAATATTCAACCTAATTGTTTTCTGGTCTTTGTTTTCATATAAACTTTTTCAGCATCATCCAAACACAAATTCATGTATTCATCAAACCCTACAATACAGCCTTCAATTCTTAAATTTACTTGTTTGTACAGTCAGACCTGAATTCAAGATCTATTTTGTAGATATCGAAAGATCAAGTTTATTAGTTGTACCATCACTTTCTGAACCTTTTGACCACCTTTGTAAGTCATCTTGATGTTTGTGTTGTAACTGATAATACGGAATATGATGACTTTTGAATTGAACGTAGTGACTGCTGTGACTATTGGTATATTGTAGTATTAATCAGATTTTGTTGATTTTTATTGTGTGACTTTGAATATGACTGACATGATCAAATGAATGCACTATGGGTTAAATTGAAAAAATGAGTTTAAAAAAAAAAAAAAATTTAAACTTAAAAAAAAAGAATTTTCAATACACATCAAAAATGAATAAAACCAAATGTCTTCGACATAAAATAACCCAACAAGTATTAACATTTCTCTGAATTTTTTAGATGAGGCTTGATAATTTGTATTATTTGGACTATTGTCCTTATCTTTATTGTTATCTACACATTTCAACTGATGTGCCTTCCGGCCTTCTTCAGGTATTTCTTGTCGGACTCTGGAACCTTCTCTTCAAACTCTGTAACCTTCTTGTCAAACTTGGGAGCCTTCATGTTGTAATCGGGAACCTTCATGGAACTTCGAACCGAACCCTTTATTCAATCTATGGGGGTAGATTGTTCTCATTCCATTAACCATGACTGGGTACAAGTGTTAAGCTGTGTTAATTATTCTATGTTCTATGTCCTGGCAAAAGTAACATAAAATAATTAACATGTACCTGAAGAAATCCAGAGGGCACATTGGCCGAAACATTGTGTAGATAACAATAAAGATGAGGACAATAGTCCGATTAATCCAAAGGTTGACATGCCGTAAAATCCTACCAACATGGATGTAGTTTCTGATCAGTTTTGAACTGTTTTTTAACTTTCATTCTTCAGAATTTTTGAATTTTTTTGTTTATATTTAAAAAAATTTTTTTTTTTTTTTGATAAATTTTAGGTGACTTATGATGTAGCGTGGTCCCCTCACTGTGTGGATGACAGATGCTATGATGTAAAGGCCTTGTCTGAAGTGACAGATTTTCTATTTGTAATGTCTTATGATGAACGTAGCCAAATTACTGGTCCATGCATTGCCGGCCCTAATTCTGCTTTTAATCTCACTCAATATGGTAAGTCAAAAAATGAACATAATCTATTTTCATTAACCCTTTCAATACTGGGTAATTCCATCTCAAATCATCCAGAAAAAAAGTAAAATTTTCACCCACCCCTATCAATTTTTCTGAAATTGTTTCCAGGTGTGGATTATGTTAAAGTTAGACAATCCACAAAATTTGAGCTTCCAATTCCAAAAATTGGCGGAGTTATGTCGATTTTTAGCTCTCCAAATTCGGTGGTGTTTGTGAAAAATGGCAACTTTTTGCAATCTATTTTTGTCTGTAAAGTTCTAGAGCTTCCCTACTACTAAAAATTGGTTTATAAAAGCCCTTAGGAATCCAAAAATGATATAAAAAAATCTTAAAGTCAACCAATTTTAAGTTATTGATGATTTCTGACTTTTTTATAGCAAGATCAATATCCGATGTGGCACTGCATCTATGACAAACATTTTTTTCTATTATTATTTCACATATATTGAACATTATTTGTACCAGAAAGATAGTTTGATTTTTGCTCAGAATTGAAGCTACAACATCAGTTAAAATTTTGCAAATCAGAAATTTCATTAACTCTTGTTCCAACCGTACTGAGGCACATTTAGTATAACGACCGCCCTGTTAGCTGCGGCTGTACAATATGCCAACTGCACCTCTGCAGAAGGGTAAAATCCCCCCAATAGTACCCCCTGTTTTCCATGAGTGGTGACCCGTGATGCTTAAGGATGGAATCCTGGTGGCTGAGCAGTCCATGACATACAGCACTTCACTTTGTCCCTTACTTAGGCTAGATGGGTGGTTGGAGATAGATCTCTGATCAGTTGGCTAGTCACACCAAGCCTTAGCACCTATATGATTGTCCCAACCCTATTACCCTTATAGCAAACACCCCAGCCCTTTTTATCATATATGTGCTAGAAGGTGGTGACTGAGGGTCTTATTGTCCTGGGTATGATGTTAAACTACATCTAATGGTGAAGTTTCAATACTGGAGCTCTGGGTAGTGTGACGTACCCCTTCATCACCATTACTCCTACGTCCACTCTGGCCCGGAGTAGTAGTACTTGTTAGGGTCCCATCTATCAGTTAGATAAAAAAATTGAGTCTGAAAAAAATTTTGAATACCATTAATAATGAGTAAAACAAAATGTTTTCCGCATAAAATAACCCAACAAGGGTTGACATGCCATAAAATCCAAGCAACCTTAGTTATCATCGTAGGAAATGGAATCGGTGAGCAGAGTTCAAATCCTGGATGAAGCTTCATGCTAATGCACTTGGGAAAAAGGCATGAATCCATCTATTGCCCTTCCAGCTATGGATAAATAGAGCAGACTGGGTTCTTTCACCTTGGTAAGTGTTATATAGCGGGGCTTGTCAACGTGCCCCCAAATTCACAGCACTAAAAAGGTATTTGTATTATTATAATATTATCATGCCACCAAAAAGGTATTTGTTATGCGGCAGTCGTCTTGTTGATAAAAAAGGTACAACGCATGAGATATATCGTCACAAGGGCTTAGCTTTTATTTTCAGGCTTGTGTCGTGGCTCTATTCGGAGAGGAGGAAAAGCAGAGAGAAAGAGAGAGAGGACAGTGTTAAATTACTGTAATCCCATACTAGGGACCAGAGGCCCGTCCAAATTCTACGCCGCCGGAAAGCAAAAAGAGGCCGATCTTGTTGTTCGTGCCTCGTCACCACGCGACCTCCAGTTCCGGTCGACACCTGACTTCCGGTCAGCTTCCAGTTCCTCTTCCGGGGATCATACCTCGGTCGAATTATGGGCAACCCGTTGTGTGTCCACTACTCCTTTTTTTTAACCTTTACTTTTTCTTATATCTTCTTCCTCATTCTATAGCAGTCTGCCCAAAACTCCAGACCTTCATAAACATGTTACAATAAGGAAACCAGTCTCGGTAAAGGAAAACTATGAATTCAAACCAGCTTTACTCTGCTTAAAAAACAGGCATCCAATTGTTGTGTAATGGTTAGCAAGCTAGTCTCACATATCCATTACTACTGAATAGTGAATTTGATTCTCACTGGATGCCCCATACTTGTGACACATTCAACCTTTAGCGAATGGATTGGGTAAATACCTACTCTGCTTAAAAACAATTGACCTTGTGTCACATCTGGTTTGGAGTGGCTGGGTGAATATATACAATTGCATTCCTAAAGCCAAACCACGTGATGACTATAGACAAATTTCATACTATTCTATTTGCTAGTCTGTATTTTCCATCCTTTTGTAAATCTCTGAATTGAATTTCCATAGTTTTTATTGCCCTTTCCCTTAGTTAACATTGGAATCTTGAAGAGTGAAGACCTGCTGCATCTGTAACTGGAAATTCATAGTTTTATGAGACTGATTTATGCTATAACATAATAACAATGTCATTCATCAAATAGATTTCCCGCCCTGTTGGCTGGGGCATTAGAATGCACCGACTGCACCTCTGCAGAGGGGTAAGACTCTTTTAATGGGGCCACCTGTTGGCCGTGGGTGGCGACCCGTGATGCTTAAGGATAGAACCTTAAGGTGGCTGAGCAGTCCATGACTTGCAATATTCCACTTTAGGCTTTTCTTGGGCTAGACGGGCGGTCAAAGAGACCCCCTCCGATCAATCGGCTGGTCATGTCAAGCCCTAGTACCTATATGATTGCCCCAACCCTATTGCCCTTATGGTAACCCCCAACCCCTTTTTATCATATGGGTGCTAGAAGGTGGTGGCTGAGGGTCTACATGTCCTGGGAATGATGTTAAACTATCTGATGGTGAGGTTCCAGTCCTGGAGGTTTGGAGAATGTGGAGCACCCCTTCATCACCATTGCTCCCTGGTCCACTCTGACCTGGAGTGGTAGTACCTGTTAGGGTCCCATCTATGAGATGAATAGAAAAACATGAGTTTATAAACAAAATTGTATTATGCATTAAGAATGAATTTATTTCACAACTTTGTCGGCATTAAATGACCTATTGAGGTTGATATGCCGTAAAACAAACCAAAGCAAATAGATTTCAACTGCATTTTCTTTCTTCTTCTTCAGGTCTTTATGAATATATCAAAATGAGAATTCCTCACAAGAAACTTGTTCTGGGCGTGCCATGGTATGGCTACAGATATCCTTGTCTCTCTTTATCTTCTGTAAGTATTTTGTAAGCATTTTATGTAAATTTTATAAAGCAAATTTTTACACCAGAAGAGAACCAGAATGAGAGTGAAACTTGGAGCATACAGAGTGGAATTTTGTGGATGAGACAGAGAAGGAAAACTAATTCCATCTGACTTTGTTGGCGAGAGGAAATGAAAATGATCTCTGCTTTAGAAGTGCTGTTTTTGAAGAAACAAGTCTCTCGACATTTCTTGTTACGTTACATTCTTGGTCAGCCTACTTGTCATATTGGCACTGGATCTGGAATTGGTAAAAGAATTGTGGGTATTAGTTTATAACCAACACAAAGTTCTTATAATCCATTAGTGCATCTATGGATACACTAACACTGAACATTCGGTAAGGAAAGACAAACAACTAATTTTAGTATTATTTGGACTATTGTCTTCATCTTCATTGTTATCTGTACAACGTTTTGGACGATGTACCCTTTGGCCTTCTTCAGGTATTTCTTGTCAGACTCGGGAACCTTCTTTTCTGGACTTGGAATCCTTCTTTTCGGGACTCGGGGTCCTTTTTTTCGGGACTCGGGGAAACTTCTTGTCGTAATTGGGAACCATCACAGAACTTTGAACCTAACCCTTTATTCAGTCCACAGGGTATCCTGTTCTCATTCTGCTTACCATAGCTGAGGTACAGGTGTTAAGCTGTGTTAATTATTATTCTATGTTACTTCTGCCTCTGACCAGGATTGAACCTGCAGTCTAGAAACGTTGTAAAGATAACAATGAAGATGAGGACAATAGTTCAAATAATCCAAATAATACTTATTATCAAGCCTCATCTCAAAAATTGCGAGAAACACTAAATTTTGTTTACCATTGTCTACAGCACCAGTGTTGTCAATAGTCACTGTAAATAATTCCAAAAAATATTCTATAATTCTTTTATTACTTGAACACTTACCATTATTATTATAATGGTAATAATAATAATAAGAGTGTTTTAAATGTTGTTTATTTTAAGGTCTCTGTACATATACAATTTGCCTGTGGTAAACATTTAGGTACGCATGTGTAACGTTTATTGTCATAGGAAATGGACATGGTGAACCCAGTTCAAATCCTGAACAAGGCTGTTTGCATTTCACATATCACTAATGTTGGTAAATATATACAAACATTTAGTTGTTTGCACAATTCCCAGTGAATCACTTTCCCCTGGCAATTATACTTGCTCTTGTATTCCTTTTAGGTCAGTTTGCTGCATTTACTTTTTTATTTATGATTTAATTGTCTCATCTTTTTTCTCCACATAGACTACACCTGTTGCTATTCTCCTTTAGATATTGGAAGCTTAATTTGACATTTCAAAGAAAATTTCTTTTTTTTTTTTTTTGAAGGAAGAAACAACTTCAATGTCTTTAAGTGATTTATTCTAAAATCAATCTATCCAACTTTCCGGTTTGGATGCCATTCTAAACAGTCAACATGTTGATGCCAAAAAAGAATCGTGTAGCTATCTATGAACACCTTTTCAAAGAGGGTATCATGGTTGCTAAGAAAGACTTTACTGGAGTGAAACATCCAGAAATCGATGTCCCAAACCTCCATGTGATCAAAGCACTTCAGAGTTTAAAATCTCGGGCTTTTGTGAATGGACAGTTGGCCTGGAGGCATTATTATTGGTATCTCACAAACGAGGGCATCCAGTACTTGCGTGATTTCCTCCATCTGCCTTCAGAAATTGTTCCAGCTTCCCTCAAAAGGCAGACTCATACAGAAGTCATTCATGGGCCAAGACCAAAGTCACCAGAAGTGGCACGAGGTGGACCACCTACTGATTGTGAATACAGAAGAGCACCTGCCAACATGTCTGGTGACAAGAAGGCTGATGTTGGTGCTGGAAGTTCTACAGACTTCCAATTTAGAGCTGGATTCGGCAGAGGTCGCGCTCCTCAACCACAGTAAAGACATTTATATCAATGAATATCAATTTCTTTGGTATTTCTTTTTTTTTTTCTCTATTGATTAATACATAAATTAATGTATGAATTTATCCTAAATAAAATACTTTCCTTTTTTTGTAGAACAAAGTCTGTAAAATTGAGGAAATCCCTTTCCGAGGTGCCAAATGCAGCGACGCAGCAGGGAAAGAATTTGATATTGCTGTAATTGTTGATGAAATGCTACCAAAATCCCGAAAAGGAAGAATTTGGGATGATATTTCCAAGTCACCTTATTTTAATTATCAGGTAACAATTTTATTCAGTAACTTGTTTTAATGAATTTCTCAAATGAGGAATTCTCATTACTAGCAGGACCTGTGGATATACCACAGTATGCTAATTCAATTATTACAATGTTTAATATGTTTACTTAAGAGCTATTCCTAAATAGTTCAATATGTGAAAAGTATAATAATCTTGATTTAACTTTCTCTCACTGTTTTTTTTTTTCTTTCTTTCCTTCTTTTCATCATTGATTGAAACAGATTAGGATCATTGTTTTCGCATTCTCATCCCCTCTTCATAACTTTCTCCTTTCTTTATAATAAAAACGGAATGGTCCATTACTTAGCTGAGGTGACTACACTCATGAGAAATAAGAATTCGGCGGATAAGCGACACCAGATAATCAGCATTTAAATTTTTTGCATTTCATCTTGGATGAATGTATAATATACACTGATGGCCTCTGGTTCATAATACTGAATATTGCTTACTAAAACACTTACCTTATGGAACATCATTACATGAAATAATTGCTTCCTGGAAGGTCATTTACCAAAAAAATCAGCAAGACAAATTCAAAGAAAGATAACTTTTATATATGAATCGGATTTAAAAAAATTCTGTATGATCTTAAAATTCCACCATGTTTTAAATAGTATTTGTTTATTTACAATAAAAAAATATCAAAGAATAAAAGTGATTCAAGAAGAATTTAAAAAATACAATATCTTTTTTCCCCCCCCCATAAATTCATTGTTTATTAAAGTTTAATGTTTTCAGCTTTAAGCAATTGTTTGTTTAATAAGATTCTGTGAAGTCAGTTTTCTGGCAAGTGACATTTGGTATTATGATTGCTTCCCACCCTGATGTACTTAAGACTAGTGTCCCTATCTTGATCATTATTATAGTTCTACCCTCTGACCATAACAAAATACAATACTTCCCACCCTGATGTACTTAAGACTAGTGTCCCTATCTTAATCATTATTATAGTTCTACCCTCTGACCGTAACAAAATACAATACTTGCCAGTGGTAAACCCCTCAGTCAGCATAATACTCCTGTATTCATGAGCACTGGGACATACTCAATAATGTTCAAAGGTGGGGTATAGACTCTCTCATTGATTTTGACGCATGAGGGTTCATCCAATGAACAATCTACACAGTATTTTGTTTATAGTGGTGAAGGCTTGTGTTGGACTGTCTGCACTTTTTGGCACAGTCGATAGGAAAGAATTGCCACAAACCCAATCAACGACTAACCTCAGGTTTCCAAATTCAGAGTTTTCTTTCTCCTAGACTATCCAAGGTTAAAGAGCCCAGTCTGCCCTACTATTTTACCCATAGCTGGAGGGAGAATATATGGATTCATACCTTTCCCAAGGGTATTAGCGCCATATGAAATGCAAACAGCTTTATCTAGGATTTGAACTCGGGTCGACAAATCCATTTTCTACGACTCTAACCCTTATGCCATGACCTACAAAACGTGTTTTGTATATCTAAAAGAAATCAAGTGTACTTAATTCACACAGTCTCTTTGCAATATCTTTTTTCAGGAAGATGACGGTACTACCTACCAAGTGTGGTATGACGACTCTGAAAGTCTTCAACTAAAATACCAAATGGCAGAAAAACTAAATCTCCGTGGAGTCGGGATGTGGAATATTGACTGTGTCCGATATGATGATAGCAAAAAATCTACCAAACTGCGTCAGATGATGTGGAATGCTTTGCCAAAATACAACCGATCACATCTTACACCAACACACTAAGTTTATTTTTTTAAAACACTTTTTTTTTTTTTTTGCTTGTTTATTGAAAAAGCCAAAACTTACACAATGAAAATATAAAAATATATTTTTTCAACTATTTGATTGATTTGGTTTCTTAAATGAAATAACATTATCCAAATTTATAATTTTATGTTTAAATTTAAAAAAAATGAAATTTTTTATTTTTGAAAATGTATAATTACTTCATTTTAATGAGAATACTTTAATCTACTAATATATAAAAACCCAATGTAACTTATATATATTCATTTATTTATTCATTATAGTGTACAATACATTTAAGGTGCAGTTGTTACCATTGGTTTCAAAGTAGCATGTTAGTAACTTTTCATCAAGACAATGGACCTGTTAACAGGCACGTAGTCTTGATGAAAAGTGGCTAACATGCTGCTTGGAAACCAATGGTAACAATTGCACCTTAAATGTATTGTACACTATAATGAATAAATAAATACAGCTCTTACACCCATAATCGAGCACTTTATTTTCAATTTTCCAAAAATAAAAAAGACACACATATATATATATATATATATATATATATATATATATATATATATATATATATCTTATAAAAAAGAAGGTCCACAAAATGGATGATTTTAAAAAAAATTTTAAATTATTATCTTTACATTTGCGACAAGTGTTTCGGATCTTCTGATATCTTCTTCAGGCATTAATTAACCACATTCTATAAATACATTCTATGTTAATTAATACCTGAAGAAGATATCAGAAGATCTGAAACACGTGTCGCAAATGTAAAATAATAATAAAAAAATTTTTTTTAAAAACATAATCCATTTTGCAGACCTTTTTTTATTTTTTTTTTTTTATATAAAATATTTAATTTTCTCCCGTTGGACCCATAACAACACCATATATATATATATATATATATATATGTTACGCAACCTGGTCTCACTATTGAGTAATGTGAAAATACCAGGCCTATTATTATTATTGTTTTAAAGAAATAATTTGAGAAATTCAAATCTGATTTTTTTTTTTTCCTAATTAGATAACACTAGTTAATCTCTTATTTTCACTTTCACTTTCTTTCTAATTGTTTTTCACTAAAACTTTTTATATTTCACTCTTCCCACTACTCTGTATCACTTTGGGTCTTTCTCTCTTTTTTTTTTTCAATTTCTCTTTCCTTCCAACTCATTCTTTCTTTACTTTCTTTGTACTGTGCTTACGTTTTCTTTTCCGTTTTTTTTTTTTTTTATCTTCTTTCTTTTTACTTGATTTGAAAGTATCTTATATAAAAGAATGTATTAGTTATGCAACCTGGTTTCATTACTGAGTAATGTGAAATTCTCTGATGATAACACCAGGTTCTTCTTCTTCTTCTTCTTCTCTTCTTCTTCTCATTATTATTATTATTATTATTATTATTATTATAAAACTCCATAAGAGTTTTTTTTTTACTCCCGCTCTAGCTGGTGGTTCACTGGAGGCTGAGTGACAGCAAGTCTCCTCAGGTTTCCAAGATTCTTCTGTGTATTCTAGCCAATTTTAGAATACTGAGAAGAGTCCTAATTATTATAAGAAATAATACCAGGAAATATCTGATTTTTTTTTCCATAATAGTAATAACTGGAATGGTGACACTGCTTAATTTCTTTATTTTCAATTTCTTTTTTATTCTTTCCTCTCTCACTATAACTTTATATATCTCAGTCTCCACCTCTCTCTGTATCACTTTGTGTTCTTTCTCTCTCTTTTTTTTTTCTCTTCTTTTTCCTTCCAATTCATTCTCTCTTTACTTTCTTCTTTCTCTGCTTGTCTTTTCTTTCCTTCCAATTGATTTGAAAGGATTTTAGTCAATTGATTACTCCTCTATACTTAACTTCACTAACACAACTAATACCACCATCTTACCATGCTTACTAAAACTGCTCTGTTTTACAATTTATAAGTTGATACAAAAAGAAAGTTTTCTATATGTCCTGGGTATGACACTAAACTACATCTAGTGGTGAGGTTCCAATTCTGGAGTTATGGGGAGTGTGGAGAACCCCTTTATTGTCATTACTTCCATATCCACTCGGACCCGGAGTGGTAGTACCTGTTAGGGTACCATCTATGGTTGAAATAGATCTGTTTGCAAGTTAATGTAAATTATTTCTACCAGTTAATTAATACACATGAAGTTAATGAAAAACACAACAAAAATAATTTCTACCAATATATTAATACATATTGAGTTAATGAAAATTATTTCTACCAGTTTATAAAACCTAACCAAACCAAAATATTTACTAATATATTAATACACATGAGGTTAATGAAAGGTCAAACAAACATTATTTCTACCAATTTATCAATATACAAATCATATATATATATATATATAAACAAAATTTGGCATTAACTAACCCACAAGGATTGACACCAACCAACCAACCAACCAAAAATTTTTACATTTAAGATATTTAAAATTACTCATTTACAAATAAAACTAGTAACATTGGACCATGGAATGAATTGGCTTATGGATGAGGCTGTTTGCATTTCACGTGCTAATGCCCTTGGGGAAGGCATGAATTCACTTCTACTGCCTCCCAGAGCTATAGGTAAATAGTAAGGCAGACTGAGTTCTTTGGCCTTGGTTAGGCAACTAGTCTAGGGAAAAGAATATTCTGAATTCTATCCAACTTAAAAATTGACCTTATATTGCATCCTTACTATTGCAGAGGGGTTGGGTAAGCACACACACACACACACACACAGCTCTCTACATTAGGATAAGAACATCCACTTTTAGGTTGCAAATGAAACTGCTATTGGTGGGACCATCCAATGAACTGGATAGGGACACATGTGAAATCCTGAAGGGAAAAATAGGTAGGTGCTGGTAGAGCATCTGCCTAGGAACTGCAGGGTTTTGTGTTCGATACCGGCCCTCACCAACCCAGCGCATGATGATTGCAGCCTTTAATTTCAATCCTTCAGATTAAATGAAATCCCCTAAACAATCCGATGTGCCAATTCTAATCTATATGTGAATAATCTTGTCACTTATGTTAGAAACTTTGATGGTTTCCATTATAAAATCTATTAGACAAATTGTTCTTTATTTTCACCTTCCTTCCTCTCTCTTTAATTTTTCACTTAAATTTTATATTTTATGTAAATAATAGAAAGAAAAAAAAAACAGTTTTCTTTTCAACTTCAAATTTTCTTTTCAACTTTCAAATTTTACGCAGCAAGTCATTTCTTAGAAGTGATTTACAAGAATTTCTGTTGTCAAAATTTACATTAAAAAGATTTTTCCAACTTATTAAAAAAAAATGTAGAGAAAATTAAAAATAGATTTTTTTTCTCAACCTTGTTAAAAATTAAACTCTGTGATACTTAAACCATTTTAGAAATTTGTCCCCCATTTTATGCTCCCATGGTATATTATTGTTTGTTGATCAAATATTGATTACAAATAAATTTTATTTTTTTAGTTATTTTCATACTTTCTGGCTGGTGGAAATAGTCTACAATCTGATTTGGTCATAAAATGGGGGATTAGTTTTAACTTTGCTCTAATACAAAATTGGTCCCCCATTTTATCTACTTACCAAAACCTTATATATATAGTCATATATATTGGTTGCCTACATTTTATTAGACTTTACTTTAGTCAGAATAAAAAGATACCAGTGTGATATTGTCTTTATCATATAATCTGTAATTAGTAATCAAAATTCACTAATTATTAAATAAGATAATTGATGTTAATATGTAATATATGAGTTCTTTAGCCTTGGTTAGTCAACAAGTCCAGGAGAATGAAAACTCTGAATTCTACCCAACTTAAAAATTGACTTTGTATTACATCCTGACTATTGTGGAGAGGTTGGGTAACACACACACACACACACACACGTCTCTACATTATGATGTTGAAAGTACATTTTTAGGTTGCAAACGAAACTGCTAATTGTGGGACGATCCAATGATCTGGATAGAGATACATGTCAACTCCTGAGGGGGTCAAAGGTAGGTAGGTTCCCGTTTTGTTCAGTTAGTAGAATATCCATCTAGGAGCCACAAGGTTCCGGGTTTGATACCGGCCCTCACCAACTCAGTGCATGAGTAGCATGGCTTGGATTTATGCAGTAAAGTGGGGAGCTGATGGTAAAAATGATCTCCCTGGTCTAGTGCTAGTGAAAAGGGGATAGACTCCCTCACTGTCCAGCTGATACTGACAATAGGCCACTCCACTGATTTTATTAATGATTTTTTTTTTTAATTATCAATTAAAGGGCAATAATTCTTTTCTGGATTTTGTTCCGTGGCGTCTTTTAATAATATTTCATAGTGTAACGTGATTATGAAGGTCCAGAGTTTTGGGTGGATGGCTATAGAAAAGAGAGGAAGAAGAAATAAGAGAGAGTAAAGGTTAAAAAAAAAGTAGTGATGGACACAAAATGGGTTGTCGGGAATTTGACCGAGGCATGACCTTCGAATGGAGAATTGAAAGCCAGGAAGTTTCAGGTGTTGACCAGAACCGAAAGTCACGTGGTGAAGCGGAACGAGGAACAACAAGATTGCCTCATTTTGCTTTCCGGCGGCATAGAGTACGGACGGACCTCTGGCCCCTAGTGTGGGATTACAGTAATTTAACAGTGTCCTCTCTTTCTTTCCTCTCCGCCTTTCCTTCTCTCCGAAACAACCCACGAGATGAGCCTGAAAATAAAAGCTAAGCCCTTGTGATGATATATCTCACGTGTTGTATCTTTTTTATCGACAAGATGACCGCCGCGTAATGAATACCTTTTTAGTGCCGTGAATTTGGAGGCACGTTGACAAGACCTGCTACGTAACACATAGTTGGTTAAACTAATTTCTCTTTTGATGTTTTTTGTACAATGCTTCTTCTGAATAGCCTGCAGCCTTCATCAGATGTATATTCTGGATTCAAAAGCATTCTAGAACACAACAGCCACTTAAGGAAGGCTGTTGGGAACACAACCAAAATATAGTGTAGAAAATGCAGTGTGTGTGTCCAATAATAGTTGTTACATTTTGCATCTAAATTTCCTAAAATAAATGTAACAACGATTATAAAGGACAAAGGTATTACTATTAGCCTGAACGAAATGGCCACAATTATTGAAAGGGAGATAACTCCTTTGAAAAATTATTTTCCTTTTTATAGCTAAAAATATTTTGATATTGTTGCAATAGGGTAGGTCGATTTTTCACTTTTTAAAAAATATCAAATTGTCCATCTATGCGAAAGTTGTGTATTAGTATACTGAATACTGATACCAAAAATTAGATCCTTTGCTAACACCATTGTTTAAGGAAATAGCATCAAAGATTGTCTACTAAAATGTACTAAAAATCCTTGTTTTTACAAAATTTAGCCTTTAGAAAATGAGGATTTTAGTAGACAATCTTTGATGCTATTTCCTCAAACAATGGTGCAAGTAAAAGATCTAATTTTTGGTATCAGTATTCAGTATACTAACACACAACTTTCGCATAGATAGACAATTTGATATTTTAAAAAAGTGAAAAATCGACCTCCCCTATTGTTGCAACTACCTACCTACCTACCTTCATTTTTGGAATTTGGTGGATGAAGGATTAGGGAGACTAAGTAAATGAACTCGGGCACATATACTTTTACTACACAGGCTGACAAGTTACAAAATTAATTCTTTGCACACCAGTTTGTCCTGGTTATAATATTAAACTGCATCTAATGGTGAAGTTCCAATTCTGGAGCTCTAGGAAGTGTGGAATACCCCCTTCATCACCATTACTCCCAAGTCTACTCTGACCTGAAGTGGTCGTACCTATTAGGGTCCCATCTATGGGTTAAATAGAAAAAATGTGTTTATAAAAAAATTGAGTACCCATCAAGAATGAATTTATTTTAAACCTTGTTGACATACCAAGGTTGATATGCTGTAAAACAAAACAAAACAAAAACACACCCGCTTTTCCTATGATATCTTTTCCTGCTTTCTGCTGTGCTCTCTCACTTCCACTGAAATATTACAACAGTATTGGATTTGTAAATAACCGTTGCTTTTTTATTTTATAATTTTATTCTATAAAATCAAATTTAATTATACTTTAAAAAAATCAAATGTGTATACATCAAATTTCTCTGACCAGTTAAAGATGGTGGAATGCGGTGATAATAAATATAAACACTTTATTAACAAGATTTTCTATTTAAATTCTAAAAATTATTTCATGTTTTTATATTCTATTTTTAGATTCAATTTTTTTTTTTTTTTAGTAGATCAAAGTAATTATTATTTGCACTTGTTGAACCTATGTAAATTTCATAGTTTAATTAGGATTTACATAGTCTCCCTAATCATTCATACCCTATTGTTGCAACTACCTACCTACCTTCATTTTTGGGATTTGGTGGATGAAGGATTAGGGGAAACTATGTAAATGAACTAGGAGTCCCCTATTTCAAAATGGTTAATGTTTATTAATATAACCTGAAGTTAATGAAAAATTCAACAAAATAATTTCTACCAATATATTTTCATTCATTCATAATCCTGTGAATCACCTTAAGATTGTTTTAATTAGACAATAAAATTAATTTATAGCATTGATAAATCTTAATAACTTAATCTTTAACACCCTAGATTATTCATCACTATTACTTCCATTACATTGAGCTAATAAAAAAAATTATTTTTTCTAGTTTCTAAAAAAGCAAACCAAAATATCTACCAAAAAACTGTTTACTTACAGATTGTGTATGCAGAAAGACTGGATTTGGCATTGGATTGATATTCCATTAAAACAAAATAACCAAACTAATATAAAAATTGTTTCTAATTTATTGATATATGTGAAGTTAAACAAATATATACGAAAAAAAGATTTGGCATTAAATAATCCACAAGGGTTGATATGCCATTAGATACCAGCCAACCAACCGACCAACTTTAGATGGGACCGATTTTTCTAGTTATGAAATAATATACAGTAAAATGCAGATTAAAGGGAAGTAATAATGATTGAATGATCTAGTGTTAAAGATTAAGTTAAGATTCTATCAATGCGATAACTTAATTTTATTGTCTAATTAAAACAATATTAAGGTGTTTCATAGGGTTATGAATGAATAAAAAATACAATCATCAATAGTTAGTAACCAATGCATTACTGACAGACAGAACAGGACACTTATAATTCTTTAAAAAGAAAAGGTTTGTTTACTGTAGATTTAAAGAAGACTGCAGCAATAAGAGTTGTTTATATTTGTTGAAGGTCACAATGAAAATATGTGGCAATTTTTTTTACACATTAAAAGCAAATTCTTTTTTTAAGCCAATTTGAAATTTGTATTCAAAGTGTCAAAAACAAATTCCATTTGATTTCCTTTATCTTTAAATTTTTACTTTCAAAAGACAACATTATAACAAAGAGATGTATTCTTCATTATATAAAACACTTTAATTTTCAGGGGAAATATGAATCTTTAGAGACTTGAATGGCCTAATTTTCTGACTCTAAAATGCAAAAGAATCTTGAAATTTTTAAAGTTCATCTTATAACCTGAAAAATATGAAAAAAAAATTTTTGATACATACTTTTTGATACAGTCTAACTTTACATGATTAATTTTTTAGGGATTGGAGAAAAAATATCCCAGCAGTGATATGATTTTTACACAAACATATTTTTCCTAGTATTCTTTTTTTCTTCTCTTTTTTTAAACATTTTAAAAGACCTTCAATAAGCAAGACTATTTAGATCCAATGCATTTTTAAACACTGTCACTTTTTGTTTTTCAAAGCACGAAAATGTTGTAGCAAACAACTGAATTTATTTATAGAAATTAACTGATATTATTAACAATATTTTCTGAAAATTAACTATCAACTGAGAATGATTTTTTTTCTTAAAACTTGGGCAAAGATTTTTTTCCCCAAAATACAGTTAATACATATTTAATAAAGCCTACTTCTAATAATATACAAAAAATTATTTTATTCAAGGAAATCTTTTAGTCTTGCTGATTTCCTATCTGTTATTTCATGGTGAAATTTTTTTTTTTAATTTAAAAATTTTTTTTTTCAGGGAATTATATTTTTGTGTCAAAAAATTTGATTTCTCTTTTTCATTGTTTTAATAAATTCTAATTTTTTAAAAATTGAGTTTTTTTTTATTTACACCATTTTTAATCAAAATTTATCTGGTAGGAATGTCTTGATTTTTCTTTTCAATCGACATTTCATAGTCTTTCTAATCAGTGGTGGTCCAACCACTCCCAACTGTATCTCGCTCCAAAATCCAATATCCAAAACTATTTCTTTGTCCCGCTCGTCTCGACAACAAAATACTACTGCAAGTTGTTCTGCCTGGTCTTTGAGAATAAGTCCTTTAAATACACCCCAATTTCACCACATCTGGGCTCCTCACTCATAATTGTCCGTGCAGCACATGCGACACTCACCAGCATGGCGCGACCACCCACATCGGGCCACTATGCCATTTCCTACTTCACCGATCTGAAGGAAGCGGGTTCGACTCTAGGTCAGTCCTACACGCCAGGCAAAGCCTAGCCCGCTTCCTTCGAGAATACGGCAAATCTTCACACCGTGTTGCACGAGGCAGGTCTCCTCTCTCACTAGTCTTAAATCCTCCAGATTTCCTTGGAGTGGTAGTACCTGTTAGGGTCCCATCTATGGGTTAAATAGATCAAAAAATGAGTTTTAAAAAAAAGTTTTAAAAAAATTTGAATACCCAACAAGAATGAATAAAATAAAATGTCTTCAGCATAAAATAACCCAACAATGGTTGAAATGCCATAAAATCCAAACAAATTTCCTAAATGAAACATCTTCTTTCTTTGTTTTTCACTAGTTCATCCTATAGCATGTTTTTATTGCTTTTTTTTAATTGCTATTTTATATATTATAGCATTTAATTGGAGGCGTGTGGTCTAATGCTTAGTCATAGGAAATGGACTCGTCAACCAGAGTTCAACCACCCTGTTGGCTGGGGCATTAGAATGCACCAACTGCACCTCTGCAGAGGGGTAAGACTCCCCCAATGGGGCCACCTGTTGTCCGTGGGTGGCAACCCGTGATGCTTAAGGATAGAACCCAGGTGGATGAGCAGTTCATGACTTGCAATACTCCACTTTGGCCTTATCTTGGGCTAGATGGACAGTGGGAGAGGCCCCTTCCGATCAATCGGCTGGTCATGTCAAGCCCTAGCACCTATATAATTTTCTTGGGAATGACGTTAAACTCTATCTGATGGTGAGGTTCCAGTTTTGGAGGTTTGGGGAATGTGGAGCACCCCTTCATTACCATTGCTCCCTGGTCCACTCTAACTCGGAGTGGTAGTACCTGTTAGGGTCCCATCTATGGGTTAAATAGAAAAATGTATTTAAAAAAAGATATGTTATCCATTAAGAATTGGTTTATTTGAAAACTTTATCGGCATTAAATGACCCACTGAGGTTGATATGCCATAAAACCAAACCAAACAAAAAAAAACTGCAAATTTTATTTAAATAATCTAGATAACCCTAATCAGACAATGCTCATAAATTGTTTTTCTGTCAAGAAGTTACATGACTAGGACACATACAAACCGATTTAGGGTGACCCACATTTTTTGGTAAGTAGTTTTTTTTTTAATCCGGTATGATGATAATATATCAGCAATTAGGAAAGTAAAAACTGAGAGAAAAGAGCAAAACCGGAAGATTGTCTTAAAGATTATTTTTAAGATAAGATTAATGAGTGTAAATTACCTGAAAAATCCAAACACGTGCACAAACAGATGTTGTTCTTCTTACTTCTATCGTTTTGCATTGGGGTTTCTTCCAATTGAACCAGGTATCTGCTTTTTTCAGATGGGGGTTGTCTCTCGCTGCGTTTCATCTTTGTCTTCTTTTATCATGGAGACAACACCGAAGATATATTCTTGTGTACCCATTTTTTTATCCCCCTTCCCCGAATACATTCTTAAACTGTATGACCACCAATCTAGGAGAAGGGGAAAAAAAACTCTGAATTGAAACCTGTTAAACTCTGCATAAGAAATTTGCCTTGTGTCACATCTTGCTCATGTGGAGGGGTTAAATATCTATTATTATACCAAAGGTGAGTGAATCAACTTTTGTCTCCTAAAGGCTTTGTTTTTCTGTTCTCCAGCATAGTGTAGATATTTACCCAACCCATTTAGCACACTTAGGATGTGACATAAGATTGCAAGTGTCGGGAATCTCCAGCATAATATATATGTATGATTGTGTGTGTGTGTGTATGTATGTATGTATGTATATATATATATATATATATATATATATATATATATAATGACATGTTGGGTCACCTATTGAGCTCTGGTTAGATAATTGGGATTAGGGAAAAGTAAGTTTGCAAAGCGAATTAAATAAAAAAATAAAAAATACAGCCAGAGAATTTAAAAAAAAAACCCAAAAACATTAAAATCATTTTGTAAGATTTCTAAGAAAGGGAATGTTTGATCTAATTTAAATTTAAATGAACCTGATTAAGATGTTGAGAAGCTACGGGTTAGCTGCTTCTGAAACTTAACATACAAATATAATTCATACTCTCTAATTAATCTCTTTACACTCACAGAGAAACTAACATATATAAAAAGGAGGTAATCAAGATATACATAGGGGGAAAGTGACAGGCAGAATGTGAAATAAGAGACTGGTCAGTTTTTTAATTAATTGCAAATTACAACTAATTAGAACCAATTAAAATGAATTTTTTTCAAACATAACTCAATCCTAGAACTAAGGAATATTTTGATATGAATTTTGTGTCATTAAACTAAATAGGAAAAAAGCCTTTGGCAAACAATCATTGATTCACTCAGCTTTAATAATAATAGATATAGTGGTACCTTGAATTCGTTGAATTTTTTTATATATACATGAAAAATTTTTTTGAAAAAAAAACAAAACGTTCCATTCATTGTTCATTTCTATCTTGGTAAATATAGTTTTAAAGTCTGTACATTTTGACACCCCTTGTGTTCTGAAAAATATTAACGTTACATTTATTGTTCATACCTCTCTTGATAAATATGAAATTCCAAAATTTTACAAAATAAGGATACTTAAGATAATATGCTTCTAATTTCATATGTGTGATACTGTTGTATACCTACTTTTGCACCACTCTCTCTCTCTCTCTCTCTCTCTCTCTCTCTCTCTCTATATATATATATATATATATATATATATATATATATATATATATATATATATATATACACACATATAGATAAAAGGATATGAAAACACACAATGCTGCTAAAATGAAAACACTCCATATCACACTCCCAGCCAACTTTGAACAATACTTCGATCCACAAAAACTACCACCAGAGCTTGCCTCCAATCCGGACTCATCGAGAGAGAAGCTGAAAATAATTTGAATTCAAAACGAAAACATTGATGTTCCAAAAAGAGTACAAGTCATGCGATCGTTTCGTCATTAGCACATCTGCTACGCGTTTCTCGGCCAACGATATAATTGTATATCTTTAGTGTAACAGTTTTTGAAAGAAAAGACATATTTCAAATTCAAAAATAGGCAAATTCTCTTTTTCAAACAGGAAGAGTTTTAACCCATTCATGGTCAGCCTGCAATGGATTTTTTCAGAAAAGAAATATTTTTTCAACTATTTAAAAAATTTTTTTTTTATTAATTACTTTTTAATGTAAAAAATATGAATGGTGTAAGGGTTTATTGGGATAATGTGAAATTTAAATTTGTTAGGAAGTATATGTCAGAAATGGTTATGTGAAGGGGATTTTATGATTTCTGACTACAAGTGTCGCTAAATAAGAGGATATATTAAAAAAGTCTTGTCTTTGGGGGATTGTTTGATGGGTGAGAATAACACAAGATTCCATAATTCTATGTAGTGTTCTATTGTGTATGTGAGTTAATATTTTGGCACCTTTGAAATCAAAGTATGGTTATGGTCTAAAATATGTTTGGCTAGGGCGTTGTTTAGAAAACCTTGTTTAATATGATATCTATGTTCAGAGACCCATAAATAAGTAAACCATTACCCTTTTTTTTATATAAAGTTAATTTTCTCCATTACCAAACTCTATAGCATTGAAACTCAGTAGCCAAAAGTATACATATATAGAAGTCCAAGCATTTTTAAAAAGCACTCAATACAAATCGCCCTGTTGACTGGAGCAAAAGAATACACTGACTGCACCTCTTTAGAGGGGTAAAATCCTCCCAATGGGACCACCTGTTGGCACCTACCCGTGATGCTTAAGGACGAAATCCTGGTGACTGAGCAGTCCATGACATTACTCCACTTTGGTCCGTACTCAGGCTAGATGGCTGATCAGAGAGGTGCCCTGTGATCAATCAGCTGCTTACGTCAAACCCTAGCACCTATATGATTGTCCCAACCCTATTGCTCTTATAGCAAACCCCAACCCTTTTTGTCATATATGTGCTAGAAGGCGGTGTCTGAGGGTCTTTAGCATCCTGGGTATGACATTAAACTGCATCTTGTGGTGAAGTTCCAATTCTGGGGCTGTGGGGAGTGTGTACCCCTTCATCGCCATTACTCCCAGGTCCATCCTGACATATATATATATAAATTGATTTATACCCATTTTCTATTTGGATTTTTATGGAAAATGAGGGGTAAAATGTTTTTAAACCTCAGACAAAAATATGGTGTGGATTTTATTGAAATTTAGTTCTTGCTGGTCTCCACCAATTTTCCTCCGCCCTGTTGGCTGTGGCGTTAGAAAGCACCGACTGCACCTCTGCAAAGGGGTAAGACTCCCCCAATGGGGCCACCTGTTGGCCGTGGGTGGCGACCCGTCATGCTTAAGGATAGAGCCCAGGTGGATGAGCAGTTCATGACTTGCAATACTCCACTTTGGCCCTATCTTGGGCTAGACAAGTGGTCGGAGAGGCCCCCTCTGATCAATTGGCTGGTCATGTCAAGACCTATATGATTTTCTCAACCCTATTGACTATGGCAAGCCCCAACCCCTTTTTATCATATGGGTGCTAGAAGGCGGTGACTGAGGGTCTACATGTCCTGAGAATAATGTTAAACTCTATCTGATGGTGAGGTTCCAGTTCTGGAGGTTTGGGGAATGTGGAATACCCCTTCATCACCATTGCTCCCTGGTCCACTCTGACCCGGAGTGGTAGTACCTGTTAGGGTCCCATCTATGGGTTGAATAGAAAAACATGAGTTTATAAACAAAATTGTATTATGCATTAAGAATGAATTTATTTCACAACTTTGTCGGCATTAAATGACCCACCGAGGTTGATATGCCGTAAAACAAAACAAATTTTCCTTTATAAAAGGATGTACACTCAGTCATTGTACAAACAAACATACATACAAAATCTTTCTTTTAAATATAGATACATCATTCTGGAATTCAAATAACAAAACAATTACTATTTTAGTTTTAAATTTGTTTATTTTTAACAAGGACAAAAAATTAAAAAAAAAAAAAGAAGGTACAAATCTGTCTTTTTTTTTCTTTTTTTGGACAAACATTAAAATGCTTTCATGATTGAAAGAATGAAAACAAGATTAAAAAAAAATATTCATTTAAAAAAAAAAAAAAGATTAAAACAAAATTATGTCTCTTGCTTCAATGTAAATGTTTGTTGAGACATTTAAGATATTTTGGAATGATTTAAAACAATGTGGACTTTGATAACTCTGGTCAAAACATTCTCAATTGTTTGCTGTTTCTCTTTAAAGAGTTTTTCAAAAATTACTGCAATACAAGACATTTCCGGGGTGGGGGAGGAGGGGGGAAGCTTATAAAAATGTATATCAATCCCAAAGGACAGGGTGCAGAAAAGTTCTTGGTCTGACCAAGAAGAGACTGACCTCAAACAATAAAATATACAAGGTGTTTAAAAAAAATATCAAGATTTTTTTGTACTTTTTGACACACCTTGTATTAAAAAAAACGTTCCATTCATTCTTCATTTCTATCTTGGTAAATACAGCTTTAAACTCGGTACTTTTTTGACACACCTTGTATTCTGTAAAAAATTACTGAAGGATACAGAAAAGTTCTTGGCCTGACTAAGAGACTGACCTCAAACAATAAAATATACATGGTGTGTCAAAAAAATATCAAGATTTTTTGTACTTTTTGACACACCTTGCATTCTAAAAAAAAAAAAAAAAATATAACATTCCATTCATTCTTCATTTCTATGTTGGTAAATACAGCTTTAAACTTTTTTTTCTTGGACTTTTTTGACACACCTTGTATTCTGAAAAAAAATTAATGAATAGAACGTTATTTTTTTTTCCAGAATACAAGGCGTGTCAATAAGTACAAAAAATCTCGATACTTCTTTGACACACCTTGTATATACCATTCCACATAATCATCCTACACTTTAACACACTTGGCACATTGTTTCTTGTTTTAACCCCTTCCCCCAAAAAACAAACCTACATGGTTAAACATTAACCAATCCTTCCAACAAAAAAAAAAAGGTAATTTCTTTTCAGCAACACATTGTGGACATTTATAGATATACAAACCTCAATTTCACAAGGCATCTTTCATGGTGTAATGACTAACAAACCATTACTAGTGAGTTTGAGTCTCACTGGGTGCCCCATATATCCGGCCTTGCAAAGTTTAGTAAATAACTACATATATATGTTTGTACTTTTTCTTCTTTTTTCTTCTCTTTCTCTCACATACAATCATGAGCATGTATACTATTTTCCCCTAAAGTGAGTTTGAGTCTCACTGAGTGCCCTATACATCCGGCCTTGTGCCATAACTAAGCAAAGCTTAGTAGATAATAACAACATTCACAGGTTTAACAGATGGATTTGATTGTTCATGAGTTTACTGTCAATAAATAAAACTAAAGAAAATTTCAGATGTTAAGAAAACTAAAGAAACAAAAAACAAACTTTAGAATGTCATAAACACCGAAAATATGTAGAGCTATCAAAAAGTATCAAGATTGCAGTTTTAAATGAAGACATGCACAGTTGAACATATATATATATATATATATATATATGTTGGTACCCCAACAAAGAAAAAGATATATATATATATATATTATATATATATATATATATATATACTTTTCTTTTTCTTTGTTGGGGTACCAAGTTTCTTGGTACAAGGTGATTCTAAGCTGGTCCTATTCTCTACCAGTAGTTTGCTGTAGAGTTCAGGTTCCGTATGAGAGGTCAATGTTTAATTTTTTTATAAACAGAGCAAATTTATTTGTGAATAAAAAGGCCTTAAATACTGAGTGGTCTGACTAAGCTCGGTGGGCCACAGATATCCACGAGTGGAAATGGTCCATAATCATGATACCCATGGTATTTAAGGCCTTTTTATTCACAAATATATATATATATATATATATATATAAGGTGTGTTAAAAAAGTATCGAGATTTCTTGTGCTTTTTGACACACCATGTATTCTGAAAAAAATTAACGTTCTATTCATTGTTCATTTCTATCTTGGTAAATACAGCTTCAAACTTGGCACCTTTATAACACACCTTGTATTCTGAAAAAAATTAACATTCCATTCATTGTTCATTTCTATCTTGGTAAATACAACTTCAATCTTGATACTTTTATGACACACCTTGTGTGTGTGTGTGTGTGTGTGGTGTGTATATATATATATATATATAATATATATATACATATATATAAAATAAGTAAAACAGATGGAAATAAATCTGACAAATGTGGAGAAGATAAATGGAAAAACAAAAATATTTGTATGGATGAAATATAATTTAATAAATGCTAACGTGTTTCGATGAGAAAATATTTTGAGGTTCAAAACTCAAACAGTTAAAAATAATTCCATATTATTTTTCAACCAAGAAACGTTTTTAGAAATTTTTAAAAAACATTCCAGTTTACATTTTTGAATTTCTTGTGTCAGCCATTTTTATTTAAAAAAATCAAAACATTCTGCTCTGAAGATGTCGACTGGTTTTACACATGGTATTTTTATTTTATTGTTTTATTTTACTTTTAAAATAATTTGTAATCAGAATGCATTATATGTGAATATTTTCTTGTCGAAACACGTGTCAATTTATTTTATAAATTATATTTCATTCATACAAATATTTATATTGGTTTGGTGGTTTGTTTTGAAGGCTATCACAATGCAAGTGTAAAGAAAAAAGAAGGTAACTGTGGTATTGTTTGTTAACCTGTCATTTTATTCTTAATATTTCAGGATAAAAAATCCCCTCATCAGAAGATCACTAGAACTGAAGTGGTGCTAGTAGCTGCTCAATTTGTTCTGTCTCATGTCTTCCAAATTCTGTGTGTGTGTGTGTGTGTGGGGGGGGTGCTTGTGTATGTGCGTGCTAGTGTCTGTGTGTCTATATTTTTCTAATATTTTTATGTTTTTACATTTATCTTCTCAACACACACACACACACACATATATATATATAATACAATAAAGTGATGTTGTATAGATGAGTTAGTGCTAATTTGAAAAAATTAGGAAACCAGTCTCAGTTGTTTTTGAACAAGTTTTTTCATGAAACACCAGATTGTGCAAATGCAGCATCCTCCATCCTCGTCAGACCCTCATCTCTGTGTGACGTTTTCTTGTTTCTTAAATTGAAAATTCCTTTCAAGAAATTTGAGGATATTAAAAGAAATGTTATAGCACAGCTTTGCACCATATAAAAAAAAGGAGTTTCAAAGGTGCTTTGACCAATGGAAACCTCACTGGAGCGAGTGTGTTCAAGTGCCAAGGGTACTATTTTGAAGAAAATCAATTTTTAATTCACTGTCCATTTCCGTCTCAGTAAATACAGTTTCAGTCTTATTACTTTTTCAATACACTGTGTACCTATTATTAAATCATTTTATCATCCATGATTATAAATGTACACTTATCACATATTATAGGTGTACTGTACTACCTGTCTCCCTCTCCCCCCCTTCTCTGTTGCAGTACACTATATACTTATATATCCCCCAACTATGGGTAAAATAGTCTGACTGACCTGGTTCTTTAACCATGGTATGGTAACTGATCTAGGAGAAAGAAACATCTGAATCCAAACCAGCTGTACTCTGCTTAAAAATTGACCTTTTGCTACATCCTGCCCATGGTGGAGGGGTTGGGTAAATACATAGTATATTCTTATACATTGTGTGTGTGTGTGTAAATATGGTCAACAGTATTAAGAGGTGGATTGTTAGGGGTTAGATATTTTGTGTTTTTTTCCCTCCACTTTCAAGGGGATACTGTACCCCTAATTCCTGAGAATGTGGAGGACTGACTGTATAAATAAATGAGGCGCTACCCAAAGGTTTGGGGAATTTGCATTCATTTTACATGAATGTCTTTGAAAAAAGGCAGGAATCCATCGGACCCCAATTTCCCCCAGCAAATATAGTCGGACAGACTATGTTCTCTAGTCTTGCTGGACAACAAAACCCAAAGTTAGAGTCCCTAAGACAGTCTGACATCTTTCATCTCATTCTAGCAATATATTGATAGTTTCAGGTCATGGTTTCTTTGTTTAATGGCATATCAACCTTCATGGGTTATTTAATGCCAAAGCCACATTTGTAGAAGAACAGTATGGGTACTATTTAAACCATAGCTGGAGGGATGGGGGAGTCTATACCTTTAGCAAGGGAATGAGTTTGAAAGTGAGTGTAATAACGTGACTTGAGTTCAAACCTCGCTTAGTACGATGTTGCAGTCCACTACGCCACAGAGGACTCTTCCTTTTCAGATGACACTGATACTAAGTTCTATTGGCTTTTGGCCTTCTTGTAGGCAACCTTTCGTATCATAGAGAATGGGCAAAAACTGAAGCTTAGATAATTGCCAGTCTTCTGTAAATACTTGCCCAGACGAGTGTAGAAATTTGAGTTGAGATCCAAGGGATCACAAGATTATTGGGTGTCATGCTGTTACATAATTAGGGGCCTTGGATAATTTAGGGTTGCAAAATAATCAGTTTTAGTAAAAGTAAAAAAAGAAATATTTTTGAAAAATATTCTAAAAGGAAGAATCTGGAATGCATTTTTTGTGGTTTGAATTCCAACCAGAGAAAATGCCAATGTCAATTATATTTTTGAGGGAATTAAAAACATTTTGGAAAGTGAAAATCTGGCTAGATGCATTGTTTGGTTAAAATTCCAATGTATTTATATAATACAATATAAAAATATACAATGGAATTAAAATATTCAGAAATAAGTGCGGAATGAAGTAAGAAAAATAATCAGCTGATTAACAGTAATTATAAAAGAAGGGTTGAGTATTCAAAGTAAGAGCAAAGGCCAGAAAAGAACTGGACAAGCAAGCATGATGCTGACCTTTTAACTGAGAAGCAACCGGCCTTTCTTTCCTGTCCTAAGTTTGAAAGTTAACTTACAGGCGAGAGTGTTATAAGTTCACTGGCTCTAATTATACCGATTCTGTTATCATAAACATCTCTCTACGATGACGACTACTAAAGACGATCACGGCCATAAGAAATTTGTGTACAAAAAAGAGTTGCGCTCAAGTTTGTTTTTAAAAGTCAGCACAGGGTTACCTGGGATCTTAATTTAAGGGTCATTTACACACACAAAGAAACAAGCCCATTTATAAGAAAGGAAGACCCACTACATTACAATGCTTGAATTCAGGACCAGGCTGTTTGTATTTCACTGTGTGCTAATGTTCTTGGGAAAGGCATGAATTCAATTCCCAGCAATGGGTAAATAATAGGGCAGACTGGACTCTTTAGCCTTGGGAAGGTCAACTAGTTTAGGAGAAGGGAAAACCTCTCACCAGTATGGCAGGATAACTTGGCACAGTCAAATGAAAAACACAGGAGCTGTTGTCCCTAAAGAAGCCCTAATATTATTTTCTAACTCCTGCAACAACATTAATGACATGCTACATTGCACCTTGGAAAACATTGGTGTAGTAAAGAGGGAAGACCTAATGCAGGGGCAACTGCTGGTTAAGTTTTGTTAAGGTATTTGCCAAGCATCCCACTTATGCAGGTGTGACACAAGGACATTTTTATGTGGGCCGAGACTCATGGGTGGTAGGTGCAAAAAATGCGTTGATCCCGTCGGCATTCCCCCTCAAGAGGGCGCCTCAGGCACTGGCAAATAAACCCAGCCCTGCCCCTTTAAATCAAGGGGGTAGGTGTTGCCTGAGGGGATAGTCCCTTGGGATCAACGCCGTTAATTTACATTAATAATCCAGTGGCCAAAGGCCGGGTTATTAATGTGTTTTAAGCTTTGTTAAACCAGAGATGCTGATAGGTATGCGTCCTGCGTCCCTGACGCACAAAAATCTAAAAGGACACAGTAAAATCGTATCCATATGGCCCAGTGGTTTTCTTTTTTCTTCCCTCACCATTTCAAGCTAACTGTAAATACTTTCAATAGTTTCTTAGAAATGAATTACACAGGATAGGTTACAAGGTAGGAGTTAGACGGCTTTAGCTGGAACCCATAAATTTTCCTGGGGACTCATTCAAAGCAAATATGTGCATCCCAGGACACACTAAATTAAAAAGCTATCAGCATCACTGTTAAGCTAATGATTATCAGCACTTTTGATATATTTCTCTTTAAGTTATCTGTACTGAACTTTGAATACAGATTTTCCAAACAAGTTCTCCTTGTTTCGAAGATTGCATACAAAATCTTCTTCCCTACGTCAAACTGAATTTATTAAACATAAAATTAAACACATTAACAAATTAAAAGTTTTGATGCAGGTAAAAATCATTTTGGTATTTTGAGACAAATTATTTCCTTTTAAAAAGTGATGAATTTGAAATGTGCTTTTTTGAAAAAAAATTTTTTTAAAATGAGTTTTTAGGCATACAAAGTGTTCAAATTTTGATTCAACAAAGTTCATCTTCAGGATTTTTATTATTTTTTATATGCAATGTGATTGGTTTTTATGTATTCTTGGTTTTATACATAAAGGAAAAAGAAGAAAAAAAATGAAGCTGAAGTACAATCATTGAAATAGTAACAATAAAACAATTATTGTTTAAAAAAGTTTAAATTTAGGGTTATATTATTCACTAATAAATTTATGATCAAATGTATTTTAAATCTTAAATTATTTAATGTTAAAATCATTATTAAATTTGTAGCTTATAAATTTGTTTTTAGATTCTGAAGTATTTTTTTTTTTTAATTATTTCACAGGTTCTTGTTTAGTCTCTTCATTTTTTGCTTCTTTTTATCACTATCACTATCATTATCATCTTAGCATACCTATTCATCTTTAGCAGTTAAATTGGTGACAAAAGGAAAGATCACTTAAAATTATATCATTTATTGCTAAAATGATTATTAAAACAAATACATTTTACATTACAGTGATCCAATTTTTGTATATCTTATTATAATGGAGATTGTGTGTTTTTCTGTCTTTAACCGAAACTATATTATTATTCAAGTCATAATTTCCTTAGTTATTTACATCACACTCTCCATGATATTGTTTTTATTTAAACTTCAATTATTAATAAAATTGTTTTATATGATTAATACTGCTGGCCTTATCTACATCATAATAATATACAATTGTATTTATATATACAACATAATGGCGGTTTACAGTGTAAACGGGAAGGCTAATTTGCATATTGATATTAAAAATTTGATTTAAAAAAATATGTACTTAGTATTATTGATTTCTAATTGCTTGGTTTTATTTTAATAAATATGAGCAAAGGTTTCGGCGATATATCTTAAAAGAAATCGATTAATAAGAACAAATAACTGTAATTATATTCTTACTTCCTATCTTAACTAAATATTTAAATTAGGAAGATTTAGCAATGAAAGACAGGAGTGATGGAAGAGTAAGTTTCGGTTGTTCTATTTTTTTTATTATACCCCCCTTTGTTTCAAATGTTTTTATCTTCATTCTTATTTAGTTTCATTAGCCTTTCTAATTTAATATAATATAATATTATATTATTATTACTATTCCACTAACTTAGAGAATAAAGTTGCCTTTAATTTACATGTTAATCATAATAGTCTGGAGTCTGTGTTTACACTCACCCAGGTTATTATGATTTATCAAGGGAGATAATTACTAAATGCTCTAATTATAGAGTATTTCTTTTATTTGCATTGAGTATTAATTAAGTGCTATAAATAGGAAGTAATTTAGCATCAACTTAATGGCAATCAATGGTGGTGTTTAAGCAAGTTATTCTAAATGTAAAATTATGTTATTGTCAATTTTTTTTCAAAATTTTTCAATATAAGAAAATATTTAATTTAAAATTACAATATTTTCAAATTTATCCTACGTTTAAAATTACATTTTGTTAAAATTATTATTAAATCTAAGTATTCTAAAAGTAGAATTATGTTATTTAATATTAAAGTTTTGTTTTTACTTTTTAAAAACAAAATGGTTGGTTGATTGGTTGTTTTGTTTTACGGCATATCAACCCTTTCCGGGCCATTTAATGCCAAATCAAGTCATTTTGATATCAGGTTGCTTACAGTACCTGCTGTTGCTTAAATGGTCACCCATTTAAGTATTGAACAGGCTCATTGCTGCTTAATTTTGGTGATCTAGCGGGAATTGGTGACATGATTATAAGCAAAAACAAAATGGAGGTCAGGGGCCGAGAAACAGCAAATATGAGGATATTGAGGCAAAGTAACCAATAAACAATGAAGCTTCATTGTTTAAAGACAAAAAAAAAAGAATTGAGGAGTTTTGTGTGTGAGTAGAGAGAAAAAAAAAAAGCAAAAAGCAAAAAAAATCTGTTAAAATCTCCATCAAAAAGAGTAAAAACAAAGGTGCCCTAAAGACAATGCGTGATGATGGCCGACATTGATCTTTAGAGAAGAGAATTTTGTTCTGTGTCAATGAGGTAAAGACAAATAGTAAGAGAGAAAAAATCTTTGTTTTTTTAAAAAAGTGCAAAACCGAGAAAATCTTAAAGAAAAAAAAAAATTCCATTTCCTGACTTCAATTCCTTTGTAAAAGAAAATAACAATTTCCTCAAATTTAACCCTTTTGCTGCCAGAATTTCTAATTTTTGGTACTTTGAAAAATGCCAGATTTTTTATTTAAAAAAAAAAAAAAAAAAATGTTTTAAAAAAATGTTACTTTAAAATTTGCAAATCACCATAAAAAGTTATAAATGTTGTGAACTGATGTCAGAACAATAAAAATGACATTTTCTGAATAAAATCAGTGAATTTCTTGTCTTGTTTTTACATTGTTTATATTATGTACAGCAGCATGTGTATCATCTGTATTTGAGTCTCCATGATTAAAATTGACTTTAAAATCACTAATTTCATTCAATTCTGAGTTCAAATCATGCATAATTTCTATCAAAATCTGCTCAGTATAAAGTGACTGATATCATTTATATCACTTTTCATACCAATAATCTGAATAAAAAATATGTCAAACATTGGCGAATTTACTATTTCTCTGAATTTTTTAGATGAGGCTTGATAATTAGTATTATTTGGATTATTCGGACTATTGTCCTCAACTTTATTGTTATCTGTACAATGTTGTTTGAAAAGAAGGCTCCTGAGTTCGAGAAGACACCTGAGTCCAAAAAAGCTCCTGAGTCCGACAAGAAATACCTGAAGAAGGCTGGAGAGCACATCGGCCGAAATGTTGCACAGATATTGATAAAGATGAGGACAATAGTCCGAATAATCCAAATAATAGTAATTGTCGAATTTGATGTCAAAATAACTAGAAACCTTTCTGTAAAATTTCCCAGCTTTAGGAATTTGACTATTGTTACCAATGACAGTAAAAGGGTTAAGATAAAGGATGAGAGTTAACTTCAGAAAAAAAAAACCTGAAAAACAAACAAGCTTGTAGCTTACAAAATTGTTTTAAGTTTCTGAAGTATTTCTTTTTTTTATTATTATTATTATTCCACAGATTTTTATTTCTAGTTTCTTCATTTTTTTTTTCTGCTTTTTATCCGTATGTTTTTTGCTCATCTATTCTTTTTCTTCCCATGGCAAACTTTCTACTGGCCATCGCGACAAAAGGACACCAATGAAGCGAATCCCTTGGTACCTGTCACATCAACCATTGTCGTTGGTCCATCCTAGCTGAGAACCACGACTCCTGATTAGCCATGCTGTCTCCTCCTTTGAAAACAACCACAGGGCCAAGGACAAAAGGCATAGGGGGAAGAACTGCAAAACACAATGCCCTCAAACCCTGACCAGACCTTCAGCTACAGTCATTGTGATCATGCCTGCCTGCCTCGCATAAGACTAATCAGCCACAAACATGCCTGCATTCAACATGGACCACCCCCTTAATTTTCATTCATGAAACCAAGCCATGATTCTTCATCAGTTGTTAAATTAATGACAAAGGGAAAGACAAGCTAAAAACATTAAAATAAAAAAAGCAAGGAACAAACGAGTCAAAACTAATAAGAAAATATGTAGAATAACGCTTGCAATTAACAAAGAGTTGGGGTTCGTTTTGTGAATATTTCGGTGCCTATTTACATCATCCTCAGAACATTATCTACAATACAATGGTTACAAAAATATCAACAGAAATCAACCCCAACATTTGTTTAATCAAATATTGATTACTTTATAAGCATGTTTCACCAGAAAGATAAGACATAAAAAAGAAAATTGTGGAAAGATGAAAGTATCATAAAAAGACATTATATAATGTGATATGTCTCAGGAGGCTTTCTGCCCCTGCCTTGCACAGTTCCAGGTCTCCCTTGGGCAAGGTGTAGCACCTGTCAAACATTTTTTTCTTAGAAGAAATGCACAATTCAAGAATCACAAGTCATTCAGTCAGAAATACTAATTGCCTTCTTTGTATTTCGATGTAACAAAGTGCCTTTGTTTCTAGGGTATGTTGATTGGGGAGTGTTGGGGAATGGCATGTTGTATAGAAAGATGCAAAATATTTCCAACTTGGGAAAATTGGAGTTTTAGAATCAAAAGTATAGATAAAATAATGACTGAAACAAGAGAGACAATATAAACAAATGTGTTGGATCTATGATACATACATGTGTATGCGCGTGTTTGGGTATATATTTTCATCATACAATGTGTGATTAGCATGTGCGATACCCTGCCCTCATCAGCTACTAACCAGGAGTGATAACACAGTTTCGGTAGCTCAAGACAGGACTGCCACTCCCAGTGCTACCAAGCAGATATTACCACCGGACAAGGTATTAAAAAAAAAAGAGAAGAAATGATAACATCCGTTCATCTTAAAAGTTTTGCTTTTAGTGTAGTTTGTGTACATACATATGTGCATGCATACATATATGTTTGTATATATATATATCTTATTATAATGGAGATTGTGTGTTTTTCTGTCTGTAACCGAAACTATATTCCTACTCAAGTCACAATTCTCTTAGTTAATGACATCACATTCTCCATGATTTTATTTTTTATTTATACCTCAATTATTAATAAAATTGTCTTACATTATTAATACTGTTAACTATGTCTACATACTGACAACATGCAATTATATTTATATATACAACAAAATAGCGGTTTACAGTGTGAAGGGGAAGGCTAATTTGCATATTAATATTAAAAAATCGAATTTAATAAATATGTGCTTAGTATTATTGATTTCTAACTGTTTGGTTTTATTTTAATGAATATAAGCAAAAATCTCTTCAATAAATCTTAAATGAAATCCATTAACAAGAAAAAATAACTGTTATTTTATTTTTTACTTCCTCTTTTAACTAAATACTTAAATTAGAAAAAATAACAATGAAAGACGAGAGTGATGGAAGAGTAAGTTTCAGTTGTTCCATTTTTTATTATACTCCCTCTGTTTCAAATCGTTTATTATACTCCCTCTGTTTCAAATCTTTTTATCTGTATTCTTATTTAGTTTCGTTAGCCTTTCTAATTTAATACAATATTTTATTACATTAAAACTTAAATACTTGCACCCAGAGGGTGCATATATTTGCTAGTATATATATATATATATATATATATTGTATATTCCGTTATATTGATGACACATATAGGTATATGTGTATGTATGTGTAATATATATATATATTACATATGTGTATATGCACATATATATGTTCATGTATATATAATATATATATATATATATATATATATATTAGATATACATGTGTGTATGTATACATATATGTTTGTGTGTATATATATATATATATATATATATGTGTGTGTGTGTGTGTATGTATGTATGTATATATATATGCATGTGTGTGTGTAAGTATATATATATATATATGTGTGTGTGTGTGTGTGTGTGTGTGTATGTATGTATATATATATATATATACACGTGTGTGTATGTGTACATATATATGTACATGAATAAACATATATGTTTATATGTGTGTATATATATATATATATATATATATATATATATATATATATATACTATATATATATATATATATATATAAATATATAAATGTATGTGTACATATATATGCATATATATCTAAAATCATATATATATCTGTGTGATGAATTTCACTAATCTGAATCAAAGAGAATGTGTTACTTCATGTATATTTCATGTAAGTGGACATTTGTAATGTAAAAAAAGAGCATGCGTGATTATCAGTTCTTATGTTACAATCACATGTAAATAGGCATGAATCATTATGTATACTTGCATGAAAATGCCCACTGGGCTGTGTAAAAATTAATTTTTGAAAGATATTACCTGGAGGGGGGTGGGACTTAAAAATTCAATGTTAAAGGGTTTGTATCATAAATAAGTAAAATCATCAAATTTATTAAAGGAGTAAAAACAAAAAATATGAAACAATTTGAAATAAAAACTTAGTTCTGTTCCCTTCAAATAAAATATTGTGTGTATTTATTAATTGAATATTTTACGCATAAATCTTATATAAAATCGTAGGTATTTACTTTTTTGTAAACTTTTTAGTTAACCTCTTGTTACTGAAAAAAAGTTGAGTGTAAAATATAATTTAAAAAACTGATTACAAGGTTGTTCTTTATTCTATGTATTGACGATTCTCGGTATTGTGATGTAAGCAATGATGTAGTTTCGGTTACAGACAAATTGAGACCGAATCTCTATTAATAATAGATGAGGACTTGTCCAAAGTGACAGAGTATTGGGTTTGCTGATGATCATTTGGATTGCCATGGTTACGGCTGGTTTAGCTCAGTTGGTAGAGTGTCTGACTAGGAATCACAAAGTTCCTGGTTTGATACTGGCCCTCGCCAACACAGTGTATGAGTAGCACAGAAATCTGTGCGGTAAAGTAAGGAGCTGATGGTAGGTATAGCGGTCTACCTCAGACACTAAAAAACAATCTCCTTGGTCTAGCACTAGTGAAAAGGGGATAGACTCCCTTGATGTCTGGCTGATACCGTCAATATGCCACTTTGTCTACTTTGTTCTTGACTTTCTTCTTTTTGTGTTACCAATAATATTGCCGCCCTGTCAGATGGTGCAGTAGAATACACCGACTGTACATCGGCAGAGGGGTAAAATCTGCACATGTTGACTGTGGGTGGCAACCTATGATGCTTAAGGACGGAATCCTCGTAGCTTATCAGTCCATGACATACAATACTCCACTTTTGTCCTTAATTAGACTAGAAAGGCGGTTGGAGAGGTCCACTTTGATCAATTGACTGTTCTCGTTAAGCCCTTCCTCACATATGCAATTCATAAAGAAATATAACATAATAAATCGAAGAGAAATGGTGGTTAATATACCAACCAGCTTAGCACATTTTCATTTCTGGGATGAGGTCCATATAATAAATAGGGAACATTACTAGAGAATAAGAAAATTGAAATTGAATGGCAGACATTAATCTGTTGTAAGTCAGGCCAGTGTAGATTCTAGTGCAGGGATCACCAAACTTTGGTCCGGATAATTGAAAAAATAATGAGTGTGGGCCACATTATTATTGTGTTCAATAATTGCTAGCCAGAACAAAAGCTCTGAGAAAAACAAATTCAAGTACCGTCGGTGGGCCTGATAAAATGCCTTTGCGGGCCAGATCCGGACCGTAGTTTGGTGACCCCTGTCCTAGTGGATTACTTTGCTCATAGAACTTAATGAAAACAAAGAATATAAGATAAATAAAAATAGAGGAATTATTGTCTATACTTTTGTGAAGAAGCATTACCATCCTAAGAATTGATTGGACTATTTGACTTTGTTCTCTGTACTAATTTTGTAGATACTACAATGTTTTCTTGTAAGTGTAATCAAGTAAGAACTATCATCTCTAAACTATCTCTCTCTCTGTCTCTTTCACTCTCTCTCTGTCTCTCTCTCTCACTCTGTCTCTCTCTTTCTCTCAGTCTCTCTTTCACTCTCTCTCTGTCTTTCTCTTTCACTCTCTTTCTCTCTCTCACTCTCTGTCTCTTTCACTGTCTCTATCTGTCTGTCTCTCTTTCACTCTCTCTCTCCTCCATTATATCTCTATATCATGTTAGGGATATATAACACTACATTACAAGATAGTGCCAGGTTAGCTCAGTTGGTAGAGTGTTCGGCTAGAAACCACAAGGTTCCTAGTTCGATACCGGCCCTCGCCAACGCAGCGTATGAGTAGCACAGGGATCTGTGCAGTAAACTAAGGAGCTGATGTTAGGTGTGCCGCTCCACCTCAAATGCAAAACCAATCTCCCTGGTCTAGCGTTAGTGAAAAGGGGATAGACTTCCTCGCTGATTGGCTGATACCGACTTTAGGCCACCCCGACGACTTTACTTTACTTACAGTGTTTTCAGCCAATCCACTCTACAGGCTTCTTCATATCTATAGAATAAGAGTTTCCATGCACAAAACGACTCAGAATGCACCAGTAAAAAACATGATGAAAAGAAAGGCAATTTAGACGAGGAGGAGGAGGGTTGTTTAAAATGAAAGGCACTGTTTTGATTCAGAAATAACAGACTGAAAGCTCTTAACTCAACTTGTGAATAGCCCGAATGTTTCTTCGTGCTTGTTTGGCTTTGTAGGCTTGAAAATAATGTCCTGCATACATCAGCACCAATTCACCATTTCATTGCCCAAGAAACTGCAGTCGCTACATGAACTTCCAAAAACAAAAATGATTTCATGAAGGAATTTTAAGAATCAAAAAAAAAAAAGAAGAAGAAAAAAAAAAGTTTGTCTCCACTGTTAGCATCAACAATAATAATAATAATAATAATAATAAGAATACAGAAAAAAAAACCAACAAACAAATGTGTGAGATTGCAATGTAAGACAATGTTACATAATACCATATAATGCTTAAGGCAAGTCAAAAACCATGCACGACAATGATAATCTTATTATAATGGAGATTCAGATCTGTCTGTCTATAACCAAAACTATGTCACTGCTTATGTCACAATACCCCCAGGAATTGCGTAAGTTTATAAATTTTTTAATTTATAGTCAAAATCATTAATATATAGAATAGAATAAATATTATTTATTAAAGATGTTTCTATGAAAATCTGAGTTAGATTTGCCTCAAAACAGCCCATCTTATTAGTTTAAAATCCTGTAATGTGTCTTATATATCACCAAGAAATAAACATTTACATAATATATGGTGTGGTTAATTTGCATATTGATTTTAAGAAAACTAGGTTTAATAAATAATTACTTTGTGTTATAGATCTCTAATATTAATAAAGCCTCATCTCAAACATTTCAGAGATAAAGGCATTTAAATTGCAATACATTGAAATACTTTACAGAAAGATAGAGCAAAAGAAAGTTAAAAGAGAGGATGCAGAAGAATATTTGTGCATTGTTTATTTGTTTTTTTTTTCTAGATGAAGCTAATCCATGATTGGTATAGCATTTAGCTAAAAACATGGGGATAGGCATTGGAGATTGGAAGGGATAAGGGAGAAAAGGAGAAGATACAGGCAAAGGGTAATAGAGCAGCAACATGAAAAAATGGTTAATCAATGTTTGTGAAATTGCGGTAATCCTTAACTTGTTCCTCGTAAATTCCTACCATAAAATAAACTGAACCCTCATTTTATGTCCGTGTTTTTGCAATAAATGTTTTATTTTTCTTGCACCCATTATTTTACAATACTAAATATATTTTATTTTTTTTAAAGAATAAAGAATAAAGAAAATATATTTAGTATTGTGAAATAATGGGTGCAAGAAAAATAAAACATTTATTGCAAAAAACACGGACATAAAATGAGGGTTCAGTTTATTTTATGGTAGGAATTTACGAGGAAATAGTTAAGGATTACCAAAATTGCTACAGGCGCTCATGGTGTAATGGTTATTGTCGTAAGAAATGGACATGGTGACTCGAGTTCAAATCCCAGACGAGGTTGTCCGTATTTCACATTGTGCTAATACCCTAGAGAAAGGAATGAATCTAATTACTCTCCCCCCAGCTATGGGTAAATAGTGGGAGCAGACTGGGCACTTTAACTTTGGCATGGTGACCAGTCTAGGAGAAGGGAAAACTCTGAATTCAGACCAGTTATATTCTTCTTAAAAAAAATGACCTTGTGTCACATTCTGTTCTTAGTGGAGGGGTTGGGTAAATAGATACAGGTTAATAATAGAATTTAGAGATGTTTGATAGGTGTTGCAAGTGACTATTGGTGGCAATTTATAAAATGATAGCTTCAGATTTTGGCGGAAAATTGAAACGTGAAACTCTTGTGAAATTTCACGTTTGTTTTTTAAAACAATTTCTTATAAAAAATAAGCTACAGTGCATAATTTTTGACTCACTCTGTTTATATAGTATTATAACTGGAATGAAATTTATATATATATATATATATATATATATATATATATATACAGACATGCTGATAGTTGTGTCCTGCGTCCCTGATGCACAAAAATCTAAAAGGATGCAGTAAAATGGTATCCATGCATCCCAGGGTTTTACTTTTTTCTTCCTTCACCATTTCAAGCTAACTGTAAATACATTTCAATATTTTCTTAGAAATGAATTACACAGGATAGGTTACAAGGTAGGGTTAGACGGCTTTAGTTGTTTCCCCAGATCATAAATAAAAACTCTACAATTTATTAAGAAACTTTAGATGGGACCCATAATTTTTCTCAGGGACTCATTCAAAGCAAATATGTGCGTCCCAGGACGCACTAAATCAAATGCTATCAGCATCACTGTATATATATATATATATAGAATGAATGTAGAATAAATGAGAAAATTATTGGCATAAAAAGGTGCTCAATACTAATAAAGCAGAGCAGATTTATAATCAATAGTAATGATATTATGGATGATTTAAAATCATCATCCATAATACCATTACTATTGATTATATATATATATATATATATATATATATACTGTAAACATTCATTATAACAAACACTAATTGGGTGGAGAGTAAGTAGTAGTTATTAAAGCTGAAACTTTATACCAAATGGCTGCTCTCGATTTAGTAAATAACAGTAAATTTAGTAGTTTGTCGCATTTCCACAATGCAATTTTTTCCCTATGAAGTCACTAATATACTATCATAGCCAATACAAATCAAGATGGTACGATCTCCTCATTAAATTGCCAGCCTCTGAAATTAGTAGACCAGTTCTGTATACCTTGGTAGCAATATCTCATCAACTGAAAGTGATGTCAACATATGCATAGATAAAGCATGGACTACTATTGGCAGGTTAAGGAGTATATGGAAATCTGATCTCCGATAAAATAAAATGGAAATTCTTCCAAGCTGTAGCCGTGTCAGTACTACTATAGGGTTGCACCACTTGAACCAGGAATTTGTTAAAGACAAAGCACGTTTCTCTGAATGTTTGAGATGAAGCTTGATGATTAGTATTATCTGTGTTATTCGGACTATTGTCCTCATCTTTATTGTTATCTGTACAACGTTTCGGCTGATATACCCTCCGGCCTTCTTAGGTATTTCTCCGTGTTCGAAAAGAAGGTTCCGAGAGGTTCCTGAGTCCGACAATAAATACCGGAACAAGGCCGGAGGGTATATCGGCCGAAACATTGTACAAATAACAATAAAGATGAGGACAATAGTCCGAATAATGCAGATAATACAAAGCATGTTATATTGAAGGTTTACAGTATACATATTTAAGGAAAATGGAAATAAATCTGATGGTATGCAAGTATGGAAAATATGAAAAGAAAATATTCAGTGTTTATTTATGAATGAATAAATAGTTTGGCCTATGTTCCAACATTTTCGTTTTATATATACATTGGATATATTAACCATCATCAGGGTAATATAATAGAGTGATGTTATTTTCAAGTGCGATGAAATGAAAATGTAAAAAATCTATTTGGTTATCATTAACAGCATCCTTTTCTTTTTTTTCAGATGTAGTGATGTCAAATGTTGTGATGTCATAAAAGTATTTGAAAAATTTTTCTAAATTTAAATATAAAATATACATAAGAGTATAATCTAGAGAAATTATTCAAAATTATAAATCTTTCTTGGTTTTAAAATTTCATAGGTGAGAAACTGTCAGTAACCAAGCGCCATTGATTTCATGTCCACGCTACCCTAACTTATATATTTATTATTTATATATGTATATATCTATATAAAAATATAGATATGAATGTGACAATATATAGAAATAGGAAAAACAAAATGTTCCAATAAAAATGAATTTATCATATTTATGTCGATGTTTAAACGTTTCAGTTTATATAAAACCTTCTTCAGGACAATATGATAAAAAGAGAGAAAAAGAATTTTTGTTGTTCAAAAGGTGATGGATGTTTTTGAATGACTTGAGATGGAAATATGTAAAAAAAGCTCATAACCGTTCATTGATCAGCATTCAAATTGAATGTTCATGATGTGATTCAATCTGAACGCTGATCAATAAATGGTTATGAACCTGAAAAAAAATCCATTTTAATTGGTTCTAATTAGTCGTAATTTGCAATTAAGTAAAAAATCTGACCCGTCCCTTACTTTACATTCTACCCATCACTTTCTTCCTCTCTATGTATCTCTTGATTAACTCCTCGTTATATATATTAGTTTCTCTGGGAGAGGAGGAGAGAGAGAGAAATGGGAGAATTTGAAATGTATTTGTATGTTAAATTTCATAAGCAGCATCTGTAGCTTAAATTAGGTCAAACACTTCTTTTCTTAGAAATCTTACAAAATGATTTTAATGTTTTGTCTGGCTGTATTTAAAAAAAATTTAATTCGCTTTGTAAACTCACTTTTCCTAATCTCAATTATGTACCCAGAGCTCAATTTGTGACCCAATGGGTTTCGTTTTGTCTAGTGTGTGTGTGTGTGTGTATATATATATATATATATTCTAAGATAACGTCCACCACTGTGGTTTGTAAACAAAATGAAATTTAGGAAAAGTGTTTGATGAAATTATACCAAAATTCTATAGAAAGTGAGTAAGACATATAAAAAGAATTTTGTTTACTCTTATTACATCACAACATTCCAATGAAAAAAAAAAATCCCCAAAAAACCCCGAAGGAACAAAGTTAATAATAACCAAACAAATGTAAATTTTATTTTTTCACTTTTAATTTTTATATTATATATTTTTATATTCTTTATTATTTTTATCAAAAATGTTTCATGCCTAAAGATAAATTGTAATATAAATGTAATAAATTAATTGTATTATAAATGTAATATTAAAGATAAATTTCCATTTTATAATTTAAAAGTATATTTTGTAATATTTTTTAATCTATTCTATTCTATTTCAATTTTATTTTATTTCAAATAATTATGACCAAAATACTTGAACGTAGGCAGAACTACTTATTCATTTATAGATAAACACATCCTCTGAATATTTATCTTTTCATATTTTCCATACTTACACACAAACACACAAATATATATATATGTGTATGTACACAGAGATGCTGATAGGTACGCATCCTGCGTCCTTGAAACAGAAAAATCTAAAAAAATGCAGTAAAATCATATCTATGCATCCCAGGGTTTTTCTTTTTTCTTCCCTCACCATTTCAAGCTAACTGTGAATACATTTCAATAGTTTTTAGAAATGAATTACACAGATAGTTTAAGATAGGAGTTAGCTTTAGTTGGGACCCATAAATTTCCTGGGGACTCATCCAAAGCAAATATGTGCATCCCAGGGCGCACTAAATCAAATAGCTATCAGCATCACTGTATACATACATATATATATATATATATATATATATATATATATACATTGGCACATCCATATATGGATACATATATATAGAGAGAGATTGATACACATGATGGAGACATACATATAAAACATATGTAAATGTGAATGTATTGCATTTTACAGTAAAAATGATTCTAAGTTTAACATTTAAGAACATCTTGTAATTTAGGGTGAATTTTCTTTGCAAGATAAAGTGCCTTTTATGACTTTATGTATGTGTGTATACACACACACGCACACACACACACACATAAAGAAGAAAACAGCTGATAACAGTGATTTTAGCATTTAGTGTCTGAATATAAAAAAGTTATGGTGTTGGCACTAAAATATTTGTAAAAATGTGCAACGACAAGAGAAAAGATTTTTGTTTTCTTAAATTAAAAAGAAATATGGAAGATTAAAAAACAAAAAAAAACAACAATAACCCCCCCCCAAAAAAAAACATCGGCGGACCTGAACTTTCGGACCCCCCCCCTAAAATGTTCGTTTTTAATTTTTTTTTTTTTTCAACGGATTATTATCGATTGCACACCAATCTATCCGATTGTAAAAAAAAAAAAAAAAAGTTATAATTTTGGTTCTGTTTTTTCTGGGCCACCCTAACTTTGACACCTTTGCGCCAGTTTCCTTTCGAGCGGTTCCGATATGGGGGATTGATTTACAATAAACTTATACGGGGAAATGAGCACCCCTGAAAACTCAAAAAATAAATAACTTTTTCGAATTTTTTTTCACAGTCTGATAGATTGGTGTGCAATCGATAATAATCCATTGAAAGAAGGGAAAAAAAATTAAAAACAAAAATTTTAGAGGGGGGGTTGGGTGTCCCGAAAGTTCAGGTCTGCCAAAACATCTTTTGAATTCCAATGTCAACATCTTTTGCCTGTGCATATTTGTTTTTCATTGTCTGTGCTGATTGATAAAATGAGAAGTGAAACTGTAGACGTCATGGTAGGTATCCCCACACAGGTTACACTGCCATGGGTTGTCTGGGTCGTGCAGACCCATGTGCATCACATACAAGGCGTTATCAAAGTACAAAATATTACAGTGCGGACACGTGAAACTGCGACTCGTGCCGACAGCTGTCTCGGTAATGTTTGAGCTTGACACGGTCGTCGCCGAATGCGAGCTGGTTTCCGCAATAGCACTTGTGACACCTGCATCCTTGGTGAGGCTAAAGGCACCTGTGACCGGGGGTGAATGCATAGATTCATGGGACTGTGGAGGTGTCTGCCCAAGAGTGAGATCAACATTCGAGAAGAGGCCTGTTGGCCGAGGTGGGAAGAAGCGCGAGGCATTTTTGTTGAGTCCTGGGCCCGAAACAGTGACTTCTGTCAGCATGGTACTCTGCTGGCCATACGAGAGTAGAGCTTTATTTATTGGCAATTCTCTCATCTCGTTAATGGATGCCCCTTGCTTAGTGAGGCCAAGGTTTGAAAGAGTTAACATGCTCGTATTATGAAAAGAATCCTGCACGTTTAAGCCCTCATCAATAATGTAACAATCATCTTCGTTCGAGTTGCTCTCGGTTTTTACAGAGAGAAGATTCTTTGAGTTAACAGACTCGTTATTGTAAGCCGTTGCTAAAGGAGAATCCTGTTCATTGATAGGGTAAGGGTTGTTCGACACAAACTGAATAGAAGAGTTGTCTCCTGGGGGTTGACTGGGAAGTGGCAAGTTAAACCCAGACTGGTAAACTTTGTGCTTAAAGTGCATGTGCTTCTTAAGGTCGTATTTCCGTTTGGCAGCATAGTCGCAGAGGTCGCAAATAAAGGGGCGTACGTCTGAATGCACGACGCAGTGGCTGACAATTTTGCTTCGAAAGGGTGACGAGAAGGAGCAGCTGTCGCAGTGGAAGAGCCGTCGCTTCTCCTCGTCTCCGTTGTTGTTGTTGCTGCTACTCCCGTTGCTTCCACTGCCAATGGTGGTCGATCCATGGCTGCTCCCCTTTTCCATGTTGGCATCTTCACTGGCGTCCGAAACGTTGCTGAGGAATGTCTGCGAATCAGAGTGCACTAGATTATGACGCACCAATTCCCCGTGAAACTCTGTTGTGAACGAACAATGATCACATTGGAAATGCTTTTCATGTTCAATATTTTCTAGAGGAGCAGCCGAGTCCTCCATGATCGACACGGGAGTTAGTTGAGATGGGGTCGAAACATCTGACACTCTAAGTCACACCTTGGCAATCTGTTTGGAGTAAATAGGAAAAAAGAAGAAAGAAAAAAAAAAAAGATTTATTTTTCAACATCATGCAGGATCAATTTAAGGAATATAACTGAGGATATAAATCGAGTATCCCAATTTGTCAAAAAAATCCGCGTTTTTATAAAACAAATTTACCCCCCCCCCGTTAAAAATTTTTTAAAAACAAAAATCAGGGAATTATCTGATTTTAATGAAATTTTCAGTGTTGATTTATCACAGAATGAATTTTATAATGCATCAGATATTTTATTTCAAAACTTTCTGATTTAATTAGGTATTTCTGCTATGGAAAATAAATATATAAAATTTTACACCATCTTTAGACGTTTACGGCCATATTTGAGCAAAATTGACTGAAAAAATAGTTTTAAATGTATTAAAAATAAATTACATGTGTAATATTATTTTGCTTTTTTTTACTGATGCTCATTATGTTACTACTTTTCGACTTGGACAAAAATTTGACCTTAAATAATCAATTTAATTAATTTTTAAAATGAAAAGCAGACGAAAAATTGGGTATACCTAGTGTATACAAATCTCTAATTATAAATCCAAACATCAGTGTGCCAGATTTTAAAAAAAATTACTCCTAGAGACCGTAGCCCAACATATTATATCATTTTGGAATAAGGCCGACTCTGTAAACAAATTAAAATCTTTCCGGGCTGAATCAAGACTCACAATCCTGAAATTGTGGAGTTTAACAGGTTTGAATTCAGAGTTTTCCTTCTCTTAGACTGGTTGCCTAGCCAAGGTTAAAGAGCCCAGTTGCCCTACTATTTACTCATAGTTGGAGGGAGAGAAGTTGGATTCATGCCTGGGTATTAGCACTATGTGAACTGTAGCTTAATCCAGGAATTGAACTTGGGGTCGACGAGTCCATTTCCTACGACTCTAACCATTAGACCACACGCCTCCAACAAGTACCTATTAGGGGTCCCAACTATGGGTCAAATAGATCTGTTTGAAATAATGTTTAAAATGATTTTGAACTACATTAATAGATTGGTTCTTAAAACAGTCAAATTGCAAATAAGTAGGAAGTGTTTATCTGTTTAAATGATTGTAAAGATGCATTTTGTACCATATATAATTGGATACCATAATTATTAAACTGACTTTGGCATAAAATAACTCTGATAGTTGACAGGTGTAAAACCAACTGAATTTCAACTCTCTCTCTCTCTCTCTCTCTCTCTCTCTCTCTCTCTATATATATATATATATTATGATATATTTATATATATATAGACATTTTCGTCAATATATATTTTGATGTGACCAATCCTGAAGATGAGCGAATTTCTCACTTTCCCAAGGGCATGAGTGAAACGAATCAATAAGCAATCAGCTTCTGCCTAGATTCGAACTCTGGTTTTGAGTTGGTCAATTCCCCCACTGTTATTATTTACCCTGGCACCTAAGCAGATAGAAATTACTCAACACAAAATAACCAAATCCATCCGTCATATTAGGTCGTCAACTGTGGTAAGTATGGAAACGAGGGGCGTCATTTTGGACGCAGAATAAATCCACAAAGCTTTGCCGAGAAAAGTAAACATTGGCTTGAAACAGACAAATTCAACGTTATTTTGAATTTTATTTTACGAAAGATGAATTAAAGGATTTTTTTGGCTAGAAAAAAAAAAAAAAAAAAAAAGAACGAAAAAGTTTTAAAAACATTTTATATTGATTATGTTTGATGTAAACAAACAAATATTGGCTCAGCGCGCGTAAATAAATTGAAAAAAATTACGCCAATTCTCACATTTACAAAGTTTTCATACACATTTTTACAGGAAAAAATTTAAGCAAATAAAAAAAACACATTAAATTAGAATCTGATCTATTAATTCACGAATATTCTTCAATATTTTGGGATGTGAGTATAATCAACATAAAAAAAAAATCTCATTCGTTTGAGCCCACGTTTTGTGAAAAAGCATGTTCAAATTTTAAAAAGTAAAAGTTAAAAAAAAAAAATAATATGAGTAAATTGAGAATAGTACTTCAATGAACCTTTTAAAGAATTTTAATTAATTTTTGTTTTTCAATTTTCGAAATCAATTAAATATTTTTTAAGGTATAAAAAAATACTCCGTTCACTCACGCGGTAAAAATAACCTACTTTACTTTCAGATAACAACTCACACCACCTTCTGTTTAAACACCTGACATAAAGGTATATCATTTTATCAAAATCATCAGATCATTAAAGACATAAGACACAATTTAAACTTCGTAAATTTTTAATAAACCGCTCTTTTGCCGCATGACTGAGCATGTGTTTCGATTTTGCAAAAAAAAAAAATTAAGAAAACACTTGACGACGGGCATATTATCAATTATGTCATATCTTGCACCAGGGTAAAAAGCTTCTTTTTTAATATACACCTGGCGCAAAATATAAATTAAATAAATTGTTTGGAATTTAATAATTTTAATTTAAAAGTATACGGTATTTTACTGCGTGGATAAACTTAGAATTTTTCCACTTTTCTCCCATATGTCTCCTTAAAGAGTTGAGGCATAAAAATGGTCTCGAATCAGTGTAATTAAAACTTAAACCTGTTTTGGGCACGTTGAATGAATATATTTTTTGCAAATTTTAATAAATTCAAATTCAAATTTTAATAATTTCTCATGATGGTAAATTCGAAATGTTGAACGAATTAATTACAATTCGAAGGATTTGGTTAAAATACTATTTTAATTTTAACAAACAAATAAAAAAAAATTTGTCATTGATTTGACCGATATTGAGAAAAAAAAAGTCTGTTGACAAATAATTTTGCGAACAAGTTTAATAAATAAATAAATAATCACTCTGGTTTATTTCTCACTTGATTATTTATCCATGATCTGATGATTTATCTATAAAAAAAAAAAAATTATAAAAATTCATATTGAAAAATTACAAAATGAAATTTATTTTTTAAAATTTCATTTTTTTCGTTTGTTTTGTTGCCCACAAATTTAGTTACATTGTTTATTTCTATTAACGATTTTCTTTTTCATTTTTTGGATTGTAATAAAAAATAATTTTACCAGAAATTTTTTAAAGGTGTATATTGGTTACCCCCCCCCAAAAAAAAAAACAAACAAAAAACAAAAGTAGTTTATTTAGGATCTTTCTTCCTTCTTACTAACAATTTCAGATAAATCTGAAAATAAATAAATGAAAAAAGATTTTTAAAAATTCTGACTCCACTAAAAAAAATTCAAATCAACGAGGTGTAGATTCATCAGATAATTTTAATATAAATTGATAATATTTGAATTTTAAAGGTGTTTTTCTTTTAAAAGAAATAACTATTTACGTGAATAATCAAATGTTGGGTGTTGTTTATGTTTGTTTAACGAACAAACAAACAAAATCAATGAACGATTAACATCTTAATTGAAAAAGAAAAATTACTAATCCTTAAAGTAGAAGAAAAAGGAGAAAAATGTCTTAAGGCCAAAGTTTCAAAATGATATTCTAAATGAAATCATAAAAACACAAATTGCACACACGTGTTAAAAGTTATGTTGCTTATTTATTCACTGAGACCACCAAGTAAGATGGAAAGTGTTTGATAATAAACAAGGGTCAAATTCATCAATATCTAACGCAAATCAATACCCAGCTTGCAAACGATATGATGGTCACCCCCAAGAAAAATTAAAAGAGACACGAAATAAACAAATAAATAAGCAGTAAAATATAGTGAGGTTAAATTGAAATGTTTCTGTTTAAACATCTGTTGTTAAGAACGTCAATAGCCATCTTACTTCCTTTTTTTTAAGTACATACAAAACTCGATTAATAATAAACACTACTCTTTGTAATAAATCGCACAAAAGAAATCAAAACAGAGAATAATACACTAAACTTGGTTACCTGTGAGATCACAGTGAATAAATGCAAATAAACAAATTTCAGCTAATATTTACATCCGACAAACATTGAGCCGAGAAGATAAAACCGGAAGCCATTAGTGTTCTGGTGTCGCTGTTGTCAACTGGCGGTGTAATACGGAAAAGTAACCTTTAGGTATTTCCCCCACCTAACGTGGGGGAAAGCTTCTCATGGAAAATTCACTTTTGTTTTAAAAAACCTAAATCAAATTAAATTAAATTTGTTAATTGATATTATTTTTATCCTCTCGTACGAGAGATGAAAACTGGAGATGATATTTCATTTGATAAAATGATGATAAGAGGTCAGTGAAGTGTATTACTGTTTTCTATGTAAGAAAATTTGGACCATATGACCTTTAGGCACCCCTTTTGCGATCTCGATTCATAAGGACATTTTTTTGATTTACACCGTCAAAATCCGGTTGTTTGTTAACAGACGATTTTTAGAGTTTTTTTTCAATTATAAAACTAACCCCTAACCCTAACCCCTAACCCTAACCCCTAACAAACAACCGAATTTTGACGGTCTTAAATAAAAAAAAAATGTCCCTATGAATCGAGATCGCAAAAGGGGTGCCTAAAGGTCATATGGTTCGAAAATTTAATCTCCGAATAGTTGCAGTTAAATAGTAATTTGGGTAGACTGTGAATTCATGGGCGTAATTTTTTACCATAGTCTACTGGACAGATGTTAGTGGAATATGAAATGAAATCCTGTGTATGTATTTTTAAAGTTCTGAGCTGGGATTAATACTTTAATAAAGATAAAAGTCCTAAGGGAAAAAGAGTCCTTGAAGAGTGAATATTTAACTGAATAGATGAAAATCCCAAATGAAAAGCTTGTCACTTACTTTGTAGGAGAACCTGTAACGATTAATAAAATGGCGGTTGCCGATTGTTTTAAAAAGGGGGGGTAAGAATTCTAAAAATGCAATAACGGAAATAACAGTCACTGAATTCAAAATCGAGTTCCAAAAAGAAGAAGCGGGAATTCTAGCAAGAAGAAGGAGAATTGAGTTTAGAGGATGACAAGCAAGTAGTCATCACGCAAACAAGTCAGCTCCATTATCCGAAAATGAAAGAAACAAAATATGAACTTTTAAAACAAGAACAATGAAAGGACTTTGCCCGGTATCCTGTACTACATTTTGTAACTTCATTTAATACAGGTTGTTTATTTAAATACGACTTCGTTATTTCTCCATTTTGTTGAATCATGTTGATGCTGGTAAGATGGACATCAAAATATCTATTTTATGGCGTGAGTATGTGGCTCTGTAAGTGTGTGTATTGAAAGGAAACATTGTGCATTTTTTTAGGTATGTGGTTGCATGTGTGTGTTATAAATTTTTTCTGTTGCGATAAACGACAGCGGAAGTGAAACTCAAGTGTGTGGTGTGTGTGTGTGTGTGTGTGTGTGTGTGTGTGTGTGTATATTGGTAAGAGGTAGGGGAGAGGTGTGTGTGTATATTGGTAAGAGGTAGGGGAGAGAATGTCATGAAAAGAAAATTTTTATGTTTTATATTAAGAGAAGAGAGGGAAGTTTGGGTGTTGTGTGGTTGGGTTGGGATTTAAAAAAATGAAAAGTTTTTTTAATTTTTTATTAGAAAGAGTTTTGTATTGTGTTTTATAGTTGGTACTGATTATTTGACGATCAATATATATTAATATTACAATTAATGTATAAGTGAATGAATTATTGTTATTATTTATTATTATTATTATTATTATAGGTTTTTATATTTAAATACATTATTATAATTTTATATATATTTTTAAATATTATTGTTTTAATATAATTATTGTTATAGTATATTATATTTATTATTTATTATAATTTTATTGTAATTTTGTTATTATTGTTATTGTAATTATATTATTATAAATTATTGTTATTATTAATATTATTATTATTATGATTATTATTTGTATTGTATTATTGTTATTATTTTATTATAATTATTAGTATTATTGTTATTGTTATTATAATTTTTATTATTATTAAATTATTGTTATTATTATTATGTTATTATTATGATTATTCTGATGACAATTGTGTGCTAGTGAATGTTTATGCAAATAGTGTTAGTGTGGTTATAATTATGTGAAAATAATTATTGGTTAATAAGGATGTATGTATTTGATTATTATTTTTATCAGTAGTTATATTGTAATTGTGACAATAGGGAGTATAAATGTGTGTGTGTGTGGGGGGGGGTTAAGGGGAAATATTGTTATATATAATTATTATCAAAAATATATTATTATTGTTGAAAAAATGTTGGTTAAATAGGTAAAGTGTGATAATCTGTTGTGTGTTGAGATCAAATGGAAATTATCATGTTACTAAATAAGTGTGTGATCTAAGAAAAATTGTTGGTGGTCATTCAGCAATAAATGAGGAGAGTTAATATGTAGAAAATAAAATGAGATATTGTCAGATGTAGGGAATTTTTATAATTCTTGAGAAAACCTTGGACAGGTAAGGTGATAGGATGAAAAATCCGGGTCTCTGTTTGATTGTATTGAAAATGGAGATGGCGCTAGATTCTACAATTTTTCTTTTTTTTTGTTGTGAATTCTTAATTAACAACTTGGATTCTTTAAAATTGAAGGAATGGTTAGTTTCTGAGATTGTTTTTGTGAGTGCGTTGTTCATTTGACCATTTCTGATATCTCTCTTGTGTTCTCGGATTCGTTGGTCAATGTGTCTGGATGTCCTTCCTATGTATTGTTTGTCGCAATCTAAACATTGAATGGTGTACACACCTGCATTGGACTTTGTGTGAGTGTTGTTTTTTTGGTTATTAATAATATTTTTTATGGTTTTAGAGGAATTTGTTACCGTTTTTTATTCCTAAATTATTAAGGTTTTTTTCAATAATGGTTGTAGCTGAGTTGTTGGGGAGAATGATGTATTTATTTATATAGTTGTTGTTGGGGGTATTGTTTGTTGGATTGGAGGGGAGGTGTTTGCGGTTATGGATTTTGATGGCTTTTTTTCTGGCACGTTGGATGAAAGGTTGAGGGTATTGTAGTTGAGTAAAGAATTTATCTATGTGTTCAAATTCTTCGTCCAAAAATTTCTTGGTACAGATTCTAAGGGCTCTAAGGTAGAAACCTAGCTGCTTCTAGTCTTTTATATAAGGGCTTATAGGGACAATGACAGAAATTATTCATTCTCTTTTTGTGGCACCTCAGGCATGAAGGATTGATGCTTGTTGTCACTTTGTGTGCAATGGGGATGCCTCCCTCATATTAAACTAGGCCATTATTTGGTCTTCGGTAAAGAGAGAGAGAGAGAGAGAGAGAGAGAGAGAGAGAGAGAGAGAGAGAGAGAGAGAGAGAGAGAGAGGTGTGTGTATGTGTGTGTGTGTGTGTGTGAGAGAGAGAGAGAGAGAGAGAGAGAGAGAGGAGAGAGAGAGAGAGAGAGAGAGAAATTAAAATAGGACAATTCGTTAGGTTTTTCTTTAGTTTGGTTTCTTTGTTTAATGCCATATCAACCATTGTGGGTTATTTAATGCCAAAGTCATTCTTGTAGAAGATCAGTAGTGGTAATATTTAATCCATAGCTGGGAGGATGAGGGGTTCATACCTTTCCCTGAGGTATTAGTCTGAAAGTGAATGTAATAGTGTGACTAGTGTTTGAACTCACTTACTATGATTTTGAAGTCCAGCACATAAACCTCAACACTATGGAAACTCCCCCCTCTAATTCATTAATGATACTGTAAAATTATAAATGAAGATTATTATTGAAGAAGAAAAATATTGTAGTAGTTCATATAAAAAAATCTTTGTTTTAATCAAATCTTTTAATTTCTTTTAAAAAAAAGAAAGAAAAGAAATCAGCTGTGCCTGAAGAACACACACACAAACACAAATAAACAAACAAATTACTAAGGGTAGGCCAAACCTGGAATGATACTAAGACATTGTTCGACACACACACACACACACACACACACACACAACACACACAGACTTACCCATACGCACATGCAGAGAATTTCAAGGGAGACAGTCATAATGAACAGGACCTAGCAACAAGCTAACACCTCCGGACCTTCAGAAATCTTCTTGTGAAGAGATCTTTATCTCGAAATATTAAAAATAAATCAAAGGTAAACAAGCAACATAATAGTTACCTTATTTTTCTTTACACTTGCATTGTGATAGCCTTCAAAACAAACAATATAAACACAATGTTTCAAGCAAATTACAAAACCCTTTTATATACACACACACACACACACACACACACGCACACACACACAACCATACATATACACTATGCTGGAGATTCCCCACACTTGCAATCTTATGTCACATCCTAGCTGTGCTAAATCGGTTGGGTAAATATCTACACTATGCTGGAGAAAAGTTTAAAAAAAAAGCCTTTAGGAGACAAAAGTTGATTCGCTCACCTTTAGTATAATAATAGATATTTAACAACCCCTCCACATGAACAAGATGTGACACAAGGTCAATTTCTTAAGCAGATTTTAACAGGTTTTCAATTCATAGTTTTTTTTCCTTCTCCTAGATTGGTGGCCATACCAAGTTTGATAGCCTTCAAAACCAACCGGCAAACCATTTGATTTCTATTTATTAATATTAATTTAGGCTAAAAACATTTATTAAAGAATCTGGTCATTACTTAATTGTTTGGAATTGTTAAATTAGACCAGACTTTAAACATTACCATTTAGATTTATTTTGTGCTATTTTGTTGATGTAGGCTTTTTCTAGGTTGAAATTGGTAACTTTTTTATTTTTGTAGTTTACAAGAGCTTGACGGTTATTATCTGACTTGCTTATATAAAAATGACTGAAAAGAAATTGCAAGTATGTAGTAAATTAATTAAACCATGAATGATCTCCCTTTAATTCTATTGCAAAAGTGTTTCTTATTTAAAACATGGGTGTTTCTACAGAAAAGCCCACTCATAAAAATGTATGTTAATTATACTGTATATAATTATATATATATATATATATATATATATATATATATATATGGGAGAAATGTGAGGAGGTTAATCCGACAATATGTGGAGAAAGGTAGACAAACACGGGATGTTATGGAAACTGGATGTTTATTGTCGACGATGCAACGTTTCAGTCTATTAGACCATCTTCAGGACTTGGATATAGTTCTTGTTTCACTGGTGGACATTCTCAAAATGCTGAAACAGAAGGTCGTCAGTAGGGTGGTTGAGGGTTGTTAGTGGATTTTCTTCTCTCTAGATGGGGAGTGTCAGAATGGTGGATGGTGGTACCACAGGTGTCAGTCTAGAAAGTTGGATTGTGAGGATTCCTCACAATCCAATTTTCTAGACTGACATCCAGTTTCCATAACATCCCGTGTTTGTCTACCTTTCTCCACATACTGTCGGATTAACAACTGACTCAATCAATTTTTGAAATTGGAAGCTCAAATTTTGAGGATTGTCTTAATTTAACATAGTCCACACTCGGACAAAATTTCAGAAAAATTGAAGGGTTAAATAGAAAAAAAATGAGTTTTTAAAGAAATGAATACCCATCAAGAATAAATAAAACAAAACGTATTTGGCATAAGATAACCCAACCAGGGTTGACATGCTGTAAAACCCAACCAACCAACTAATCATATCCTTATATCCATTAGATGGGTTATTTTATTTTTTCTAGCCTAAGTAAGGGTCAAAGTGGAGTGTTGCATGTCATGGAGTACTCATCCACCAGGATTCCGTCTTTAAGCATCACAGGTTGCCACCCATGGCCAACAAGTGCCTTCATTGGAGAAGGGGTCTTACTCCTCTACAGAGGTGCAGTCGGTGTATTCTAAAGCCTCAGCCGCCAGGACTGCAACACAGATGGGGACAATTGTTCAAGATGTATAAATAATGTAAATAATACCAAAGGGTAAGACCCTCCCACTGTAATGAGGCGATGTTGTGTGGCAGCTCTTATTTGGAATGGAGTGATGACATGTTTATAAAAGTTATTGTGGTATACTTATCTCTTATTTTTGTTCTACTTGGAGAAGCTCGAATCTGGCTGTTGGATCTGATATTTGGCTGGCTGGCATTCTTTGATGTTTTGAGTCTGGAACCAACTTGGGATGCTAGAGGATATCTTGCCTTGTGATATTTATAGTTTTTAGTAATAACACAAGGCGAAACTTATTTTTTTCTCATTTTGTTTCCCCCCAAGTCAAACTGCCCTGGATGAGAGACACATCTCACCCAGTCACCGTTCTTACCTCTACTCTTCCACACTTCATCATGTGACATCTCTTGACCAATAAGAAAATACCATGTACATAACTCTTTTTATTCTCTTTCTTATATATTATGTTGCAGCACCTGTTGGCTGTGGGAAGATTTCTTTGAAAAAAAAATTTTTTTTCTTAACAATTTAATTAAAAAAGCAAGTAAAATTTTAATAATAATAATAATATTATGACATTTTTTTAGCAGAATTCATATTTTTTTTACTAAAATAAATCACGTATAGAAACTTATAAAAATCTTCTGATATAATTATTCAGACTCTTATCTTTATAAAAAAAATCTAAAATTTGTTTTTTATCACTTCATTTTTTCAGATTTCATAAAATAGAATTTGAGACCCCGTAAAAAAATATTTCCCCTAACATGTTTTCAGAAAAAACTATTTTAAATATAATTTCGTCAACAGGTGAATAAGTAGCAAAATTTTTGTAAAAATTTGACTCTTAATTGATTTTCATAGAATTTTTTAAAAAGCCGGTAGTCATAACTTGTTTTTTAAAAATTTCAATTGATTTAATGGTGCGAAAATGTAAACATTGTTTTGGTTCATAATTTTCATTATTTCTGTAAGCTGAAATTAAAAAAAAAATAATCAGGAGCTTTTTAAATGTTTCTTCTTTTGTATGGTCCAAAAATTTTGAAGATAATATTAACCTTTATTCAAATTTCATTGTGTTAAATGTAGGGGGGGAGGTAAATGTTACACATCAGGTTGGACGTCCCTAATGAAGACGTATGAGATCTCCCCATTTGTATTTAATATTACTGCATTATGTAGTTAGACTGTGGTAATGGTTGGGCGATTCTATAAACATTGTCCAACCAAACTACTCAACTTCTCATATAAGTCTTTTTTTAACCATTCTTATCTAAAAAAAAGAAAAAGAATAAAAAACAAAAAACAAAAACAAAACAAAACAAAACAAAAAAATGAATCAAAAGACGTAGGTGTTTGTTTTTTTACATGAACGTTTTTCGTTAGTTCAAGCGTAATTACTTCCCCTGGACAAGTTATAATATCTAAGGGGAATAACTCTGGTTTTTGACCTTTTTTTTACTTGACTTTATTTCTTTCTTATCGGCCTTTGTGTCGATGCTGTGAAATGTCTTGAACAAATCCTGGAAGCAGCCCCACCCTCAAGCAGCCTCACCCCCAAGCAGATGTACAGCCGTTTATCAGCTTTACTTCACTTAAAAATTGACTTTGTGTCACATCCTGTCTGTTGCAAAGGTGTTGGGTACATGCATACAAGGTGAAGAAAATGAGACAAAATATAAGCATATTCCTTCAATAATTAACAAAAGTTCTAGAACAGGAGCAGGTGTGTGTGTGTGTGGGGGGGAACGAGGCTTTTCATATTTAAAGGTCATGTTTAAATGTGTGTCTACTAATAAAGCTGCACTGTTGTATTTTTAAAGTTTACAACAAAATCTCAAGTTAAAATTTTCAAAGGGCCGGTTTAGCTCAGTCGGTAGAGCATCCACGTAGGATCCACAAGGTTCTGGGTTTGATACTGACCCTCGCTAACTCAGCGCATGAACAGCACAGCGTGGATCTGTGCGGTAAAGTGGAGAGTTGATGGTAGGTGTGGTGTTCCACCCAGATGCCAAAAAAATCTCCCTAGAGTTTTACAAAATGTGTTTAAAAAATAATTAAAAAAAATTGAATACCCAACAAGAATGAATAAAAAAAAAACAACGTATTTGGCATAAAATAATTCCAGAGTTGACATGTCATAAAATCCAACGAGTTAACCAACCAACCAAAACCAGCCTAGTTTTATCAGGCATTTCCCACAATAGATCTGGAATCCAATATACTAGTATGTAACATTATACTTTAATCCAATGTTTATATCAATACTAGCCAAAACGTGACCCGTTGAGTCACCCATTGAGCTCTGGGTAGATAATTGGGATTAGGGAAGAGTGACTTTGAAAAGTGAATTAAATTTTAAAAAATATAGCCGAAGAATTAAAAAACAAACAAACATCAAAATCATTTTATAAGATTTCTAAGAAAAGGAACATTACTGCTACGGGCTAGGTAAGAAAGGGAATGTTAAGGTTATGGGCTAGCTGCTTCTGAAACTTAATATAAAAATACATTTCACACTCTCTAATCACTCTCTTTACACATATAGAGACACTAACATATATAATGAGGAGGCAATCAAGATATACACAGAAAGGAGGAAAGTGACAGGCAAAATGTGAAGTAAGAGATGGGTCAGTTTTTGACTTAATTGCAAATTACGACTAATTAGAACCAATTAAAATGGATCTTTTTCAAACATAATTCAATCCTAGAACTAAGAATTCTCTTTACAATTGTTACAGTTTAGGTTGTTTTTGCAAGATTCCTCCGTTTGGTTTGGTTCCTGATCTCCACATTTAACACACACTTGTTTTCTTGTGCAGTGCTCCTTCAGGTGTCCATATTTTTGACAATTATGACATCTTCTAGGGTTAGGGATATATATTTCCACTTTAACCACAGTATAGACTATTTTTATTTTTAAGATTTTTTTTTTTGGGGGGGGTTATTAAAGGTCAAAATATAAGTATTGGTTTCAATTGTTTCATTTTGTTTTTTTATTGTTATCTTTTTGACATCTATTACGTTTTTTTTTAGTTCATTTTTAATTTCCATTATTGAACATAATGATAGCACTTCATTTCGTATCACCCCTCTAGAGGTGTTTAACCTCTCATGGGGGTAAGTTTTTATGTTTATGTTGTGATTTTTGTTTCGTTTTAATAGTATTTCATCTTGCTTCTTTGCTGTCACTTCTATGAGGATGGTTCCATCTTTTAGGTTTTTTTTTTTACCAATCTTGGTGTAATTATTGCTGAGATCCTCTTCTCTATAATAAATGGAGATAATTTTGTTAGAGGTACTTCTTCTTTGGATTCTAAAATGATAAACTTTGGATATGGTTCATCATTGTCTGAATCAGATTCATAATGAGGTCTTTTTGCTTGTTTTTTTTTCAGAAGCCATATAAATATTGGATGAGTTTCATTGACTATGCTCCCCACCCACATCGGAGCCCCAATTGGGGGTATGTCTAAGAGGAAACCTATTCGCCTAGAAATAACACGGCTACATCGTCAGTATACTCATGCTGATGATGGACAGTTTTCATTTTGTTCCTGGGTTTTCGTTCACAAGATAACTAATCACCCAGAGACAGAAAGGTTATAGGTATTTCCTCAGCATGATTAACCCTACAGTCATCGCCCTTCTATTCAGATTTGAGAATTATTTGATAGAGGTCTGACATGACCAGCCGATTGATCCGATCGGGCCTCTTCGACCGCCCGTCTACCTTAGTAAGGGCCAAAATGGAGTGTTGCAGGTTTGTTCAGCCACCAGGATCCCGTCTTTAAGCATCACCAGTCACGGACTGTGTCTGTGGATGACTAATATATATGCTCCCAATATCTCGGTAGAGCACTCTAGAGGAGATATTAATTGAACTTTCACCGTTTAGTGTAAGGCATTTACTCGTCCGTTGTTTGCAGACTTGAGTTACCTGGTGATCGTAAACATACATCTTCGTAAGTATGTATCCATTAATTGTTCGCCTCTTCCTAACAGTTGCTGATGGCCGTGAGGGTAAGGAGCTCAACAGACGAAAATTCTGTCGGGTTTCGCTCCTGGCTAGAAGTAGTTGTTAAAGTCGAGCCGCACTGAAATGACGTAAACGTCGAAACACTGTGTCTGTGGATGACTAATTATATATATATATATATATATAATATATATATATATGATATTCAGGACAGCATGCAGCATCTTTGTGTATTGTCTTGAACAGACCCTGGAAGCAACACCTCACAAAAAAGTGACTGAACCTCCTATCACCCAAGTAAGATAAACAAGTCATGCTGGACTCTGGTGGAGAAGTAAGGATGAGCTCATAAGTGACGTTCTCCTGGACACACTAGAGTAGGCTGATCTGCAAAGATTTACATTGATCAGCTCTGTACGGATACTGGATGTCACGAGGAGGATTTGCCAGGAGCAAGTTCTGATAGGGAGAGGGGGTGATAGAAAGAATCATGGGAACCCGTGCTGTCAGCAGGACATGATAATGATGATGATGATGATGATGATATATAAAATGCAATGAAAGTTATATATGTCATGTAATCTGATACCCTTGGAAAAGCCACGAATTCATTTGTTATCCACCCAGCTACAGATAAATAGTAGGGCAGACTGCGTCATTTAGCTTTGGTTTGGAAACCAGTCTAAGAGAAGGAAAACTCTGAATTCAAACCAGATTTAATTCTGCTTAGCAATTGACTTTGTGACAAATCTTGCCTGTGGCATAAGAGTTGGGTATATACATACATTCAATTATGAACGTGTAGCGAGATCGAACGGCAAAACCCACGAACCTGTGATGAGCCAACAACGGTCCGTCGGTCAAAGATACAGCGAGTGGCATGTTGTGTGTGTGGGCGGAAGCAGAGATGGTGAAATGTGACGAGTTCGAGGCGGGCACGAGACGAGTTGTGAAGGATGTGAAAGCGTGAGTGTCCTTGAGACCGCAATTTGTAGTTTGCAAGTCTCGTGGCTGACAAGATGAGAGTTGTGACGTGTCTCGGCTAGACTTAGTATAAAAGGAGACGGTTGGACAGAGCGAGGGACGGTGGCGAACAGCGAACACGACGGAAATAGTTTGTCAGAGTTTTTCTCAAGGTTCCGAAAAGTAAATTGGATGTGTTTCTTGTAGAATACAGAAGTGAAGCTTGGGCGTTGGCAGTAGAGCTTATTTAGGCCAAGTGTCACGTTGTCTTTGGCAGAATCAGAACGCTAATCGACAAACGGTAACGAACCTTTTCTACACATTTTCCAAACTCAACGCATTCAGAAACATCCATCATCTTTTTAACTACATAAAACTTTATTTCTCCTTGACTAGTTTCATATGGCACTGAGGAATTTTTCTTTATAAACCGAAATGTTTGAACATCGACTAATAAATTTCCATCCATTGTAACATCTTGTGTTTGTTCTACATTTCTCCACATACATATACGTATTCACAGATTTTCTAAAATATGCTTCGGGTGTCTGACATTGAGAATTTAAGACATGGATATTTCAGTAATTCCAAATGAAAGGCATGAAAACGGGAAAAATCCAGAAGTCTATCAAATTGTGATACTATGATTGAGGAAGAACATGGTCAGAAAAAAATAAATGAATAAAAATAGAATGTGTTAAAGCCCAGGCATAGGTAAATGGGTGGGTGGTTGTCCTTTTTACGAACACAAAAGATAAGGCCGTAAAGTTTAAGAGAATTGTACGGCCACCGTGAAGTTAAGCCACGTAGTGATAATATCTTTAGGCATCTAGGTACTAAAAGCAAAAAGGCTATTTTTATGAGGAAATCTCTTTTGAATAAATTAATGGTCGAAGTATTGAAGACACTAAGTCCGAAAAGAAAAATAATTGTTTTAATTTTAAGGGATAATGCCGACTCAAAGTCTGCGTCGGATTTAAATGCCGGCCATTTTGGGGGTCCGGCCGTAGAGGGGTGTAGGGAGGGGAGAATTTTACATAAATTCAGCTAAGCCCCAGGCCTTTGGGCAATTCAACCCCGGGCCGTAGAGGTGTTAATGTCGCCGGTAGTAGTAGAGTTAACCCCGAATCCACAATAAGTGAAGCCAGTAGTCAGCCAGTTGATATATATTTCTAAAGTGTCACATTCTGTCTCTTCCATCAGCGTCCTATTATCAGACTTTGTGTTTGTTTTGCTTTCTTTTCTTTTGATCCTTGTCAACCTGTCTCTGACTTGTGCCCTTCAAATCGGCCAGCACAGAACATCACAACGTTGGGGTTTAGACATTGTGCAACGAAGGTGCAGGAGTGGATAACAGGATTCTCACAAAATGAAGAAAATATAAAACCTGTCTCGATTGATACAAAGTGATATGTGATGACAGCTGCTTAGAATAGTGATGACTGACTGGCAATTACTAGTGCCAATGAATCTAATGAAAGCCCAGCTAAACACTGGGTTTGTTTATGGCCGGGATTCTTTAAAAACAAAGAGATCAAGTGTCCAGAAGTTTTAGCCATGTCAAAGAGAATTTGTGGTAAACATTCTGGAGCAAAATCTACCAGGCTACTTTAGAAATATTTTCAGATAGATTGCAACAACATCGGTAACCCAAACATTGGCATAAATATTTCCACAAGTACCATTAAGTGTCATTTTTGTTGGAGCCTTTTTACAACTGAGTTGACTGATGTTCCTCCTCGTGTCAATATTCCTTGACGAATAAAAAGGAATAGAAAAGAATTCCTCGAGGAATTAGCGAGACTCATCTCACTTCATAAAAATATCTGTTATGAAGTGGGGTAGGTGATAATCTAAATGTCTTTAACAGAAGACTTGAAACAATACAGCAATACAGAATTTATTATATTTTTATTTATTACCAAAATCTACAGTATTGAAACACAGTAACCAAAAAGTAAAATTGTAACACTCCTGTAACCAAAAATAAAATTGTAACACCTCTGTATCCAAAAATAAAATTGTAACACCTCTGTATCCAAAAATAAAATTGTAACACCTCTGTATCCAAAAATAAAATTGTAACACCCCTGTAACCAAAAAGTAAAATTGTAATACCTCTGTAATCAAAAATAAAATTGTAACACCTTTGTAACCAAAAAGTAAAATTTCCACATCCCTGTAAGCAAAAACTAAAATTGCAATATCTCCATAACCAAAAAATAAAATTACAACCTCTCTGTAACCAAAAGTAAAATTGCTGCATCTCTGTAACCAATTTCATACAGAATGGTGAGTAACATAAAAGCTTTGTGGACTACTGGGTTTTTGTATTTTTTTTGTAGTATCTGATCCAGGGCAATGCTTACAAATTTTAAGGGAACCAGTGTTGCCTTTCATGAAATCCAGGGTGTTTCATTCAGAAGTTTTTATCGAGTGACTGATACCTATTTCAGAGCATTTGAATCAAAATGGGAATTTAAATGGAGATTATTATTTATTTTTTAGAGAGATATAGCTCTGTTAATGATTATTATTAATAACCTTATTTAATTCCCCCAATGTCCAAAAAGTCACAAGACCAAGAACTGTGACAAATTGAAATAGAAAAAAAGAAAAAAAGAAAGAAGAACAATTAGAAAAAAAGTAAAACAAAAATGAAATGAATGAATTTAGTAAAAATTTGTAAAAAAAGAATAAAAATAATAAGAAAAAATTGTACTGATAAGAAATAAAATAATAAATGACCCACAATGGAAATTTCACAATAAAGAATAAATACTTGTTCACAACAAAACAGGAATAAATCAAAAGCACGAATGACCATAACACCAACTACTTAAGTTAAAAAAGATAGAGAGACCGAATCCAAAGCCGTTGTTATCAAATAAGAGCAATGCCAAAATGAATAAAAATTTCAAACGGAATTATCTGGAGTTCTACTGATATTTTCGCAAAATTATTTACAATAAGTAAGTAAGATGATACCCAATTGATGTAGTTTTCAATAAAAAATCAAATTTATAAAAAAGTGAAAAATACAATCTTCAAGAATAATCGTTTGCGAGTTGAGTTTAAAGTATCTTCGGTACGCAAACTTCAACAATTAAAAGAGTCAATTTGAAAGATTACACAAAAGAAACAAACAAGTGTACATGAGTGTACCGCTTTCCGTTAATTTGTGATATTGAAAATTGTGAAAATTACGAAAGACAATTTATTATTAATTTTACCACAATGTTTTATGTGGTACCAAAGCGTCAGATACATAAAATTTTCCAACCACAACACCACTTTCCGACATCTTTATTAGCACCGAAGCTTGAACTTTTGAGCGATCCAATTTTAGTTACCCGAGAATTAGATATCAACAGTGATATTATGTGTGAATTATCAAAGCGGAGCTCTTTCCCCCCTCTTATCTCTCTATAGATCGGCCCAAACTTCAACCTAGTAAATATACTATATACTTAATAAGTAGTTTAAACAGATACCCCCTATATATGAAGACCATAGCTGAGGGAAGAGAGAGAGTAGATTATTACCTTTGACCAGAGGGATATTAGCGCATAAGAGTGAAATGCAATACACTCCAGTTTAAACTCGGGGCACGCGTCCATTCATGACTTTAACCATTACACCACGCGATTATATGCTATACGAGAAGAGCTTAAATGTAATTAAATAAGCGCGTTAGCCTAAAGTCATATCAAGAAGAACCAGCAAAAGAAGATACTATCACCCTTGAGATTTTAACGAGCGCTCAGACGAGAGAAGGAAATTAGATAAGATTGACAGAGCAGAGAGATGCATTGTAAAGTCTATAGGAATTAAGCTCACATACCTTACACAATGTCAGACTCCATCATCTATATATACCACACAATGAATCAATACGCTCTAGGCGTACTTAACCACACAATGATGTACGAGGCCTTGGTCGTAGCGTAGTCCTTAATAAAACCTAAGTTTTGCCATCTACCCCTTACTATGCCCTGGAACAACCCGAGGAGGAGACGCCTAAACATTAGCGAAACCCCACTCATTACACTCAACATATGGTAATTCCATATAAAAGACAATGAATCATTTAATATAATGTAGTGCAACACAACATTAGATTATAATTGCGGAAGATACAATATGCACAAATTGGCTTATAGTGAGGCACAAATGATAGAGGATTCACAAATATAGAGTATAGAATAGTAATTATGAAAGACACGGAGACCACACCCATTTATTGACTTAGACAGTTCTTGAATATAACAAAGAGATGATAAAAATAAAAATTAAGAAAGGAACCAGCTAAAGTACAATAGACAGATGAATACACTAAAAGGACATTAAAAGATGAACCTGAAATAATATGATAGGTTGGGAAGAGAAGAAAGTTAGAATACGTGGAAATCTGAAATTCATATCGTGAAGGAGCAATTTTGATAAGAGTGACAAAACAAAAGCAGAGGAGTAACAAAGAATGAGGACAATAAAAGAACGACAAAACAGCGATGAAAAGTTGTGATGTAAAATCGTAAAGAGAAAAGGAAATAAAGAGTGAGAAAGTAATAGAGCAAAGAATAAATGAAAACATGAAAGGAAAAAGAAAAATAAAACAATATAGGAAAAGAAAACAAAAAGGAAAAAAGTGAAAGCTGAAAGAAAAACGAGAAAATGAAGAAAAGATAGAACATCTTTACAAAAATGAAGAAAATTGTAGAAAAGAAAATTCCATGTAAAAAGCTCTGAAAGAAAAGACAAAAAATAGATAAAATAGAGAAAATAAACTGAGGAGCAAGTAAAAAAAGAAAATTTAAATCTTGTACAAATAGAGACTTGCAAAGTATATAGAATCTACTGGTATAGAGATAAAGAATACAAAAACATAAAACGAAAAAAATAAGAGAAAAAACAGCATGTATAAGATAACTACAAGAATAGAAAAGGGGACAAAAAAGGAGAGGGCACAGATATCTTAAGATAATGATGATCATTAACATAAATGGAATTCTAAAGAACATACACAGTGAATTCAATAAAAGTAGACGAAAATAATACTCTACAGACAAGAAAAAAAAGTAGCGAATATTTCATAACATTAAACAAGAACTACATAGCAATACCATAACCATATGCAGATTTCATCTCATGCAAGTAACATGAGAAAGGAGGAAGGAAATTAAAGAAGGAAATAAAGGATGCAAGACTCCTTTGTAAAAAAATAACGAGCGAATATATAAAAATAGAATGATACAATTAAACCAGAAGGAATAATACTAGAAACTGAACAGGAATACTGCAAATATCACCCTCGATATAGAAAACTAACAGAAAAATAAAATTAAGCACATAGATATATTGAAGAAATAAATGAAAAGCTTGGAAAGAAAAAATAAAAGAAGGAAATATAAATGACAGTGGTACAAATATACTGTATATTGTAACAATGCTCGGAAAAAGAAGATTTAACTATACAAAACAAGGAAATATATAAAGAAGGTATCAAAAAATAAAACCAGAGCCTTGAAAACAGGAAGGAAATGAAAAGAATAAGCAGAAGGAAATAACAAGAAATCAATACACATAAGGCACTACATCGACGCCTCTGCCGCCACACGACACATGAGCAAACAGGAAAGCCAAAGGAAATAAAACAAGACAGAAAGACTTATAGAACCGTAGTTGATATTCAGTGTGTAATGTGTAAAGAGTTTGAGAGAAATCTCGAAATTACCAACAAAAGATACTGAGACTCTAATATCAAAATATATAGCAATATTAAAAGATCTTACAGATAGATATAGTAATACCATAACACTGAAAGGATCAAAATCATACTCAGAAATAAGAATAATAAACTTTTGAAAGAAATCGTATTTTAGTATCATAGAATGATTAAAGAAGAGAAGTATTGTTAATTAAAAGAAGAATATATGATGAACTATAAAGCAGAAAGTCATTAGATAGAAGTAATTTTCGTATGACACAAGAGACAAAAAAGAAAAATAAGAAAGAGAGCGGAATATCGATCAAAGTAAATAATATAAAAAAAAAATAAGGATAATTGTTGATATATACTTTTACAGAGAAATATGGAAATTAAAAAAAATAAAAAATAAGACACTCAATCTAAGTATTATAGTTATACGTGAAAAGCCTTGAAACAGAAGTATAATAAAGTCAAAATTAAATAAGCCAAACTAAATCCGGACAATATTCGATATACAAGAAGGGATAAATAATAACATGTTAGATATACAAGAGCAAGTCTATAAAGCAAAGACATCTCTGAATGCGTAAAAGCAGAAAGTAAAAGAAAACTTAGAAGGAAGAAAAATACCACAGCAAACCTTAATAGAGATACAAAAAAGAATAAACGCATGTTAAATTGATAAATAACGGAGAAGAAACCCCTTCACGTAATATATGACAATGATCAATGAAAAACCAGTGTGAGAAACAACAACACAAATGATAATTAATACACAAATCAAGAGGAAAGAAGAATAGAAACTGTGAGGATGAATATATACATTGTACAGTAAAATAACCAATGAAAATGATCGGAAATTACGAAATGTTAAAATAAAGCAATGATAGTTAAATAAGATAAGAATATTTATTCAATATATAGATGCTGAAGATAAGAGATGTAGGATAAGAGTAGAATAGTATAAAAAGGGAAATACACATGCGCGGAACATCCTGTAAAACGCAAGAAATTATATAAGGAAGCTGAAATAAAAGATAATGACCTAGAAGATAATAAATTTGCGAACTGAATTAAATTGTTGAACGTATTAAACCTTAAACGCCTATATCCACTACGCTATGTGTCCAATTAGGCAATTTTTTTTATATCTTTCTCATAATTTATTTCTATTAATTGAAAAATAATTTCTCTGATTTCAAAAAATTCTTAAAAACAATTCCAACATTTTTTATTTTCTGTAGTTTTATGGATTTTTGGTTTTTTAAAATTGATAAAATGTTAAAGAAGAATTTATTGAGTTGATTAAAGTTATTGTTTGTGTTCACTCACTTTTCCCCCATTAATATTGTGGCATGCCAATGACAAGATATTTTTGCCAAGATGTTTGGTGAGGATATGACAGGGAACCCCTTTTTAGGGTCCGGTTTAGCTCAGTCGGTAGAGCGTTCGGCTAGGAATCACAAGCTTCTTGGTTCGATACCGGCCCTCGCCAACTCAGCGTATAAGTAGCACAGGTGGTAAAGTGAGGAGCTGATGGTACGTGTGGCGCTCCACCTCAGATGCTAAAATAATCTCCTTGGTCTAGCGCTAGTGAAAAGGGGATATACTCCCTCGCTGTATGGCTGATACCGACATTAGGCCGCCCCGACGACTTTACTTATTTTTATGACAGGGAGAAGTAGACTCATGCCCTTTCGGTGGAAAGTAAATCTAAAGATAAGATATAAACTTAGTTTGCAGTTTTTTTTTAAATTTTGGGTGGCTGTTAACCATTATACCACCCAAATCTTGTTTTTGATGGGTTAGGCTGAGAGCAAAGGCCAGGCCGGTTTTTAGGGAATCTGAAGCTAGGAATGATTTATTTTTGTCATTTAAGGAAAAATATGTCTGTTTTTGAGTGCATTCCCTTTTTTTTTGTATTTTTGTTATTTCTTATATGATTTACAGAAAGCCAAGAACATAAATCCGTTCCAAGCATGAACTATGATTCGAGTTAAATAACAAATACATATATATAATATGTCGACGTATGTGTGTACATAAACAGGTATATTTTATGACTTATATACGAGTGTAGTTAATGTCATAGATGACAGGTTTTATTGAAATAGGCATTGGAACTTTTTATCTCTTTCTATTTCTTTTCTCTCTTTCAATGTCTGTCTTTTTTGCTTGCTCTAAATTTTGTACTTTATCTTTTCTGGATTATTTCTTATTCTTTATCTTTTTTTAAAAATTTGTCTTTCCTTCTAATTTATTCAGTTTCTTTTTTTCTCAATGCTTTATTTCCGTCTTTCCATCTTTCCTTTTTTTTCTTCTTTGGAGCATGCAAAGAACCACTTTTTTCTTCTCCAAGTGCTTTCTTTCTTTCTTTCTTTCTCTTTCTTTCTTTCTTTCTTTCTTTCTTTACATGCTTTATTTCCTTCCTTCCTTTTTTCTTCACAGGCTTTCTTTTTTCAGTTTCCACATCTTTCTTTCTTTCTTTCTTTCTTTCTTTCTTTCTTTCTTCAACTTCTTTTCTTCTTTCCTTTTTTCTCTACATGCTTTATTTTCTTCTTTCCGTTTTTCTCCATATACTTTCTTTTTCATTCTTCACACTCTTTCTTTGTTTCTTTCTTCGCATTCTTTCCTTCTTTCCTTCTTTCGCTACATGCTATCTTTCCTTTTTTTCACATGCTTTCTTTTTCATTCACCACCCCTTTCTTTCTTTCATTCTTTTTTTCTTCACATTCTTCATATTCGTTCCTTCTTTCTTTCTTTTTCTGCGTGCTTTATTTCCTTCTTTCCCTTTTTCTCCACATGCTTTCTTTTTCATTCTCCACACATTTAGTTTCTTTCTTTCTTTCTTTGTCAAAAAGGAAAAATGTTTGATGGTTTGGTTTGTTTTGTTTTGTTTTACGGCATATCAACCTCGGTGGGTTATTTAATGCCGACAAAGTGGTGAAATAAATTCATTCTTAATGCAACTCATGTTTTTCTATTTAACCCATAGATGGGACCCTAACAGGTACTACCACTCCGGGTCAGAGTGGACTAGGGAGCAATGGTGATGAAGGGGTGCTCCACATTCCCCAAACCTCCAAAACTGGAACCTCACCATCAGATAGAGTTTAACGTCATTCCCAGGACATGTAGACCCTCAGCTACCGCCTTCTAGTACCCATATGATAAGAAGGGTTGGAGGTTGCCATAAGGGCAATAGGGTTGGGAAAATCATATAGGTGCTAGGGCTTGACGTGACCAGCCGATTGATCAGAGGGGGCCTCTCTGACCACCCGTCTAGCCCAAGATAGGGCCAAAGTGGAGTATTGCAAGTCATGAACTGCTCATCCACCTGGGTTCTATCCTTAAGCATCAATGGTCACCACCCACGGCCAACAGGTGGCCCCATTGGGGGAGTCTTACCCCTCTGCAGAGGTGCAGTCGGTGCATTCTAACGCCCCACTGACAGGGCGGAAAAATGTTTGAGGATTTCAACTGAAAATGACATACAATTATGTACTTAATATTTTTTAAATATATATGATAGAATAAATGTTAACTGGCAGGACCTGTGGATATACAACTGTATGATCATTTGATTATTACAACGTTTGATATGTTTACTTAAGAGCTATTGAAAAATTGTACAATATTTAAAAAGTATAATAATATTGATTTAACTCTCTCTCTCTCTCTCTCTCTCTCTCCTCTCTCTCTCTCCTTCACACCCACTTATTTCTTTCTTTCCTTCTTTTCCTCTTTTCATTATATTCGATTGAAACTGACGAGCTCTCTCTCTCAATCTTTTTCCCACTCTTTCTTTCTTTCTTTCCATATTTTTCTGTGTAGCATGTCTTTTTTCTTCCATTTATTTCTTTATAAGTAGAAAATTATAATAATCTTGATTTCTCTCTCTCTCTCTCTCTCTCTCTCTCTCTCTCTCTCTCTCTCTCTCACACACACACACACACACACACACTGTCTCTATATCATTCTTTCTTTCTCGGTATATTTTTTCCGTGTAGCTTGTCCTTTTCTTCCCTTTCTTTCTTTATAATAAAAAACAGAATGGTCCACTATTTAGCTGAGGGGACGACAGTCATAAAAAATTAGAATTCTGCGAATAAACAACACCAGATACTCAGGATTAATAATTTTACATTTCATGTTGGACGATTTGGACGGTCTCATTTTTAACCAGAGGGTATTGCAAGATGATAACAAGTGTATTAATAAAGAGATGTTTAGAACAGTTTTATTGTTTACTTTTTGTGTGATTGACAACAGGCCAAAATAAAGCTCACAAGCATTTGTGAATTCCATTGCGTGTTGACGTGTTATTATTTGCTGAGCGTAAGTTAACACCCAGAACCTCAGCAAAAACACAAAAACCCAGTAGTCCACAAAGCTTTTATTTTACTCGCCATTCTATATGAACCTGGGTCCCTATATCAGCGTCACCCACATCTAATTGAACAAAGAAGCACTGAGAATTTAGCATTCGCTTCCAAGATTCCTATGGGATGTAAAATTGAAATCATATAAATTCAGTCACCCTGTGGTTCTCTTTTACAACCCCACCGCCAATATTTTCAACAATACTGTCACTTACACTGACTTATGGTCTTTCGTTTTAATGGTTGCTTTGCAACATGGTATCATAGATTTGGTGGAAGATTTAATATTTCTATTCATAAACATGTGATCCACTTTTATTAAGATAAGATCAAGCACTATTCGAAGCCATTTCTCAGTCTTTTGTACGTTTTTTTCTACTAACATTCGTGAGAAGAGTCTTTTTAAAAGTCATTTTCAAAGTAATCTTCTCCAATTATAAACGTGTCACATTTTTCCAATCTTACTCCTAGATGCCGTAGCCTAACATACCATACCATTTTGGAATCAGCCCGACTCCGTGAGCAAATTAAAACCATTCTGGGTTGAATCCGGACACGCAATTCTGAAATTTTGGATTAACAATTTTAATTACGGTGATTATTTTCGGCAACTTTTACGTGATTTTTTTGCAATTTTTTTTTTGTACGATAACAATTTTTATAACTTGGAAATAAATCTGAAAACTATTAATTGTTTGAAAAATATTGTTCAGATTCAATAAAATCTAATATGTACTTAATGTATGAAATGTCATTGCTGGGCCCAAGGCCCTTCGCAGTAGCTAACTTGATTGCCGCCCTATAGGTCGACTTTTAAGCTAGTATACTATGTTTGACCTATGAGTTGGGATATTGTATTGCAACAATCATACACGTGAAGAAAGAAAAAGGCACGGAAAGAAAGAAAGATATGGAGAAAAAAAGAAAGAGAGAAAGAAAGAAAGATGTGGAGAAAAATAGAAAGAAAAAAGAAATAAATAAAGAAATTTAGAATAGAGAGAAAGAAGGAAAGAAAACATGTAGAGATGGAAAAAAAGAAAGGATGTGGAAAAAGAAAGAAAGAAAATAAGAAAGCTTGTATGGATATAAAAAGAAGGAAAAAACCTGTGGAGAAAGAAAGAAAGAAAGAAAGAAAGAAAGTGCATGCAGAGGGAAATAAAGAAAGCATGTAGACAAAGAAAGAATGTACGTGAAAAAGGGAATTAAGGATGTGGAGAAAGAAGGAATGAAAACACGTGGAGCAGGAAAGAAAGAAATCACGTGAAGAAAGAAAGAAGGAAAGAAAGAAAGAATGTGGAAAAGGAAGAAAGCATATTGGAAAAGGAAGAAAGAAGAAGAGAGTGTGGAGGGGAAAAAAGAAAGGACGTTAAGAAAGAAAGAAAGCAAAAAGAAGGAAAGAAAGAAGGAAATTGTGTGTAGAAGGAAAAAGAAAGCATGTAGAGAAAGAAGTGAAGAAGGCGTGAGGAGAAAGTGTTATAACTCTAGTATCAGAGTTAACAGAAAACATTATAGAAAAACACGAGGTTTAAGGATAAAGGAAAAGGTTTACTAAGCAAAGATGCGAACAAGGGGAATAGAGTAATTAGCAATTGCTAGGTTGAATTAGCAAGTCTCATGAGATCTCATTGTTATCTTCTGAGGTTTCGTCCGACATTATTTAGGAAAAACAGACGATTCCATTCTCCTTATTTAGGTACTATATGACAGAAAGAATGAAAAAAGGATGTGGAGAATGAAAAAGAAAGTATATGGAGAAAGAAGGAAAGAAAAAGTGTGGAGAATGAAAAAGAAAGTATATGGAGAAAGAAGGAAAGAAAGCATGTAGACAAAAGAAGAAAGAAGGAGAGGGCGTAGAGAAGAAAGAAAAAGGACGTGAAGACATATTTGATATATAACTGTGCAAAAACAAATGATTATGGACAAATAAAAAATTGTGCAATTAAAAAAAAAAAGATGCAATGGAACATTAAATATACTAGGAAAGATATACGTCCTCTAGGCGTAAGTATTTAAGTTTCAATGTAATGAAATATATTAAATTAGGAAGACTAACGAAATTAAATATGTTAAGTTTCTGACCGCCATCCTTGGCCAGTTGAAAAGGACTTAAAGTAAGTAAGTCCTGAGCTATAGAATCCTTTGGTAAGTGAATAAGTCCTATCCTGCGTAGTATCAAAGATCCAGTGATATAATTCTATGTTCCGTCGTCTACGAAGCTTCAAAGCAGTTGTGAGTAGTTAAGATCAGAACAGCCTGTATAAATATTATAACAGCAGCAGAGTACTGCCAGTGATTGGCCAAGAGGTTTGTCACATAGTTCTCGGCGAGTCTATAAGTAGAAGTGGGCTTCTAGCACACGCCTTATATCACCAAAATAAGTCAACAAAATAAGAACGCATATAAAAAGATTACACTTATTGTAATTATATTCGAATTGGTTTCTATATAAAAATCATTTATAAGATTGATTTGAATACGTTGGAGAATAAAACAATAATATTATAAATCAATAACACCAAATAATTATTTATTAAACCCGGTTTTGTTAAAACCAGTATGAAAAATATTCACACCATATATTACGTAAACCTTTATTTCTTAGTGATATATAAGACACATTGCAAGATTTTAAACGTACTAATAACATGGGCTGTTTTGAGGAAAATCTAACTCAGAGATGTATTCTATGTATTAATGGTTTTGACTATAAATTACAATACCCATTGATAAACTTATGCAATTCCTGAGGGTATTGTGACGTAAGTAGTTTCGATTATAGACACCGAATCTCCATTATAATAAGATAGTTATGATTACAATAAAACATTTACATATGGATAAATGTTTGGCATTAAAGAAGTTGGAGGCGCGTAGTTTAATGGTTACCGACGTAGGAAATAGTCTCGGCGACCCGAGTTCAAATCCGGGACGAGGCTGTCTGCAATGGCACTATGAGTATCACAGCGCCATTGGGTCAGCAAAATACATCTATTTCTATGTATGGGGTTAGGAGAGGCAGAGCCTATCTGTGATTGGATATAGCAACCACACGACGCGCCCAGTAATTTTGGCGCTCATATTCAACAGACACCTATTGATCAAATCCACAAGGTCGACTAGAATTTATCACCGAGAGGATAGACTAAAAAAGAAGATGACAGATATCCTTAATTTCCCTCTCTATCAGACTGGTAGATCTTTCAAACTTTAGTCTATATGTAGAAAGGGCATTTATATTGTTAGTCATCGTTTTGTTATGCAATAAACCTTTAGAATTGAAATAAGTTTTAATCCATTTATTTGTTGTTGTTAGCCTGAGAATAACTGCTATATTAACAAAACTTGCAACAGAAAACACCCTCCGGGCGTCGTAAAATTAATTTTTGAAAGACATAACCTGAGAGGGTGGGAGTTAAAAATTCAATGTCAGAGGGTTTGTATCATAAGTAAGACAAATCCTCATATTTATTAAAGGAGTAAAAAAAAAAAAAAATAAAACAATTTGAAATGAAAACTGAGCCCCGTCCCTCTCAAATAAAATGTTGCGTGCATCTAATAATCAAACAATTATTTTGAATATTTTCCACATAAACTTTAGACAAAATCGTATTTATTTGTAAACTTTTTAGTTAACTTCTTGTTACTGTAAAAAAAAGGGACGAGAGTAAAAAACAATTTTTATAATTGCTTACTCAAATTTTGGGTGTATATAGCATAAGAGTATTGTGACGTAAGCTGTGACGTAGAGCTGTGACGTAGTTTTTGTTACAGACAGAAATACAGACAATCTCCATTATTATTAGATAGTGCTGATACCCTTTGGAAAGGTATGCACCCAACTATTCTCCCTCCAGCTAATGAAAATAATCGGGTAGATAGGGCTCTTTTGGCAACTAGCCTAGTTGAAGGAAAACTCAAATTCAAACCTGTTTCACTCTGCTTAAGAAATTCACCTTGTGTCGCATCCTGCTCGTGTTGAGGGGTTGGTAAATTCATATTAAAGGAGTTTATGTGGTGTTAAACAAATAAACCAATTAAAACATCCATTTCCTCTGTAGCCCATTTTAACATCATGCTAAAATATATTGAAAACAATGTTAGATACAGCACATCTTGTTTCATGCTGAGTTTTGTAATGGAGAGAGAGAGAGAGAGAGAGAGAGAGAGAGAGAGAGAGAGAGAGAGAGAGAGAGAGAGAGAGAATATGAATTGACTGAGAGGAGTGGAGAATATAGAAGTTTAGAAAGTTATAGTGAGAGAGGAAACAAGAAGAAAGTGAAAAGAGAGAGAAAGAATATGAATTGACACAGAGAAAGGTGAAGATTCCAGAAGAGAGAGAAGAGAGAGAGAGAGAGAGAGAGAGAGAGAGAGAGAGAGAGAGAGAGAGAGAGAGAGAGAGAGAGACTCTTATTTGACAAGGGCAACATTGTACCGCTTATCATTTTGGCAAAGAATTGTAGAAATGATAGAGAGAAAAAACCATAACAAATAAATAGGTTAACAAGACAGGGTGTATTTTATAAGCGAATATTCAAGACAATTTTACAATGTAAATGTCCGTTTGGTGAACTCAAGTTTTTCTTGTTCAGTGTTCGAGGAATGGACCTCCTGTTGTGGTCTGTATATTTAGTTATGACTCGTACGTGTGTGTCTGAGAGGTGTAGTCACGCGACCCCAAAGGGTACGCGAGAAAACCGTTGATTGTTTAAAGAGAAGGTTGGCGCTCGGTGCAATAACTTGTATTACTTCTTGGTTAAGAAGTCTTAACTTCTGATCCGATGGGGAGCCAAAAAAAATCGCGCGGTCCCAGAGAGCCATCGCCTCCCAGGCAACACTTGTCCACTCGCCTATAAGGAGCAGCACCGAGTTTATTGTCCGGTGCCTGAGGCGTCCCAAAAGGGGAACGCCAACAGGAGCAGCCATTTTCTTTTGCACTGGCTATCGCACGTAAAAATGTTTTATGCTAATCCGGCCTGGTTGGAGGCCATGACAATAACTTACTTCTTTGTTTGGTTTATTTGTTTAACGGCATGTCAGTACCTTATGAGTTATTTAATGCCGATAGTTGTTTGCGCACTGTTAAGTATCTGGCCGCCATCCCTGGCCAGTTGTAAAGAACTTAAAGTAAATAAGTAAGTAAGTCCCGAGTTATAGAATCCTTTGGCAAGTGAATAAGTCCTGTGATATAGAATCCTTCTGGAAGTGAATAAGTCCTAAGTTTTGGAATCCTACCTAGTGTCAAAAAGGTCCAGCGATATAATCCTATGATCCGTCGTCCATGAAGATCCAAGTAGATGTGAGTATCTAAGATTAGAATCAGCCAGTATAAATAATAATATCAGCAGCAGAATACTGCCAGTAGTTGGTCAATAGGTTGGTCGCATGTTCATCGGCGAGTCTCTAAGTAGAAGTGGTCATTTCACACACGCCTTATATACTAAAAAACTCCAACACGCATAAAATCAAGTATTTCTATCTAACATAAAAATATGTTCACAGCTGTATGTTTTCAAACATTGCAATCTAATACTGATAATTTATACACAATTATATTTTTTAATTAAAAAAAAAAAAGTGTCTCAGCAAGATCCAATTTACTTGGTTGTTGTTGTTGTTGGATGAGGTCATTTGCAGTTTCCTGTACGATGCGCTTTGTAATTAAGGGCGTGTGAAAGTACCTGGACTATACGGTTCAAAATGAAATCTCTGTGTGCCGTTCTGAGCCGTTCGCACTGAGCGGTTTGTTTTGGGTCTGGTGTGTGTGGCCATATGCTGCCTTTAGAAATCGCTAAACCCCCTTGAAGTCGCCGACGTCTGCACAAAAGTTTGGTTGACTTTGCGTGGTTTGTTCACCACTTGTTTTTTTATCATGCAGAGGTTGCATTTGAAGGTATCATAGGCTTTGGCTGAGCATGATGGTGGAGCAAAATGTGTAGGGCTGGTGCTAGGATCTCATGGGCCCCCACAATGTATGATATGGGGCTCCCATTCTATTACACGTCAATCTTCATAAGTTAGTATTCTAGTAAAATACACATTTTATTGTAATCTAATTATATATAATAATGGATTATACAAAAGAAAAAGAAAAAAGAACTCGCAGTGATGTAAAAATCTGCGAATGTTTTTAATCCTTCAGTAGTTTAATATTCTAAAAATCAACTTTCCCAAAGAGGTGTCCCCGACACCGACTAGAGGATTAAGTGTCCCCTATCAATATTCCATTCCCCCCGGGACAACTGGACATTTTTAATCTCGAGCACTTCATAAAACACTGCTAAAAACCCGTCTTTCAAAGACGCACAAGCAGATTTGGGTCCCATTGGTCTGGGGTTCGTGAGTAGTACGCGTTTGCCCTGGAGATTTACGATTTTCTTATACGAAAGTACTTATTGGATTCGTTATTCTTATCGAACCAGTCGAGGTTTCTTCTAGCAGAAAAGAAATTTATAAGGTAGCAGATTTTATGTGATTCCAAGGGAAAAGTTGGGACATGCCTTTTAGTCATGATTGAAAAGGTTTTAAACTTAGAGATTCAACTTAGACTATTTTTTTTTTAGCGATCCAGCTTAGACTATTAAAAAAAAATGTTTTTTCATTCTCTATGTCTTATTGTCACCCACCACGCTGTCTCACAGCGCTGACTCACGAGAGGCAGATCTCCCCAACTCTCTCTCTCTCTCCTCTCTCTCTCTCTCTCTCTCACCATATGTATTTAGACCTTCTCTGTTGTGACCACGTGTCGCGCTAAGAGGGATTTCATTTAATACCAACTGTAACGCATCCTTAAAAATAGGTCAGTACCATCTCTCAACGTCTGGAAAATAAGAAAATTAAATATTTATTTGAATTATTATCTTTTATCATAGGGCCGTGTTAGCTCAGTCGGTAGAGCGTTCGATTAGAAACCACAAGGTTCTTAGTTCGATACCGGCCCTCGCCAACTCAGCGTATGAGTAGCACAGGGATCTATGCGGTAAAGTAAGGAGCTGATGGTAGGTGTGGTGCTCCACCTCAGACGCTAAAACAATTACCTTGGTTTAGCGCTTGTGAAAAGGGGATAGACTCGCTCGCTGATTGGCTGATACCGACTTTAGGCCACCCCGACGACTTTTTTATTATCTTTTAGAAGTTTTCAAAAGTATCTGAGATCTCCGAATGGACCTGAACGCAACTTCTGTACACAATGCTTACTGTTATGATATTGCATGTTTGTATTCCACGTGTTGGTAGATTTAAAACTATTAACAAAATAAAGAAGCGAACACACTGTCTCTTTTCACGGACCGGTTTTATCTTATATTTCTTGAGAGAAGGCCCTCGTGGTATTTACCATTTAGTTCCTTTGTTTGAAGGGTTAGGGTAATTTATGTACAAGCACATGACCAAGTTAACTTGTCACTGAGTTGAGAGTTGCTTGTGCACTACTTCGATATCTCCGGGTTCTAGGAGCCGCTGAAAAAAAACGATGCTGGCGGTAAAAAAAGGAAGACCAGAAAAAAATAAAAAATAAAAAATAAAAAAATAAAAAAAAACAAACAAAAAGAAAAAAACCTCAAAGAAACAAAACCAAAAAAACAAAACAAAGGTAAATCATGGGCCTTAATCAGAAATTTGGAAGCCAAGAGTCAGATAATCAAAACCCCCTAACATGAGGGTGAAAATGTAAA
>CM042141.1:89597352-89609852 GCA_023376005.1 Doryteuthis pealeii | reverse complement strand
TCTTGTATCTCATAGTATCTCTATCTTTATCTCTCTTTCTCTTTGTCTCACTCTCTCTCTATCTCTCGCGTTCTTCTTCTTCTTCTTCTTCTTCTTCTTCTTGTATCTCATAGTATATCTTTATCTCTGTCACTCGTTCTCTCTGTCACACACTCTCTCTATCTATCTCCCGTTCTTCTTCTTCTTCTTCTTCTTCTTCTTCTTGTATCTCATAATATATCTTTATCTCTGTCTCTCTTTCTCTCTGTCACACCCTCTCTATCTCTCTCCCTTCTTCTTCTTCTTCTTCTTCTTCTTCTTCTTCTTCTTGTATCTCATAGTATCTCTACCTTTATCTCTGTCCCTCTTTCTCTCTGTCACACACTCTCTCTCTCTATCTCCCGTTCTTCTTCTTCTTCTTCTTCTTCTTCTTCTTCTTCTTCTTCTTCTTCTTGTATCTCATAGTATCTCTATCTTTATCTTTCATATGTGTTAGAGGGAAACGATGTGAAGAAGAATGCCACACACACAACGGTAAATATACCGGAGACGGTAAATACTAAACATCTACACAAAACGTTGGCATCAATTTAGGGACAAAACGTATATTTATTGGTTTTATATTTCCTTCAAACAATTTACAGATTGGAGCATTTATTTTCTCTTCATGTTTTTAATGTACTTTAACGTAAATGATTTAATCACAATAAAATAATGTTTATCAAAAATATTATCTTTATATATTAATACGCTTGTTCCGAAATCTTCCGTCCATTATCATCCTGCAACACCCTCTGGTTAAAAATAAGACCGTCCAAATTGTTCAAGATGCAATTCATAAATGTAAATCCAGATTTTCTGCTGCCGCTTAATCTCAGATTTCTTATTTGTCCCATTTTATTTCACTTAATTTAAAAAATGAAATATTCCAAATGCTAAAATTAAAAGGAATAGAAAAAAAAGACGTTACATGTTTGTCATATTTGTAGTATTTGAAACTGTGAATTACAGAATATATTTTGGTAATTTTAACTTAATTTACGCTATGTTCTTAGCGAGCCAGCATCAAGCGAATTTCCGGCCCAACTTAGATATTTTCCGAGTCGTTTTTTGTAACATTTTGTCGGCAAATTAATGTAGATATTTTAAACGCACCCTCCAGATTTTTATCGGCAAATCAATCTAAATATTTTACAACCCTTTAAGAAAGAATGGGAAAGAATTAAACCAAGATTATTATACTTTTACATATTGAACTATTTAGCAATAGCTCTTAAGTAAACATTCAAACGTTGTAATAATTAAATTATCATACTGTGGTATATCAAATGATTTAGGACGACTCTAATTATCTGATATTTTGTATTAAATAACAAATATCCTCAATTTAGTAGAGTATTCATATATTTATTATGACGTTTCACGAAGTTCGTCTCAGCGCGTTGGAATGATGGGTCTTGGGCAAATAAAAGACGTCGAAAAAAACTTTGAGTCTTTGAGTTGATTAATAAGAACAAGAAATGGACACGCAGAGATTCAACAACCCAAGACGACGAAAAGACCAGAGAGGATTCAGACTGGATAGTTAGAAAACTAAGCAAAAATAAAAAAAGTAAAGATAACCTATGAGAAATAATGAAGAGACTATCTAACAATTTATCTTCAGTCATTATATCTATTCTAATATCCCCAAGCAAATAAAAAAGGGTAAATGAAAGAATAAATACAAAAACTTCGCAGTCATTCAGAATCTTTCTTTTATATGTATAGATTCCAAGGAATATCACACACACACATACACACACACACACACATATATATATATATATATATATATATATATATATATATATATATATATTCTTATGTTACTGCTCGTTGTTTTATAAACGAGACACCCGAAACATCCCATGAGTTTCACACCTGAAGATGGCAGATGGACATGCCGAAAGCGCTCTTAAAGAAACCTTTGGTGGATTGCTGCAACAGTTCCACCCTGACATTAAAAAGATGGTCAGAAAATTACTTTTTTCAGTGACAACTGCGATGGTCAACAATGTTAAATACTCTATTACTGTAGAAATGATTCTGTTTTTATTATGATGCCATAAGTCTAGCTGACACTTTTGTAGACGTGGGCTTATGAAAATATCAGAAAACGGGCAAAGTTCACCTATTGACAGGTGTTGCTGTAAACAAGGGAGTTTACATTTAAAAGGAATTTCTAAACTCTAAATTTAGGATTTTGAAATATAAATAAAGAGCTTCGTGGCCAAGTGGTTTGCTAGAAGGAATGCTGTTTATATGGCTGACTGAGTTAAAAGAGTGGTTGTAGACCGAATAGAAGTTCAAAACGAATAGAAGTTCAAAACGAATTGAAGTTCAAAATGAATAGAAGTTTAAAATGAATAGAAGTTCAAAACTAATAGAAGTTCAAAACGAATAGAAGTTTTTAAAAAATCTGTCTGTCGAACGGTCAGAGCTTCGAAGAAAAGAGCCAGTAGTCAACACAATAGCAAAAATACTGGGGGGAGATGAGGAGCTAAATGCAAAATATATTGTAAAAGTCAGGATGTTTTTTTTTCCTTTTCTCCCCTTTTGCAGCTGTTTTCTTTTGGGGTCTGTTCTATTCAATTTTTTTGGATTTCATTTCTTTTCCTTACAGAAACTTGATCAGTTGCTTTAATTGCTCCTCATCAAATTACTTCAAACTCATTTTATACTTCAGACTTCATCATCATCAGCATCATCTTCCGGCTCTTCCTCTTCCTCCTCCTCTATCATCATCATCATCATCTATGTCTTCATCATCATCATCGTCGTCGTCTTCATCGTCAGACATCTTAGCCAAATTTTTCATAAGTTTAAAGTTTAATTCCGTTTCAAAATCTTATTCCTCCTCCTCATCCTCCTCGGTATTATCATCATCATCGTCGTCGTCGCCATCATCATCATCATCATCATCGTCATAGTTAGACATCTTAGCCAAATCATCATCGTCATCTTCATCGTCGTCGTCCTCGGAGATCTTAGCCAAATTATTCTTAATTTCAAGGTTTAATTCAATTTCTGAATTTTCCTCCTCCTCCTCCTCTTCCTCCTCCTCCTCCTCCTCCTCCTCATCATCATCATCATCATCATCATCCGTTTCTTCTTCTTCTTCTTCTTCTTCTTCTTCTTCTTCTTCTTCTTCTGTTTTTTCTTCTTTTTCTTGAGCTCAGATTTTGGAGTCTTTTTGGTTTATTTGAGGTAGTATTTTCCTTTTGTTTTTTTTTTTTCATTGAGTAGATATTCCAGCTGTCAGGAGACTGTTTCTTTTTCTTGGTGGATAAAAACAGAATGTGATGTGTGTGCCATTGGAGTAATCCTTGGAAACTGATCTTTTGACAGATGGATCAAAGCTGTCTTCGTATTGTCAGTTACACGTGAATAATTCCTATACATTCTGGTAGAACCTGTTAGGGTCCCATCTATCGGCTAACTAGATAAAAAGATGAGTTAAAAAAAAGATGTGTTAAAAAATAAGTTTAAAAATTTTAATACCCAACAATAATAAATGAAACAACAAATAAAATAACTTAAGGATTTACATGTCGTAAAATCCAACCAACCAACCAACCTATGTATGGGTTGAATAAATATGCTTGAAAATTATTAGTATCAGATAGGAGTGCTTAAAACCAAAAAATGTGTTCAAACAAATGATTATTAAATAGGAATAGTTTCTTGAAACAATATAATTATTCATAAAATTATTGGCCATAGAATCACTTGTAAACACAAAACTGTGTGCAAATTATTGGTATTGGATAGGCATACTTGATATAACTGTGCAAACAAATAATTATAGACAAAATGAAAAGTGCAATTCAAAATAAAATACAATGGAACATTGAAAATATAGTTTCCTAGGAATCACAAGGTTCTGAGTTCGATACCGGTCTTCGCTAAATCAGCGCATGAGTAGCACAGATAGAGTAATCTGATTTGTGCGGCGAAGTGGGGAGCTGAAGGTAGGTGGGGCGCTTCACCTAAGCAAGAACAATCTCACTAGTCTACCGCTCGCGTAAGGGGGATATATCCCTTCGCTGTCCGGCTGATACCGACAATCGGCAACTACGCCAACTTTTTACAATTGAATCAAATTTTGGCATTAAATAACCCATAAGAAGTTGATATACCGTTAAACAATTAAACCAATGTTACGATTTTAGTGGCCATCCTTTATGCTTCAAGCAAGAGCGCTTGTCCAGCGGAGATCCTTTGTGTTAAGCAGAGCGCGATCCTTGGTAAAGAATCCTTTGGTTGTTCCTTGGTGCTCCTCAGTCTTGCAATTCCTTCGTCAATGATTGAAAATGGACGTCTCTCAGTATCAGCGATTAAGTAGTTAACCAGCCACGTATTCGGGCTGTTGATTGGCTGAGGTTTAAACCACGTGACCTTGCTTAGTCTATACATTTAAGTGGTGTATTGCAGCACGGCTTTTATCCACGAAATAATCCAACATCCAAACCAAAGTAAAATTAACCTAGATATTTGAGGTTTATTTTAAAGTTTAATTTTCATGATCATTGGTTAAAAGGAAGTCTAATGTTTTTTTTAAATTTTTAATCTAGCTTTGCTCACCGTGGATTTCATAAGGTCAAATAAAGGTGAATTTAAATTGTGTGTTTTCAAGGATATGTTAAGCAAATGATGTTACATCGTACAGTGTCGTACAAATTGGGCATCCCATTGTGATGTAATGGTTAGCAAACTACTATTGCAGATCCATTACTACTCAACAGCGACTTCGATTGGGATAGATGGCCATTATTGTGACCTTGTATCGCACCCCACTCATGGCGAACGGTTTGTGTAAATAACTACAGCATCGCACTAATTCGCAGTTTAAAGCACGGATTAAAATTAAATGGTGTCTAATTATTAAAAGAGTAAATATACATGGACTAGATCCAAGTAAACTTCAAACTATATATATCTATATATACAAAGGAGTCGCGTCTGTTTTGGCATGTACGTGTCGACTTATGACTCAGAAAAGAGATATCATTTATCATTAAAATTGGGTCTACATTTAAAATTTTTATAATAAAGAAAAGTACAAAATTAAGTTATTGATTTTTACTGATTAAATGATATAATTCAATAATTAAAAATAAATCGATTTGTGGAACTCTTCACAGTTCCTTATATTTACTAGCATAAAATACACCCTCCGGACGGTGTAAAAATTGATTTTTAAAAGATATTGCCTGAGAGGAGGTTTAGAGTTAAAAATTCCATATTAGATGGTTTCTATCATAAGTATATAAAATCCTCAAAATTTATTAAAGGAGTAAAAAAAAAAAATTAAAAAAAGAAATAAAACAATTCGAAATGGAAACTTTGAATAATTTACACATAAATTTTACACAAAATTGTTGGTATTTGTTTATTTGTAAACTTTTTAGTTAAATTCTTGTTACTGAAAAAAGGGCGAGAGTAAAAAAATAATTTTAAATATTGATTACAAGGGTTTTCTTTATTATATGTATTGACGATTTTGGGTATTGTGACGTAAGCAATGATGTAATTTCGGTTATAGACAGACACCGAATCTCCATTATTAATAGAAGAAGTACAAAAAGCACGCAAGGTTCGACATGTTTAAATATCACAACAATTCCATAGGTGAAATTTGAATTTAATGTTTGTTTTTCGAAAATTATTGTTTTTTTTTAATTTAGTACTAATTGTAAAAGAAAAGTTCTAAATTCTAAAATTTTTTGAGAGCTAAAAAAAATCATGAACATATTTTAAGCAAGTGGTGTCGTAACTGGTAGCTATTATTCGCTAGTAATTCAACTGTCCTTTTCAGGACATAAATTCGACTAGACAGCGAATTGTCTTTTTCAGGATGAAAACCCAACTATTTGTCTAATTTCCTATTACCAAATAAAATTAGCGATTTTTAACTTAATCGCTTTGTCTTTGTTCTTCTTGATTTAGCTGTTCTTATTTCTTTCAATCGAACTTTTTAAATGTAAACAAAAAAAAAAAAAAAAAGAAAAAGAAAAAAAGAAATTGTAATTCGAAAATTTTTACATATATGAAATAAATAACAAAAATTAAACGAAAGTATTGTTCCTCGATAACTCAAAAAATTGATTTTTTTAACGAATACTTTTCCTATTTCTTAGAACTAAATATATCAATTTTTAATCAGTGTAACTTAAAAAAACTTTTAAAAAAAGAAAAAGAAATAAACTATTTATAGAATAAACGAATAATTTAAATTTAAATCAATGCGCGAAATTTTCCACTTACAAATAAGGACACATGTTTGATTTTTCGCTTCTTTTTATTGTTACATTTTTAGTGGTAAAAAAATAAAATAAAACGATTACATTTTTATGACTTTAACTCAACAAGCAATTAAAAAATGAATCTAAGTTTTTGTCATATGTACAAAAACATGGTTTTAGAAAAATAAGATCCTACTTCAGAAAGTTTAGGGTTACATTTTGTAAAATGATATTTTAAATGTAGAAAACAAATAACAAAAAACAAAATCCTAAAATAAACGAGCATTGTAATACGCGAATTCTTAGCGAATTTTAAAAAAATTGATAAGGAATTCGCATAATTATTTTCCTCTTAACCCTTCTCTTATTCCTTTGCACCCCTTTCATCTCTCAATCCCTGGTATTCTTAAAATACTTTTAGTCCGGTCATGGACCAGATATTTTTGCTAGTTGCTTTATAAAAATGAAAGCTAAAGCAAATTTTGGAGGATATCATTTTTTCCCAAGGGGGTTTCCTCCGGAGTATTTTTTCTGAATAATTGGAGTAGGCCCCCTCAAATTCCTAAGCACAAGTCATAAGGTCTCACTGCCTCCACATCTACCCCTTCCAACCGTTCACAGCCCTGCTCCCGACCGCAGGATGGTCACCCCAAGATAATTTTCCTTACGTAACATTTTGTGCTTATAGCGTCTTAATTTCAATACTTTACTATATGAACTTGAAATGAATGAAGTCAGGAGATTAAGCAAATAGATTCAGCATCTCACTATGATTATCTAATATAAACTCTGACTCGCCTGGTGGAGTGATATATGTTTATTTTGCCCTACCCAATAGTAGGGTAAAAAGAGAGAAATTTATGATTATTTTTGGCTAACTTCAGATTTAAGTCGGAAAATTAAAACGGAAAGTTTTTTGGTGGTCCCCAATGACAGTTTAACTAAAGTCTATGAATTAACATTTTGCGAATTGGGTTACAGTTTTAGGGGATTAAGGTTGTTTTTAATTACGTATTGCTTTAAAAAAATAAACAACAAAAACCCCAAATTACTATACATTTAATGTTGAAAAATATTTTTTAAGCTAAGTTTAATTGAAATTATACATTGCAATACTAACACAAACAACTGTCTCAATAATAGATTCAATAATTAATTTCAATGGTTAATTAAATGTATAGTAATTTGGATTTTTTGTTGTTTATTTTTTTTAAAGCAATACGTAATTAAAAACAACCTTAAAAAATAAACATTACATCATATTTTAGCGCAATATGAATTATATTCTATCTTATTATGTTTTTATACAATACAGTGCTATGTTTTTTTATTTAAAAAAAAAACGTAAGAAAAAAAGAAGAAAAAAAAAGGCTATTTATTTGGGGGTTGGTGGTAGTGGCTGCAACGGATTAATGGCATTTTTTTTGGGGGGGAGGGGGGGTCTTACTCCAATGTAGGGGATGAAGTTGACGTATTTTAAACCCTGCCAAAAGGGTGAAGTTATTGTAGTCGTCACCTTCATAAGACACACACACACACACACACACACACACACACACACACACACACACACACATATATATATATATATATATATATATATATATATATAACAGTGAGGGCAAGGTAAAATGAGCCCTGGATAAAGCCAAAGTACATTAGCTTAAAATGATTTAAGAGGGCTAAGTATGATGGGGGACAACTAATTTGCTGGGTGGAGGGGCCCCATTTTCAAGTGGGGGAAGGGCTTCCCCAGATACAGCAGGCTTGCTGAGATGTCACAGATAATAACCCCAGGATGCAACCCTCCCATTATTTCTTTTTTTTTGCACAGTCACCCCGACGATGTCAGGTTCCAAGAAACCTCGACCCCAGCATCCAAGACACTTCAAGGTGCTTGGAATGGTAAGCACCAAAAGATCAGAGGTGAGAACTTGATTGCATATCGTACAAAGATATCACATATCATCACATTCCAACATGATTTCTGGTTTGAACTGCATGCCACACGTGTTGTTTAGTGGATTTTAATGTCGTCTCATTTTTGGTTGTTGTGAGAACACATTCCTAAAGTACGTTGTATATATATATTTTAAAACCTACTATATGAAACAAAAAATTGTACGTTCATTCCACGAGTCTGTGTGTACGAGACTTAAACCTGGGAGACCTGAAAGATAGTGTCAAATAATTCAGGTATTTCATTTGGTTTCAATATTTTACATCAAGCTATCTTCACCTTTTTCGAATATATATATATATTTATTTACCAACCCCTCTGCACGAGCAGGATGCGACACAAGGTCAATTTCTTAAGCGGAGTTTAGCAGGTTTGAATTCAGAGTTTTCCTTCTCCTATACTGGTTACATAGCCATGTTAAAGAGCCCAGTCCGCCATGCAATTTATCTATAGCTGGAGGGAGAATTGGACTCATACCTTTCCCAAGGATATTAGCACCATGTGAAATGCAAAGAGTTTCGTCCAGGAATTGAACTCGGGTCGACGAGTTCATTTCCTACGACTCTAACCATTACACCACGCACTTTTTCGAATATAGGTTTTGTCTCATATTTGTGATTAGTTTATTCTTTATTGATTAAAAGTAAAAGAAGAAACGGTTTTTTAAGAGTGATAAATCCATATTTTTGCTAGAGATTGTATTTCTGGTAGATCATCATACAAGTAAAGCGGATATTATTCGGTATTATCTATTACCAAACTCTTTAACCAAAAATATTGTTGTGATGTTAGTCCAACAGTAAAAAAGAAGTCAAGTCGGTAAAATAAGACAAGTGTATTTACAATAATGGTACATGTACGACTATTAACCAGTAGTACCTTTCCACTCGGTGAATAACAAATATAGATACGTAGCAATCCAGAAATAAGTACACCTCATATATAGTATGTGTGTGTGTGTGTGTGTGTGTGTGTGTGATTTAGGGTAGGACGATTTGGGAACTGTTACGTCTCCCATGTGACGAAATTTGCAAATTAACATAAAAATTACCACACAAAATATTTTTTTCAAAACTTTACCTTCTTTGGAGGAAATAGATTTGAAACTTTTAAAATGTTATCCCTATTACATCTAAATTCTTTCAGGCACGGGTTTCACAAATTTAAAACAATATTCTTTATCAAAGTGGTTACAACTTCCCGAATGGCAGTTAATAGATCGTTGGTGGATGGAGCCTTTGTTACATAATTCATAAGTAGTTTATGAATTATGTACGTACTGTAGATTTTTTAATCAGAGTTCGTTAGATACAAAATAACGGGGGTTGTGCATGTATATGTATGTGTGTGTGTCTTTGATTTTATTTGTTGTTACAAAGATGTTGCAATTCCATTTTTTGGTTTGATTTCTTTCTTTAATGGCATATCAACCTTTCTGGGTTCTTCAATGCCAAATCCATCCTTAAAGAAGAACAATAGTGGTACTATTTACCCCATAGCTGGGGGATGTGGGATTCATACCTTTCCCAAGAGTATTAGTCCGAAAGTGAATGTAATAGCACGACAGGAGTTCGAACTCACTTTCTACGATATTGCAGTCTAGCACATTAGCCACTACCCCAGGGGACTCCTCAGTTCAGGAACTTGTAAAAGTGTTAGTAGAAATGATCCTTAAATTATAATGGTCATAATTTCTAGCTCATGATGAAGATTGAATAAGTTCAATACTGCATTGATTTTAGGTAGATACAAACTCTGGCGAAATTTATAGAAATAGTACCTATTACCTTACTGCTTACCTTGTCTGATTTTTATTACTTAGCAGTAAATAAACTAATAACAGATAAGACACAAAACACCTTTTATTTGATGATTTAATGGTATAATTCTTTCATACAGGAGGAAAATATTTTGTAATAACTCAATATTGAGGAAAATATTATAGAATTCATTGTAAAAAAATAGAATTGATACTTAGTTACCCCTCCTACACACACACACACACACACACACACACACACACACACACACATATATATATATATATATTAATAACGTTACATTCATTAGAATATATATATATAGAGAGAGAGAGATTGATAGATAAAGATAGAGAGATAGAGAAGAAAGATATAGATAGAGACAGAGAGACAAAGTATCGAGATTGAAACTGTATTTACCAAGATAGAAATGAACAATGAATGGAACGTTATTTTTTTTCAGAATACAAGGTGTGTCATAAAAGTGCCAAGTTTAAAGCCGTATTTACCAAGCTAGAAATGAAGAATGAATGGAACGTTATTCTTTTTTTCCCAGAATACTAGGTATGTCAAAAAGTACAAAAAAATCTCGATACTTTTTTGACAGACCTTGTATAACACCTCATGGAACATTATCTTAAAATTTCCACCATAAATTTTCAATTGGATTTGAGTGTTCACTGGCCATGTCATTGATTTTAAAAATTGTTGACAAGTTAAAAAAAAACCACATGTCAATGAAAAGAAATTCTTTTTCAATGAAGTTATTTAAACTAAACTTTTCTAATGTTATCTAACGTCAGGACCAGTATAAACTTTTAAAAACTCCCAACTACTGTAAAAGCCTTCAAAAACACAAATGTTTAATTTGTCTGCAACTGGACACGGTCGACTACATAAGCCACCTGTTTTCTCAGTGGACTGTGAAATATTCACAGCACGTAATATTTTTCAGGAAAAGAAGAAAAAAACCCACACATCTCCTTTCCAGAAGTGGAGCCCGTTTCTTGCCCTCTTTCAAATGCATAATAACAAATACGATAAAAAATTTGGAACATTATGAGTGAGACTTGGTTAACGCAGTAGAATCTGATGAAACATGTGGTGCGACAAGACAAGCTGAAAGATTGACAGATTTTAAAATAGTTTGTTACTGCAGAAGCATATGAAATCGGGAAAGAAAAGTGTTGATTTTGGACAGATACATTTTGTGGCATCTGCAGGGAAGCACAAGATCATCCCGGGCTTTGAATTGGCCTTTGACAGAAATTGTAAAAACAGATGCTAGTTACTTTGTATTATAACCTAAACAAGCATTACCTGAACCGTAATATTCTGGAGTCTTGGACTTTCACTTTCATTCATAGAGTATGGTATATAGAAGGTGTGTAAAAAAAAAGTATTGAGATTTTTTGTACTTTTTGACTCACCTTGTATTCTGAAAAAATAACGTTCCATTCATTCTTCATTGGTAAATACAGCTTTAAACTTGATACTTTTTTGACACACCTTATATTCTGAAAAAAAAAATGAATGGAACGTTATATTTTTCAGAATACAAGGTGTATCAAAAAGTACAAAAATTCTCGATACTTTTTGACACACCTTATATATATATATATATATATATATATATATATATATATATATGAGAGTAAGTAAACAAACAATGTGTTTATTTGATATGGCTTTTAGCCGACAATTTTTGGAGGATATGTGCTTAATTGAAGTCATACCGAATTTTGAAAATTAATTAGTTAATAATTAATGAATTTAGGCGGGCATATATGTTCAAATGTAAAGCTAAACAAATCAAGAAAATGTCAATCCCTGAATGTACATTTCGACCTATTAGGTCTCATCAGCAAGGTTATAGACAAGGGAGACTGCTCCGTGTGTGACTCGAAACCTCGACTGCCAAGCTGATATATATATATATATATATATATATATATATATATATATATATATATATATATATATAAATTTAAAGAAAATTCAACAATTTATTTTTATTTATTCCCTTATTTTATTTTATTTTATCTTTTTTTTAATTTAATTTTATTATTTATATTTCATTATTTTGTTATTTTTGTGTTTTTAAATAAGGAAGACCACATAGCAGTCCTTTATAAAAGAGACCAGCTGAAATAAATTTATAATAACCAAACGACGGTTTGTTGATTTTCTTTTACTTATATAGAAGTGTAAATATTGGTCTACAAAATTAATTAATTATCATACATTGAGCTCTCCTGAACACTTGAATTAATCTTCATATGTATGTATAATGTATCCGGTTGTAACAAAATTTCCAAAGCTTATACAAATAGAGTCATAATACTTGTAGAAAAATTTGTTTTAATTTTATATAAGTATTTATATATAATTCAAAAAATCCTTTAGATAATTCCCGTCTATTAACAACTAAGTAAACAACAACATTATTATTTTTTACGATAAACTGTTTGATTATTTCATTTGATAACTATCATAAGAGTATCTTTTGAAAAC
>CM042141.1:89574852-89592352 GCA_023376005.1 Doryteuthis pealeii | reverse complement strand
TGTATGACAAATTGGACAATGTTGCGTAATTCATCTGAGAGTTTTGGTGGATATGCACTTCTGGTCCATAGGCACATTAACCTGATAGCTAAAGTTAGCCATCTTGCTTGATTCAGAGGTCCAATCTTCCAGGAAGCAAATCTAGTGTTCACTTTACCTCGAGAAATACCTACAGCATATTCAAGAAGTAGTCGTTGGTCACCACTTAGGTCATCCATTGCCTTTGCAGGGAGATAAAAATTATCCAGAGGGCCACTGATACATTCAAATTGTACCTAGGGCAAATGATGGTAATTACTTTCACAAAGTTTCCCCAAAGGGCCAGTGAAAGTTGTTGGACTTCTTGTAGTTCCATCAATAGATTTAAATACCGCTCTAAATGGAAGTTCATTTTGATGAAGTGAACAGCCAATTGTGTGCACCTTCCTTTTTATTTTTTTCTCCAGAGCTTTCACCATCCCTGCTTTACAACCAGTGTTTGTACTGGTATTGTCTACCAGAACTGCCTTAACAGTATTTACACTGTTGTATTCTTCTAGAACAGCAGCAACATCCTCAGCTAGATGAATACCAGTTGCACCAATGTTGGGTATGACTCGGTGGGTGAGATATTTACTTGAAGTGCCAATCTCTCTTGTAAATGTTAAGTGGCGCTCTGGTCCCTTACTCTTTTTAATTTTTTTCACACCATTCTCTTCAATCTAATTGTATAGCAAAGTGTCTTTATCCACTCTGCAATCAACTCCAATGCAGATGAGATTCTCATAATCTTGAATATGCTTCTGATAGCTAGCTACCTTTATTCTTGCTTTTTCCCTATCTATTTTAGATTTGTCTAAAATAATGTCTTTTAACGGAATACTTGGATTAAGAAGTCCCATATCCTGTAGATCTAACAGAAAGGCATTAGCAAGAAAAGCCCCAAGATTTGATGATATATCACCCCTAATAAGTTCCATAGAATATCTTGGGACTTTTAAAAGACTGTAATGACCCTTCAACATTCTCCCTGGCTCAAAACTGACATCCACGGTTTCTTCACTGGAGGACGTCTGTTGAAAAATATCAGACGTCGAGGATGCAACACATGAAGAATCTTGTTGCTGTCTTTCTAACCTTTCTGCATCCACTGAAATTTTGTCTTTGTATTTTTTGACAGCATCCTTGTCAATAGGTCCCAGCTGGAAACTGCCTTTTGGACCTGTTTTCTCTCTCTGATCTTTTAAATATTCTCTCTCTTCAATGGGAACCTGAAATTTCAAAATTTGCATGTGTTTAATAACAGGTCTAGCATACATGACAAATATCAAGGAAAATATATCATTTACCAGAAAAAGGAATATTATCAGAGGTAAATTTAAATTTAAAAAATCGAGACATGAACTTGTTCAAATTAAACAAGTAAAAAACAATCAAGCATAGAATTAAAATTACCTTCTTGTTAGGAGGACAAGTGCAAACTATGTGCCTTGTTTGGCAATTTTCTTTGTTGCACTTCACAGCAAAGTCATCACATCTTAAGACGAGCAGTTTACAGCAACATGAAGAAATATCAAATAATCTGTCCAGCTGTTCCTCCATTCTTTTCACTTAGCGTTTGGTGAGATATTTTCTGTTAACCTGTTTGGCCTTCTTGAAACAAAATATACCCACCTTCTGCCCTATATAATGTTCCCTTAACTAAGGCAATTGTGGGTTCACTGCTTGCCAAATACTAATTATTTCCTTTGCAATCAATTTGGAAATCTCAAAATTTTTCAAATGGGGATAGGTATTTTTAAGAAAATAACTAAACTGGATAACTTGTCGTAAACTTGGGGGTTCAGTCTTATCCAAAGGACAAGGTGCTCCAGAAAATTTTTTGGAACTGCTACTGCGGGTTAAAACTGAATGTCTTTTTACAGACATTTTTATCTGAAAATAAAAATAGAAATAAATGAAAAATTATAAATCAAACTGTTTTGGGCTATCTTCCAATTTCATATAAAAAAGCCTGACAATTATAGTAAGGAGTTGGGTTTGGTTTGTGTTAGGATTAAGCTGGGGCTAAAATTTTGGCATGAAAAGACAGGACCCCCCCCCCTCCTCCAAATAGCCACTAATTTATGGTAAATTCAAAAATCAAATTGATTTTAAAATAATCCAAAAATTATAAGAAAATATATTTTTTCTTTTTTTTTTCATCATGAGAGGTTGTGTAAAACACACTAGGTATATCCAATTTGTAGAAAACCAGTGTTTTTACAAAACAACCCCCCTCCCGTTTCAAAGAAATTTACAAAAAAATCAGAGAATTAACCAATTTTAATGAAATTTTCAGTGTTGATTTATCAATAAATTAATTTTATAATGCATTAGTTATTTGGTAATTCTTTTTCAATCGAGTGATAAATTTGTTTTGTAAACACGGATTTTACAACAGCAAATTGACTTAAAAATGTTTTAAATGTATTAAAAATAAATTACATGCATAATATTATTTTACTTTTTCTTTTTTTTTTTTTACTAATGCTCATTATGATACTAATTTTCAATTTAGACAAAAATTTGACCTTAAATAATCGATTTAATTAATTTTAATTCCTTTTTAAAATTAAGGCAGACGAAAAGTTGGGTATTATTCTTAAAACATACTTAGGTAGCTTAAAGTATAAAATAGTATCAGCTACACTTTTCACTATAAAACTGGAACATAACCGTATTTTAATAATTTCAAAGAGAAAATTTAATTTGAAACAAAATAAATAGAAAGAAAGAACCGGTATTACTTACCAAAAGACAACTTCACCGCAGAAAGACAAAACTCGCGTTTTTTTTTTTTTTTTGTTGTTGTTTTGTTTGAATTAAAGTCACTTAAAATACAAACTGATGTAGATTAAACAACCTTTTCTTTCCTTTCTTTTCAAATAATCAAGTATCTTGCATGAAAATAAAAAAATACTAATTATTTTTACAATTTAAACAAACAGTAGACGAATAACAGCATCTACGAAAGTCCGAGAACGGTAAAAACAAACTATATTTATTTTATTTTGACTAAAACGAAAAAAAAATCTTAGTTTTATGGCGTTTTATTTATAATTAAATTATTTTTTTCCTATTGAAAAATAACAAATCCTGAATGTTAGAGAGAAAAAAAAAAGCGATTTTTTTTTTTCACAGTTTAATCTCAAACCAAAACAAATCTAAACCTGGTTTGTTTTGGTTTAGTAAACCAAAACAAACAGTTTAATCTCCATTTTGTCTCTACAAGTAAATATTTTTTATTATTTATAATGCTTATTTTTTTAATATAAATTATTGATATCAAAGAAAAGTTTCAATTGAAAAAGATAAATTTTAAATGATATTTAAACATTTATTTCCTCCACAGTACATAATCTTTCGACTGCGGTAAATTCTCCCTACATCACGCACGGAAGCCACATTCCTGAGCCTTAATTTTCAGCCTTTAAATTCGTTTCCTCAAAAATTGGTAATGATTTGGAAAAAAATATTTTGTGTCGTTATTTATCATGTTAAACCCCAAATATCACTATTAGAGCTGTACCCCAGTTCCAAAATCGACCTTCCCTAGTGTACAGTGACCCCCCCCCCCGCCGTCAGATTCCATCGCTCTGTGTATTTTTTCTGCAGGCTATAGTCGAAGCTGCACTCAAGCACCGACATTGGGTTACAAAGAAAAAAAAACAAGAACAAGATAAAGGGTGAACTTTTAAGACAAAGAAGGTTTGTGTGCATGACACTCATTGCAACTGCTTTTCAATATTATGTCTGTCTAGCACTTTTCCCCATTCTCTTTCATTCCCAGCTCTCAGACTCTTAACTCTGTTGCATTGCAAAAGAGGGGTGCATATGAAGGAGAACTTTCCTCATATACCGGAACTTCAATGAGAAGGACGTTCATATGGTTGTCTCTTCTTTTTGGATACATATTGTGGAACCTTAGCGAGTCGGGTTGACTCAGTGCACTGTTTTCCCTCATTATACAAAATTTCATACACAGGTATTGCTTGATATCATGGGATTGTCACAAAATGATGTCATGCAATTGCCATACACAAATTCCATTTAGTCAACTCCTTCGCCACCCGCAGGATAAGGCATAAGATCAATTTTGAAGCGGAGTAAAGTTGGTTTGAATTCAAAGTTTTCCTTCCTAGACTGGTTGCCTAACTAAAGCTAAATAACCCAGTTTGCCCTAATATTTACCCATAGCTAGAGGGGGGGATAACAGATGGATTCAAGTTTTTTCCAAGGGCATAAATGCAAAGTGAAAACAGCCTCGTCCAGGATTTAAACTGGAGTCAACGATTCCATTTCCTACTTGGTAATCAGTCATCATATGTGTAAACACACACACACACACACAAACACACACACACAAACACAAACACACACAAACACACACAAACACACACACACACAGACAGTCAGTCAGACAGACATACGCACACACAGAGAGGAACACACACATGCATACACAGACGGGCACAAACACACACGCACAGGAACACTAAACTACACACAGAGACAGTCAGACAAACAGACACACACACACACACACACACACACACACACACACACAGAGGTACACACATATACCCGTCTGTGTGCCCGTGTGTGTGTGTGTGTCTGTCTGGCTCTGTGTGTATGTTAGTGTGACTCTCTGTGTGAGTGTGTGTTTTTGTGTGTCTGCGTGTGCCCGTCTGTGTCTGTGTGTATGTGTGTACCTCTGACACACACACACACACACAGACGGGCACATACACAGACAGACAGACACACACACACACATACACACACACACACACACACAGAGTGTATATGTACAGGGAGAGCGAGTGTCTTTTGTGAAGGGTTCAGAGACTGGGTTTAGAAATTACATATTCTGATTGGTTTTAAATTCATTTTCTTCTCCAAATTCTAATTGATGCCTCGAAGGATCCAGACAGTTGACGCGAAAAGTGAATTTGTCATTCATTATTTGACTGTCGGGAAATAAACTAAACTCAGTCATCTCTAATAAGATTTTTTTTTTTGCACTCAGAATCAGCTTGTTTTGTCTCTAGAGCCATTCTGCTTTTTTATATGACCTGCTGTTTTTTTAACAACCAGCAGTACTTACTCGTATTACATCCGAGTTTTAAGATTCCTTCTGATGTTCATAAAGTAATTTGTGTAAAATCTTTTATTTATCTATACCTAACAGAGATGCTGATATGTATGCGTTCTACGTCTCTGATGACCAAAAATCTAAAAGAACGCAGTAAAATCGTATCCATGCGTCCCAGTGTTTTTCATTTTTCTTCCCTCATCATTTCAAGCTAATTGTAAATACATTTCGATACTTTCTTAGAAACGAATTACACGGGATAAGTTACAAGGTAGGAGTTAGACGGCTTTAGTTGGGACCCATAAATTTTCCCGTAAATTCATTAAAAGCAAATATGTGCGTCCCAGGACGCACTAAATAAAAAAAGCGGACCATATGATCTTTAGGCACCCCTTTTGCTTTGCTGATTCATAAGTACATTTTTTTCATTTACACCGTCAACATCCGGTTGTTTGTTAGGGGTTAGGGGTTAGTTTTATAATTAAAAAAAAACCCTCTAAAAATCGTCTGTTAAAAAACAACCGGATGTTGACGGTGTAAATAAAAAAAATGTACTTATGAATCAGCAAAGCAAAAGGGGTGCCTAAAGGTCATATGGTCCAAAAAAGCTATCAGCATCACTGCCTAACATGTATCACACTTTCAACATTTATTATAACAAATATTTACATTAAGAAAGAACCTCAGGATACTCAACATTGCTTGTAATATATTTGTCCTAGTTTAATAAAAATTAGAAAAAAGAAAATCCGTGTACATAGAGCTGCTACGGTTCTATTTTTGTATGAAAAAAAAAGCCCCTTTCTAATATAGTTTTACCATCTTTGTATGGAAAAAGAGCATTTCTTTTGGAATCATATTCCTTTTTGTGTAAAAATTAAGTGTAAAAGTCGAAGCGAGTGAGATGGCCCTAAAGCAGGGGTTCCCAACCTTTTTCTGTCATGTCCCACCTAATCACCTCTGAAATCATGATGTCCCCCTATAGGGTAATATATAATATTTACAATTTAAAAGTGAACTCCGTTTGAGCTAAAAAGATTAAAACGCCAATACCTTGGTTTAAATAAACTTCAAAAGAACAAGACATCTATGAAAAGTAATCTCTAAATCGACTATATATTAATGTGCTTGTTATCATCTGGCAACACACTCTGACCGTCCAAATCACCCAAGATGGAATGCAAAAATGTGAATCCTAAGGATCTGGTGTTGCTTATCCGCAGAATTCTTATTTTTTTATGAGTGTCAATATTATTATACTTTTTTACATATTGAACCAATGCAATAGCTCTTAAGTAAACATCAAACATAGTAATAATTAAATTATCATACAGTGGCATAACCACAGGTCCTGCTTGTATGAAATAAACAAAAGACAGAAAATTAATAAAGAAAGACAATTTCTCTATACATATTTCAATAAATTAATATTAATATTTCTATACAATAAAATACGAGTACCTATCGAATACAAAATGTTATTTGAGGTTACCTTAAGACAAGTAGAATAAAGTTAGTGAGTCCCTTGTGATTCATGTCGGACGCAAAATTTTTTATTATAGGCACTAATTTAGTCCAATTCAGTCTTAAATTAATTTGGATTCAGACCTCGTTAGTCTCAATTACCCTCCCTAAAAATCAAATTGACCCACGTTGGAAACCACTGCCCTAAATTGAATGCTCGATTTACAATATACGTTTAATTCTCTACTGGACTCTTACTATCGGAAAACCGATAGTAGAATTATCTTCCCCTGTCGCTAGGGGGCGAATCGCCAACATACGATGTTGGCGGCAAAATCAAACCCAATCACTTATCTGAAGGTTGTCGACCTGAGGAGTCACTTTAACAAGGGCTCCATCCACCGCCCACTTCAAAGGGCAGTTAACTAGGCGAGTCGCCAAAAGAAAGCACTTCCCAACACTTTTACTTATCGAACGAGATCCGACTAGGAGAGACGCGTTTTTATTAGCACTCCAAAACCACAGCGAGTAGAATCCCTTTCTAGCGCCACTTCACTAACGAACTGTTAATTTCACATCTCAAGATAAGTCTGATAGCAAATGCCAACAAATTTGCAGCAATTTTTGTATCTTTGTTTAATACATGTGTATAATTTCCATTTGTGTTGTTTGTCTTCTTTCATCCGAAATAATTGCCGACCACTGAGAGATTTAAGAGCTCCCTACGACACCCGTAATTCCTCTTATTACTTTTAAGTCCATTTTGATGAAAGCGGAAGCGAATTTTACTATTAATGCACATGAAGTTAATGAAAAATCTAACAAGACCAGTTTATCATCACACATGAAGTTATTTCTTCTAATTTATTGATACATATGAAGTCAATGAAAATTATTTTTTTATCAATTTGTTAATACAGCTGAGATTAATGAAAAATATAACCTAAAAATTATTTCTACCAATTGATACACATTGAGTTAATGAAAACTCTGCTAATTTATTAATACACATGAAGTTAATGAAAATTTATTAATACACATGAAGTTAATGAAAATTATTTCTACCAGTTTATAAAACCAAACAAAACCAAACCAAACAAAAAACATTTACCCTCAAACTACTCGCTTACAAATCATACATACAAAAATAAAAAAAACAACCCCCCCCCAAACAGATAAAAAACAAAACAAACACAAAACAAAGTAAAGAAAAACAAGATTTGGCATTAGTCCACAACGGTTGATGTGCCATTAAACAAAATAACCAAACAACCAACCAACCAGCCAACCGACTGATACATTAAACAGGTATACACATTTTATGAAGAAGTGGGAAATAATAAGGATTTTTTAAAAGCATTAACAAGTATTTATCTATGGTCACCTAACCCCCATCTCACAAACCACCCAGGTGAGACGGACTAGACATGCAGGACACTACTGGAGAAGCGGGGATGAGCTCATAAGCGACGTTCTCCTGTGGAAGCCAACACATGGACATGCTAACGTAGGACGCCCGCTAAGGACCTACATTGACCAACTATGCGAAGACTCTGGATGCTGCACAGAGGACCTCCCAGGGGCCATGAGTAATAGGGAAGGTTGGCGAAAGATTGTCATGGATATCCGTGCTGCGCGCGCGACATGATGATGATCTATCACGTACTACATTGATGAAGTGGCTGTAATATAATACATATATGTATTTACCCAACACCTCTGCGCAAGCCGGATGTGACACAAGGTCGATATTTTAAGCAGAGTTTAACAGGTTTGAATTTAGGGTTTTCCTTCTCCTACATTGGTTGCCTAACCAAGGGTAAAGAGCACAATTTGCCCTATTATTTACCTATAGCTGGAGGGAGAATAGCTGGATTAATACTTTTGCCAAGGGTATTAGCACTATAGGAAACGCAAAGAGTCTCGTCCAGGATTTGAACTCGGTTCGCCGTGTACATTTTCAATGACTATAACCATTACATCACAAACACCAGCCAATGTAATATCTATTAATAATGGAGATTCGCTTCCGGTTTTTGTCTGTAACAAAAACTACGTCACTGCTTACGTCACATTACCCAAAATCGTCATAACATAAAATAAATACACTGAAAATTTGAACATGCAACATTAGACAGTCCTCATTGTTTTTAAAACAAGTTTTAATAAATACATGACTGGTATTATATATCTATATATAGTTTGTTTTATTTTAATACATATTTAAAGTTTACATTTCAAATTGTTTTATTTTTTAATCCTTTAAAGAATTTGATGATTTTACTTACTTAGGGTACAAACTCGCTGACATTGAATTCTTTACTCCCACCCCTCAGGCAATATGTTTCAAAAATCTATTTTTACATCGCCCGGAGGGTGTTTTTTATTTTGTAAAACCACGAGGTTCCTAGTTCGATACCGGTCCTCGCCAACTCAGCGTATGAGTAGCACAGGGATCTGTGCGGTAAAGTAAGGAGCTGATGGTAGGTGTGGCGCTCCACCTCAGACGCTAAAATGATCTCCTTGGTCTAGCGCAAGTGAAAAGGGGATAGACTCCCTCGCTGGTTGGCTGATACCGACATTAGGCCGCCCCGACGACTTTACTTACTAGTATACCCAAAGAAAACGTAATAATAATGCGCCAGAAATCTCTCAACAACGATAACGTTGTTAGTTTCAAGTAAACGACATTTCTTGTGTATAATTAACATTAGATAAAAAGGGAGATAATTGACATACTTGAAAGTGCCAAATCAAAAGTTGAAAATCATTTGCACCGGATTTAGTCATGTTAAATACATTGATATGTGATTTCCGTGTTTGATCGGTGATTTAGACGCAACGAAAATACAGTTTTGTTTAAAACAACTGATAACAGGTGATGAAAAGTGGATACTTTACAACAGCATGTGGCATAAGTGATCATGAGACAAGAGATAAGCGCCACCACTTACCGTACCAAAACCCGTAGAACGTGATGTTGCTATTGTTATATACCCTTTCATCTGCTGGGTATATAATGGGAACGAGGGTTCTATTTCGCCGACTGGTCATCTTCTTTTGGGTTGATTTCCATAGTCTCTTCCTCTGATTGATACGGGCTTCTTTTGTGCTGACTCCCGTTGTGGTTTGTCTGTGTTCGTTCTCTTTGTTTTTTTAAATGATGAACGCAAAACGATTTTTCTCAGACGTCTTTATTACCCGAAAGCCCAAAAGGGTTCAACCGCACGGTGAGAAGATGGCTTACGTCTGCTCCCATCGACGAACCGCCAAATTCTGCCTACTCTAACCCAGTTCCCTTCACAAACTTTACCTTTAGTCAATGAGTGACTGCTGTCAATCATTTCTATAACGGTCATGCTTTGATTCAATGATAACTTTCCATTTACGAACACCGTTAATTGAATTTTACTATACTCTAGTACATAATTCGTAGGCAACCCACGAATTATGTAACATTATAGGCGATACTAATCATGTGTGTGTAGGCGTACGACCATTGCGTCTGCACCCATCGACGAACCGCCAAATTCTGACTACTCTAACCCAGGTCCCTTCACACACTTTACCTTTAGTCAATGAGTGACTAGGTCAGTGAAAGGTGAACTACTGTCAATAAATATTGTTTGGAAAACTACGAAAAGAGAAAACACGCTACAAAAATTCTTTGGGGGGGGGTTAAGAAAATAACTTTTAAATTTTCAAATAACTTTTTTCGGATGTTGAAATTTTTTAAAATTTTTATTTTTTGATGTGGTCTTCTTGTTTTGGTGTTTCTAGAAATGTAAGAATTAGGGACTTAAATGACCAAAGTTTGGAATCCCGCTACAATCTTAATTGATAAAAAAACAAACATTTTTCAATTTAGAAAAAATAAACTAAACTATTCATTCATTATAAGATTAAGTTCTAATGAATAAAGTGTTGCAAATTTCATTAAAATTGGACAAGGAAACGCGCATTAGACTTTTGGTAATTGTTTTAGAATTAAACAAAAATATTGAATGTTTTATCATCTCTCCTGACGAAAAGTGACCAGACCTAATAATACCCAATTTCAATTTTTAAGTAAATTCAAAATAAGTATATAAAAAGATACTAATCCATTCAATGTAGAAGAAATCTAAATACAGTGGAAAAGAGCAGACGAAATATAATTTTTGCAAGCCTCGTTCGTCATCCATTGCTCCACGCGAAGCACCCTTGAAGGATTTCATAGTAGAGGAATATCTTCGAAACCCTCATATCCACAACATCACGTTCTATGGTTTTTGTAGGGTTAGTTGTTAGTTGTTAGTTGTTAGCTGCGAGTCGCAGACATACAATGCAAATATTAGGATTTGCCATTTCGTTGGAGGTTGGAATTTACAAAAATCTTTAATGAAAAACTTACTGCCAATCTCAACGACCCCTGAACTCTGAAAACTACTCCGCCCTAAACGTAACCCAGTGAAATGCAGCCATTAACCGTGTTCTGGTGAAGTAACGAGCTCGGTGCTTAAAGGGCAGACCAGTAAGTTGTACGAATCGCACCTATCAAAGCAGAGTCGACAATTCATGGACTTCCCTTTTTTTTCTGTTGATGGGAAAACAATTTAAAGGCCCCGCCTATTTGGTAGGTGGCGCTTAGATACGCATAATTGATTTCCAGTTGTGTACACAGATGTAAACCTCGGACCCTGGCGTTTCCCCCCATCTTTCTCTTCCCCAGGGGAGGTACGGTCTCTCCGTATCTAACCTTTTGGTTTCCTAAACTCCAACAAGCAACTCGGTGTATCTTCTGATCGAATTATATCTGACTTTACCTTCCAGGAAGAATATCCTTCAAGTTTACTCAATATTCTTGGGTTCTATCGAGTTCAAATTCTTCTTGAACACGCACAGGTTCATTCCCGCATCTCTATCCTATCTGCGAGGTATTGAATACGCTAACAGTATCCCCTGCAGATGAGACCCATAATCAGCCCGAAAAGGGGGTGTTCTGGTTATGGTACTCAACTGTATTCTGTAGTGAGGCTGCAGTTACGGAGATCTGAGTGAGGAGTGTTGTGTCACCTCTTCATTGCCATTACTCCCAAGACCACTCTAACCTGGAGTGTTAGTATCCATTTTGGTCACATTTATGGGACAAATATATCTGTTTAAAAATGAATCATATTCGATTGGACCGTGTGTCCTCACAACCCCCCAACCCCCCCAAAAAAACAAGATAAAAACAAATTCTTAAGAAACAACTACAGAAAAAATGTAAATATGAACGTACAACGAACGCGATTCCCTAACCTCTAGGCATAAAATAACCGTAGACGTGTACTTATGATGACGAGGCCAAATTGTGACAAAGTCGGTTTAGTGCGGAGGATACTATACCGGAATCGAAACTTCCGTTTGACGACGACAAAAATTGCTTAGTTCTGTTGGTATTTCCCTTCAGGGGTACCTCAGGCACTGGGCAATAAACCCAGCTCTTATCCGTTATAGACGAGGAGGCAGGTGCTGTCTGGTGGGAGGACCTCCTGGAACAAAGCTGATAATCTTACCTCATCAATCCTGTGAGAAATCAAGTATTAGACACCCCCACACACTTCCTGGTGTGTTGATTCTGTAACGGACTCTAACCAACGTGTTTCATCAAATCTGAAAAACTAAGAAAAAAACAAAAAAAAAATACTTGTGTCATAATTTCCAAAAAATGAATTTTCCCAATCTTGCCGCCAAAACCCAGTGGGTCTGAATAGCAGTGTTACATAATTCATAGGTAGCCTTTGAATTGTGTGATTAGGGCAGATAGAATTTGAATTGAGTTCGTTGAAAATTCAAAATCGGAGGGTTGAATAGAAAGTTACTGTCGACCGTTTATGATTGGCAGATGGTGACCTCCGAAACCAACCGGTAGAAGCGTGTGAACAGAAATTAGTTTTAGTCAATCAGTTGCCGACAGAAAGTCAGTGTGAGCAGATGCAGAAGTCCCTCGCCCAAGATGCCGGCTTCTCATCCGCGTGGTTCGAGAATCCTTTGGGCTGGGGTTGGTTTTTTAAAATAAAGACTAAAAGAAAAACAACAAAAACTTGCTTTATTAATTAATCAACAAGAAATAAGACGAGAACAACAGCCCGAACAAATAAGTAGAATCAGCACAAAGGAAGATGGCGACCGACGAAGTAGATAAGTAGAGAAAAGTAAGAACCATTATGTCATCCCCTCATCCTGTCTCACTCTCTCTCCCCATTATATAAACAGAAGATTAAGTGGGTATGTAAACAGCAGTCCAGTAATAAAAGATGACACACTCAGACGTTAGATACTTCAGGTTGAATAAAAAAATACCAGTGCCGAGTTTCACGACGATAAATAAGTTTTATCCTCAAAGTAAACAATTAAAAAAAAAGAAGAAATATTAAACACATTTACGTACACTGTAAATATCCAAAAATTAATGCTCACATAAAAACATATTTTGTAAATCATTGCTGTAGAATGAACATCATACTCACCTTCACAAGAAGGCTGTGACTAGTGTCCAGTCACCAGACAAAAAAGACAGACAGTAACCGAATACACTCTGTAGTAACTGAAAGGACATGATCAAGTGTTCAGTATATATGGATACAAATATACACACCAAAACCACCAATCAATCAATCAAAAAGCTGGAAATAGACTTGACCATTCCACAAAGTAGAATAGCCCAACCTGCTATTTAAACCACTTACCAAGTCTGGATTCTCAGATGCTGATTCAACTTGTAAGAGTTGAATACGGATCAGTTTACACAAATCTCAAAAACTTATTTAGTTATTGGGGAATGAAGGGGCTTAGAACAGTATGGAGGTATCTTTAAAAGGGAAATTCAGCTGCTAGTCTCATCATTTCATTTGCTAACTGTTGAACCTTTTAGTTGGTTAACTCCATTAAAGAAAATAACCCTAAAACCATCCAGCCAATCAAAATGCTGGAAATAGACTTGACCATGCCACAAAGTAGAATAGCCCAAGCTGTTATTTAAACCACTTACCAAGTCTGGATTCTCAGAAGCTGATTCAACTTATAAGAGTTGAATACTGATCAGTTTACACAAATCTCTACAATTGCTTATTGCCAAAATAATACATAAAAGAATAAAGTCTGTTCAACTCAACCTCTTGTTATTTGTTTTAGGTCTCTGCTCTCATAGAAACATATTTTGTAAATTATTGCTTGTTGCCAAAATAATATATTAAAAAAAGTCTGTTTAACTCAACCTCCTGTTATTTGTTTAAAGTTTGCTTGTTTTATTTATAATTCATTTTAGCATTAATCTTTTTATCACAGTACCCGGAAAACTCCTTTGTTACAATATCAAGGTACATTTTGTTACGAATTCTTTTCGCAGTATTTGATAAAACCCATGCTACCCTCGTCACTGGTTTAATGGGATTAAAATCATCCAGTATCTTCTTAAGATATTGCTTCTCAGAATTTCTGGTCTGGATTCAATACTTACTGTCATGTCCCGATGAAAGCAAAGATTCACCGAAAGTTAAGCAATGATGAACCTATTCAGAACTTAGATGAGTAACCACTTAATAATAACTGATAATGGAAACAAACGGAGGCCTGTGTGCCAGACTAAACAATGTTTAGTAAATTGCAACATGGTGTTAAGTATCGTCATCGCCTTCATATAATATACTAGCAGAGCTACCCGACATTGCCCGGGCTTGAAAAGATTAAAAAATAAATCTAAGTTTATATATTGATTAATTAATTAAAAAAAATATTTTTCAATCTCATTTTTCCTTGTTCAAGTTTTTGGTTAAATATTGCAAAACCGAGGCTTTTTCAGTGCATTTTTGTCTACGATCTTTGATGCCATTTCCTCAAAGATTGGTACAAGTTCAAGATCTAATTTTTGGTATCAGTACTTAATAGACCAATACACCATTTTCGGTGTTTCATGTAATTTGATATTTTCAAAAGGTGAAAAATCGACCTACCCTATTGTGCACAGACCGTTAGATTGACGTAAGATACGCACGCCAACGCGGGGGAAATACGGAATCAAAGATATGGGATGAAAATACGTTCTACCCGGGGTGGAATGAGCCGTTAACAAAGATTCTCCCTTCAAACGAATGGCCTGACAATACGCCCCCCCCCTCCGATAGCCCCCCCCCCCAGTAAATGATAAAAAGTTATATACAATTGTTAAGAAGGTTTGGTGCCTGCTACTTTCCCATTACGATGTGATAACCTATCACCGGACAGCAATCACTTCCCAGCGCATCAGTTATATAAACACGGTTAGTTTAACATGCGAAACAGGAATAGGGAATGTACAAATATTTTCTACTGCATCCTCTCTTTTATCTATCTCTTGCCCTCTCTCTCTCTCTCTCTCTCTCTCTCTCTCTATATATATATATATATATATATATATATATATATATATTGATATGTCCCGGAAGGGATATATTTAGTAGAAGTATCAGAGTGGCGGGCCACGTAACAGTGTAGTACAATCGAGCATGTAAGTAATAGTACTGGTGCAATGTCGTAGTCGTAGTAGTAGGCATTGTACCTCTACATCGCCCTGTATTTATGGCTGACACCAGCCAATCATATTACTGCGAGAGGGGACCCAGGTGTATGCATATTCATTACATCATATATATATCCCCCTCCCCCTCTCTCTCTCTCTTCGATCCAAATATCTTTTCACACACATTTTATTGGGAAGAGATCAGCAGATGGGCACATTGCCGTACTCAAAGCGAACATGACTCACAGACGAATGCTATTATAGTAAGTTCGATCCTTGCCGGGTGCCCAAGCGGATGGGGTATTGTGCCAGCCGAGTAGATCCAATGGGGTTCTGAAAAGTTCTCAGCCTAAATAAGATTGAAATGAACTAGAACCATGAAAAGTAGAACCTATTCTATATATTCATCTACCTGGATGCGCTAGGTGTAATGGTTACCGTCGTAGGAAATGGACAATGGTGTGAGAACCGCTGTGAGCTGCTTAAAGCAGGTAAGTAGTTAAGGAAGATAAAGATAAAACATATTAAACCAAACAAATAAGTATAACAAATGTAAAGTATTTTCTGAAAATTAAAAAAATAAAAAGTCTATGAATAAATTAAATGTCTGTTCGGCTACTTCTTTCAGGAACATCTATTAGGATTCCATTTGTGGGTCAAATAGGACTGAAGGATTGAACAAAGGGGGTCAGGGAAGGGCAGTTGCCCCGGGTTGCAGCTTCAGGTGGGGTCACAGAATCACCATAACTCAAAAGCCTTCGCGTTGGTATAACATTAAAAGGTACGTGGTGCAATGGTTAGAGTCACAGAAAATAGACTCGTCTCTCTCCATAAAGAATTTTTATAGTTACGTAAATTCTATGGCCTTTCATCCTTGACGGCTTTTTAATATTCAAGTAAGGAATCCCCGTGGCGTAGTTGTTAACGTGCAAGGTGGCGACATCGTAATAAGCGATGGTTGGTTGGTTGGTTTATGATTTTAACGGCATATCAACTCACCTGGGGTTATGTCATACCTAACGGTTAGGAAGTAATACATATCGTGTATTTATATTTTTACTTTTTAGTAATTGGTTTTAAAAATGTGTTAGCATTATTGGGGATTATGTTGGATGGTATTGATTAGTTTCATGTCTATATTCTATGGTATAATTTTATTTCTCTCAAAAAGGTGAGAATATCCTCCATGTTGACATTATCATATAAATCTTTCATATTGTTTGCTTTAAAATAACGGTTTCTGATGTGAGCAAGAAACCTGCATTCCATGAATAAGTGTTTAACTGTCAAAGGTGTTTGACATGTTCCACATTGTTGTTGTTGTTCTTGTTTGAGTATATTGGAGTGCGTTAGTCTTGTATGACCAATGCGTAATCAATGCGTAATAAGCGAGGTCGAACTCCAGATACGTCATTACGTTCATTTGCTCTCTCTCTCTCTCTCTTTCCCCCTCCCTCTCTCTCCCTTTCTCTCTCTCTATCTCTCGCTCTCTCCATAAAGAATTTTATAATTACGTAATTTCTACGGCCTTTCATCCCTATCCGCTTTTCAATATTGAGCTAATCGTCTCTTGATATTCAAGTAAGGAGTCGCCGTGGCGTAGTGGCTAACGTGCTGGGAATTGACATCTTGATAAGCGAGTTCGAACCCAGATACCATTACGTTCTTTAGGACTGATACCCTTGGGAAATGTAAGAACATCCTCATTTCCCAGCCATGCGTTAAATAGTTTCTTTTTATTCATAACTTCCCCCTTTCATTCTCCTTTTCCTCTCTCTCTCTCTCTCTCTCTTCTCTCTCTCTGTCGCCGTTTGGTAAGCTACTATCTCAGTCTGTTTCTATTTATCAATCTATCTTTGTCCGTTCGTAAATACTTAGTCACTATCTATCTATCTATCTAATCTATAAAGTGAAAAAAGGAATAGGAATGCACAAATATCTGCAGCATTTTCTATTTTATTTGTCGTTTACTCTATCTATCTATCTATCTATCTATCTATCCCTATCTCTCTCTCTCTCTATTATTTCTCTCTCTATCTATTTATATCTATCTATCTATCCCTCTATCTCTCTCTCTATTATTTATTTATCTCTCTCTCCCCCCTCTCTCTCTCCTCTCTCTCTCTTTATCTATCTATCTATCTATAAAGAGAAAGATGAATAAGGAATGCCTTGCCAATTCCTTTACACAAGAGAGAAGGTTGAATACATTAATATTTTCTATCGTTACCCTCTCTTTTACCCGTCTTTTCGCTCTTCTCTCCATAAAGATTGTCTAATGTTTCACACATTGTTCGGCTTTCTATCCCTACATGCCTTTTTTAAATATCACTTTAATTGTCTCTTGTTATTCATATCTGCCTGATATTGTTATTTCGTCTATTCACTCCCCGGATCTC
>CM042141.1:89568375-89573375 GCA_023376005.1 Doryteuthis pealeii | reverse complement strand
GTCTTCTTTCAGTGGCTTTTCCATTCTAATTACCTTCAATTTGTTTTTAATTATTAGGTACCACCAATTTTCAATGTGAAATTTACCCCCCTCCCTTTATTTAGCACAATAAAACTTGCATAAAGGTTGATATTATCTTGAAAAGTTTTTATCCATTCGAAAGAAGAAACATTAAAAAACTCTCCTGATGATTTTTACAAATTTTTTTCAGCTTACGGGAATAATGAAAATTATAAACGAAAAAACAATGTTTACATTTTGGCACTGTTAAATCAATTGAAATTTAACGTAGCCAAAAACAAGTTATGACTAGAGGCTTTTTTCAAAATTTTATGAAAAATCAATTAATGGTCCGAAATTTCACGAAAATTTCCATAATTACTTACCTTTTAATGAAAATATGTCTGAAACAGTTTTTTCCTAAAATATATTAGGGGGAAATTTTTTTTTTACGAGGTCTACCACCCTCTATTTTATTTTATGATATATGAAAACATGAACCAACAAAAACGATTTTTACTTTTTTTGATGAAGATAAGAATCTGAATAATTATATCAGAATATTTTTATAAGTTTCAATGCCAGAGTTTTTTTACACACTTCCATAGAATTTGGTTAATCTATTAACCTGTGGCAATACATAAGTGTTCGAAAAAAATATAGGGTAATCAAAAAGGTTTTAATTTTGTTCCGCTTGAACAAAGGGCGTTACTTCTGCCGCACCCTGTGTGTATGTATGTATGTATGTGTGTGTGTGTATATATATATATATATATATATATATATATATATATATATATATATATATATATATATATATTATATATATATAATATAAAGTTAGGATAGTGTAGAAGTAGTCAATGGTGCTTGGTAACTGTCAGTTTCTCGCTTATCACATCTGATCTGACCGCCCTGTCGGCTGGGGCATTAGAATGCACCGACTGCACCTCTGCAGAGGGGTAAGACTCCCCCAATGGGGCCACCTGTTGGCCGTAGGTGGCGACCCGTGATGCTTAAGGATAGAGCCCAGGTGGCTGAGCAGTTCATGACATGCAATATTCCACTTTGGCCCTATCTTGGGTTAGACGGGCGGTCGGAGAGGCCCCCTCCGATCAATCGGCTGGTCACGTCAAGCCCTAGCACCTATATGATTTTCCCAACCCTATTGCCCTTATGGTAAGCCCCAACCCCTTTTTATCATATGGGTGCTAGAAGGCGGTGGCTGCAGGTCTACATGTCCTGGGAATGACGTTAAACTCTATCTGATGGTGAGGTTCCATTTCTGGAAGTTTGGGGAATGTGGAGCACCCCTTCATCACCATTGCTCCCTGGTCCACTCTGACCCGGAGTGGTAGTACCTGTTAGAGTCCCATCTATGGGTTAAATAGAAAAATGTATTTTTTTAAAAATTGTATTATCCATTAAGAATTGATTTATTTCAAAACTTTATCGGCATTAAATGACCCACTGAGGTTGATATGCCGTAAAACAAAACAAACCAAAACATCTGATCTGTCCTTATTGCCATAAATTTATGTCTTTAAAATTTGACCTACACACAAATCTACACAACAATAATAATGTTATAAATTCCATAAATAAAATGACTCAGCATTTAGGTTAAATGGTTCCTAAAAAAGTGGCCTTTTAGATAATTCTATTGTAAAAAGTGTTCCAGATTTTAGCTTACCAAATTTGATGTAATTCTACGTAATCAATAATCTAGCACAAAGCAATTGATGGTCTAGCATATGTTATTTATTATGTTCAAGTCTAGGTGTGTGGGTGGGTGTATATTAACTCTCTTGGCCAAGGATTGAACTCAATTCACAGATTCCATTCTATACACTGCTACCTGTTAGGTCATCCACACTTCCATAGAATTTGTGGAGAGGTAAAGTCGTCAATGTCGCCTAAAGTCAATATCAGCCAGACGGCGAGGGAGTCTATCCCCTTTTCACTAGAGCTAGACCAAGGAGACTTTTTTGGCATCAGCCCCTCACTTTACTGCACAAATCTCTGTGCTATTCATACGCTGAGTTGGCGAGGGCCGGTATCGAACCCGGAACCTTGTGGTTCCTAGTTGAACACTTTACTAACTGAGCTAAAGATGAAAAACTTTTTTTTTTTTTTTTTTTTTGTATATTTACAGGATTTTACTATGTTCACCAACATCTTCATGGGGCACTAAATATTCTTTGAGGAATTTTTTTTTTTTTTTTTTTTTAGTATATATATATTTTTTAGTGTGTGTTATATTATATATATATATTATATATATATTATATATATATATATATATTTTTTTTTTTTTTTTTTTTTTTTTTTTTTTTTAGTATCTTATTATATGGAGATTGTGTGTTTTTTTCTGTCTGTAACCGAAACTATATTCCTACTAAAGTCACAATTCTCTAGTTATTGACATCACACTCTCAATGATTTTATTTTATCTAAAACCTCAATTATTAATAAAATTGTCTTACATTATTAATACTGTTAACTATGTCTACATACTGACAACATGCAATTATATTTATATATACAACAAAATAGCGGTTTACAGTGTGAACGGGAAGGCTAATTTGCATATTAATATTAAAAAATCGAATTTAATAAATATGTGCTTAGTATTATTGATTTCTAACTGTTTGGTTTTATTTTAATGAATATAAGCAAAAATCTCTTCAATGAATCTTAAATGAAATCCATTAACAAGATAAAATAACTGTCATTTTATTCTTTACTTCCTATTTTAACTAAATACTTAAATTAGAAAAAAACAACAATGAAATACAAGAGTGATGGAAGAGTAAGTTTCAGTTGTTCCATTTTTTATTATACTCCACTCTGTTTCAAATCTTTTATTATACTCCCTCTGTTTCAAATCTTTTTATCTGTATTCTTATTTAGTTTCATTAGCCTTTCTAATTTAATACAATATTTTATTATATTAAAACTTAAATACTTGCACCCGGAGGGTGCATATATTTGCTAGTATCTATAATAAACGTCTTGGTTAAAAAAAAAAAATGTTAAATTTACTTTATATTACTTATATCATAAGATATTGGAATTTTTTCCAGTCTAGAAATGGCTAACTAAAGCTTAGATGTTTATATCTATGAGGTGGAGTCCTTGTGGCATAATGCCTAATGGACTGCTACATCATTGTAAGCAAGTTTGAACTCCAGACATACTATTACGTTCACTTTCACAGAGATGCTGATAGATACACATCCTGCATCCCTAATGCACAAAAATCTAAAACGACACAGTAAAATCATATCCATGCGTTCTAGTGTTTTTCTTTTTTTTCCTTCGCCATTTCAAAGTAACTGTAAATACATTTCAATAGTTTCTTAGAAATGAATTACACAAGATAGGTTACAAGGTAGGAGTTAGACGGCTTTAGTTATTTCCCCAGATCATGAATAATAACCCTACAATCTCTTAAGAAACTTTAGTTGGGACCCATCAAATTTCCCAGGGAGCAAATATGTGCATCCCAGGATGCATTAAATCAAAAATTCTAGTTTTTTTTCTTTTTTTTCCCCTCACCATTTCAAAGTAACTGTAAATACATTTCAATAGTTTCTTAGAAATGAATTACACAAGATAGGTTACAAGGTAGGAGTTAGACGGCTTTAGTTATTTCCCCAGATCATGAATAATAACCCTACAATCTCTTAAGAAACTTTAGTTGGGACCCATCAAATTTCCCAGGGAGCAAATTTGTGCATCCCAGGATGCATTAAATCAAAAATCCATCAGCATCACTGCTTTTAGACTGATACCCTTGGAAAAGGTATGAACCCACTTATTTTTAGATTTGGTTTGCCAAAATCTAAATTGTGAGCAACAACTATCTAATCAATATATCAGCACATAACAATGGAATTTGTTTTTCGTTCGGACAAAATTCCAAGGTTTCTGTCAATTTATATTTGGTTTGTTTTGTTTTACGGCATATAAACCTCAGTGGGTCATTTAATGCCGATAAAGTTTTGAAATAATTCAATTCTTAATGGATAATACAATTTTTTTATAAATACATTTTTCTCTTTAACCCAAGATGGTACCCTAACAGGTACTACCACTCCGGGTCAGAGTGACCAGGAGCAATGGTGATGAAGGGGTGCTCCACATTCCCCAAACCTCCAAACTGGAACCTCACCATCAGATAAGTTTAACGTCATTCCCAGGACATGTAGACCCGCAGCCACCGCCTTCTAGCACCCATATGATAAAAAAGGATTGGGGCTTGCCATAAGGGCAATAGGGTTGGGGCAATCATATAGGTGCTAGGGCTTGACGTGACCAGCCGATTGATCGGAGGGGCCCTCTCCGACCGCCTGTCTAGCCCAAGATAGGGCCAAAGTGGAGTATTGCATGTCATGAACTGCTCATCCACCTGGGCTCTATCCTTAAGCACCACGGGTCGCTACCCACGGCCAACAGGTGACCCCATTGGGGGAGTCTTACCCCTCTGCAGAGGTGCAGTCAGTGCATTCTAACGCCCAGCCAACAGGGCGGTCAATTTATATATACTGCTGTCAGTTTTGTAATATTTAAAGCATTTTTAGAAAGGGTGGGTTGGACGATTGAACTTGTCCTTTATACAGCTTTTAGCTCAGTTAGTAGAGCATTCATCTATGAACCACAAGGCTCCAGGTTCAATACCGACCTTTGCCAACTTGGCGTATGAGTAGCACCGATTGTGTGTTAAAGTGGAGAGCTGACGGTAGTTGTGGCATTTCACCTCAGATGTAAAAACAATCTCCCTGATCTAGTGCTAGTGAAAAGGGGATAGACTCACTTGCTGATACCAACAATAGGTAATTCTGCCATCTTAACTTACTACTATTATTGATCCATTCTACTGCTTCTTCGGGTATCAATTGTAACGCTATGCTTTCCTTCTTAGAATGGGAGAGATGACGTGTCAATGTTGCTCATGTTACGGCACTTGTCAAGTCATTTTGATAAACAAAGGACTC
>CM042141.1:89523375-89565875 GCA_023376005.1 Doryteuthis pealeii | reverse complement strand
GTGCTTCCCAATTTCATTCATGGTAAATCGCTCTTAAGTAGACTAAGAATACTATCGTCAATATTAAATTGTATTTTGTGTTAAGTTAATTTGAGCATAGAAAATGGTATTGAATAAATGGCAAAGAGAGGTTGATTGGTACTTTATTTTCTTTTTAAATCAGATTCATTTTCAGGTTATTTGCATCAGTAGCTGCCTTTCATCTATCATAAGATTGTTGTCTGTAATTTAACTTTGGTTTGTAAAGATGTTTACAATCGTAAATGCATTCATCTAATTGGATTTGACTGCAAGATACAACTTGGATCTTTCTGAATAAATTAAGATTGATTGATCTTAATGGAATCTCAACCTGTCTAGGGTTATTTTATGCTTAGAAGTTAGGCAATTGTGTTTATTGTACATTCATATTTCTTCTGTTGTGTATATATTTACCCAACCTCTCCACATGAACAGGATTTGAGAAACGGTCAATTTCTAGTGGAGTTTAATGGGTTTGAATTCAGTTTTATTTCTCCTAGACCAGTTGCTATACTAGGTTAAAGAACCCAGTCTGCCCTAATATTTACCCATAGCTGAAGAAAGAATAGTTGGATTTATACCTTTCCAAAGAGATTAGTGTTACAATTTTATGGGCCATCCTTTAGGCTTTTAAGCAAGAGCGCGTGTCCAGTGGAAATCCTTGGTAATTATCTGGTATAGAATCCTCAGTATTGTAAGTTCCTTCATCAATGGTTGCAAAGGGACTAAGTATCAGTGTTTAAGTAGTGAATCAGCCACGCATACAGCTTCCAACTCGGCACTTTTTTGAAAACCTTGTATTCTGAAAAAAATTAATGTTCCATTCATTGTTCATTTCTATCTTGGTAAATACAGCTTCAATTTCGATACTTTTTTGACCCATCTTGTATTCTGAAAAAATGAACATTCCATTTATTGTTCATTTCTATCTTGGTAAATACAGCTTCAATCTCGATACTTTTTTGACGCATCTTGTATTCTGAAAAAACAAAAAATGAACATTCCATTTATTGTTCATTTCTGTCTTGGTAAATACAGCTTCAATCTCAATACTTTTTTGACACATCTTGTATTCTGAAAAAACAAAAAATGAACAAGATTTTTTTTTTTTTGATGTTTGTTTTTTAGAAGCATTGTTGAATAAATTTCGACTTTATTAAGTCTCATCAGTCTGTACGGTGTTCTGCATAGCGAGCCATCCTTTGCCGGGATTCACTTGTCAAGATTATTTTCTATAATTATCGAATTTTATGCGATACATGCATTGTAATTGCCTTCAAGCAAAATATAAAAAATGAACATTCCATTCATTGTTCATTTCTGTCTTGGTAAATACAGCTTCAATCTCGATACTTTTTGACACATCTTGTATTCTGAAAAAAAAAAAAAATGAACATTCCATTCATTGTTCATTTCTATCTTGGTAAATACAGCTTCAATCTCAATACTTTTTTGACACACCTTGTATACCTCTTTTTTGGTATTTGGTCTACTGCAAAATCTTGGAATCCTTTTAGTCTGGTCATAGACTGGATTGGGTACTTCTGCAAGTACTGTATATTATTATACTTTCCAGCAGTTCAAAATAACCGCAAATTTAAAAACAAAAATAAAAAAGACGGACAGACAGACAAATGGTGTTTATCAATTAGATTAAATCTCCTGCAACAGCTGTTTAATTTGTGGTAGCACTGGTTCTATTTACATTATAAACCAGAAGTTTGAGAAAGAAAAAAAAAGGAAAAAGAAATGTCCTTTCTAACCTGTGGTTATTGTCTGCTGTTGCTATGTAGGTGGTAATCGGAGCTGAATTCTTTCTTTCTCTTTCGTTCGCTCGCTCGCTCGCTCTCTCTCGTTGCTTCTGCTGATTTAGTTGAGGCAAAACTGAACCAGAAAGTCAATACTTTGATTGTGTGGGTGTCATTGATCTTCCAGTATTGATTTTCTTCCCCCCTCAAATGGTAAAATATTGGACTTGTTTTTCACTCAAGGAATGACCATCCACACCGATGGCTCCGAAAAAATTTTTTTTTTGGGGGGGATTGTTGCTTCCTTAGCTCCTAACCCACAATCCTATTACTCTCCCTCCTACCCTAATGTTCAAACCCTATTAACCCCACCCCTAGCTCAGTTGGTAGAGTGTTCGGCTAGGAATCACAAGGTTCTTGGTTCGATACTGGCCCTCGCCAACTCAGCTTATGAGTAGCACAGGGATCTGTGCGATAAAGGGAGGAGCTGATGGTAGATTTGCCGCTCCACCTCAGCTGCTAAAATAATCTCCTTGTCTAGTGCTAGTGATAAGGGGATAGACTCCCTCGCTGTCTGGCTGATACCGACATTAGGCTGCCCTGACGACTTTACTTTACTTACATGTACACTGAATATATATCTCTTTCTTGGTATTTGGTTTACTGCAAATTTAAAACTGGAAGCTCCTATGCCATAACCGTATTGATCCCCCCCCCCATGCACAACCATCTTCTTTTTTTTTTTGATAAAAATATAAATCCAATTATCTGGTGTTGCTTATCCACCAAATTCTTATTTCTTATGAGAGCCATCGCCTCAGATAAATAATGGACCATTCCAGTTTTATTATTAAGAAAGAATGGGAAATAAAAGGACAAGCTACGCAGAAAAGATACAGGAAGGAAGAAAACGTAGGGTAAAAATAGTGGGAGATCACGCGGAAACAAATTTAAAACTGGAAGCTCCTATGCCATAATCCTATTGTCGCCTCCCATGCACAACCTTTTCTTTTATTTATATATATATATATATAATATATATATATATATATATTATGTGTATGCACATGTATGTATATGTATACACGTATGTAGGTGTATGTATGTGTGTATATATATATATATATATATATATATATATATATATTTATATTGTTTTAATCTTTTTATTTTTCTAACATTAATATTCCATATGAAATACGTCATATCTTTGTTAACTTTTCGTTTTCTGCCTATTCACATTAATGCATGCGTCATCATATGATCTTCACCTTCCATTTTTGCACATGCATTGATCATGTCATTGGCTTTCGTAAACGAACGTGCATGTAAAAATTAACCGTTAATAGCATCATATTCACACAATCACTATACACTTAACATCTTTCATTTTGTCCCTCACATAAACATTACTTAACAGTGTCCTGAAGATGGTACAATATACCGAAATGCTTAAGTATTGACACTAAAAATTGTCTCCTGATCATAACATCCTGTGTTTGTTATGTTTTTAAAATATTTTCTTCTCATATTGTCGGATTAATTTCCTCACCGTATTTCCATATATATATATATATATTATATATATATATATACGATTATCTGGTGTTGCTATCCACCAAAATCTTATTTCTTATGAGATTCGTCACCTCGGCTAAATAATGGACCATTCCATTTTTATTATTAAGAAAGAATGGGAAGAAAAAGGACATGCTACACAGAAAAGATACAGGAAGAAAGAAAGTGTTGGGGGGGGGAATAGAGGTGATCACGCGGAAGCAATAACTCTAATCTGTTTCTATGAAAAGAAGGAAAGAAAGAAAAAAGTGTGAGAGAGAGGGTTAAATCAAGATTATTATACTTTTTACATATTGAACTATTTAGCAATAGCTCTTAAATAAACATATCAAACGTTGTAATAATTAAATTATCATACTGCGGAATATCCACAAGTCCTGCTAGTAAAATATTCTATTCATTAAAAAAAATTAATTCAAAAATTAGTTAAATTTTATAGATGATTAAATTAATTTTTTGGAAATATTTATACAATAGGTACCACCAAAATAGATCATGTGATCAGTTTAGGCCATATTGAAGGAAGAAACGTAATTATTTAACTTTTTTTCTTTAAATCTCACAAAAAGAAATAACGAACATAAAGAATTGTTACAAAGAAAAACAGTTAATTCAAAGATCACATTATCCGATTGGGGAAGAATTACTCACCGTTATCTTGAAAAATAAGTAAAACAGTCCAGTTTTTTACAACACAGTTTCTTTATTGATATTTTTTTTTAGCTGAATTCTGTATTCATGGTTCTTTTACTAAAAAAAACTCTCGCATTTAAACTTATAAAAATCTGCTGTTATAATTATTTAGATTCTTATCCTTATAGACAAAAGTAAAAATTGTTTTTTGTCAGTTCATTTTTTTCATATTCCATAAAATAAAACAGGGGGGAGGGAACCTCGTAAAAAAAAAATTCCCCGAATATATTTTAGGAAAAAACTATTACAGACATATTTTCATCAAAAGTTAAGTAATCTTGGAAATTTTCATGAAAAGTGATGGTCTTGATTTTTCATAGAATTTTTTAAAAAGCCTCTAGTCATAACTTGTTTTTGGTTACGTTAAATTTCAATTCATTTACAGTGCAAAAATATAAACTCCTACTTTGTAACCTATCCTGTGTAATTTGTTTCTAAGAAATTATTGAAATGTATTTACAATTAGCTTAAATGGTGGGGATTGGTTTGTTTTATGGCATATCAACCTCAGTGGGACATTTAATACAGAGTTTTCAAATAAATTCATTCTTAATGGATACTCAATTTTTTTTTTTATAAACACATTTTTCTACCACTCCAGGTCAGGGTGGACCAGGGAGCAACGGTGATGAAGGGGTGCTCTGCATTCCCCAAATCTCCAGAACTGGAACCTCAGAAATGATGGGGGAAGAAAAAAGGAAAACACTGGAACGCATAGATACAATTTTACTATGTCCTTTTAAATTTTTGTGTCAGAGATGCAGGACATGTACCTGTCAGCATCTCTGAGTAAAATGTCTGGTTCACCTTCTAAAAAATCTTAGTTTTATGGCGTTTTATTTATAATTAAATTATTTTTTCCTATTGAAAAATAACAAATCCTGAATGTTAGAGAGAAAAAAAAAGCGATTTTTTTTTTTCACAGTTTAATCTCAAACCAAAACAAATCCTAAACCTGGTTTGTTTTGGTTTAGTAAACCAAAACAACAGTTTAATCTCCATTTTGTCTCTACAAGTAAATATTTTTATTATTTATAATGCTTATTTTTTAATATAAAATTATTGATATCAAAGAAAAGTTTCAATTGAAAAAATAAATTTTAAATGATATTTAAACATTTATTTCCTCCACAGTACATTAATCTTTCGACTGCGGTAAATTCTCCCTACATCACGCACGGAAGCCACATTCCTGAGCCTTAATTTTCAGCCTTTAAATTCGTTTCCTCAAAATTGGTAATGATTTTGGAAAAAAATATTTTGTGTCGTTATTTATCATGTTAAACCCCAAATATCACTATTAGAGCTGTACCCCAGTTCCAAAATCGACCTTCCCTAGTGTACAGTGACCCCCCCCCCCCGCCGTCAGATTCCATCGCTCTGTGTATTTTTCTGCAGGCTATAGTCGAAGCTGCACTCAAGCACCGACATTGGGTTACAAAGAAAAAAAAACAAGAACAAGATAAAGGGTGAACTTTAAGACAAAGAAGGTTGTGTGCATGACACTCATTGCAACTGCTTTTCAATATTATGTCTGTCTAGCACTTTTCCCCATTCTCTTCATTCCCAGCTCTCAGACTCTTAACTCTGTTGCATTGCAAAAGAGGGGTGCATATGAAGGAGAACTTTCCTCAATACCGGAACTTCAATGAGAAGGACGTTCATATGTTGTCTTCTCTTTTTGATACATATTGTGGAACCTTAGCGAGTCGGGTTGACTCAGTGCACTGTTTTCCCTCATTATACAAAAATTTCATACACAGGTATTGCTTGATATCATGGGATTGTTACAAAATGATGTCATGCAATTGCCATACACAAATTCCATTTAGTCAACTCCTTCGCCACCCGCAGGATAAGGCATAAGATCAATTTTGAAGCGGGTAAAATTGGTTTGAATTCAAAGTTTTCCTTCCTAGACTGGTTGCCTAACTAAAGCTAAATAACCCAGTTTGCCCTAATATTTACCCATAGCTAGAGGGGATAACAGATGGATTCAAGTTTTTCCAAGGGCATAAATGCAAAGTGAAACAGCCTCGTCCAGGATTTAAACTGGAGTCAACGATTCCATTTCCTACTTGGTAATCAGTCATCATATGTGTAAAACACACACACACACACACAAACACACACACAACAAACACAAACACACACAAACACACACAAACACACACACACACAGACAGTCAGTCAGACAGACATACGCACACACGAGAGGAACACACACATGCATACACAGACGGGCACAAACACACACGCACAGGAACACTAAACTACACACAGAGACAGTCAGACAAACAGACACACACCACACACACACACAACACACACACACACAGAGGTACACACATATACCCGTCTGTGTGCCCGTGTGTGTGTGTGTGTCTGTCTGGCTGTGTGTATGTTAGTGTGACTCTCTGTGTGAGTGTGTGTTTTTGTGTGTCGTGTGCCCGTCTGTGTCTGTGTGTATGTGTGTACCTCTGACCACACACACACACAGACGGGCACATACACAGACAGACACACACACACACACACACACACACACACAGAGTGTATATGTACAGGGAGAGCGAGTGTCTTTTGTGAAGGGTTCAGAGACTGGGTTTAGAAATTACATATTCTGATTGTTTTAAATTCATTTTCTTCTCCAAATTCTAATTGATGCCTCGAAGGATCCAGACAGTTGACGCGAAAAGTGAATTTGTCATTCATATTTGACTGTCGGGAAATAAACTAAACTCAGTCATCTCTAATAAGATTTTTTTTTTTTTGCACTCAGATCAGCTTGTTTTGTCTCTAGAGCCATTCTGCTTTTTATAATGACCTGCTGTTTTTTTAACAACCAGCAGTACTTACTCGTATTACATCCGAGTTTTAAGATTCCTTCTGATGTTCATAAAGTAATTTGTGTAAAATCTTTATTTTATCTATACCTAACAGAGATGCTGATATGTATGCGTTCTACGTCTCTGATGACCAAAAATCTAAAAGAACGCAGTAAAATCGTATCCATGCGTCCCAGTGTTTTTCATTTTTTCTTCCTCATCATTTCAAGCTAATTGTAAATACATTTCGATACTTTCTTAGAAACGAATTACACGGGATAAGTTACAAGGTAGGAGTTAGACGGCTTTAGTTGGGACCCATAATTTTCCCGTAAATTCATTAAAAGCAAATATGTGCGTCCCAGGACGCACTAAAATAAAAAAAGCGGACCATATGATCTTTAGGCACCCCTTTTGCTTTGCTGATTCATAAGTACATTTTTTCATTTACACCGTCAACATCCGGTTGTTTGTTAGGGGTTAGGGGTTAGTTTTATAATTAAAAAAAAACCCTCTAAAAATCGTCTGTTAAAAAACAACCGATGTTGACGGTGTAAATAAAAAATGTACTTATGAATCAGCAAAGCAAAAGGGGTGCCTAAAGGTCATATGGTCCAAAAAAGCTATCAGCATCACTGCCTAACATGTATCACACTTTCAACATTTATTATAACAAATATTTACATTAAGAAAGAACCTCAGGATACTCAACATTGCTTGTAATATATTTGTCCCTAGTTTAATAAAAATTAGAAAAAAGAAAATCCGTGTACATAGAGCTGCTACGGTTCTATTTTTGTATGAAAAAAAAAGCCCCTTTCTAATATAGTTTACCATCTTTGTATGGAAAAAGAGCATTTCTTTTGGAATCATATTCCTTTTTGTGTAAAAATTAAGTGTAAAAGTCGAAGCGAGTGAGATGGCCCTAAAGCAGGGTTCCCAACCTTTTTCTGTCATGTCCCACCTAATCACCTCTGAAATCATGATGTCCCCCTATAGGGTAATATATAATATTTACAATTTAAAAGTGAACTCCGTTTGAGCTAAAAAGATTAAAACGCCAATACCTTGGTTTAAATAAACTTCAAAAGAACAAGACATCTATGAAAAGTAATCTCTAAATCGACTATATATTAATGTGCTTGTTATCATCTGGCAACACACTCTGACCGTCCAAATCACCCAAGATGGAATGCAAAAATGTGAATCCTAAGGATCTGGTGTTGCTTATCCGCAGAATTCTTATTTTTTATGAGTGTCAATATTATTATACTTTTTTACATATTGAACCAATGCATAGCTCTTAAGTAAACATCAAACATAGTAATAATTAAATTATCATACAGTGGCATAACCACAGGTCCTGCTTGTATGAAATAAACAAAAGACAGAAAATTAATAAAGAAAACAATTTCTCTATACATATTTCAATAATTAATATTAATATTTCTATACAATAAAATACGAGTACCTATCGAATACAAAATGTTATTTGAGGTTACCTTAAGACAAGTAGAATAAAGTTAGTGAGTCCCTTGTGATTCATGTCGGACGCAAAATTTTTTATTATAGGCACTAATTTAGTCCAAATTCAGTCTTAAATTAATTTGGATTCAGACCTCGTTAGTCTCAATTACCTCCCTAAAAATCAAATTGACCCACGTTGGAAACCACTGCCCTAAATTGAATGCTCGATTTACAATATACGTTTAATTCTCTACTGGACTCTTACTATCGGAAAACCGATAGTAGAATTATCTTCCCCTGTCGCTAGGGGGCGAATCGCCAACATACGATGTTGGCGGCAAAATCAAACCCAATCACTTATCTGAAGGTTGTCGACCTGAGGAGTCACTTTAACAAGGGCTCCATCCACCGCCCACTTCAAAGGGCAGTTAACCAGGCAAGTCGCTCAAAAAAGCACTCCCCAACACTTTTACTTATCGAACGAGATCCGACCAGGAGAGACGCGTTTTTATCAGCACTCCAAAACCACAGCGAGTAGAATCCTTTCTAGCGCCACTTCACTAACGAACTGTTAATTTCACCTCTCAAGATAAGTCTTGTAGCAAATGCCAACAAATTTGCTGCAATTTTTGTATCTTTGTTTAATACATGTGTATAATTTTCATTTGTGTTGTTTGTCTTTTTTCATCCGAAATAATTGCCGACCACCGGGAGATTTAAGAGATCCCTACGAACCCCGTCATTCCTCTTATTACTTTTAAGTCCATTAAGTTGATGGAAGCGGAAGCGAACTTTACAATTAATGCACATGAAGTGAATGAAAAATCTAACATGACCAGTTTATCATCACACATGAAGTTATTTCTTCTAATTTATTGATACAGATGAAATCAATGAAAATTATTTTTTTATCAATTTGTTAATATAGCTGAGATTAATGAAAAATATAACCTAAAAATTATTTCTACCAATTGATACACATTGAGTTAATGAAAACTCTGCAAATTTACTAATACACATGAAGTTAATGAAAATTATTTCTACCAGTTTATAAAACCAAACCAAACCAAACAAAAACATTTACCCTCAAACTACTCGCTTACAAATCATACATACAAAAAACAAAAAAACACCCCCCCCCAAAAAAAAAACAGATAAAAAAACAAAACAAAAACGAAGCAAAGTAAAGAAAAACAAGATTTGGCATTAGTCCACAACGGTTGATGTGCCATTAAACAAAATAACCAAACAACCAACCAACCAGCCAACCGACTGATACATTAAACAGGTATACACAGTTTATGAAGAAGTGGGAAATAATAAGGATTTTTTAAAAGAATTAACAAGTATTTATCTATGGTCACCTACCCCCCATCTCACAAACAATCCAGGTGAGACGGACTAGACATGCAGGACACTGCTGGAGAAGCGGGATGAGCTCATAAGGACGTTCTCCTGTGAAGCCAACACATGGACATGCTAACGTAGGACGCCCGCTAAGGACCTACATTGACCAACTATGCGAAGACTCTGGATGCTGCACAGAGGACCTCCAGGGCCATGAGTAATAGGGAAGGTTGGCGAAAGATTGTCATGGATATCCGTGCTGTGCGCGCGACATGATGATGATCTATCACGTACTACATTGATGAAGTGGCTGTAATATAATACATATATGTATTTACCCAACACCTCTGCGCAAGCCGGATGTGACACAAGGTCGATATTTTAAGCAGAGTTTAACAGGTTTGAATTTAGGGTTTTCCTTCTCCTACATTGGTTGCCTAACCAAGGGTAAAGAGCACAATTTGCCCTATTATTTACCTATAGCTGGAGGGAGAATAGCTGGATTCATACTTTTGCCAAGGGTATTAGCGCTATGTGAAATGCAAACAGTCTCGTCCAGGATTTGAACTCGGTTCGCCGTGTACATTTTCAATGACTATAACCATTACATCACAAACACCAGCCAATGTAATATCTATTAATAATGGAGATTCGCTTCCGGTTTTTGTCTGTAACAAAAACTACGTCACTGCTTACGTCACATTACCCAAAATCGTCATAACATAAAATAAATACACTGAAAATTTGAACATGCAACATTAGACAGTCCTCATTGTTTTTAAAACAAGTTTTAATAAATACATGACTGGTATTATATATCTATATATAGTTTGTTTTATTTTAATACATATTTAAAGTTTACATTTCAAATTGTTTTATTTTTTAATCCTTTAAAGAATTTGATGATTTTACTTACTTAGGGTATAAACTCGCTGATATCGAATTTTTAACTCCCACCCCTCAGGCAATATGCTTCAAAAATCTATTTTTACATCGCCCGGAGGGTGTTTTTTATTTTGTACTAGTATACCTAAAGAAAATGTAATAATAATGCGTCAGAAAGCTCTCAACAACGATAACGTTGTTAGTTTCAAGTAAACGACATTTCTTGTGTATAATTAACATTAGATAAAAAAGGGAGATAATTGACATACTTGAAAGTGCCAAATCAAAAGTTGAAAATCATTTGCACCGGATTTAGTCATGTTAAATACATTGATATGTGATTTCCGTGTTTGATCGGTGATTTAGACGCAACGAAAATACAGTTTTGTTTAAAACAACTGATAACAGGTGATGAAAAGTGGATACTTTACAACAGCATGTGGCATAAGTGATCATGAGACAAGAGATAATCGCCACCACTTACCGTACCAAAACCCGTAGAACGTGATGTTGCTATTGTTATATACCCCTTCATCTGCTGGGTATATAATGGGAACGAGGGTTCTATTTTGCCGCCTGGTCATTTTCTTTTGGGTTGATATCCATAGTCTCTTCCTCTGGTTGATACGGGTTTCTTTTGTGCTGACTCCCGTTCTGGTTTGTCTGTGTTCGTTCTCTTTGTTTTTTCAAATGGTGAACGCAAGACTTGGTTTATTTTTCTCAGACATCTTTATTACCTGAAAGCTCAAAAGGATTCAACCGCACGGGTAGAAGATGGCTTACTTGGGAAAAAACGACCATTGCGTCTGCTCCCATCGACGAACCGCCAAATTCTGACTACTCTAACCCAGTTCCCTTCACACACTTTACCTTTAGTCAATGAGTGACTAGGTCAGTGAAAGGTGAATTGCTGTCAATAAATATTGTTTGTAAAACTACGAAAAGAGAAAACACGCTACAAAAAAATTTTTTAAATTTTTATTTTTTAATGTAGTCTTGTGGTTTTGATGTTTCTAGAAATGTAAGAATTAGGGACTTAAATGACCAAAGTTTGGAATTCCGCTACAATCTTAATTGATAAAAAAACAAACATTTTTCAATTTAGAAAAAATAAAATAAAATTTTCATTCATTATAAGATTAAGTTCTAATGAATAAACTGCCATAAATGTCATTAAAATTGGACAAGGAAACGCGCACTGGACTTTTGGTAATTGTTTTAAAATTAAACAAAATATTGAATGTTTTATCATCTCTCCTGACGAAAAGTGACCAGACCTAATAATACCTAATTTCAATTTTTAAGTAAATTCAAAATAAGTATATAAAAAGATACTAATCCAGTCAATGTAGAAAAAATCTAAATACAGTGGAAAAGAGCAGACGAAATATAATTTTTGCAAGCCTCGTTCGCCATCCATTGCTCCACGCTAAGCACCCTTGAAGGACTTCATAGTAGAGGAATATCTTCGAAACCCTCATATCCACAACATCCCGTTCTATGGTTTTTGTAGGGTTAGTTGTTAGTTGTTAGTTGCGAGTCGCAGACATACAATGCAAATATTAGGATTTGCCATTTCGTTGGAGGGTGGAATTTACAAAAATCTTTAATGAAAACTTACTGCCAATCTCAACGACCCCTGAACTCTGAAAACTACTCCACCCTAAACGTAACCCAGTGAAATGCAGCCATTAACCGTGTTCTGGTGAAGTAACGAGCTCGGTGCTTAAAGGGCAGACCAGTAAGTTGTACGAATCGCACCTATCAAAGCAGAGTCGACAATTCATGGACTTCCCTTTTTTTTCTGTTGATGGGAAAACAATTTAAAGGCCCCGCCTATTTGGTAGGTGGCGCTTAGATACGCATAATTGATTTCCAGTTGTGTACACAGATGTAAACCTCGGACCCTGGCGTTTTCCCCCGTCTTTCTCTTCCCCAGGGGAGGTACAGTCTCTCAGTATCTAACCTTTTGGTTTCGTAAACTTCAACAAGCAACTCGGTGTATCTTCTGATCGAATTATATCTGACTTTACCTTCCAGAAAGAATATCCTTCAAGTTTACTCAATATAATTGGGTTCCATCGAGTTCAAATTCTTCCTGAACACGGACAGGTTCATTCCCCCATCTCTGTTCTATCTGCGAAGTATTGAATACGCTAACAGTATCCCCTGCAGATGAGACCCATAATCAGGCCCAAAAGGGGGTGTTCTGGGTATGGTACCCAACTGTATTCTGTAGTGAGGCTGCAGTTATGGAGATCCGAGTGAGGTGTGTTGTGTCACCTCTTCATTGCCATTACTCCCAAGACCACTCTAACCTGGAGTGTTAGTATCCATTTTGGTCCCATTTATTTACATATTCGATTAGACCGTGTGTCCTCACCCCCCCAAAAAAAACCAAAAAAAAACCAAAACAAAACAAAAAACAAAACAAAACAAAAAACAAAACAAGATAAAAACAAATTCTTAAGAAACAACTACAGAAAAAATGTAAATATGAACGTACAACGAACGCGATTCCCTAACCTCTAGGCATAAAATAACCGTAGACGTGTACTTATGATGACGAGGCCAAATTGTGACAAGGTCGGTTTAGTGTGGAGGATACTATACCGGAATCGAAACTTCCGTTGGGCGACGACAAAAATTGCTTAGTTCTGTTGGTATTTACCTTCAGGGGTACTTCAGGCACTGGGCAATAAACCCAGCTCTTATCTGTTATAGACGAGGAGACAGGTGCTGTCTGGAACAAAGCTGATAATCTTGCCTCATCCATCCTGTAAGAAATCAAGTATTAGACACCCCCACACACTTCCTGGTGTGTTGATTCTGTAACGGACTCTAACCAACGTGTTTCATCAAATCTGAAAAACTAAGAAAAAAACAAAAAAACACTTGTGTCATAATTTCCAAAAAATGAATTTTCCCAATTTTGCCTCCAAAACCTAGTGGGTCTGAATAGCAGTGTTACATAATTCATAGGTAGCCTATGAATTGTGTAAGTAGTGTAGATAGAATTTGAATTGAGTTCGTTGAAAATTCAAAATCGGAGGGGTGAATAGAAAGTTACTGTCGACCGTTATGATTGTCAGATGGTGACCTCCGAAACCAACCGGTAGAAGCGTGTGAACAGAAATTAGTTTTAGTCAATCAGTTGCCGACAGAAAGTCAGTGTGAGCGGATGCAGAAGTCTCTCACCCAAGATGCCGGCTTCTCATCCGCGTGGTTCGAGAATCCTTTGGGCTGGAGTTGTTTTTTTAATAAAGACTAAAAGAAAAACAACAAAGACTTGCTTTATTAATTAATCAACAAGAAATAAGACGAGTACAACAGCCCGAACAAATAAGTAGAATCAACAAAAGGAAGATGGCGACCGACGAAGTAGATAAGTAGAGAAAAGTATGAACCATTATGTCATCCCCTCATCCTGTCTTACTCTCTCTCCCCATTATATAAACAGAAGATTAAGTGGGTATATAAACAGCAGTCCTGTAGTAAAAGATGACACACTCAGACGTTAGATACTTCAGGTTTGAATAAAAAAATATCAGTGCCGAGCTTCACGACGATAAATAAGTTTTATCCTCAAAGTAAACAATTTAAAAAAAAAAAAAAATATTAAACACATTTACGTTCACTGTAAACATCCAAAAATGAATGCTCACATAAAAACATATTTTGTAAATTATTGCTGTAGAATGAACATCATACTCACCTTCGCAGGAAAGCTGTGACTAGTGTCCAGTCACCAGACAAAAAAAAAGATAGATTAACTGAATACACTCTGTACCAACTGGGTGGAGATGGTCAAGTGTTCAGTATATATAGATACAAATATACACACCAAAACCACCAACCAATCAAAAAGCTGGAAATAGACTTGACCATTCCACAAAGTAGAATAGCTCAAGCTGTTATTTAAACCACTTACCAAGTCTGGATTCTCAGAAGCTGATTCAATTTACAATAGTTGAATACGGATCAGTTTACACAAATCTCTACAATTGCTTATTGCCAAAATAATACATAAAAGAATAAAGTCTGTCCAACTCAACCTCCTGTTATTTGTTTTAGGTCTCTGCTCACATAGAAACATATTTGGTAAATTATTGCCTGTTGCCAAAATAATATATTTAAAAAAAAATCTGTTTAACTCAACCTCCTGTTATTTGTTTTAAATCTACACTCACATAGAAAAATATTTGGTAAATTATTGCTTGTTGCCAAAATAATACATTAAAAAAAACAAAGTCTGTTTAAATCAACCTCCTGTTATTTGTTATAAATCTACACTCACATAGAAACATATTTGGTAAATTATTGCTTGTTGCCAAAATAATACATTAAAAAAAAGTCTGTTTAACTCAACCTCCTGTTATTTGTTTAAAGTTTGCTTGTTTTATTTATAATTAATTTTAGCATTAATCTTTTTATCACAGTACCCGGAAAACTCCTTTGTTACAATATCTAGGTACATTTTGTTACGAATTCTTTTCGCAGTATTTGATGAAACCCATGCTACCCTCGTCGCTGGTTTCATGGGATTAAAATCATCCAGTATCTTTTTAAGATATTGCTTCTCAGAATTTCTGGTCTGGATTCAATACTTATTGTCATGTCCCGATGAAAGCAAAGATTCACTGAAAGTTAAGCAACGATGAACCTATTCAGAACTTAGATGAGTAACCACTTAATAATAACTGATAATGTAAACAAACGGAGACCTGTGTGTCAGACTAAGCAATGTTTAGTAAATTGCAACATGGTGTTAAGTATGTGAGTGGGTTATCATCATCGCCTTCATATAATATACTAGCAGAGCTACCCGGCATTGCCCGGGCTTGAAAAGATTAAAAAATAAATCTATCTAAGTTTATATATTGATTAATTAATTAAAAAGGATATTTTTCAATCTCATTTATCCTTGTTCAAGTTTGTGGTTAAATATTGCAAAACCGAGGCTTTTTCAGTGCATTTTTGTCTACGATCTTTGATGCCATTTCCTTAAAAATTGGTACAAGTTCAAGATATAATTTTTGGTATCAGTACTTAATAGACCAATACACCATTTTCGGTGTTTCATGTAATTTGATATTTTCAAAAGGTGAAAAATCGACCTACCCTATTGTGCACAGACCGTTAGATTGACGTAAGATACGCGGGCCAACGCGGGGGAAATACGAATCAAAGATATGGGATGAAAATACGTTCTACCCGGGGTGGAATGAGCCATTAACAAAGATTTCTCCCTTCAAACGAATGGCCTGACAATACGCCCCCCCTCCGATAGCCCCCCCCCCTAAGGTAAATGATAAAAGTTATATACAATTGTTAAGAAGATTTGGTGCCTGCTACTTTCCCATTACGAGGTGATAACCTATCACCAGACAACAATCATTTCCCAGCGCATCAGTTATATAAACACGGTTAGTTTAACATGCGAAACAGTAATTGGGAATGTACAAATATTTTCTACTGCATACTCTCTTTTATCTATCTTTTGCTCTCTCTCCCAGCCCCCTCTCTCTCTCTCTCTCTCTCTCTATATATATATATATATATATATATATATATATATATATTGATATGTCCCGGTAAGGGATATATTTAGTAGAAGTATCAGTGGCGGGCCACGGTAACAGAGTAGTACAATCGAGCAGGTAAGTAATAGTACTGGTGCGATGTCGTAATCGTAGTAGTAGTAGTAGCAGTGTACATCTACATCGCTCTGTATTTATGGCTGACACTAGCCAATCATATTACTGCGAGAGGGGACCTAGGTGTATGCATATTCATTACATCACACACACACACACACACACATATATATACACATATATATATATCCCCCTCTCTCCCCTCCCCCTCTCTCTCTCCGATCCAAATATCTTTTCACACATTCTATTGGGAAGAGATCAGCAGATGGGCACATTACCGTACTCAAAGCGAACATGACTCACAGACGAATACTATTATAGTAAGTTCGATCCTTGCCGGGTGCCCAGCGGATGGGGTATTGTGCCAGCCGAGTAGATCCAATGGGGTGCTGAAAAGTTCTCAGCCTAAATAAGATTGAAATGAACTAGAACCATGAAAAGTAGAACCTATTCTATATATTCATCTACCTGGATGCGCTAGGTGTAATAGTTACCATCGTAGGAAATGGACAATGGTGTGAGAACCGCTGTGAGCTGCTTAAAGCAGGTAAGTAGTTAAGGAAGATAAAGATAAAATATATTAAACCAAACAAATAAGTATAAAATATGTAAAGTATTTTCTGAAAATTTAAAAAATAAAAAGTCTATGAATAAATTAAATGTCTGTTCGGCTAATTCTTTCAGGAACATCTATGAGGATTCCATCTGTGGGTCAAATAGGCCTAGTGGTTGAACAAAGGGGGTCAGAGAAGGGCAGTTGCCCCGGGTTGCAGCTTCAGGTGGGGTCACAAAATCACCATAACTCAAAAGCCTTCGCGTTGATATAACATTGAAAAGTACGTGGTGCAATGGTTAGAGTCGTAGAAAATAGACTCGTCTCTCTCCATAAAGAATTTTTATAGTTACGTAAATTCTATGGCCTTTCGTCCTTGACGGCTTTTCAATATTCAAGTAAGGAATACCCGTGGCGTAGTTGTTAACGTGCAAGGTGGCGACATAGTAATAAGCGATGGTTGGTTGGTTTATTGATTTTAACGGCATATCAACCCGTCTGGGGTTATGTCATGTCCAACGGTTAGGAAGTAATCATGTATTTATATTTATACTTTTTAGTAATTGGTTTTATCAATGTGTTAGCATTATTGGGGATTATGTTGTATGGTATTGATTTGTTTCATGTCTATATTCTATGGTATAATTTTATTTCCCTCAAAAAGGAGAGAATATCCTCCATGTTGACATTTTCAAATAAATCTTTCATATTGTTTGCTTTGAAATAGCGGTTTCTGATGTGAGCAAGAAACCTGCATTCCATGAATAAGTGTTTAACTGTCAAAGGTGTTTGACATGTTCCACATTGTTGTTGTTGTTCTTGTTTGAGTATATTGGAGTGCGTTAGTCTTGTATGACCAATGCGTAATCAATGCGTAATAAGTGAGGTCGAACTCCAGATACGTCATTACGTTCATTTGCTCTCTCTCTCTCTTTCCCCCTCCCTCTCTCTCCCTTTCCCTCTCTCGCTCTCTCCATAAAGAATTTTATAATTACGTAATTTCTACGGCCTTTCATCCCTATCCGCTTTTCAATATTGAGCTAATCGTCTCTTGATATTCAAGTAAGGAGTTGCCGTGGCGTAGTGGCTAACGTGCTGGGAATCGACATCTTGATAAGCGAGTTCGAACTCCAGTTATACCATTACGTTCATTTTTTTAGACTGATACCCTTGGGAAATGTAAGAACATCCTCATTTCCCAGCCATGCGTTAAATAGTTTCTTTTTATTCATAACTTCCCCCTTCATTCTCTCTTTCTTCTCTCTCTCTCTCTCTCTCTCTCTCTCTCTCTCTCTCTCTCTGTCGCCGTTTGGTTAAGCTACTATCTCAGTCTGTTTCTATTTATCAATCTATCTTTGTCCGTTCGTAAATATCTTAGTCTGTTTCTATCTATCTATCTATCTATCTATCTATAAAGTGAAAAAAGGAATAAGGAATGCACAAATATCTGCAGCATTTTCTATTTTATTTGTCGTTTACTCTATCTAATATATCTATCTATCTATCTATCTATCCCTATCTCTCTCTATATATATTTATTCCTCTCTCTCTCTCTATCTATCCCTATCTCTCTCTCTCTATCTATTTATCTCTCTCTCTCTCTCTCTCTCTCTCTATCTATCTATCTATCTATCAAGAGAAAGATGAATAAAGAATGCTCTTGCCCAATTCCTTTACACAAGAGAGAAGGTTGAATACATTAATATTTTCTATCGTACCCTCTCTTTTACCCGTCTTTCGCTCTATCTCTCCATAAAGATTGTTTAATGTTTCACACATTGTTCGGCTTTCTATCCCACATGCTTTTTAATATCACTTTAATTGTCTCTTGTTATTCAATCAGCTGATATTGTTATTTCGTCTGATTCACTCCCCGATCCCGCTCTCCATGTATATTTGTTTACTTCGTTCCTCACCTGAAAACGATCAGACCCCACAGTTTGTGTCTCGTATAATCCTCCAACGCATCAGTTATATAAACACGAGTTAGTTTCGTTAGTGGAGTAGGAATAAAGAATGCACAAATATCTTCTATTGTATCTTCTCTTTTATCAGTCGTTTAATCTATCTATCTATCTATCTATCTATCTATCTATAAAGTGAAAAAGAATAAGGAATACACAAATATCTACAAAATCTTCTCTCTCTCTCTCTCTCTCTCTCTCTCTGTATATATATATATATATATTATATATATATATATATATTGTTACGTGTCAGCAAATTTGAATGTTATAACAATTTAAATCACTGAATAATAAATTTTTTTATAAAAACGCAAGGAGATACAATTGAAAATTAAACTTAGACTTAGCAATTAATTCACAGTATCGTCTTCCAGCTTCGAAGGATTCGCTTATCATGGTCGAAATTTTTTTTTTGTTTTTTTTTTGGGGTAGCATTTACCCGGTGGAAGAGGGAGGACTGAATTAGTTTACGGCATGGCATGGCTTATTTTTAAACAAAAAATACCAAATAAGATTAATATTGTTACGTGTCAGCAAATTTGAATGTTATAACAATTTAAATCACTGAATAATAAAAAATATTATAAAAACGCAAGGAGATACAATTGAAAATTAAACTTAGACTTAGCAATTAATTCACAGTATCGTCTTCCAGCTTCAAAGGATACGCTTATCATGGCCGAAATTTTTTTTTTTTTTTGTTTGGGTAGCATTTACCCGGTGGAAGAGGGAGGACTGAATTAGTTTACGGCATGGCATGGCTTATTTTTAAACAAAAAATGTATCTCCTTGCGTTTTTATAATATTTTTTATTATTCAGTGATTTAAATTGTTATAACATTCAAATTTGCTGACACGTAACAATATTAATCTTATTTTGGTATTTTTTTGTTTTTTGTTTTGAATTTAACTCCAGCGTCACTGAAAACATTAATTTTCATCTGCTTACTGATCTTGATTGTCGAAGAATTATAATGGTATCTGTGGACTTATACTAAGTTAAAACTTAGTTTTTTTTCCCGGAGTGGTGGACCCGTAGATCTCACCAGATTATCCACCTGCGTTCCCCAAAGTCTCCCAGTCATCTTGCCTCGGCTTGTCCCTGATGCTTGACTTTGGGGAAGGAGAGCATGTGGTGCGTGTCGCACAAGCGCGCAACATGTGAAACAAAAACATGTGCAGATATTTCTACAAGTCCCAGAGTGATGGAGGGATGTTGAGATGTGCAGGCCTGACGGGATGGAAGCATGCAAATTTGAATCTACATACGGCGTGATTCATGACCTACTTAACGTCACCGCCTTGCTGATTGAAGAGCAACGTGCCTCGGCGAGGTTGTGGGTGAATGAGCAGCCCCTTGGTTAACACTGTTCACCCAGCCATTTGGGAAGTGTCTAGAAAAAGTGACCTAAACAAATGCCGGTTCACCTATCAAGCTGGCCAGAAACCAACATTTCGACGGTTGTCCACATTAGCTGGGCGAAAACTAGAAAATACTACAACACAAAACAAGGCTAAGAACAGCCACTTGGAATGTCTGGACACCTCCCGATCTTGAGAGGGGAGTATCTCGATAAGGGGCAGACAGATGCTCTTGCTGAAATCAGCTTCAGCTATAAGGACCAATTGACAGAAGGGGTGGTCTGGATACACATCCTCATGGAAAGACAGGCCGATGATAGCTATAATAAGTTTGAGGTAAGGTGACTCGAGCTCTCCATTCTGAAGCGACACATGACGGACGCTATGGAAACATTTCCTACATTGAAGTCTGACCTGTTGTGGGCCAGCTAGTATGTCGAGGATTTCATATGTGTGATAGGGTACATAAAAACAAGCTGGATCCGTGGGCATCTGCATGCTCATAACTGCTCACATGTGGACTACTTGTAGAAATGGCCTTATTCTGTCAAGAAGTGCAATCACCATATATATATATAATATATATATATATATATATATATATATATGTGTGTGTGTGTGTGTGTGTGCATATATATATGCATATATATATAATATATATATATATATATTAGCAACAGAAAACACCCTCCGGGTGTCGTAAAATTAATTTTTGAAGACATTGCCTGAGAGGGTGAGGAGTTAAAATCAATGTCAAGAGGTTTGTATCATAAGTAAGCAAAATCCTCATTTTATTAAAGGAGTAAAAAATAAATAAACAATTTGAAATGAAAATGAGCCCGTCCCTCTCAAAAAAAATGATTGCATGGCATTGTAATAAATCAAACAATATTTGGATATTTCTCACATCAATTACACAAAATCGTAGTATTCAATTAGTTGTAACTTTTAGTTAAGCTTCTTGTTACTCTAAAAAAAAAAAAAAGAACGAAAGTAAAAAACAATTTTAAAATGCTTACTCAAATCTTTGGGTGATATAGCATAAGTAATATTGGTGACCGAACTGTGACGTAGAGCTATAGCGTAGTTTTCTACAGACAGAATATACAAACAATCTCCATTATATATACTATACAAAAAAAAAAACAACCCTCCGAGGCGATGTAAAAATAGAATTTTGAAACATATTGCCTGAGGGTGGAGTAAAAATTCAAGTCACGATTGACCCTAAGTAAGTAAAATCATCAAATTCATTAAAGATTGAAAAATAAAAACAATTTGAAATGAAACTTTAAATATGTATTTAAACTAAAACAACTATATATAGATGATATAATAACCATCAGTATTTATAAAACTTGTTTTAAATCAATGAGGATGTCTATGTTGCTTTTCAAATTTGAGTGTATTTTATCTATTTATGGCATTTTGTAAATGTGACGTAAGCAGTAGACGTAATTTGTGTTACACACAAAAACCGAAAAGGAATCGTCCATTCATTAATATATATATACACACACAACACACACACACACACACATATACTAGTATATATATTATATAATATTATATATATAGTATATAATATCCGATGCTTATCGTTCCATCGCAGTCGGCTGTCAGTAATAGATTACCCGTGTTGGAACGATACATGTGTTTTCTAGTTTTCGCGTTGCAAAAATTAGAGAAAAATACCGTTAGCGTTCAATCGTTATTATATCATTTAACGCGAGAATAGAGCAACTTGGTAATGTAGGACCTGAGAGTATCATTTGAGGAACAATGTAGCTTTATTTGATCTGAAACATAGTAAAATATAAAGATTAAAAATAATATATATATATAATATTATATATATTATATATATTATAGCATTACTTATTCTTTTTCTCGGTTATATAACGATAAATTATCGACTCAGCAGCGTCACTCTACTCTACTTTCAAAGTCTGGTCGAATCTATAAAACTAAAATAATCACGTGTTTCTCATGGGCGCGTTTTCCAGGGAGCAGGGGGTATAACGTCACCGGTAAATTTCCACTCCCTGATCTGAAAGTTTAACGCCCTTATTGTCGCTACAGGGTCTGCCAACAATTTATGAACCAATAAAATTTGTAACAATATTACTAATATTAGCACACCAGCTTTATGAGGTGGTAAGTTTCGCTTGTTCCTTGTTTAATGGGCATATCAACTTTTTGGTTATCAATGCCACAAACTATCATTATAGGACAGTAGTTGTAATAATTAACCCAAGCTGGTGGATGAGGTGTTCGTACATTTCCCAAGGTATCAGTCTAAAAAAGTGAACGTATGGTATAACTGGAGTTCGAACTCGCTTATCAAGATGCATCCCAGCACGTTAGCCACTACGCACGGCAACTCCTTACTTGAATATCAAGAGACGATTAAGCTCAATATTGAAAAAGCGGATAGGGATGAAAGGCGTAGAAATTAGTAAATTAAAAATTCTTATGAGAAGGAGTAGAGGGTAGAAGAGTAGAGATGGAGGAGAGAGAAGAGAGAGAGAGAGAGAGAGAAGAGAGAGAGAGGATAATAATATATATATAAATATATATCTATATATATAGAGAGAGGGGGAGTGAGAGAGAGGAGAAAGAAAGAGAAGATAATATATATATTATATATATATATATATTATATATATATATATATATATATATATATCATATAGAATTAAGGTTTTCTGGCCAGTTTTTAATATTTGGGCGGAATTCTTCGATGCGTCCCGAGTACTTTGGCACTTCGAAGTGCCATCATCACGGGTGATGTGTTCCAGTTTTTTTTAAATTATATTAATGTGAAGTAATTGGGCGATGAACTTTGGTGGACTAATCCATGAATTTCACCCAATTATTAAAAAGTTGGCCAGAAAACTCGAAAAAGATAAAAATAAAATTGTTAAACAGATGTGTCTTTTGTTTAAGTCAACATGCATATATATATATATATATATATAATATATATATATATATAATATATATTATATATATATATATTATATATATAATTATTAAGAGAGAGAGAGAGAGAAGAGAGAGAGCAAATAACATAATGACGTAATTGGAGTTCGAACTCGCTTAATACGATGTCGGCTTTTAGCAAGTTAGCCACTACGCCACGGTGACTCCCACTTCTCCTCCCAGCAATGAGTAAATAATAGGACAGATTGGGCTCTACAGCCTTGGTAAGCAATCAGTATAGGAGAAGGAAAACTCTGAATTTAAACCAGCATTATTTCGGACACAATAAATTGGTATTCACATTCCTCCCCGTGGCGATGGGGGTTGGTTAATACATAACCACAATAACTTCTCTGGATAAACTCGCTTCTGACAGCCTCGTTCTGTATGGTAGCTCTTTCAGTCATGGAACGAATCAATCAATGACGTGGAATCTTTTTGACACACCTTTTTTTTATTCAAAATTATAAAACACGCCCACAGAGTTGATTATAAAGCATTCGTCTTTCAGTAAGCACACGCCTTTTTCACTGTCATGTTTTATTATTAAAAAAAAAAAATAATAAAATAGCGAGTTTAAGCTAAACCAGACTCATTTATAAACTGACATCAGACCACTGACATCTTTTGAAATCTTGTCTATTTAAACCTTTTATTAACAAAACAAAAAGAAAACAAAAACCCAAAACTAAAAACAAACTTTACTGGTTTTTTTTTCGTAGCTCCACCTATTAAAGTGAAACAGGCGTCACTTTGAAGTCTGTTAAGCCCTTCTTTGTGTATTGTGGCGTGTGCATGCGTGCAAGTGTGTGTGTCTGTGCGTATGTGAGTGTGTGCGTATGTGTGGATGAGCTGTTTTATGCGTGTGAATTTTTTTTTTGTGTGTGTTCTGAAAGGAAGGCGATGTGATGCGCGTGCGTGTGTGTATGTTATGTGTATGTGTAATGGAAGAGTGTGTGGTGCGTCCGCGTCAGTGTGAGTTTAAAAAAGGAAGGGGTGTGGGCGTTGCGCGTATGCGTATGCGCGCTGTGTATGCATGTGTGTGTGTGTGTTGTGTACGTTTGAAAGGAAGTCGATGTAGCGCATGCGTGTGTGTCTGAAAGAAGGGTGTATTGCGCGTGATCGTGTGTGTTGTGGGCGCTGTGCGCGCGTGTAAGTGTGTGTGTGTGTGTGTGTGTGTGTGTGTGTGTGTGTGCTGAAGAATTGACAGGAGGAGTGAGAATATATATATGATATATAGTGAAGAAATAATAGAAGTAGAGAGAGAGAGAGAGAGAGAGAGAGAGAGAGAGAGAAGAGAGAGAGAGAAAGAAATATTAATTGACAAGAGAAAGGTGAAGATAACAGTAGAGATAGATAGATAGATAGATAGATAAGGAGAGAGAGAGAGAGAGAGAGAGAGAGAGAGAGAGAGAGAGAGAGAGAGAGAGAGAGAGGAGAGAGGAAGAGAGAGATGTGAGTGACAGAGAGGAGTGGAGAATAGAAGTATAGAAAGTTATAGTGAGAAAGGAAAACAAGAAAGTAAGAGAGAGAGAGAGAGAGAGAGGAGAAGAGAGAGAGAGAGAGAGAGAGAGAGAGACAGAGAGAGAGAAGGACAATATATATATATATATATATATATATATATATATAGAGAGAGAGAGAGAGAGGGAGGGACGGGAGGTTGTGGTGCGTGGCGAACTTCACCTGTCAATAAACAATGAGTCGGTGCCTTTTTGAGCATCAGGTGCTGTCAGCGACAATCCCCCATCCCATTTGAACCTATGCAATGGATATCTATCATCTACCGGAGGGCTATCAATCCATTAGAACAATTTGACGATCATTTAGCTCGAGTGGCTCACTGCCTAAATGTCAACCAGCGAAAACCAACAAGTCCAAAACAATGAGACCTTGTCCAGAAAATAATAAATTGAACGCAACCCCACTTTTCATGTCTATGTTTTTCCCTTTTTAAATAAATACTTTCGTTTCCCCTTTTCTCTTTCGCCCAAATCGTTTATGTATGTATTCGTATGGGTTAGCTTAGTCTGACACAACGCCATGGGAGGTAGTAAGCACACTGTACGAAACTAGTTTACTAAAATCGAGATAGTAGAGACAAAATAGATTTTAGGAGGGGTGGCATAANAAACAATTTATTAATAATTTGAGGTTTAAATAAAAAAATAAAATTCATGGAGAATATGATGTAAATAACTAAAGGAATTTGTACTTGTTATAGTTAATATAGTTCGGTTTACAGACAGAAAAAAAAAACACACCAATCTCCATTAATAAGACAGTACAAAATAAAAAAACACCCTCCGAGGCGATGATAGAGAATAGATTTTTTGAACATATTGCCTGAGGGGTGGGAAGTAAAAATTCATATCAGCGAGTTTTACCCTAAGTAAGTAAAATCATCAAATTATTAAAGGTTAAAAAAAAAACAATTTGAAATGTAAACTTTACATATGTATTAAAATAAAACAAACTATATATAGATATATTAATACCAGTCATGTATTTATTAAAACTTGTTTTAAAAACAATGAGGACTGTCTAATTGTGCATGTTCAAATTGATAGTTTATTATTGTATGTTATTGAGTGATTTGGTAATGTGACCCGTAATCAGTGACCCTATTTTGTTACACACAAAAACGGAAGCGAATCTCCATTATTAATAGATTAATAGATATAATTAAATAATATATATATTATAATTATTAATATATATATATATATATATATAGTATCCCGATGCTTAACTTTCCATTCGCAGTGGACCTCAGTAAATAATGATTTAACGTGTGGAACTGATACATTTTTTTCTCAGTTTTTTCGCAGCGCAAAGATTGAGGAGAAAAATACGTTAGCGTTCAACCGATTTATTATATTCAATTGACCGAGGAATTAGAAGCAACTGATTAATGTTAGAGTGGGGTCCTGTATGAAGATCAATTTTTGATTGAAAACATGGTTGACCCTTTATTTTACATCTAACAATAATTATTAGTATTATATATATATATATATATATTATATATATATATAATCATATATATATATCATAGAATCAAGTTTCTGTCCAGTTTTTTATATTGGGCGGAATTCGTTCAGGTCCCGAGATACTTTTGGCACTTTCGAAGTGCCATCATCACCGGTTGTGATGTTCCAGTTTTTTTAAATTATATTAATGATGAAAGTACTTGGGACATGAACTTGGTGGACTAATCCATGAATTTCACCCAATTATTAAAAAGTTGGCCAGAAAAACTCGAAAAAGATAAAAAAAATAAAATTTGTAACAGATGTGTCTTTGTTTAAGTCAACATGCATATATATATATATATATATATATCATATATATATATATATATATATTATTTATATAATATATATTTATATAATATATATATATATATATATATATATAGAGAGAAGGAGAGAATGAGAGAGAGAGAGCAAATTAACATAATGACGTTTAATTGGAGTTCGAACTCGCTTAATACGATGTCCCTTGTCTAGCAAGTTAGCCACACGCCACGGTGACTCCCACTTTTCCTCCCAGCAATGAGTAAATAATAGGACAGATTGGGCTCTACAGCCTTGGAATTAAGCAATCAGTATAGGAGGAAGGAAAACTCTGAATTTAAACCAGAGCATTATTCGGCAACAATAAAATTGGTATTACATCCTCCCGTGGCGATGGGGGTTGGTTAATACATAACCACAATTAACCGTTCTCTTTGCTGAGTGAAAATGCTTCGTCCTGACAGCCTCGTTCTGTATGGTAGCTCTTTCAGTCATGGAACGAATCAATCAATGACGTGGATCTTTTTGGACACACCTTTTTTTTATTCAAAATTTATTAAAACACGCCCACAGAGTTGATTATAAAGCATTCGTCTTTCAGTAAGCACGCCTTTTTCACTGTCATTTTATTATTATAAAAAAAACATAAAATAAAATAGCGAGTTATAGCTAAACCAGGACTCATTATAAACTGACATCAAGACCTACTGACATCTCTTTAATCTTGCTCTATTAAAACCTTATAACAAAAAACAAAAACGAAAACAAAACCCAAACTAAAAACAAACTTTACTGGTTTTTTCGTTTAAGCTCCACCTATTAAAAGTGAAACAGGCGTCACTTTGTTGAAGTCTGTTAAGCCCTTCTTTGTGTTATTATGGCCGGGCATGCGTGGCAGTCTGACTGTGGTGTTCTGTTTGCGTATGTGAGTTCGTGCGTATGTCGTGGATGAGTGTTGTATGCGATGTTTGTGAAAATTTTTTTTTTGTGTTGTTGTTCTGAAAGGAAAGGCGATTGTGATGCGCGTGCGTGTTGTGTATGGTATGTGTATGTGTATGTGTTTGAATGGAAGAGTGATGTGGTGCGTCCCGTCAGTGTGAGTTTTAAAAAAGGAAGGGGTGTGCGGTGTGCGTAGCGTATGCGCGTGTGTATCATGTGTTGGCTGTGTGTTGTAGTTTGAAAGGAAGTCGATGTTTTAGCGCATGCGTGTGTGTCTTGAAAGAAAAGGGGTATGGCGTGTCGTGAGTGTGTTTTGGGTGTGTGGGCGCCTGTGCGCGACGGTGTGCTAATGTTTGTGTGTGTGGTTGTGTGTGTGTGTGTGTGTGTGTGTGTGCTGAGAAGGAATTGACAGAGAGGAGTGGAAGAATATATATATATGTATATATAATATTATATATATAGAGAGAGAGAGATAGGGGAAAGAGAGAGAGAGAATATTAATTGCATAGAGGAAAAGTTGTGTGTTTGAAGATTAACAGTGAGATAGATAGAATAGATAGATAAGAGAAGAGAGAAGAGAGAGAGAGAGATGAGACGAGAGAAGAGAGGAGGAGGGGAGGAAGGAGAGAGAAGAGAGAGGGAATATGAGTTGACAGAGAGGAGTGGGAGAATAATAGAAAGTATTAGAAAAGTTAATAGTGAGAAGGAAACAATAAGAAAGTGAAGAAGAGAGAGAGAGAGAAGAGAGAGAGATGAGAGAAGATGAGAAGAGAGAGAGAAGACGAGAGAGAGAGAAGGACAATATTATATATATATATATATATATTTAATATATATATATTATATGAGAGAGAGAAGGAGAGAGAGAAGGAGAGAGGAGGACGGAGGGAGGTGTGGTTGCGTGGGCGAACTTCACCTGTCAATAAACAAATGGTCGGTGCCTTTTTGAGCATTCAGGTGCTGTCAGCGACAATCCCCCATCCCATTTGAAGCCTATGAATGGATATCTATCATCTACCCGAGCGGGCCTATCAGATCCATTAGATACATTTGACGATCATTTTAGCTCGAGTTGGCTCACTGCCTAAATGTCAAGCCAGGCAAAACCAACAAGTCCAAAACAATGAGAGACCTTGTCCAGAAAATATAAATTGAACCAACCCAACTTTGTCATGTCTTTTTCCCTTTTTAAATAAATACTTCGTTCTCCCTTCTTCTTTCGCACCCAAATCGTTTATGTATGTATTCGTATGGGCTTTAGCATAGCGTCTGACACAACGCCATGGGAGTATAAAGCACACCTGTACGAAACTAGTTTACTAAACAAGTCGTAGTACAGTAGGACCTAAATAGATATTTAGCAGGGCCGCCTGGCATACACATGAAACCAAGAGCGTCCAGATAATAGCAGCGGCAATAAGCACCGGCACATCAACATTGCTATCAGGGACAGCCTCCACATGCCATCTGTGGCGAGAATGTTTTTCGAACTCGGACTAACACAGTCACAGAGGGCTGTAACTCCAGGGACTTATTAGTCTTCGAGACTGCAATGCCAATGACAAGCAGCTGGTGGGCCCTGTCTCCCTTCACAATTTTACTTTAAATTAAGTTTTTTTAACAATACATAAAGGAATATAGGGGGGAGGAGAGAAGAAAGAGCAAGATAAGAGGGAGATGGGGGAGGAAGAAGGGAGGAAGAGAAAAGTTTGGAGAGGAGAAGGAGGAAGTAGAATAGAGCAGAGAGAGAAGAGATAAGAGTAGGGAGAGAGAAAGCGAGAAGAGGGAGAGGAGGAGTAGGGAGAGGAGAGGAGGGAAGAAAGAGAAAGCGAGAGAGAAGAAATAAGAGAAGAAGGAGGAAAAGGAGGAGAATGAAGGGAGAAGAGAACCTCTCTCCCGCACCCTCCGCCCCCACCCCCTACCACACCCCACCCTCACCTCTCCATCCACCATCACGTCCGCCCACCCCACCTCCCCCCACCCACCTGCCCCACACCACCCCCCTCCCCCCCCACAAACCCTCCCCCCCACCCCTCCCCACACTCACCCCTCCCGCTCCCACCCCACGACCAACCCAAAAAAAAAAAAAAAAACTATCAAAACAAGGTAAGGGCAATTTTAAAATATACTTGCCGCTAACCATGTTGCGAGCTTTGATAACTGGCAACCCACCATGTTTAACCAGTACCCACCCCCTCATATTTGAATAGTGAATGCCTGGCAACCTCGAAAATCAGGATTCGAAAATCCCGGATTTACCTGGACTTGAACCCGACCAATAATGAGAAACACCGAGTAGCTCTTATATTCCGTGTATGCAGATTTTTACTTAGGCTAACTTTATCAAGCACAATACCAAACGAGGAGAAATTGAAATAGGAAGATTGTGTTGCACTATTTTTCCAAGGGAGGAGGAGGATCTACCTTCCCTGAAAATCAGTGTTCGGATCCTGGGGTTTATCGGAATTTGAGCACCGATTATTGGAATTTGGGTGAAAATCTGCAAGTGTTTCAGACACTAGGTTTTGTGAAATAGTAAAATGTTCTTAATTTCTTCTATGTTTATGATAAAAAGTAAAGTAAAGTCGTCAGGGTGGCCTAAAGTCGGTATCAGCCAGAAAGCAAGGAGTCTATCCCCTTTCACTAACGCTAGTCCAAGGAGAGTGTATGGGCGTCTGAGGCGGAGCGCCATTCATGGTGGAAAGGCCAACAAATATTTAGAATTCGCTTTGTCTGTTTTTTAATTAGAATTGTACCATCAGTCGTTAGAGTGTCCGACTGGGAACCTCAAGGTTCCTGGTTCAATTTCCAGCCCTCGCCAACCCAGCGTATAAGTAGCACATGGATATGTGCGGTAAAGTGAGGAGCTGATGGTAGGAGTGCGCTCCGCCTCAGACGCCATACGCTCTCATTGGACTAGCGCTAATCATGGATGTGGCAATTGCATTTCACTTATTGCTAATACCCTTGGGAAAGGTATGAATCCTACTCCCCCCCAGCTATGGATAAATAGTAGGGTAGACTGGACTCTTTAACCTTGGTTAGGCAACCAGTCTAGGAGAAGGAAACTCTGAATTCAAACCTGTTAAACTCCGCTTAAGAAATTGACCGTGATCACATCCTGCTCGTGTGTAGGGGTTGGTAAATATATATAACGGTTATCACATTGGGAACTGGAAACGGTGACACAAGTTCAAATCATGGACATGGTCGTTTGCGTTTCACTTTTCGGTAATAAACTTGGGAAAGGCATAAATCAATCTCTTCTCTTCCAGCTATGGGTAAATAGTTGGGCAAACCGGGCTCTTTAGGCTTCGTAAGGCAACCAGTCTAGGAGAAGAAAATCTCTGAATTCAAACCAGCTTTACTCCACTTAAACAAGATTGGCCTTTTGTCACATCCTTTACGTTTAATCACAGTCTTTACTTTCTTGTCACGGTACAATGACACCATGCTTACGAGTTTTCCGACTTGCGAGTTTTTCGTGTTACGAGCTGTCACGCGGTCGATTTTTTGCTTTGAGTTGTGGGCTAAAATTTGAGGTACGAGAGAGAGCTTCATTTACGCTTATGTTAATAAGTTCACAAAAAAACATTTAAAGTTTCCAAATTTATTACACCAAAGAAAAATATTTATAAAAAAATGACCATTAAAACCTATTTATTTGACTATTTGGACACATGACACAACCGATATAGGGGTTGAGTTAATACAGTTGTAAGTGACAATCATCTGTAAGTTGCAGGTTCAATCCTGACCTGGCAACCGGCTAATAACATAGAAGGCATAACATAGCTTAACACTTTTACCCGGTCATGGTTAGCTGAATGAGAATAGTCTACGCAGGGTATTGAATAAAGAAGTTCCATGAAGGCTCCCAAATTCGACAAGAAGGTTCCAAAGTTCGACAAGAAATACCTGAAGCAGGCCGGATTATTTAAAAGTCCCCATTAATACTATTACAGCACATAATTCATTACATTCTATTTTATTGTTTTATACAAAACAGTGCTATTTTTTTTTTTAAAAAAAAACGTAATAAAAATATGGTGACTTTTTGGGGTGGTGGCTGGAATGGATTAATGGCAATTCAGTTTATTTCAATGGGGAAAATTGATTTGAAATACGAGGAGTTATGAGCGGAACGAATTAAACCCGTAAGTCAAGGTACCAGTTTATTCTAAACTTGTCTTAAAAATTTTTTTTTTATAGAATTGCACCATAAACATAGAATTTTTTTTAAATTACAATATCCCAAAACCAAGTGTCTGAAGAGTTCCGAAGTTTCCCCTAAGCTCCAATAACCGGTGCTCAAACTCCGATAAACCCCAGGATCCGAACACTGATTTTTAGGGAAGGTAGATCCTCCTCCTCCCTTGGAAAAATGGTGCAACACAATCTTTCTATTTCAATATCTCTTCGTTTGGCATTGTGCTTAATAAAGTTATGCTAAGTAAAAATCTGCAAACACAGATATAAGAGCTACTCGGTGTTTCGCATTATTGGTCGGGGTTCAAGTCCAGGTAAAATCCAGCATTTCGAATCCTGATTTTCGAGGTTACCAGGCACTCTGTGTTTAAGTAGCTGACGTGACACAATTTTATATCCGCCCTGTCGGCTAGGGTTGTAGATTACGTCAACTGCACCGCTAAAGAGGAGTGAAACCCCCGTAGTAGAGGCCACCTGTTGACTGTTGACTCGTAATGCATTGGATTATGGTGACTGAGCCGATTACAAAGTGGTCCGGTAACATGCAATATTCCACTTCGGCCCTTACTTGTGTTGAGATTTTTGAGATATAAGGTGTGTGCTAGATCGTCGCTCCTACTTATAGACGCGACCAGAACCATGTGTCCTATCCTGCGTATTGGTAAAGGTCCAGTGATTTAATCCTATGTCCGTCGTCAATGAACGCTGTAGTAATTATGACGAGTAGAGTCGGTTTAAGTATTGTATCAGCAGCAGAGTACTGCCAGTGATTGGCCAAGAGATAAGTCACATGTTGAGCGGCACCGCAATCAACGAGCAAATGCTTCTTATGTGATAAAGAGTCATACCCAACAGCAAAATATATGTTTGTTTTCTTTGGGGACAATACTTAACATTTTGACAAAAATCTTTTTTCTTATTTCTGGCCCCTTTTGTTACAAATATAACATGTAATATTTGTTTCTAATGGCGACTTCTTGTTACCCTTCCAAGGTCTGTCCTGATAATTCTGGTAGGTGGTATATCTAGTTGATCTGCCTTCATAGCGGGGATTGGTTTTACTCTTTTTAAATTGGGTTTTCATTTGTATAGTTCTATGGTCGGATTCCCCAGAGTACATACTTTCTGTTTCTTCATAACTACGGAGACTGACTTTGAATTCCGTGAACGTCATAGGCCTATCCCTTTGGGTTATTACTGTTGCAAAGGGTTTCAAAATTTGAGGGCAAGCCCTTCAATACCATGGTAATTAATAAACCATCACTAACAATCCCCCGTCCTCCCTTAATGAGCTTGCAATGCTCTCAGTTTGGATTATGTAATCAGTGATTGATTCATAATCTGTTCTATTCAAAGAACAGATTATGAATCGATCACTGATTACATAATAGTGTGATCCGATTACAAAGTGATCCAGTAACATGCAATATTGCACTTCGGCCCTTACTTGAGATAAACGGTCGGTCGGTGAGGTCCGAAATGATCAATCGGCTGGTCATGTCAAGCCCTAGCATCTATATGATTGTCCTGACCGTATTCTTCAAATTGCTCTTATGGCAAACACCCACACCCGTTTTATCATATAGGTGCTAGAGAAGGGTGGCTGAGGGTCAACCACCAGTATTTATTAATACACACCAAGTTAATGAAAATTATTTCTACCAATTTATAAATACACATTGAAGCTATAAAATGTATTTGGCATCAAATAACCCACAATTGTTGATATGCCATTGAACTCAACAAACTAACCAAACAATCAAACCTACCAAAATCTTATCTCAAATTTGACCTTGTGGCAGACTAGACGTGGTTAATCGTTCTCTGATGCAAAAACAGTTTGACGTATCAAAAATTCAAACGTAATAAAATCAGACTCGATAGAAAAATATAAACAACGCTAAAGCAAAAGTACACTTATATATATATATATCTATCTATATATATATATATATATATATATATATATAAGTAGTCTCGCCGGGCGTCTCTTTCTCGCACTCAACTCTACGCACATCTCGTAATTGTCATCCTGTCGCGTAATCGCAATTAAGATAAATGATACGCCATTTTAGTAAATCGCATGTTACGTGCTTTGCGTCTGTCTCATCGACGGTAAATATTTTTCTGCGGTGTTGAACATCCCATGTAAAGAGATCCAATCAAGTTTGACTTTCAGAACAGTCCAACATCTGCTGTTGTTCTAATTGACACCAATGCTGTGAACAATAGCTTGAAAGAGCGGGCGTGATTTGCATACGTTGAATGCACCACACGCCGCCTGATCAAATGAACTTCAGAGATGATGATAGGTACGCGTCCCTGCGTCCCAGACGCACAAAAACCTAAAAGGACTCATCCAGTAAAATCGTATTCATGCGTCCCAGTGTTTTTCTTTTTCTTCCCTCACCATTTCACGCTAAATGTAAATACATTTCAATATTTCCTTAGAAACGAATTACTCATAATAGGTTACAAAGTTAGTTAGACGGCTTTAGTTGTTTCTCCAGATCATAAATAAAAACCCTACAATTTATTAGTTTAGTTGGGACCCATAAATTTTCCCAGGGACTCATTCAGAGCAATATGTGCATCCCAAGACGCATTAAATAAAAAAGCTATCAGCATCACTGGAACTTAAGCAGCGTGGTGTCTGGTCTGTAACTATAAGAGTAACTGCTGTGCACCTCACGTGGTGTAATGGTTAGCAAGTTAGACTCGCAGATCATTGTTAGTGAGTTCGATTCTCATTGGGCGCCCATACTTCTGGCCTTGTGCCACATGTAAGCAAAGCTTAGTAAATATATGAGTGACCGCTTCGAAACAGCGAGTGCTGTGAGGCTTATACGCAAGAGTAAGCGAAGCTTAGAAAAATGTATTACTACTGAGTAGTGAGTTCGGCTTTTTTTTATTTTTTAGCTGCCCTATACTTGGGATCTGCTGGGACTAAAAAACCTACCAGTTGACAAGTTCTCTACACTTCAAAATCCTAGGCACCATCTGGGACTCCTCTGTTACTTTTGGTATGATTGGTTTGATTTGTTTTGTTTTACGGCATATCAACCTCGGTGGGTCATTTAATGCCGACAAAGTTGTGAAATAAATTCATTCTTAATGCATAATACAATTTTGTTTATAAACTCAGTTTTTTCTATTTAACCCATACACGGGACCCTAACAGGTGCTACCACTCCGGGTCAGAGTGGAACAGGTAGCAATGGTGATGAAGGGGTGCTCCACATTCCCCAAACCTCCATAACTGGAACCTCACCATCAGATAGAGTTTAACATCATTCCCAGGGCATGTAGACCCTCAGCCACTGCCTTCTTGCACCCATATGATAAGAAGAATTGGGGGTTGTCATAAGGAAATAGGGTTGGGGCAATCATATAGGTGCTAGGGCTTGACAGGGCCAGCCGATTGATCAGAGGGGGCCTCTCCGACCGCCCGTCTAGCCCAAGAAAAGCCTTAAGTGGAATATTGCACGTCATGGACTGCTCAGCCACCTGGGTTCTATCCTTAAGAAACATGGGTCGCCACCCACGGCCAACAGGTGACCCATTGGGGGAGTCTTACCTCTCTGCAGAGGTGCAGTCGGTGCATTCTAACGCCCCAGCCGACAGGGCGGTTTTTTGTATGAAGATTCTCTCTTCTCATTTTTTGTTCTTATCTCCGAAATTGAGCTAAAGGCAGAAGAATACAAACTTACTCTGATTACACATGCACGTAATCGATTCAATAGGATTCATGAGTGGTGGGTCTCGCGTTAATTTTTCTAAATCAGAATAGCGTAGACATGAAGTCAACGGCACTTGGTTATTGACAATTTCTCGCCTATGCAATTTTCAAACCAAATATATATATATATATATATATATATATATATATATATATATATATTGTGTATTTTGGCAGCAAGTTATTTTTTAGGCATGTGTTATTGAATAACACGGAGTACTTTTTCATCATTTTTGGGATCTGTATGTTTTCCAGTCGTCTGGCAATATTTTTGGTGTTTGGTTCCAATTGATATAGAATATTTACCATACTGTTATCCCGAGCGCTTTCGACCGTTTCGCCAGTCGTCATCATGGGGTATATAAGTTGGTTTTAGTTCATTTAAAAAAAAAATTCTTTTATCTATGTTTTTATCAAATTTGGAGAGTCTATTATTTTTTATGAAGGGGGTGTAAGTTAAATGTGTTAGTTATCAAAAATATTTAATATGTTGTATCGAACTTTAAATGCTATTTTATTGATGTTAGGTTTTTTAATTTTTTATGTATATTGCTTCATATATATATATATATATATATTCGGGGATATAAATAGCGAGAGAGAAACAGGTGGAGGAAGAGACGGTGGGTTCTTAGTTTTGTGCTTCTTACTTGTTCGGTGGCCATTTTCCTTGGTCTGATTTATCTTTCTCTGGTCTGTTGGGCTCTTCTGTTGGGCTGTTTAGGCTGGGTGTCTGCTCATCTCTTGTTTAATAATCAAGCAAGACTTTAAAAAAATGTATATTCTTTATTACAATACCCAAGCCCAAAAGATTTCTCGATCCGCGCGGATGAGAGGCTGGCATTTTGAGAGCGACGATCCTTAAACGTCTGCTCCTACTCGCTTTCTGCCGGCAACTGCTAACGAACTTTCTTTCTCACGCCTTTCTTCAGCCAATCAGAAGTCGGCGAGCAGGTCAGCGCGGGGTTAAATGCTGCCAATAAGTATAACAGTAACTTTCCATTCAGCATCCTTATTTGAATCTCAACGAACTTCGATTCAAAATTTAGCTACACTACTAACACAATTCTTGGGATACCCATGAATCATGTAACAGTATTTCATGAATCTACATCTTCAGGTAGGCAGCAAAATGAATGGAATTACTTTAGCGGGACTTGTAAAAATATGGACACGGTTAACGTAAAGGTTGTCGTTGTAGGAATTGGAATCGGTGACCCGAGTTGAAATCCTGAACAAGGTTGTTTGCATTTCACTTCATGCTAAAATACTTGAGAAAGGCATTAATCCTTTTCTTCTCCCACTACTATGGGTAAATAGTAGGACAGACTAGGCCCTTTAGCCGTAGTAAGGCATTCAGTTCAAGTGATGCAGCTATACAATAGCACTGACACAGTTTGGAAGAATTCTCGCTTTAATTTATCAGAGAGATCAGATTTTCAAATGATCTGATATATCCGGGTTAAGGAATATATTATGAAGTTGGTATTTGGTATATTATCACAGTAGTAGCTGGTGCGTCGAATAGCAGTACGTCTTCCGAGCAGTCGTGGTGGTATTCTGACTGGTAGGCGAGTAAGCTTAGACTAGTAGGCTTAGGCGCTTGTACCACCACAGTGTCGAATATTTATAGATGACACTGTCCAATCAGATTATAGTGAGGGGTTCCAAGGTATTTACATATTCATTACATCATGATCGATAACCTGTCAATAGCAGTTCATGTCTTTTTTATGTGTATATTGACATCACTTTCTGGAGATGAGATATTGCTACCTAGGTATGGGAACTGGTCTACTAATTCCAGAGGCTTGCCATCCGGTTTGGAGATGTCTCCATCTTATTTCAAACGCATAAAATCTTTTATCTGAGTTCACATAAGACTTTAATGAAACGTTGGAGAAAAACAGGAACTACACAATGATGCTGCGTTCGATCTTGAACAAATCCTGGAAGCAATTCCCCCCCCCAAAAAAAAAAGCAGCAGCTGTACGGCCACTTACTTATATCATGCAAACCATTAAAGTAAGACGAACAAAACAGACTGGACATTGTTAGAGAAGCAAGGACGAACACACAAGTGACGTTCTCCCATGGACACCTGCACGTGGACACGCCAGTGTTGACCGACCTGAAAAAAAAACTTACATTGATCAACTGTGTATGGACTCTGGATACTGTGCGGATGACTTGTGGCGATGCGTGTGCGTGTGAGAGATAGATAGATAGATATAGAGATAAATAGATAGATAGATAGATAGATAGAGAGAGAGAGAGAGAGAGAGAGAGAGAGAGAGAGAGAGAGTCATGGGAATTCGTTCTGACAGCATGACTTAATGATGATGAAGGGACCCAGTTTAGGAGGAAGACTGAATTCAAACTAAATTTACTCCACTTAAAAATTGGCCTTGTGTCAGATAATGCTCGTGGCGAAGGGATTGGGTACACCCCCCACACACGCACCAATACGATGCACGGCTGAAAAGTTCAAAGGTTTACCAAAATGCTCTCACAAAATGTGACCAAATGAGCTTTCAACAGTAGAAAAATCTAGATGGGAGCTACACAAGGATGCTGCGTGCTGACTTGAACAAAACATGGTAGTAGAATCCGAAAAGAAAGCAGCTGTACGGTCACCTATTACACAAACCATCAGAGTAAGACGAACAAGACATGTTGGATACTGATGGAGAAGCAAGGATGAACTTATGAGTGACGATCTCCTGTGGACACCAACTCATGGACACACCAGTATAGGCCGACCAGTAAAAACTTACATCAATTAGTGCAGATTCTGGATGCTGTGCGGAGGACTTCCCAGGAGTGATGACCGATAGGGACCGGTTAAGAGAGAGAGAGAGAGAGAGAGAGAGAGAGAGAGAGAGAGTATGAATTGACACAGAGAAAGGTGAAGATTGCAGTAGAGATAGATAGATAGATAGAGAGAGAGAGAGAGAGAGAGAATGAAGATTGAGATAGAAGATAGAGAGAGAGAGAGAGAGAGAGAGAGAAGAGAGAGAGAGAGGGGGGGGTCTGATGATGATATATGCCCCCCCCCCCCGCACAAGCAGGATGCGACACAAGTTCATTTTTTTAAACGGAGTTTAAACAGGTTAAATTCAGAGTTTTTCCTTCTCCTAGACCGGTTGCTGTACTAAGGTTAAATAACCTAGTCTAATCTACAAATTACCTCTAGTTGGAGGAAGACTAATTGCATTCATCCATTTCCCAAAAGTATCAGCGCTAAGTGAAATGCAAACAGCCACGTCCAGGATTTGAATTCATCCCACAGTTTCCATTCCCTACGACAATAACCATTACACATCAAACACCTCCTAAATGATCTGGTGGGTTGAGCTCTCTGGAATGGAATTTTCTGATGCTCGCTAATTACGCTAAAATTGCACAGCTCTCCTTAACGGATAGAGCACTTACCTATACTTATGATATGTTTATATCATTAAATTCCCTTTTTTAAAGTGGGTAGTGTAGATGGCGCGAAGATAAGAACTGTGACTGACGATACACCGGTAGAGTTTCAATCCCAGTTTCATGCAGCCTGTCTGTCTAGCCGCACTGATGAGACATGAAACGGTGAAACAGGACCGTATGTGGATGACAATATATATATATATATGCAAGGTGTATCAAAAAGTATCGAGATTTTTTGTACTTTTTGACACACCTTGTATTCTGAAAAAAAAACGTTCCCTTCATTTTTCACTTCTATTTTGGTAAATACAGTTTTAAACTTGGTACTTTTTTTACACACCTCGTATTCTGAAAAAATGAATGAATCAAACGTTATTTTTTTCAGAATGCAAAGTGTATAAAAAAGTACCAAAACTCCCGATACTTTTTTGACACACCTTATATATATATATATATATATATATATATATATGTGTGTGTGTGTGTGTGTGTGTTGTGTGGTGTGTGTGTGTTAAGAGTAAGGAAATGAATCCGACGGTATAAGTATAGATAAAAGGATATGAAAACACACAATGCTGTTAAAATGAATGTTAGCTATGAATATGATATAAAATATTTTCATTTTAACAGCATTGTGTGTTTTCATATCCTTTTTCTATACTTATACATATATATATATATATATATATATATATATATAATATATATATATTGTGTGTGTGTGTGTGTGTGTGTGTGTTGTGTGTGTGATGGACTCTCCCGTCGATTTCGACGTATGAGTGTTCATACAATGAACATCCACACAGTGATTTGTTTATAGTGGTGAAGGCTTGTTAATTTAACCCATAGCTGGAGGGAGAATTATTCATACTTTTCCCAAGGGTATTAGCGCTATGTGAAATGCCAACAGCTTCGTCTAGGAATTGAACTCGAATCGACGAGTCCATTTTCGACGATTCTATATTTGGAATCTACTAATAACTGAAAAGATAAAGTCAAACAGTAAATAAAAAAAAAAACCTAGATTTATCTTGAACATATGTTCTGTCACGCTGTGCATCATTTATCCTATATGGGAACGTTTAAAGAAAATTAATGGCTGTCATGTTTATCATTGCATGATATATGGATTTCATAAAGGCGCGCACATAAGGCAGAGTACACGTGTTGTGCAGTCAGTTGCAGTGGCCGTGCATAAATGTCTGCAATGGTTTAGTAAACTTAAAGAGTGTCTTTGAGCGTTTTGATTAGTCTCTTTCTGGAACACTAACCACATAATGAGTTCACCAAGTCAGCTTTTCATTGGCTGAAACAGCAACCACCCCATTGCCCACGTCAAACTAGGGCACAATATACAGGGTGAGCCCCTCACCCAAAAAATAAAAAAAACAGAACCCAAATAATTAAAAAAAAATCTTATCAACGTCACATATGTTTATGCGTTTTTTCATGTCCGTATCCGTAAGTTTTTGCTTTATTTGGATCTTTTAAGGAACCAAATGAAGATCTGATGTTAGAACCGCCGCAAAGATTCTCGAGAGTTTCCCAACTCTTGACTTCCGTCGTCGAAGGGATTTCTTTGGGACTCCTCGCCACCGAGTCCCGTACAGCATTAATGTTTCTTTCTGTCCTAGCACTCACCCTCCGGCAAGAATAAGTGTCTCTTAGACCTTCAGAATTAAGATTTTGCACTGTTCCAAACTGTCTGAATTTCTGGACCCATTCAATGCACGCACATCATTCTTTTTCCTGTAATTATATGTAGATAGGGAGTGCGCATGTATGAAAAGAAAGAGATAGGGAGTGAGATAGATAGAGTGAGAGAGACACAGAGAGAGTGCTTTATGATGGAGCACGGTAAAAAAAAGGGGGAAGCGCGTGGTGTAATGGTTAAAGTCATGGGAAATGGATTCGTCGACCCGAGTTCAAATCCTGGATGTGGTAATTGCATTTCACTTAGCGCTAATACCCTTGGGAAAGGTATGAATCCTACTCTCCCTCCAGCTATGGATAAATAGTAGGGCAGACTGGGCTCTTTAACCTTGGTTAGGCAACCGGTCTAGGAAAAGGAAAACTTTGAATTCAAACCTGTTGAAATCCGCTTAAGAAATTGACCTTGTGTCACATCCTGCTCGTGCGGAGGGGTTGGTAAATATATATAATGGAGCACGGCGATATCGAAACTTCCTCCAAAAATTGGCTTGTACTACAGTGTATGATTTTTTGTTGAAATAGGCCTCCATGCGAAATGCTTTTTATCTTGGCGGACCATGACATATTGGGGAAAATTATTTTTATAACAATTTAAGCACTAGTTGACTGTATATTCTGAAATAAAAAATAAATAAATAAAAATTAGCAGTTTTATTTCAAAATGTGTGGGTTCTGTGTTTTTCTTTTTGTCACCCTGTATCATGTTCAACTATAGACAATCATTTCAAGCGAGATAAAATCAAAATCTCAATACAGAATTTGGGTTTCTCCATTTGCCACCAGAAAACCGAGTCGTGCATTCCAACTATTTTGACAGTCTACAGACAAGTGTCAGGTGTTTCACTAACGCTAGATCAGAGAGATTGTTTTTGTGTCTGAGGTGGAGCAACATACCTGTCATCAGCTCCTCACTATACCACACAGATCCAAGCAGTGCTACTCATGCCCTGAATTGGTGAGTGCTGGTATCAAACTCAGAATCTTGGTTCCAATGCGGATGCTCTATTAACTATATATTATGAAATAAACTATTGGAAATGAAATAGAAAGCTATTATTTTCACTCCTTTTGAGTTTTTCACATCAGCGTAAGCTGATGGTATTTCACTGGAGTTTGAGTGACAACAAGTCTCCCCATGTCTCTTCTGAGTATTCTAATCGATTGCAGCAAGCCAATAGTCTGGATGGTCTCAATTCTTCTGATTTCCAGATCCTCCAGTCTCTTTTCCAAGTTTTTTGGGACCGTTCCAAGTGCACCAACTACAATTGGTATTACTTTTACCCTCACATTCCACAGCTTTTTCAATTTTCTGGCAAGGTCCAGGTATTTGGCATCTTTTCGTTTTCTTTCAACATTATTTCATTATTATTATGAGGTTTTAACACCTGCCATAGCCTGTGTTTCACTGGAGGCTGAGTGACAGCAAGTTTCCTCAGGTCTCCAGGACTCTTCTAAGTATTCCAGCCGATACCAACACTGGTGTAGTTTGGATGGTCTCGATTCTTCCTCTGATTTCCAATCCACCCAAATTCTTTTTCAGAGCTTTGGGGGCCGTTCCAAGGGTATCAATTACAATTGGTACGACCTTCACCTTCATGTTTCACAGTTTCCTCAGTTCTCTGGTAAGGTATTATTATTATTATTATTATTATTATTATTATCAAAACAAAAAAATGATGAAAATTAAAACAATACGTAGGGGTGACAAGACTTTCAGATCACCCTGTATATAATATTTGCCATCAAATAAATAGATATGTAATACCTTTATATATTTATATACCTTTATGTATTTATTTAAATATGTAATACCTTTATATATTCATTTTATTATATCAATAGCGGAGACGAAAATTTTCGTCTCTGCTATTGATAAGTCCGGGGTATAAACAAGCTCTGAAGATGATTTTTATAAATCGAAATATTGTTCAATATTAGCTATGATTATGATATAAAATGTTTTCACTTTAACAGCATATTGTGTTGTTTTCATATCCTTTTATCTATACTCATACCGTCGGATTCATTTCCTTTCTCTTAACAAATATCAGTCTAGCTATATAAAGTAACCGAAAATA
>CM042141.1:89248375-89518375 GCA_023376005.1 Doryteuthis pealeii | reverse complement strand
ATCGACCGAAACGTTGTACAAATGACAATAAAGATGAGGACAATAGTCCGAATAACGCAGATAATACTAATCATCAAGCCTCATCTCAACATTCAGAGAAATAATACACACGCAAATTCCATATTTTTACTAAACCTCCGTTTTCGCCCTGACGGCGGGGGCAGTAGAGTATGCTGACTGCAACTCCACAGAGGAGTAAAATCCTCCCAATTGGACACCCTGTTGACCATGGGTGGTAATTCGTAATGCTACAGGACGGAATCCTGATGCTGATCAGTCCATGACATGCAACACACCACTTTGACCCTTACTTGAGCGAGACGGGCGGTCGGAGAGGCCCTTCTTCAAATAATCGACTAATCACGATCGATTGTCTCGACCCTATTGCTCTTATGGCAAACCACTAACCCTTTTTATCATAAATGTATTAGAAGTCGGTGGTTGAGGGTCTTGGTGTCTTGGGTGTGACGTTAAACTGTATCTAGTGGTGAAGTTCCAGTTCTGGAGTTCTGGAGAGTGTGGAATATACCATTATCACCAGGTTCACACTGACCCGGAGTGGTAGTACCTGTTAGGGTTCCATCTATGGGCACAAAATGAGTTAGAAATGTGTTTAAAAAGAAATTGAGTTTGAAAAAAAAAACCCTGAATACTCAGCAAGAATGAAGAACGTCTTTGGCATAAAATAACTCAAAGGTTGAAATGCCATAAAAACCAACCAACCAACCAACCAACCAACCAACCAAGCAAACCTGTTTCAGTTTTGGTTCTCATATCTTTGCTGAGGTGACGCCTGCCACAATCATAAAAACAGAATAACCGTTAAACAAGTGTAAAAATGGGCCAACTACACAGAGCATCCTTTCTCACTATGTTAGACACCGAAATAATATTAGGAAAAATTTAAGCTCCTTAATATATGTAATAGATGACAACATTTTTCACCGTCCTGTCGTTTGGGGCGTTAGAATGCACTGACTGCACCTCTGCAGAGGGGTAAGACTCCCCCAATGGGGCCACCTGTTGGCCGTGGGCGGCGACCCGTGATGCTTAAGGACAGAGTCTTGGTGGATGAGCTGTCCATGACATGCAACAATCCACTTAGAACTTTACTTACGCTAGACAGACGGTCGGAGAGGCCCCCTCCTATCAATCGGCAGGTCACGTCAAGCCCTAGCACCTAAATGATTTTCCCAACCCTATTGCCCTTATGGCAAGCCCCAACCCCTTTTTATCATATGGGTGCTAGAAGGCGGTGACTGAGGGTCTACATGTCCTGGGAATGACGTTAAACTCTATCTGATGGTGAGGTTCCAGTTCTGGAGGTTTGGGGAATGTGGAGCACCCCTTCATCACCATTGCTCCCTGGTCCACTCTGATCCGGAGTGGTAGTACCTGTTAGGGTCCCATCTATGGGTTAAATAGAAAAATGTGTTTATAAAAAAATTGTATTATCCATTAAGAATTGATTTATTTCAAAACTTTATCGGCATTAAATGACCCACTGAGGTTGATATGCCGTAAAACAAACCAAAACCAAAACCAAACAACATTTTTCATCATCTTTTTTTGTTATTAGGTGACGTTTTAATTAATTTAAAAGTCAAGTAATTTTTGTCACACCCTATTTATCGCTGGCTGCGAGGAATCCACAACATCCTATGGAAAGACAAAATCACCAACGCCGTTATACTGGAGCAAACGGATTCCCTCGGCATTCATCTCCTCCTCTTCCAGTGTCTACTGCGATGGCTAGGACATGTACATCGTATTAAGGATGGTCGCATACCAAAGGATGCCATGCAAAGCGAGCTAGCCATAGGATACCGCCCAGTAGGCCGCCTAGCACTGTGCCTCAAGGACGTCTGCAGGAGCGACCTGAAACTCACAGGCATTGGCCCGGACAGCTGGGAACGGATTGCAGACGGCTGCAGCGGCTGGCGACACGCTGTTCGAGAGGGTGTCAAGGGTGTGGGGTGCACAAAAACACAACCAACAGCTGACAGAGAGAAGACAACACTGGAAAAAGAGAGGGACAACTCAGACCTTCGGTCGACACTTCATCTTTTTCTGCAGTACCTGCGGAAGAGTGTCATACATATGTTGCTCTCATCTGTACTGATCTTGGCCACCCAGGGTGCCAGACTTCTTTGACGTGATGACGTATGCCAAAGTAAAAAAATAGAATGTAGATTGGATCTTCCTATAAGGGATTTAACAACTTATATATATATATATATATATATATATATATATATATATATATATACACGCACACACACACACACACACACACACACATATATATGTAGTGATGCTGATAACTTTTTGATTTATTGCGTCCTAGGACATATTTGCTTTGAATGAGTCCCCGGGAAAATTTATGGGTCCTAACTAAAGTTTCTTAATAGGTTGTAAGGTTTTTATTTATGATCTAGAGAAACAACTAAAGTCGCCAAATTCCTACCTTGTAACCTATCCTTTGTAATTCGTTTCTAAGAAACCATTGAAATGTATTCACAGTTAGTTTCAAATGGTTAGGGAAGAAAAAAGAAAAACACTGGTACGCAGGGATATGATTTTACTGCGCCCTTTTAGATTTTTGTGCATCAGGGACACAGGACGTATACCTATCAGCATCTCTCTCTCTCTCTCTCTCTCTATATATATATATATATATATATATATATATATATATATATAGTCCGAATAACGCAGATAATACTAATCATCAAGCCTCATCTCAAACATTCAGAGAAATAACACACACGCAAATTCTATATTTTTACTAAACCTCTGTTTTCGCCCTGACGGCGGGGGCAGTAGAGTACGCCGACTGCCCCTCTGCAAAGAGGTAAAATAACCCCAATAGGACCACCTGTTGGCCGTGGTTGCAACCCTTGATGCTTAAGGACGGAATACTGGTGGCTAGGCACACCATGACATGCAGCATTCCACTTTGGCCGTTGCTTACACTAGACGGGCGGTCGGAGAGGCCCCCTCCGTTCAATCGGCTGGTCAACGCCAAGTCATATAGTTGTTAAAACCCTATTGCTCTTATGGCAACCCCCAACCCTTTTTATCATATGTGTACTAGAAGGCGGTGGCTGAGGGTCTTAGGGTCCTGGGTATGACGTTAAACTGCATTTAATGGTGAAGTTACAATTTAGGAGCTATGGGAAGTGTGGAGTACCCCTTCATCGCCATTACTCCCAGGTCCACCCTGACCCGGAGTAGTAGTACCTGTTAGGGTCCGCTCTATGGGTTGAATAGAAAAAATGAGTTTAAAAATGTATTTAAAAACAATTGAATTAAAAAGAAAAATTCATTACCAATATTTGGCAACCGGAGCAGAGGTCCTCATTGCGTCGTGGTTAATGTGCTGGAGTGAGAAATCGTAGAAAGCGATTTCGAACCCCAGTCGCACTATTACGCTCACATTTGGACTAATACTCTTGGGAAAAGTATGAAAACCGACCCGTTCAGATTTGGGTTAAATAGTACTACTACTGTTCTACAAGAATGGTTTTGGAATTAATTAACCCACGGATGTTGATATGCCATAAAACAAAGAAACCAAATCAAATCTATGGCAACCGGTCCTTTAGGTTGATCAATTTTCGGTTTCTAGAACTGCGATGAGATTTTTAGTTTTAGTTTTGTTTTACCGCATATCAACGTTTGTGGGTCATTTAATGCCAGAAAGTGTTATATAAAATGTTTTTACATATGGATTCCAGTTTTTAGTGTACCGGTGGTATTCGGTTATGTTTTGTTAGATTTTGTTGAAAAGGTTGCATTTTTTTTTCTTTTAGAAAATTTAAAATGTCTTCTAGGTTTGTATTTTTAAAGAGATCTTTTAAGTTTTTGTCTGATAATATTTGGTGTGGGTTTGTCTGAAACTGTTGCAGTTTAAGAGGATGTGTTTAATAGTTAGCTGTACTTTGCATATTGGGCATACTGTGGTGTCCTCCCTTTTTAAAAGGTGAAAATGGGTGATGTGGGTGTGAATAATACGCAGTCTGGAGAGTATCACTTCTTTTCTGTTTTTTTTTCTATGGCCTGCCAGCCACTCACCAATAACTTCTTGTATCTCATGGAGTTTATGAATTTGATTATCCCATGATTTTTGCCATTTGTCATTTATGAATTTGTTGATGGCTGGTTTTAGATCTGTATATGGGATTTTTGTGTTAGTCATGTTTGTCAGAAGTGCTTTTTGGTGAGAATCTTGTGAATTGGTGTGAATTTAGGGCCGAAGATAAAAAAAATCCTCCTATAATTTATTGGATTATTATAAAGAAAAATAAATAATACCCCCCCCCCAAAAAAAAACCCCAAAAAACACACACGCACGTTTGTAAGGAGGATATTTCCCCTACAAGAAAGTTAGACTCATCCAACGAAAGACCTAAAAAATACGGACTACAGCGAGGGTTAGTGGTAATAGCTAGTCTGGATAACAGGGCATTCATTACTGTTGCTTGAAGAAGTGCGTGTTCGATTCTATTTATCATATCCCCTTGTACAAAAAGATAATAAACCTATTCGTTTACCTTTTCCGGATTCAATGTTATTTATTGATACATTCAATCACACACAAACAAAGAACAAATCAGACAGACAGACAGACAGACACACAACACACACAAACAAATAAACAAACAACACACACACACACACACACACACAAATAAACAAACAAAACACACACACACACACACACACACACACACACACACACACACACACACACACACCACAAACAACAAACAAACAAACACACACACACACACAACAAACAAAAAACACACACACACACACACACACACACACACACACACACACACAACTACAGCTGACTTATACATGAGACAAGTTTCTTTTGTTTCTGGCTCTCAAATCAAGGATGGATTTTAAACTCCACGCTTCAAACATAAAAATATTTCACTAGTTAATGAATTAAAAAACAAATCCAAAAGTACATACTTTTCTATACAAGTGAGCATCCCGTCATGGAGTTATGTTTAGTCAAGCTAATCTCGCAGATCCATTACTACTGAATAGCGATTTCGACCTTGAGTCACATCCTACCCGTGGAGAACGAGTTGTGCAAATACCTCCTATTCACGGCAAACAGTCTCGGTAAATACGTGCTTTTCTCTGCAAGTTGATTTCATTTTTTTCCAGCACGTAAAAGGTTGTCTGTTAGGGTAGGTCGATTTTGATACTAACACTAAGAGGTTCAAACGGAGAAAGTTGCTAATTAACATAAAGAATAATTGTACCAAATATTTTTTGATAAAACTTTACCAATGTTTGTTAACCGAAAAATAAGTAGGTCAGATTAAACCGTAGTTTTGAAGAAAAAACATATAAAAAATAGGCTTAATAAAAGATTTTATTTCATTCAATAGCATGCAATTCTTGGTAGATTAAATAAAAGTAAGTAAAAAAGAAAACGCTGCAAAAATATTTAATTTAAGAAAGTATAAATATTAACCAAATTCGACCTCGTTTAATATCATTTGAACAGATATGCCCGCCTAATTCATTAATTATCAATTAATTAACTTTCAAAATTAAGTATGACTTCAATTAAGCACATATTCTCCCATATATATATATATATATATATATATATATATATAATATATATATATATATATATATATACAGATTAAATGTATATATATATATAATATATATATATACACGTGTGTGTGTATATATATAACTAGTGAGAGAGAGATAATGATAAATGAATATATATATATATGAATATATATAGATGAAATACACACACTCACTCACACACACACACACACACACACATACACACATACACACACACAAATATATATATATATACATATATATATTATAAAATGGGTACAAGTGATAACCTACTCGAGTTTCACCATAAGGATCTTCAGGGTAAGATCCACTGAATTAATCGAGACACCGATTAATAGCAGTCGAGTTCACGTGTGTGGAATGCAATGACCACACACGTGAAATCGACTGCTATTAATCGGTGTCTCGATTAATTCAGTGGATTTAACACTGAAGATCCTTATGGTGAAACTCGAGTAGGTTATCACTTGTACCCATTTTATAATAAATTTGCTCTACTTAGTATTGAGCACTTTGTATTTGTTATATCTCTGACTTACCCCTCTGAATTCCACACTTATTAACCATCGTGACCAAATTCACCGGTAAGTCAACTTTTCCTTATATATACATATATATACAAAATGTTCTGGTTCCAACGGGAGAAAATGTAATATTTTATAAAAAAAAGAAGAAGGTCCGCAAAATGTATCGTTCTAAGAAAAAATGTTTTATTCTTTTTATTTCACATACGCAACACATGTTTCAGATATTCTGGTATCTTCTTCAGGCTTTGATCAATACATATATTGATATACATATATATATATATATACACATATACACATATATATATACATAGGTTGTGCTTGTTTCTGTAATTTTTCTTATATATATATATATATATATATATATATATATACACATATATATCATAGGTTGTGCGTGTTTCTGTAATTTTCCTGTTATGGTTGTTATACATATATATATATATATATATATATATAATATATATATAATATATATATATAATATAAGATTCAAGGCAAACAGAGAAATACTAGTTCTGCACTTTGAAGAAATCCAACCAAGGTGATGGTTTCTTTTTATTATTCTGAAGGCCTAAAAAGATTTAATTGACTAATTAACTAAGCATCTAAGCATCAGAATTAAGACAACTGAAGAATGGAATCAAATCGAAACGCAGAGGGAAGCTGAGAGCTGGTGTGCTCTTGCTACGGGATAACGTGCCAGTTCATACTGCTGAGTGTTCCAGCCAATTTTGGCTTTGAATTGCTATACCATCCTCCTTACTCAATAGACTTAACTTCATCTGACTTCTTCCTGTTTCTTACTCAAATTCCATCCGTGTAGTCGTCAGGTTGGAAAAAAGATAAGGTCATATGTGTTGCGGGGGAGTTTTTGAAAGATCAGGATGCCACCATCTTCCGCAATGGGACTGAAATGCTTGGGCATCGTTAAATCAAGTGCACATGTCAAAATGGAATATATTGAAAAATAGAGTAAAACTATCTTGTTTCTCTGACTCTCCGTCTCTATCTGTCTGTCTGTCTGTCTCTTTCTCTCTCTCTCTCTCTCTCTCTCTCTCTCTCTCTCTATATATATATATATATATATATATATATATATAAAGTTTTTTTATAGTTTGTTTGAAGCATTGTGCGTATGTGTAATATAGAGATTTTTGAAGGCAATTGACAATGCAATATGTGTTGAAAATTATATTTATTTAACTTTTTGTTTTTTAATTCTAAGAATTAAAAAAAAGGTAAATAAATATAATTTTCAACACATATTGCCTTCAAAATCTCTATATTATATATATATATATATATATATATATATATATATATATATATATATATATATATTTCAAAACACTTTCATTGTCCGATGGCTGCTACACAGCAAAAAAACCACTAAAAAAAACCATATATATATATATATATATATATATATATATATATATATATATATATATTATATATAGAGAGAGAGAGAAGAGAGAGATAAATAATGTTTTAGTTTATATTTATTTGCATTGGAACAATTTTGCTACAGTGGTATATATATATATATATATATATATATATATATATATATATATATAATATATGGCAGCATTTTTATGCATGTTTTGTTAAACTCGACTGACAATTCATGTCTGACGAGTTTTTTTTCAATCCTTTCTAATTGTCTGGCCATCTTTTTTAAAATTTTATATCCAGTTGGAATTAGTGTATGAATCCACCAAAGGTTCTAACACGAGTATTCATATGTATGGATTCATACACCAATTCCACCCGGATATAAAAAAAAGATATATATATATATAAACGATCGCATGACTAGCACGCTTTTTGGAACACCAATGCTTTCGTTTCAAATTTAAATTATTTTCTGCTTCTCTCTCGATGAGTCCGGATTAAAAACAGCTCTGATTATGATTTTTATAAATCGAAATATCGTTCAATATTAGCTATGAATATGATATAAAATATTCTCATTTTAACAGCATTCTGTGTTTTCATATCCTTTTATCTATACTTATATATATATATATATATATATATATATATATATATATATATATTTCATCTGTATATGTATCTATAAATCTCATCTATATATGTATCTATAATTCCATCTATCTATCTATTCTATATATTTAATCTCCGGGTACATTCGACATCTATCTAACTATCTGTCTGTCTGTCTGTCTGTCTGCCTATCAATATGTGTGCGTATGTATACCATCTATATACACTTATATAAGACGTTTAATTGTCACGGAAGAAACAAAAGAGGAAGAACAATAAATCACAGTTGACGACTAATTCATTTTTTAACAAGCTCCAAATTGTCGCCCATTGATACGGACGATCTTCATTTTTCCGGTGAGCTCACTATTAACCTAATTTCATCCAGAGACACAAACGAACAAAAAAGTCCTTCCTTTAGGGATGACCTTCTGGCTTGTCCAATTGCAATCAAATCTCGTGTTTGCATCGGAAGGTGGAACACAATTTCGCTTGCAAGTGTAATGTTGGCTTCACTTAGTAGAAAAGCAAAAAAAAAAAAAAAAAAAAAAAGGCAAAGAAAAAAAGAAGCAAAAAAAGTTTTCAGTAAAAAAATTGAACTTTAAACCCATGAAAACACCAACTTCCGTTTATGTTTCTCTCTTTTATAATTGAATATCTTATGTACAAAAGATTCCGGTTAAACTGGGCCACACGAGGAAAAGAGCCATTCGACCCAATTAAATGATTTTTTTCCGCTTACTCAAAGCGACATATCAACATTTTAAAAACGTGCATTTTCAATTTTGCTATAAAATATATAAAATTTGAGGTTCAATCGAACTTAACGGACCTAAATTCCACCATCGGATGTCACCCCGCCGAAAGAAAAAAACAAACCAAAAATCAGGGAATTAACCGAATTTAATGAAATTTTCAGTGTTGATATATTAATGAATGAAATATAAGTAAGTAAAGTCGCCAGCCAGTTCTATTTTAATTGCTAAAAGGATTGTATTTAGCATCTTTACCAGCATAGATCACTCATACGCTTTGGCGGGGACCGGTATCGAACTAGGAACCTTGTGGTTTCTAAACGCTCTACGACTGAGCTATGCACTAGTTTTTAGGTCAGTAACTTTGAAACACGTATCTTTGAGGCGTAACACAGATTCTCAAAGATACGTGGTTAAAAATTAACTGACACAAACCTCACCAACTTGGCAATTGATCGAATTCAATACAAAAGCGAATTCATCTTATTTACTAACGATCGTCCTAACGTAGACGTCATTGTTCGTTTTAAATCCTTTGTTTTTGACTTGGCTCTTATAAAAACAAAATAACAAAGAAAGAAAAAAGAAAGAAAGAAAAAAGAAGATTAGGCCACCCACTTATTGTCGTTTACTCACACACCGTTTATAAGAACATATTTGATACCGGATCTCATATCAAGCAAGTTTTAAAAACGAATAGGGAGATAATCGAAGAAGTAGGTGGCTTAATTTCCCTGAAAGCTAAGATGATTATTTACAAATAAGAAAAAAAAAAAAAAAAAAAAAAAAAGAGAAAAGAAAAAAAGTCATCGTTTGTGTTTATAAAAGATGAGAGAGTAATCTGACGGGTTGCTGAGATTCGGTGTTCAACCGTAAGCAACAAGAAAGAAAATAAAATACTTTTATTTCTATTTTTTAATCTATTTTTTGTATAAAAACGCGTTGATGAAAAACATGAGTTTTATCTTAAAAAAAAAACTTCATGATTTCTTCTGATTTTTTTTTCTTTCGGAGATTTCTATCAATTAACTTTAACCCTGAAAGATGTCAGTATCAACATAAAAGATATATAGCTGTCAACAAAGATCTATCGTGTATATTATGCGTATCAATACACGACTTTCGACCGAACGGATCACAGGGATAAAATGACCACCCACTTAGATTTCTTTTTTTACTTGTCTTTCCTCTATATTTACAAAGTTTAGAATACTTTACTAAAAGAACAAATGCATGAAAAAGGGACAACAACATTCCAAATCCTTATTTGTTAGCTGGGCTCGAACACAGACATCTGAAACTAATACCATTGGGAAGGGTATGAAACCCTTTATCCTCCTCCTAGCTATAAACTAAATAGTACCACGTCTGTTCTTTTACAAGGATGGCTTTGGCAATAAATTACAGTAACTTTGAAAAAAAATAAGAGTGATGAATCCATATTTTTTGCCAGGTGGTTGTATTTCCGGTGGATAATTATACAAGTAAAACGGACATTATTAGGCATTATCTATTACCAAACTCTTTAACCAAAAATATAGATATGTAGCAGTCTAAAAATAGTACACCTCTTATATAATATGCGTATGTGAAGAAAATATTTAAAAAAATATAACAAACACAGGATGTTATGATCAGAGGAAACAATTTTATGTGTCTATACTTAAGTATTTCGGTATTAACCATCACCAGGACACTGTTACAGAAATTTTTTGTGAGGGAGAAAAATGAAAAATGTTAAGTGTATAGTGAATGTATGAATGTAATGTTATTAACCATTAATTTTTATATGTGCGTTTGTATACGAAAGCTGATGACGTAATCATTGCATGTGAAAAAATGGAAAATGAAATCATAGGATGACGCATGCATGAACGTGAATAGGACGAGATGAAATGCTAACAAAGATATTTTTCCATAATATGCGTGTGTTTGATTTATTTGTTGTTACAGAAGTGTAGCCTTTTTTTGTTTTCTTTGTTTAATGGCATATCAACCTTCATTGGTTATTTAATGCCAAACCATCATTGTAGAAAAACAGAAGTGGTACTATTTAACCCATAGCTGAGGGGGTTCATATCTTTCCCAATGTGTTACATAATTCGTGGGTTTCCTACGTAGTGTAGTAAAATTCAAATGGCGGTATTGTGGATGGAAAGTTACCAAACCGTTATAGAAGTAATTGACAAACAGTTCACCTTTCACTAACTAGCCATTGATTTCTCATTGATAAACGCAAAGCGTATGAAGGGAACTGAGTTAGAGTAGTTAGAGTCTGGCAGTTAGTCGAAGGGTCCAGACGTGATGGTGGTCTGTTCCCCAATAAGCCATCTTCTCACCACGCGTTTGGGCTTCGGTTTTAATAAAGACGTCTGAGAAAAATAATCGTCTTGTGTTGTGTGCTGGCATCAAATTCTATATGTCGCTTCTTCTTCATAAATCGCGTATTCTGTATACGTAATTGTCATTGTATGTTAGTAAACGACCGCTACTGGAGATAGTAGTGTACAAAATGTACAGAGCTTACAATGTAGTGCACAGACGGGAGACCAACAGGACACGCGATCTGATAGAAGACCGGAAGAAGAGAGGTACAAACTAGCAAGAATTAAGTAGGTATCGTCTGGTCAGTCGGCGAAAAGAACCCTCCTAAGAATTCCTCTTGCCATTGTATACCTGATTTAAGAAAGTCTAGAAAGGAACAAGTCATTGTGTCCCGATTACGTATTGGTCATACAAGACTAACACACTCCTATATACTCAAACAAGAACAATAACCACAATGTGGAACATGTCAAACACCTTTGACAGTTAAACATTTATTCTAAAATGCAGATTTCTTACTCACATCAGAAACCGTTATTTTAAAGCAAACAATATGAAAGATCTGTTTGAAAATGTCAACATAGAGGATATTCTCTCTTTTTTAAGAGAAATAAAATTATACCATAGAATATAGACATGAAACAAATTAATACCATACAACATAATCCCCAATAATGCTAAAACATTTTTAAAACAATTACTAAAAATATAGATATAAAAACACGATATGTATAACTTCTTAACCGTTAAGCATGACATAACCCCAGACGGGTTGATATGCCGTTAAAATCAATAAACAAACAAACAATACCGGATTCAAAGGGGTATATGACAAATGGTATTAGTCCGAAAGTGAACGTAATAGCGAGATTGGAGTTCGAACTCGCTAACTACGATGTCAATCCGTTAGCTACTACGCCAGTGTCCTCACCAATTTTATTTCTCGTTACAAAGTTTTATAATTAATTGGTAACTGTTTATTCATCTATGGGCGATACTGTAATTATGTGTTGGTGCAAAAACACATAAGTCTTTTTAGAGATTGGGTTGCTTTGTAAAAATCGCTTTAATCGCCGTGAAATATAAAATGACAAAAATGATGATGACTCTTAATTTTAATACTGTAATCCTTTGAAATATTTCATATCGTCTTTGTAATCTTTCACAGAATAAACGAGAAAAGAAATTTGTCATGAAAATTTTGGAAAATTTGAGTAGCGTTTACGCCCATTTGAAGTAGACTATTAGAAACAAGTTTCATTACTCGACATATTTATTCTGGGTATTGATACCGTTCTTGTTGTTTTTAACATTTCGGCCGTTATATTCTTCGGCCTGACTGTATTTTCTGCAGTTCTGGCACGAAGTATTTTCCTTATTTCATCATTTTCTTTCCTTTGAAAATTTAAGCGTGAATTTAAATATCTTTCTTCTTTTAATTAAACTCTGTCTAACGTTTTTTTTTAATTGTGTGTTAAAGTCTCGTGACTGACTTATTAACGAGAAAAGGAACGAGACTGACAAAAAAAAAAAAAAGAGAATTTGTATTTTCTAATTAGGAATATTTTCTAAAATCATTTTTATTATTTACTAAGGTTTTTCTATTTTTAAATCTGACCAGGGTATAATGGCTAAAGTGATGGACTACGAGATCTTAGTAAGCGAGAAAGAGAGAAAGAAAGGAAGATCGAGAAAGAAAAAGAAAGAAGGAAAGAAAGAAGGAAGGAATGATCAAGAAAGATTGAGAAAGAAAGAAGGAGAGATCGAGATAAAGGAAGAAAGAAGGAAAGACTGAGAAATAAAGAGAAAGAACGAAAGAAGAAAGATCGGAAAAGAAAAAAAAAGACAGAGAAAGGAAAGAAAGATGGAAAGGTTGAGAAAGAACGAAAAGAAAAAAAGATCAAAATAGAAAGAGAAAGAAAGAAAGAAAAATGAAAAGAAAGATCGAGAAAGAAAAAAAAAAGGATAAGAGAAGGAAATATGGAAGGACCGAAAGAGAAAGAGAAAAAAAAAGGAAAAAAGAAAGAAAGAAAGAGAAAGAAAGAAAAGAAGAAAGAAGAAAGAAAGAGAAGAAAGAAAGAAAGAAAGAGAAAGAAATAAAGAAAGAAAGAAAGAAGAAAGAAAGAAGAAAAGAAAAGAGAAAGAAGAAAGAAAGAAAGAAAAAGAAAGAAAAAAAGAAAAAGAAAAGAGAAAGAAGGAAAAAGAAAAAGAAGAAGAGAAAGAAATAAAGAAAAAGAAAAGAGAAAAAAAAGAAAGAGAAAGAAGAGAAAAGAAGAAGAAGAGAAAGAAAGAAGAAGAGAAAGAAAGAAAAGAAAAAGAAAGAAAAGAGAAAGAAAGAAGAGAAAGAGAAAGAAAGAAAGAAAAGAAAGAGAAAAGAAGAAGAGAAGAGAAAGAAGAGAAGAGAAATAAAGAAAGAAAGAAGAAAGAAGAGAAAGAGAGAAGAGAAAAAAGAAAAAAGAAAGAAAAGAAAGAAAGAAAGAAAGAAAGAAGAAAGAAAAGAAAGAAAGAAAGAAAAGAAAGAAAAGAAAGAAAAAGAAAAAAGAGAAGAGAAAGAAAGAAGAGAAGAGAAAGAAAAAAAGAGAAAGAAGAAGAAAGAAAGAAAAGAAGAAAGAAAGAAAAAGAAAGAAAGAGAAAGAAAAGAAAGAAAGAAGGAAAGAGAAAGAAAGAAGAAAGAGAAAGAAAAAAAGAGAAAAAAGAGAAGAAGAAAGAAAGAAAGAGAAAGAAAGGAAAGAGAAAGAAAGGAAGAAAGAAAGAAAGAAGAGAAAGAAAGAAAGAAGAAGAAGAGAAGAGAAAGAAATAAGAAAGAAAAAGAAAGAAAGAAAGAGAAAGAAAGAAAGAAAGAAGAGAAAGAAAGAAAGAAAAAGAAAAGAGAAGAGAAAGAAAGAAAGAGAGAGAGAAAGAAAGAAGAAAAAAGAAGAGAAAAAGAAAGAAAGAAAAGAAAGAAGAGAAAGAGAAAGAAATAAAGAAAAAGAAAGAAAGAGAAGAGAAAGAAAGAAAGAAAAGAAAAGAAAGAGAGAGAAAGAAATAAGAAAGAAAAAGAAAGAAAGAAAGAAGAGAAAGAAGAGAAAGAAAGAAAGAGAACTCCAATGATGTTGGCTATAATTTTCCCGTAAACTGACATCCTGAAATCTCGTAATCTTAAAGAACAGAAAGTCTTAGCAATAAAATCAGAAGGAATTTTTTTTTTATCCGTTTAATGAATTTTACATTTAAGAATTCTACAGACAGTTCCGCATCAAAGACTGAAAGTAAAAAAAGAAGAAAGAATCCTGCTTAATCTATTAAAACTCGAAAGAAAAAAAAGCAAGAAAAATCGTTTCATGAATCTCGTTACTATTGTTATTGTTCTGATACCGACAGAAAAGAAAAATCAACTTTGTTTATAAGAAACACGCTCTGATTTATCACGGCTTTCAATTCTACTAAATAAATAAACTTAAAAAAAAATTTACAAAGCATTTTGTGCTGAGAGGTGGTCTTGTCGTTTACATAATCAGCAGACCAAAGAAAAAAGAAAAATTCCAAACAAAAAACGCCATAAAAAACCCAAACAACCACAGGAAAGTGTTTTTAAATTTAATACTAGACGATCCGTGGACCCGATGGGTTCCCGTTGTAGCAGCTGTCCATGATCATATTAATGGTTCTATATAGAAAGCAATGAACGACTTTAATTAGCATTTCATAGTTTTCACCGACTTATCAAGAAACTGAATGATTAAAAAAATGACAAGATTCTATAAAATTATCATTCACTTGCAAACTTGACTGGAAATTGTTTTATTCTCAAAAGTTAAAGCAATTTAAGTGTATTTCTTTAATAAAACAAATTTCAATATGATGATTCGATTGGCGTGAAATTATATATATATATATATATATATATATATATATATATATATATATATATATATATATATATTTGAGATGTATTTTAGTATTTGTATCCGTTGTTACATAAATACATATACCAGGTTTGGGCATAGGTGTGAAGCATTAACGTACTATATTATGCTAATGTTGTTACCATAATATGTTAGTTAAGGAATAAATATCAGAAAACTCTGTAGTTTTTTTTTGTTTCTTTTATTTAGACGAGTGGTGAAAGAAACTAAAAAAACCCAAAAAAAACTACTGAGTTTTCTGATATTTATTCCTTAACTAACATATTATGGTAACAACATTAGCATAATATAGTATGTTAATGCTTCACACCTATGCCCAAACCTGGTATATGTATTTATGTAACAACGGATACAAAACTAAAATACATCTCAAATATATATACGCACCAGAAGCATACGGAGACGCAAAATCTACAACATATATATATATATATATATATATATATATATATATATATATATATATATATAGTAAAAGTACCCGGTCCATAACCGGATGAAAACATTTTTAGGAACACCAGGGGATGTTTCTAAAAAAAAATTTAAAAATCAGCGAAAATTTATGTATTACAGTGTTTATTTTAGGGGATTTTTTTTAAACATTGAAAATATTTTTTTTAAAATGTAATCCTGAATTTTTGAGTGTTTTGAAACAAAAATCCCGTATAGAAAGTTATAAAAATCTTCTGATATAATTATTCAGACTATTGTCTTTATAGAAAAAAAAATCAAAAATCGTTTTTTATCTGTTTATTTTTTTTTTTTCAGATTTCGTAAAATATAATGGAGAGGGAGATCTCGTAAATAATATTTCCCCTAACATATTTTAAGAAAAGAAACCTATTTCAAACATATTTTCATTTTTCCTAGAATTTGTTAAAAAAAGCTGGTAGTCATAACTTGTTTTTGGTTAGTTTAAATTTCAATTGATTTAATGGTGCGAAAATGTAAACATTGTTTTCGTTCATAATGTTCATTATTTCCATAAGCTGAATTTAAAAAATCATCAGGAGTTTTTAAAAAATGTTTCTTCTTTTGAATGGTCGAAAATTTTGAAGATAATAATAACCTTTATTCAAGTTTCATTGTGTTAAATATAGGGGGTAAATTTAACGCAGCAGACATACTTTGTATTATACACCAATGCTTAGCAAGTGTTATGTAAATAGAATATTGTTGTCTACCAAAAGTTTCACTGAAAATCCAGTTTGAAAATAATAATAGTATTTGCGTTTTTTTATATCCCTAAGAATTTGAAAATTTTTTGAATGATTTTTTTTAAAAAACATTTTCGTACGTAATATAATTTTAAATTCAGTTTTTAATTGCTTGAGGAGTTAGAAATACATTGTAATTTATTTATTTCAATTTTTTGTACATGAAACAATTCAAATCCAGTTCTTAACGATAAAAGAAGCTGAGAATCGAAAATTTAAATTCTTCGTATTGCAATATCTATTTTTGCTTAAACTCAAGATAGTATTTTAAAAACATATTGTTTTAAAACGTTTTCATTCATTCTCTAAAAAATTAAAACTTTTTTTTACCATTAGTATTAGTTACAAAACAACTCGTTTTATCATTTTTAGTTACATTTAATATATATATACAACCCTATACTGGTGAATATTTTAAAACATTTTCATGATATTTTTATTTACATTTAAAATCTTATTAAAAAATGTAACTTCTTCTTCTTCTTCTTCTTCTTCTTCTTCTTCTTCTTCTTCTTCTTCTTCTTCTTCTTCTTCTTCTATACTTTCCGAAAATCGTTTGATTTTTGTTTAATTAATTAGTAGTACCTATGGGTTAAATAGAAAAATGTATTTATAAAAAAAATTGTATTATCCATTAAGAATTGATTTATTTCAAAACTTTGTCGGCATTAAATAACCCACTGAGTTTGATAGTCTTCCTTTGGCTTCTTTATCTTTCTCTCTTTACTACTCTATCTTTCCTTTGCTTGTCTATCTTCTTTCTTTCTTTCATTTTTTTTTCTTTTTTCTTTACTAATCTATATTTTCTTGTTTGCTTCTTTATTTTTTTCCTTTCTTTTTCTTTCTTTTTTCTTTCCCTTTCTTTCTTTCTTTCTTTCTTTCTTTCTTTCTTTGTTACCTATTTTCCTTCTGTATTTCTTTCCTTTCTTTCTTTCTTTCTTTCTTTCTTTCTTTCTTTCTTTGCTCCTCTATCTTTCCCTCTTTACTCCTCTTTCTTTCTTTCTTTCTTAATTTTTTTCTTTCTTTTCTTTGCTCCTCTACTTTCCCCCTTTACTCCTTTCTTTCTTTTTTCTTTCTTTTTTGTTACTCTATCTTTCCTTCTGTATTTCTCTTCCCCTTCTTTCTTTCTTTCTTTCTTTCTTTCTTTCTTTCTTTCTCTTTGTTTCATACCAAACTATCTCTATTCCTTTCTTTACTCTTAAGAATCCCAACAGTCAACACTTCCCCCCTCTCCCCTCCCAACTGTTAGTCTACAATCAAAACATATTAACGTGTTTCTACTATTATGTAACAAAGCATCGTATTTCTTCTGATATCATTGATGGCGTTTATACGTTTGTGTTTAGCCCATCCTTATCGTTATTTATCCAGGTGGCGACACTATCTTCATCATTTTCAAATGACAGATTGCTCTCCAAACTCCCCCGCCTAGACGTACCTACCGATTTATTTATTTTATTTTTATCTTTATTTTTTATTTTAACAGATATGAATCTTCCTACAAACATATATCATCATAAATCTTTGGGGGTCTCTTTTTATCCCGATCATCATTAACCACTAATGCCTTTCCCGCCACAACAACCGTCACGGTTATCGTCACCATTATTAACACGACCATTAAGGCAGACACCTCTATTATGATTGCTGCAAAATAGACTTTGTCTCTGCATTATTGCATTCTACTTTTATTTGTGGCACCAGACCTGTCGTTTTATCGGGAATATGAAATGAAGAGATGAAGAGAAATAAAAAGACACAACTGTTTCGAAGTATAGATGGAAATTTTATTATTGATCAGACCGTTACTCTCTGGACGCCAGAGTCCAGACGCTCAGAACTTTTTATTTATTATTTAATTTTAATTTAATTTAATTAAAAAAGAAAAAAGGGATCAGATGGTCTGGTTAGTAAACAAAAAAAAAAACATAGAGGGCGAGCCAAATCTGGAATAATAATAATAATAAAAAAGAAGGAAATGAACAGACACACAGACATAAGCGCGCGCACACACACACACACAAACACAGACATAAACAAGCCCAAACCCACCCACATACGCACAGAATTTGGAAGATATGAGAAAGAAAAAATGAACAGCCACTAGCAACAACTTCAGTTCTAGTAATCTTCTGTAGAAGGGATTTTTTATCCCGAAATATTAAGAATTGAGAATAAATCACAGGTTAACAAACAACACCACAGTTACCTTCTTTTTTCTTTACACTTGCATTGTGATACCCTTCAAAATCAACCAACAAACCAATATAAACTCAATGCTTCAAACAAATCACAAAACCCTTTTAATTTAATTTAATTTAAATCCCCACAGTTTATAACGAATATAAAAACGAGAATTCTTCCAAGCCGTAGGCGTGTCAGTGCAACTGTTCTTTTCCTTCTTTCCCTTTTTAGCAGTCCGTCGCAGACAACGATGACGTCACTCCATGTCGTTGATTAGTTATGAACTTTTTGATGGCTAATTAGTCCAATTCTGGACACACATATTGCAAGGAGAATTCCCTTCTGCATTCTATGGAGCATGACGATAAATACGTCGTTGTTCTGCCCTATTGAGTTTGATAATTGAGCCAATCAGTTCCTGTGCGGCACGTGTTTCGCCAACCTTGTCTTAAGGCCAGATCTTCTAGACTTGCTGGTGAAATGGCGCATTTCTTCAAAGTAGTATTCATATGGTCTTTGAGCCGCTTTCGGACGCCTCCCGTCCTTCGAGTGCCTTCTGCAAATTCACCATAAATACTTCACGGGTAAGTCTTTCTTGTTTCCAGCTCCGTGATACGTTTAAGACAACCTGGAATAGTTGAGTTTGTTTTGTTTTACGGCATATCAACCTCGGTGGGTTATTTAATGCCGGCAAAGTTGTGAAATAAATTCATTCTTAATGCATAATACAATTTTGTTTATAAACTTATGTTTTTCTATTTAACCATAAATGGGACCCTAACAGGTACTACCACTCCGTGTCAGAGTGGACCAGGGAGCAATGGGATAAGAGGTGCTCCACATTCCCCAAACCTCCAAAACTGGAACCTCACCATCAGATAGAGTTTAACGTCATTCCCAGGACATGTAGACCCTTAGTCACCGCCTTCTAGCACTCATATTATAAAAAGGGGTTGGGGCTTACCATAAGGGCAATAGAGTTGGGAAAATCATATAGGTGCTAGGGCTTGACGTGACTAGCCGATTGATCAGAGGGGGCCTCTCCGACCGCCCGTCTAGCCCAAGAAAGGGCCAAAGTGGAGTATTGCAAGTCATGAACTGCTCATCCACCTGGGTTCTATCCTTAAGCATCACGGGTCGCCACCCACGACCAACAGGTGACCCCATTGGGGGATGTCTTACCCCACTGCAGAGGTGCAGTCGGTGCATTCTAACGCCCCAGCTGACAGGGCGTAAGACAACCTGGGTGCACCCTAGATAAAAAAAAAACATGGCATGCAATTGTAAAACGCAAAGACCTGTGTGATGTCCAGGTAAATGTAATACTCTTCTTTTTTTAGTGCAATGGTGGGATGTTGTTGCAAGAAATGGATCTTAATGTCCTGTACTTATTTATTATTTTTTGCATTGTTTGTTTGAAGAAAACAGCGAACAGGAGAATGTCATGTTTTTTGTTAAAGAGAAAATGATGCCCTTATTTAAGGGTGTGGTTCGTCTCTATGAAGTGAAAGTTTTGTTCGCTCTCGACTCTATAAAGAGGGATTACCTAGTGTTTAGCGATTAAATAAACGGAACAGTGAAGGTTAGGATTCTGGAAATGGGCGGGGTTATTTTGTTTTGTTTGGTGTCGGTGACGCGTTTTACTGTTTGTACTATAAGGATTTTAGTAGTAAGAGCCTCTCCATTCTTTCATCACACCTCTCCATTGTTTTGTTGAATGAAAAAAAAAAAAAAAAAAAAAAAAACAAACAAAAAAACAACTCTACTCCACACACTTAAAATAGCCCCGTAATTAACTCCGTTTATTTTCAACAAGGACATTCTTTTTCATTGCCCCCCCCCCCCCGCCTGTAAAAAAAATTTGAAGACTGCGGCATAAAAGACAAGTTTTAAATATTCACTGCATATTCTTATGTTGTTTTTTTTCGTGTCGTCATTCCTGTTAACACCATTTCTTCAAGACGTCAGCGAATCAGAAGAAAGTCAAGAATAATTAGAAAACAAACCATTCTTCATATAAAATGTTTTGTCTAAGCAAATTCCTAAAAAAAAAAAGAAAAAAGGCGCCATTTTCTTGTTGCAAATGGATCTAGGACATTTGCATTTCTAGCTCAGTCACTGAGAACGAGTTTATTTGTGTTTTGGGGAGCGCATTGGTCGATTGATGGTTCATAACCGGAGGAGACCATATAATATTTTCGGGGGGGGGGGCACAGGAAACATATCTAATTTATAAAATACAATAATACTTTTAAACATCAATAAATATGAGGGGGGCCACCAGAGTAAAGTAGGAGTCAAAGGGTTAAAAAAAAAACAAGAGTGAAAAAATGGCTGAGAACCACTGGTTTTGATTTGGTTTGGTTTAATGGTATATCAACCCTGTGGGTTATTTAATGCCAACTCTATAAAATTATAAAATCAACATAATGTAATAGAATATTATAATATATATAACAATAATATAACGAGTAATTATAACAATAATAACTAGCATAACACAATATATATATATATATATATATATATATATATATATATATATATATATATTATATATAGGATAGATAGATAGATAGATAGATATAATATATATATAATAGATTAATTTTTAGATTTTATTATCCAGGATACAAAAAAAAATTTTGAAATGAATAATGACCATTTTCTATACTTTATTTATTTCCAAAATACATCGTCAGTGATGTCTTTAGTTCATTGGGAGTTTCAGGTCTTTTCTCCATCATAACCCGTCGCTAAATTGACCCAGTCAAGGATGATCAGTTTCCATCCATTAAATAAGTGAAATAGATCACTAATTAGGACTGAGCCTATTCTAGTAGCGACCACCTCCAGCGGAGTTTAACAGGTTTGAATTCAGAGTTTTCCTTCTCCTAGACTGGTTGCCTAACCAAGGTTAAAGAGCCCAGTCTTCCCTACTATATACCCATAGCTGGGGGTAGGGTAGTAGTTGGATTCATACCTTTCCCAAGGGTATTAGCGCTATATGAACTGTAGCTTCTTCCAATGATTTGAACTCAGGTCGACGAATCCATTTTCTACGACTCACACCACGTGGTTCCAGCATTGGAGTTTCTTCAGCACATCCTTCATTGCAACTGGCTAACTTTTAAATGGCACTCTTTTACTCTTCGGTTTTCAAGAATCGAATTTATCTTTCTCTTGAGAAATGCAATTAGTCTACAATAAATAAATCTTCTTTTGTTGAACAGTTTCTGAAGAATTCCTTTATTTTATGATTCCAAATAGCCAAATTATGGTCAATCAAATTCAAGCTAGGAGAATGGCTGGTATATAGCCAAATTGTTGTTGTTATTATTTATTATATGATTAAATCTACAATGAAGCAAAAAACAAAACAAAAAAAAAAAACACTCTAAAAACAAATAAAAACCTTGCTCTCTCTATCTCTAAAGAACAAGTAAGTAACAAATGTAAGAAAAAAAGAGACAACCTCCGACGGGACTCGAACCCGTAATCCCCGGCTTAGGAGGCCGGTGCCTTATCCATTGGGCCACGGAGGCTCTTAATAAATAATGTGTTTAAATCATTATATAAATGACGTAAAAATATTAAAAATACACATTTCAGTTGTTTTACGTTTAAATTCAGAAAGAGACGCTAAGCGATGAACATTTTCATTTCTCATGTCATAAAGAATGGACTTCAATTGAATGTTCTAATTTTTTGCGTTTGTGTTATTTTATTATTTTAAAAACTTTTTATTTAAACTTTATCAATTCATTTATTAGCACACCTCTTCTGTATCCTTTACTTCAGCTTCTGAACCACTATGTAAAATTAATCATGTGGCTGCCCCCCCCCCCACACACAGACAACATCTGCTCCCTCGATTTAAAGTGGCGGGGTTGGGTTTATTGCCTGGTGCCTGGGGTGCCCCAAAAGGAGAATGCTGACAGGAACCACGCATTCTTTTTTGCACTAGCCATCAAATGAGCTTCGGTTTGTGCGTGTCTCCCCATGTTAAAATAACCTTGTGTCAATCCCGGCCTGGTGGCAGGTCAAGAAAATACAACCTTCTGTGTATTAAACTGAACAAAGTTTAGTAAATGATACTATCTTGTTTAATCTTTTCCATATATTTGATAAAATGTTCCGATTTTCGCACGCCCTCCCTGTCGGCTGGGGCGTTAGAATGCACCGACTGCATCTCTGCAGTGGGGTAAGACTCCCCCAATGGGGCCACCTGTTGGCCGTGGGTGGCGACCCGTGATGCTTAAGGATAGGGCCGAGGTGGATAAGCAGTTCATGACTTGCAATACTCCACTTTGGCCCTATCTTGGACTAGACGGGCGGTCGGAGAGGCCCCCTCCGATCAATCGGCTAGTCACGTCAAGCCCTAGCACCTATACGATTTTCCCAACCCTGTTGCCCTTACTCCTACCCCTTTTTATCATATGGGTGCTAGAAGGCGGTGACTGAGGGTATACATGTCCTGGGAATGACGTCAAACTCTATCTGATAGTGAGGTTTCAGTTCTGGAGGTTTGGGGAATGTGGAGCACCCCTTCATCCCCATTGCTCCCTGGTTCACTCTGACCCGGAGTGGTAGTACCTATTAGGGTCCATCTATGGGTTAAATAGAAAAACATGAGTTGATGAACAAACTTTTTAGCCATGAAATTAATTAAACCACAAGACATTTTTTTCTTGATCAAGATTTTATTCCTCCGGTCCCTTTTCTTATTTTTCCACTTGGCCTCCTTGAATTCTCGCTACAGGGTCCGTCAACAATTTATGCTACTACATAATATGTAACAGAAGAACATAAAGCCCGATTATTGTGAGGAGTCACGCACAAAACGAAGCTCATACAGTGGCCAGTGTCAAAATTGCGTGTATCTCTTTGGCATTCATCTCATGAGGCGACTCTCGGGCACCAGCCAATAAACCCAGCCCTGTTATCTCTCTGTNTCTTTAACAGGTGTTACCTAGATGATGACCCTCTAGGAATCACACTAATATTATATATCTTACCGATCTAATGACCAAAGCCACTGGACACAGTGTTCTAAGAAACCAGGTAAATGCACGGGGCTAAAGTGTTGAGGCACCCGGTGAGAATCAAACTCACTATCAAGTCTGACAGAACAGCTTGCTAACCATTAAACTATGTGAGGCAGAACTTCCTTCAAAATTAGACATAGCTAAAGATTCGCTCAAGGCAGACAGACTGGGACGCCCAGTGAGGAAAAAGCTCGTTACACAGTTCTTCTGTATTTCTATGTCGGCTGAACTTGCACAAAAGTGTCAAAATTAGAGTGACCCAGAAAAACAGAAACCACAAATTTTGTAATAAAACTGTTAATTTAACTATGGGGTCATGGTTGGTTTAGGGTTAGGGTTAGGGTATAGGTTAGATAGGCTAGGGTTGGGTTTAGGGTTAGTTTAATGGGAAAATGAATACATAATTTGGTTCGTTTTTCTGGGTCAGCCTGTATTCCGGTGACCCATGAAAAACAGAAACACAAATTTTGTAATCAAACTGTTAATTTTAACTAGGGGGTTAGTTAGTGTTAGCTTGGGTTGGGGTTTAAGGATAGTTTATGGAAAATGAATAAATAATTTGTGTTCTGTTTTTTTCTGGGTCACCCTGTATTCGGTGACCATAAAAAACAGAACCACAAATTTGTAATAAAACTGTTAATTTTAACTATGGGTTAGGAGGTTAGGGGTAGGGTTAGGTTGGGGTTGGGTTAAGTTAGTTAATGGGAAAATGAATAAATAATTGGGCTCTGTTTTTTCTGTTCATCCTAATTTTGACACCTTTGTGCAAGTTCAGCCTTTATTTCTTACTGAAGCGTGATGTTACTTTTAAGATGTTAAGTGCCGTCAAAACAATTCCCCTGTTTTATTACTAAGATAGTCTCGTAAGTGTCCTCTCTTCTTAAAACAAATACGCAACAAAAGCAAAAGGCAGACACAGGAAATTAAGCAGTAATTAGAAATAATTATAATTTGTATTTTCCTTTAAAGAACTCTTCATTTCGATTGACTTCCTATTCAAATCACATACAAGATGGCGCCTCGGTATCAGAAGAGACTTCACTCGGGAGACCTTGTTCTAATACAAACTATTTCCTTCAAAGTAGTCTGGTTTTGACGATTGCAAATGAGTTCTTTTGACGTCAAGCGGGGCACTTAAAAGAGTTTTCTTTTTTTAAAGTACAATTTGTTAATGTTTTATTTTTAGATGAAACATTGTCAATCATTATTACTTTTATTTTTCACTTGTATTTTTTTTTTTCTTTTTTAGCCGCTCTGTTAAAACGCTATACAAAATACACCGAGAGATGAAATGGGTATCTAACCAACCATCGCCCTGTCGGATGATCGAAATACACCGACGGGTGGTGACCGTGATGTCTATCAAATCTTAGTGACTGAGCAGACATGACATGCTATACTATAGGTCAAATAAAAAAAATGTTTATATATAATTATAACATTTTTCTATCTCAAACTATGCTACGTATTTAAATTTACCGGCATTAAATGACCCACCGAGGTTGACATGCTGTAAAACAAAAGAAACTGCCAGTGTGTTGGTGGGGTTGTTATAAATATTTTAAAATTTTATTTTGATAGGGCATTGAAGCTGGTTAAAATTGATGGTGAAGGTAATAGCTTTTTTAGCTGCGTATGTAAATAGAGGAAAGAATCGTTACCCTCCATCAGTCATCATGAAATATCAGTGAGGATTTTTTTCTTCAATATATGTGCTATAAGACAGAATGTAGGAGAAAAAACTGACTTCCGCCTTTCGTAATACATTATTGCCAAATGAATATAAATGACCTCAAACAAAATTCAACTCAGTTCATCGGTAACGAGTTGTCAATCTGCCGCATCTTTTGATTAATCACGTACCCCCCCCCCACATTCAGCCCCCCCCCACACACACACAAACGAAACAAACACACACACACAAACACACACAACCTGAAAGGCCAAAATTTCAATGTACGCAGATTGAAGTCGATTCTTCGTGACATTCTCTCGTGTTGGAATGAGAAATAAAAATATTAGTACTCTCTTTCTTCAATTCAAAATCAAAACAACTTAATATAATTTCTTATATCGTAATTTATATACTTTATTTTATGCATAATCGTTAGGGCCTCGCAGCTCAAACAGTCCTTCCTAGTGTATGGAGATATTCGAATATCAAGAGGGCGGTAATCTTCTTTTTTTTTTTTTTTAAATATTATATATACATTATTTATTATTTTCTTTCTTCATATTAAGTGCTAATGTATTTTTTCTAGTAGAATATATATTATTATGAGTTTTTCCATCACCGTATGCTATTTCACTAGTGAGTGACAACAAGTTCCTCTATCTCTCATCTTCTGGGTATTCTAGCCGAGCTAAGTGTTTTTTTTTGTTTTCTAGTAATTATTATTATTATTATATTATTCTATATGATATATTATAAACAACAAAACAACAACAGCAATATATATTATAAATACATCTTTTAGACTATTTGCATATCTATATAAAGATTCATATAAGAGAAATGTTATACAGTTATATATACAGGATGTTCGGAGAAATTTGACAGTTTCATAAAAAAAATGCTGGTAACTACAAAATTTAATGGATTGTAAAGAAATTCAACAGGCACTGAAATTACAATACTGTCAACAAGTTTATTGAAAATAACCGCCATTAGCGTCGATCACAGCCTCAATCCTGCTTCGGAACCGGAGCAAGCTGCTGTTACAGTTTCCCTGGGAAGGATCTCAAAACTACCTTAATTCTGTCGATTAACTGGGCTTTTGTAGTACTGGCACGGTGATTAGTGTCTTTATCAACAGCGCCACATCCATGGGGTTAAGATCTGGGGAGTTCGGAGGCAAAACATTGGGACTGTGTAGTCGTAAAAATTCCCCGACAGCCATTTTTGACTTTTCCAAGAGGTGTGGCAGGGGGCTGAATCCTGCTGCCATACATATGCCTACCATTGGCTACCCTTGTTATCCAGAGCTTTACAGTGTTTAGCAACTCCACGTAGGTATGAGGGTCCTCCAACACTTTTTTCTGCAGATTTCCGTGGAATTCTGCTGTTACGAACGCAATCAATTTTTGATTGTCTGTTTATGTTGCTTTTCTCTAGCCACAGCCTCATAGTCTCCATTACAATTCTCCAGTTCATGCCTGATTGTTTTTCAGTGTGCAGGGAGAATTTGGCAACAACCATAATCTCCTTATTTTGATGACCGGTGTAGATCATCATCATACAAGTTATTCTCTTCCATGATTCAGGTGGGTTCCAGTCTTCCATTCTATCTGTCATTACGTATACGAAGGAAGAAGGGTCAAGCTTTTAATGATGCGTAGTGTGCGTCAATACCCCAACCTACGGAGAAAATAACCAAATATAAATATATCAACTTCATCCCGAACAACCCTATATATATATATATATATATATATATATATATATATATATGCGTATCATTATTATCACTTTTTTTTAGTTTTTCACTGATGTATTTCACTGGAGTGGCACCAAGTCTCCTCAGGTATCCAGGACTCTCCTGGGTATCCTAGCTGATTGCAACAATGCAGTAGTCTGGACGGTCTTAACTCTTCCTCTTATTTCCAGATTCTACAGTTAAAAAAAACAACTTTTTGGACCGTTACAAGTGCACAACTACAATTGGTATCACTTTGACTTTCATATTCCATACCTTTTTTAATTCTCTGGCAAGGTCCAAGTATTTGTCCATCTTTTCGTTTCCTTCATCTTCACCCTTGGTCTGCTGGAACCGCAAAATCCACCAGTTGACAAGTTTCTTCTTTTTTGTTAATCAACACTTGGTCTGGTCTCCTAGCTGGATGAGGTGATCCGTCTTTATTTCGAAGTCCCAGAGAATTTTATGCGTTTCATTCTCAAGAACAGATTCATATTTATGTATTATATCTTTTTGTATGGTCAACATTTAATTTTTGCATAATTCCCATGGATCAGCTTCCCACCCAGTAGTGCCTAGTTTTGCATTCCCGTTGTGCTAGTTTGATACATTCGCTTAGTACATGGTTTACAGTCTCATCTCTGTCACCGCACAGTCTACATTTGCTGTTTTGTTGTGTCTTATCAATATTTGCCTTGATATAATTAGTTCTTATGGCATTATTTGAGCAACAATTATTAGTGATTCAGTTTCTCTCTTGAAGTTTCCTCTTCTTAACCATGTCCAAGTTTTTTTAAGCGCAACCTCCCCAATCTGTAAAAAAAAATAAATATGTACAATTCACAATTAAGTACATCCCTTAGCATATTAATGCTATTTTATTTTTGATAAAAAAGTATTGAAATATTATTTTTTATTATTTTTGGAGTTTAATGCTGTAGTGATTAGTTATAAATTATACCTAATAACATCAAATTCTGATTGTATAATGTTTTCCTCTAAATAATCAAAGCTGGTTTAAAAGAAAAATTATTTTTTAGATATAAATGAGTATATAGTGTACTTATTTATGGATGAATATGGACACACCCACACAAAATATATTATAAAACACAATACATCAAATTCCATTTACTAAGTTTTATACAATGCAGTGCCATTTCTTTAAAACGAAGGAAGCTGGAACGGATTAATGGCATTCAGTTTATTCAGTAGGGAAATTTATTTGATATACGAGGAAATTGAGTTACAAGTGAAATGAATTAAACTTATTAGTCAATGTACCACTTGGGGGTGGGGGGTGGTAACGATTAATGGCATTTCAGTTTATTTCAATGGGAAAATTGATTGATATACGAGGAAATTAAGTTACGGACGGAACGAATTAAACTCGTAAGTCAAGACACCTTTTTAGTCCTAAATAAGATTAAATCTGATTATCGATTTTCTTTTATGAACTGTTTATTTGTGTTCACTTATTTTTGTATAGATTGGTATTTCATTTGTAATTATACAGAAAAAATAATCTTTCTTATTGGAGAGACAATTCCTCTCATGAGACTTGGAATTGCCTCCCCCGGGAGACATTACCCACGTTAAACCAGTAAATTAAACCTACCAATAAACTACTTCAACATTTACAAGTGTGTTGGTGGAGGTTATTATAATATTTTTAAAAAATTTATATTTCGATGGGGCATTGAATCTTGTTATATTTTGATAGTAGAGGTAATAGCTTTTAGATGCGATGCTTAAATAGGAGAAAAGTAGTTTCACAAATCCTCACCACCATCAACCATCATAAACACGCCAGTGAGGATGCTTTTCGGTACAAATGTAGAATAACGTGCAAGTATTGACTAACAAAAAAAAAAAAAGAAACTTATCAACTGTAGAGTTTGCAGTTCCAGCAAATCACAGGTGAAGACGAAGGGAAACGAAAAGATAAATATGTGGACCTTGCCAGATAATTGAAAAGGCTGTGGAATATGAGGGTGAAAGTGATACCAATTGTAGTCGCGCACTAGGAACGGTCCCAAAGCTTTGGGAAAAAGACTGGAAGAACTGGGAATCAGAGGACCATCCGGACAACAGCACTGCTGAAATCGGCTAGAATGCCCAGAAGAGTCCTGGAGACTTGTTGTCACTCAGACTCCAGTGAAATAACATCAGCGTTAGCTGATGTGAAAACTCATAAAAATATGATTAATTCTACTGGGAAACAAAAAAACACACTTAGCTACTTATAATGAAGAAAAATAATTAAAATAATGTAATTCATTAAATTTAAAAAAAAAATGATTACCGCCTCCCTTGATATTCGAACCCATACTCCTCACTTGATGGAGGCCTGTACTTTAACCATTGAGCTGCGAAGGCGCTATACGATTATTGCATAAAATAAAGTATATAAATTACGTCAAAATAAGAAAGATTTCCTCATTTAAGTTGTTTTGATTTTGAATTGAGAAAGAGACGCTCTGCTGTGACGAATATTTTTATTTCTCCATTCCCAACGACGGAATGTCACGAAGAATCGACTTCAATCTGCGTATTCTATATTTTGGCCTTTCAGGTTGTGTGTGTGTTGTGTGTGTGTGTGTGTGTGTGTGTGTGTGACGTTGATTAATAAAAAAATGCGGCGGAATGAGACAATCGTTACGATGAACTGAGATCGAATTTTGTTTGAGGTCATTTATATTCATTTGGCACTAATGCTATTACGAAAGGCCGTAGAGTCAGTTTTTTTTCCTGATTCTGTCTGATAGTCACATATATTGAAAAAAAAAAATACTAATGCAGAATAGCGCACAAGAGATAATATCATTAGGTTACGTATAAAAAGCATTACATTTCACGGAAATACCCGAAACCTTTGAAACTCTAGAATTATGCTTAGGTAAGGGTTAAGATTATGTTGAGTTAGTTTTAGAGTTAGGTTGGGGGTTAGGCTACTTCGGGAGTTTCCGTAATCTAATACTGTTTATACGTAAAATGCGATTCTAATGATATTATCTCTTGTGCGTTATTCTGCATTTGTACCGGAAAGCATCCTCACTGGCGTGTTTATGATGTTGATGGTGGTGAGGATTTGGTGAAACTACTTTCTCCTATTTAAACATACGCATCTAAAAAGCTATTACCTCTACTATCAAATATAAACACGGTTCAATTCTCTATCGAAATAAAATAAAAATAAAAAACATTATAATAACCCCCACCACCACACTTGTAAATGTTGAGTAGTTTATTGGTAGGTTTAATCTACTGATTCTTAAACGAGGGACATGTCTCCCCCGGGGGAGCAATTCCAAGTCTCATGAGAGGAATTGTCTCCCAAATAAGAAAGATTTTTTCTGTATGATTACCAAATGAAATACCAATCTATACAAAACAGAAGGTGGACACAAATAAACAGTTCATAAAAGAAAATCGATAATTCAGATTTAATCTCTCTTCCTCCCCCCCCCGCTCTCTCTCTCTCAGTCTTTTTTTTCCTTCTTTTTTTCATTCTATTCATAGAAAAATAGCATTACAGATTCCGCACTCTCGCACCCCTCACTCTATCTTCCAGCAACTCTATTTACTCTTTCTTTCTTTTCTTTCTTTCTTTCTTTCCCATATAAGTTTCTAATGTGATAGCATCTGTTTTTCCCTTTCTTTCTTCATAATAAAAATGGAATAGTCCACTATTTAGATGAGGCGACTCACACCCTACCCAAATCCCCCTCCCCCTAATAACTCCAAAACAACGATTATCCGGATCGATGTGTGTGTGCGTGTACTAAAATGTGACACACCTAGAGAGATAATAGCGTATGATATAAAAGATATTTCCTATGCAACCGTAACCCAGGGAAAAGGGTTAATAGTAAGATTTAGAATGATGTTCTCTTCGTTCTGATGAAACATAATTCCTATCAAAGGAAAGGAGGCCTGACTGACTTGAAAGTATCTGAAATCCTGTGCCCAAACACCTACTCAAATCACAATAGGGATGATACGCTATTATCTCACTATAAATAAATACTGAATCTTTGATTTGAAAGAAAATCAACTTTTTTAAATACAAATGAGTATTATGGTGTACTTATTTATGGTGATAATGGACACATACACATACACTCCCACACATATGTATATGCTGTATACAAAACAAGAATATGTACGGCCACTTGCCGCCCATCATAAAAACCACCCAAATAAGACGAACAAGAAATGCTGGCACTGTTGGAGAAGTAAGTGCGAACTCATAATTGACGTTTTCCTATGGACACACCAGAGTTAAACATTGAAAACATATTACAGCAGATAATTCATTACATTCCATTTTACTAAGGTTTTATACAAGGCAGTGATGTTTCTTCAAAGGGAGGGGATGTCGAAAATATTTCGACAATGAAGGGGTAAGGAAAAAGAAAAGAGACAAGGGCATGGAGTTCGTGGTCAGTTTATCCGGTTCTTGCGAAACAATACCTGTTTTGTGACCCTCTGGCTCTATCAAGTAGACTGGTCAAATAACTAACGAACAACATGGCTTGAAAAAAACGAAACTAGAATCTCTGTCATCTGACGTTTATTTATACAAAAGGAAGACCTGCTCACATCCGGTAACAAGGTATAAAATCCCCGTCATGCGCAGATCTCGCCTTCGGTACTTCGTAATGGACACCGCCACTCCAGCCACGTGAGTAGAGCCCCCCCCCTCACTCAATATTTTCCCAGGTAAGCTGGAACGGATTAATAACATTTCAGTTTATTTCAATGTGGAAAATTTATTTGATATACGAGGAAATTAAGTCACTGGCGGAACGAATTAAACTCGTAAGTCAAGACACACCGTTTTAGTCCTAAACAAGATTAAATCTGAATTATCGATTTTCTTTTATGAACTGTTTATTTGTGTCCACCTTCTGTTTGTATAGATTGGTATTTCATTTGTAATCAAACAGAAAAACATTCTTTCTTATTTGGGAGACAATTCCTCTCATGAGACTTGGAATTGCTCCCCGGGGGAGATTCTCTCTCTTTTTAACTTCAGTTTAGGAGTCCAACTTTTCGGCTGCCACTAACGCTATAAATAAACAGCTTTGAAAGGCAGCCGGCAGTCAAGGGGTTCAGGCGCTCGAGCGAACAAAACCCAACGAGCGCTAGCAAGCGAAGGATACATCAAAGGGGCGGCCGATCACACCCCCACCTACTTACCCAATCCTGACCTCACAGGCAGTCAACACGCGAACATTTCTACATCATTCGACGATACCAAAAACGCTACTACCAATACACAATATTCTGCCTAGAACAACATCAACAACAACAACAACAGTTTACCGACTGAAACAAGGAAATTCCATTTCGTTCAGCAACCGCTAACGACTCTAAAACACAAAATTCGACTCACCTACCAACACCCATCACTACCACTGGCTCTTCGGCCCACCTACCTAAACTACAACTGACTCGACCACCGGACACTCACTGACTTTTATTCAAGACACAGCGCCTACCACCACATACACAATATTCTGCCTACATCACCACCCCACTACCACAGTCAAGCTGGACATTTTACGGACTTAATATTCACCCACAACTATCACCAAATTTATCCTGTAATCCTCATTTCTATCCTTTCACCGTTCTCATGTTGTTTTTCAATATAATTTTGAACTTAAAATCTGTGTTTTGTTCCTTTCCTCATCACCATACGCTTGCATGCTAATACTGTTTATTACAAGATCCAGAAGAAAGCAGCGGCAACAAAGCAGCGGCAAATCAACATCTTCATGGACAGACTTCAAATGCGACATCTGTGGTCGAGAATGTTTTTCAAACATCGGACTTTACAGTCAACAGGAGGCGCTGTAACTTCAGGGACACAAAAACTTTATTATAGTCTTCCGATGCCAATAAAAAAAATCAAAAATCAATGATATTGAGCACTTTTAATTTATAAGTAGAGTAAACTATATGATCAATACATACACAAACACACACATATATATATATATATAAATGTATAACTTTTCTCTTATCTGAACTGTTATCTTCTTTTGTGGAATATACAACTAATCTACAATAGATCTATATAAGAAAATGCTGTTGTTTTTATTGTATTTGTTATTGTTTTTGTTATTATTCAATATATGACAGCAGCTAATAATAATAATAAAAATAATGATAATAATAACAACAACAACAACAACAACAACAATAATAATAATAATAATTATTATAATAATAATATGATTAATTCAACTGGGGAACAAAAAAACAAACTTAGTTACTCATAATGAACAACAAATAATTCAAAATAATGTAATTCATTAAATATAAAAAAGAAAAAATACTATTGTTGTTATTGTATTTGTTGTTGTTTTTGTTGTTTATTATTCAATATTTGACCGCAAGTAATAATAATAATAATAATAATAATAATTAATTCTTCTGGGAAACAAAAAAACAACACTTAGCTACTTATAATGAAGAACAAATAATCTAAAATAATGTAATTCATTAAATATTTAAAAAAAAGAAAAAATGATTACCGCCTCCCTTGATATTCGAACCCATACTCCTCACTTGATGGAGGCCTGTACTTTAACCATTGAGCTGCGGAAGCGCCTAACGATTATTGCATAAAATAAAGTATATAAATTACGTCAAAATAAGAAAGATTTCCTCATTTAAGTTGTTTTGATTTTGAATTGAGAAAGAGACGCTCTGCTGCGACGAATATTTTTATTTCTCATTCCCAACGACGAAATGTCACGAAGAATCGACTTCAATCTGCGTATTCTAAATTTTTGGCCTTTCAGGTTGTGTGTGTGTGTGTGTGTGTGTGTGTGTGTGTACGTGTACGTTGATTAATCAAAAGATGCGGCGGAATGAGACAATCGTTACCGATGATCTGAGATCGAATTTTGTTTGAGGTCATTTATATTCATTTGGCACTAATGCTATTACGAAAGGCGGAAGTCAGTTTTTTTCTCCTACATTCTGTATCATAGCCACACATATTGAAGAAGAAAAAAGGTACCGATGCAGAATAGCGCTCAAGAGTTAGGTTACGTATAAAAAGCATTACTTACATTACATTTCACGGAAAACCCAAAACATTTGAGGCGCCAGGATTAGTGCTAGAGTACGGTTAGGGTTAGTTTTAGGTTTGTGTTAGTGTTAGGGTTAGTTTTAGAGTTGGGGTTATTGTTGGGGTTAGAATATATGTTAGGGTTAGGGTTAGGCCACTTCGGGAGTTTCCGTAATCTAATACTGTTTATACGTAAAATGCAATTCTAATGATATTATCTCTTGCGCGTTATTCTGCATTTGTACCGAAAAGCATCCTCACTGGCGTGTTTATGATGGCTGATGGTGGGTGAGGATTTGGTGAAACTACTTTCTCCTATTTAAACATACGCATCTAAAAAGCTATTACCTCTACTATCAAAATATAACAAGGTTCAATGCCCTATCGAAATGAAATTTAAAAGAAAACATTATAATAACCCCCATCACCACACTGGTAAATATCGAGTAGTTTATTGATAGGTTTAATCTACTGATTCTTAAATGAGGGTACATGTCTTTTCTGTACGATTATTACCAAATGAAATACCAATCTATATAAACATAAGGTGAACACAAATAAACAGTTCATAAAAGAAAATCGATAATTCAGATTTAATCTTGTTTGGGACTAATGGGGTACCTTGACATACGAGTTTAATCTGTTCCGCACGTAACTTAATTTCCTCGTATATCAAATCAATTTTCCACATTGAAATAAACTGAAAAGCCATTAATCCGTTCCAGCCTCTCCTCTTTTTTTAAGGAAACAGCACTACATTGTATTAAAACTTAGTAAAATGGAATGTAATGAATTATCTGCTGTAAAATGTTTTCATGTTTAACACTTGTGTGTCCATAGGAAAACGTCAATTATGAGTTCGCACTTACTTCTCCAACAGTGCCCAGCATTTCTTGTTTCTCTTACTTGGGTGATTTTTTATGATTGGCGGCAAGTGGCCGGACATATTCTGTTTTGTATGCAGCATATACCTATGTGTAGGGATTGTATGTGTATGTGTCCATTATCACCTATAAATAAGTACACCATATACTCATTTGTATTTAAAAAGTTGATTTTCTTTTAAATCAAAGATTCCAGCATTTATAGGGAAACATTATAAATTCAGAACTGATGTTATTAGTTATAATTTATAACTAAACACTAAAGCATTAAAACTCCAACAATAATAAACCTTAATGTTTCAATACTTCTTTATCAAAAATAAAATTACATTAATATACATAAGGGGTCTATTTCATTTTGAAATTGCTACATATTTATTTCTTTGATTACAGATGTTCAATTCTATGAAGTTTGGTCATAAATTGTACCTAATAACAACCGTTTTCAATGTATTTCCCTCAAAATAAAATCTTGATATCTTTGATCTAGAAAAAAAAACTTTTATCGAAAAATTTCCGAGCCTTTTTAATTATTTATGGGTCATATTATACGTATACAGATGTCGATGTAGGTATGTGTGTCTGCGAAACTCGGTTACAAAACATTACACCACGAAGACATGTCATCCCCTATTGTGATTTGAGTAGATGTTTGGGCACAGGATTTCAGATATTTTCAATGCAGTCAGGCCTCCTTTCCTTTGATCGGAAAATTGTGTTTCCTCAGAATGAAGAGAACATCATTCTAAATCTTACTATTAACCCTTTTCCCTGGGTTACTGTTGCATAGGAAATATCTTTATATCAATACGCTATTATCTCCCGAGGTGTGTCACATTTTAGTACACGCACACACACATCGATCCGGATAATCGTGGTATTTGGGGAGTTATTAGGGGGGAGGGGGATTTGGGTAGGGTGTGAGTCACCTCATCTAAATAATGGACTATTTCGTTTTTATTATGAAGAAAGAAAGGGAAGAAAAAACAGATGCTACACATTAAAAAACTATAATAGGAAAAAAAAAAAGACAGAAAGACAGAGGAAATAGAGTTGCCGGAAGATAGAGTGAGGGGTGCGAGAGTGCGAAATCTGTAATGCTATTTTTCTATGGAATAGAAGGAAAAAAAGAGAGAGAAGAGAGAGAGAGAGAGAGAAGAGAGAAGAGAGAGAGAGAGAGAGAGAGAGAGAGAGAGAGAATTATACTTTTTACATATTGAAGTAATTCGCAATAGCTCTTAAGTATACATATAAAACGTTGTAATAGTTAGATTATCATACTGTGGTATATCCACAGCTCCCACTAATAATAATAATATAATATAAGAAGAAGAAAAACAAATGCACTTCAAGCGTCAACCTCAAGAGATATCAGATGAGAAGACATGGACATGGCTAAGAAGAGGAAACCTCAAGAGAGAAATTGAATCTCTATAATCATAGCACAAGACAATGCCATAAGAACAAACTATATAAAGGCAAAAATAGATAAGACGCTACGGAATAGCAAGTTGCAGAATGTGTGGAGACAGAGACGAAGCGGTTAAACATAAAATAAGTCAATGCAGAAAACTAGTAGAAAGAGAGTACAAGACTGGACAGGATTCTGTGGGAAAGGTAATCCACTGGGAATTGTGCGATAAATTTAATTTTCACTAAATGGTATATGCACGAACCTGAACCCTGGGACTTCGAGGTACAGACGATCATCTAATCCCGGCCAGGAGACCAGACCTAGTATTGATTGACAACAAGAAGAGAACCTGTCATCTCGTGGATTTTATCGTCCCAGCCGACCACCGAGTGAAAGTGAAAGAAAGCGAAAAGATAATAATTCTAAATCTTACTATTAACCAGTTTTCCTGGGTTACGGTTGCATACAAATATCTTTATATCAATATGGTTGTTCACCCTACGTGTGTCACATTTTACACACACACACACACACTCCGAGCCGGATAATCAAAACAGTAAATGTAGAGTGTGTGGTGACAGATATGAGACCATAAATCATGTATTAAGCAAATATAGCAAACTGACAAAGCTATGCACGACTGGGTTGGGAAGGTGATCTACTGGGAATTATGAAAACAACTAAATTATGACCATACAACAAAATGGTATACGCATAAACCAGAATCGGTTCTTGAGAATGAAATGCATAGAATTCTCTGGAACTTTGAGATAAAGACGGATCACCTTATCTCAGCCAGAAGACCAGACCTAGTATTGATTAACGAAAAAGAGTAGAGTTTGCAGTCCCAGCAGATCGCAGGGTGAAGACGAAGGGAAACGAAAAGATAAATATGTGGACCTTGCCAGAGAACTGAAAAGGCTGTGGAATATGGTGAAAGTGATACCAATTGTAGTCGGCACACTAGGAACGGTCCCAAAATCTTTGATAAAAGACTGAAAGAACTGGAAATCAGAGGACCATCCAGACAACAGCACTGCTGAAATCTGCCAGAATACTCAGAAGAGTCCTGGAGACGTGAGGAGACTTGTCACTCAGACTCCAGTGAAATACCATCAGCTAACGCTGATGTAAAAAAACTCATAATATGATTAATCTACTGAGAAACAAAAAAAAAACACTTAGCTACTTATAATAAGAACAAATAATAAAATTAAAATAATGGAATTCATTAAATATTAAAAAAAAAAAAAGATTACCGCCTCCCTTGATATTCGAACCCATACTCCTCACTTGATGGAGGCCTGTACTTTAACCATTGAGCTGCGGAGGCGCCTAACGATTATTGCATAAATAAAGTATATAAATTACGTCAAAATAAGAAAGATTTCCTCATTTAAGTTGTTTTTGATTTTGAATTGAGAAAGAGACGCTCTGCTGTGACGAATATTTTTATTTCTCATTCCCAACGACGGAATGTCACGAAGAATGGACTTCAATCTGCGTATTCTAAATTTTGGCCATTCAGTTGTGTGTGTGTGTGTGTGTGTGTGTGTGTGTGTGTGTGTGTGTGTGTACACGTTGATTAATCAAAAGATGCGGCAGATTGAGACAATCGTTACCGATGATCTGAGATCGAATTTTGTTTGAGGTCATTTATATTCAATTGACACTAATGCTATTACGAAAGGCGGAAGACAGTTTTTTTCCTTCCTTTCGAACTCGGGAACCTTCCTTTCAGAATCAGGAAACCTTCCTTTCGAACTTGGGAACCTTCTTGTCGTAATCGGGAGCCATCACGGAACTTCGATTTCAACTCTTTTATTCAGTCCATGGGGTATCCTGCTCTCATTCCGCTAACCATAGCTGGGATACATGTGTTAAGCTATGTTAATTATTATTCTATGTTATTGCTGCTCCTGGCCAGGATTGAACCAGCAACCTAGAGATAACTGTCACTTAAAATTGTCTTAACCTAACGCCTTTATCCACTATGCTATGTGTCTAATTGGAGAACAATCGATATGTTCTCGTGTATATTGTGTGTTTCCTCTTTAGACCATGACAACTACATTCAACCTGATCGAATTGGAGAAACGAGCCAATACTGGAATCCCCCCCCCTTTTTTTTTACTTGTATGCATCCAACCAAATGAAATACCTGAGAATTCTTATCGTAGATTCTCTATAGAAAAATATTCCGCTGACTCGGATGTAACACGATTCACTGCGGAAATTCGAAATTATTAAGATTTTCTCCGTAGAAATACTCTGTCTATCTATCTATCTAATCTATCTATCTATCTATCTATCTATCTATCTAATCTTTTCAGTTTGAAAATTCTTATCGTAGATTCTCTATAGAAAAATATTCCGCTGGCTCGGATGTAACACTCTGCACTGCGGAAATCCGAAAGTGTCCGCTAACGCTAAATGGATGTATCATTCAGTTAACAGATGCACATACAAGGAAGAAAATGCCATTTCATAAACCCAAGTAAGTGCAGTGTAACAACGTGTATAAAAGACGACTATTATTTTGAACGGGACGTATCTCATGTTTTCTCAGATGGTTTTGGCATTGGTCGTCTTTATTTTTTGAACGATGGTGTAGCAACAAATATTAGTAACCCGACGCCATAATTTACGGCAGACTTCACTCTTTCTATCATATCTTAAAAACTTCCTTGACAGGCAAATTAACATCTGGTAATGGCTTCACATGTTATGGATTTTCATCTGTTAGAAACATCATTCAACTTTACATGACTAATTGGTTGGGATCAGTTTTCATTGTTTACTGATAGCGACTGATAGGGAATGGTAAGTAACTTATTCGGTCGAAACTAGGATCACTTCCTTGTTTCGCATTTGCAATTAATACACAAGGTTAACAGTGCAAAATATTCCCTTACGAATTTTCCAATCTCTGAAGAATTTATTGGAGAAATCTCTCGTTATTTGTACACCAAATTCGATTTTTTACCATTTATTTCAAAACGTGTTGAAATCAACAATATCTGTCAGCTCGTACCTGTTAAAGGTTTCGGAATAGATTATACGTGATCTCGACTCAGAATTTATTTAAATTAGTGACTACAGGTTCAATTGTGTGATATCAAGATTAGGAAAGAATTACAGATGATAATTATTGTTATATAGTAAGGTCACGTGAGTATTAAGAGGAGAGTCCGTCGTCTAAGTACTTCAAGTGAGTTCTGCACAGAGTAATATGTGTGTTCTTAAATACTGGCTAGAACCATCACCACTGTTGAGGTACGGGGGAGATGGGTCATTCCATTATATCAATTAGATTAAAGACAGAAGAAAAACAAGCGCAACAGAAAATTTACTGATATATTCAGAAAATTTGGTATCATTTCTTGAAGCATGTGTTTTATTTTAATTACACGTATTTCTTTCATCTTAATTTTATTTGCATTTTATTGCGACATCCAGATCCTCATTAATAAGATCATTAATATGTCATATATATCTATTAATAATGGAGATTCGCTTCCGGTTTTTGTCTGTAACAAAAACTACATCACTGCTTACGTCACATTACCTAAAATCGTCATAACATAGAATAAATACACTCAAAATTTGAACATGCAACATTAGACAGTCCTCATTGTTTTTTAAAACAAGTTTTAATAAATACATGACGGTATTATATATCTATATATAGTTTGTTTTATTTTAATACATATTTAAAGTTTACATTTCGAATTGTTTTATTTTTTAATCCTTTAATGAATTTGACATTGAATTTTTAACTTCCACCCCTCAGGCAATATGTTTCAAAAATCTATTTTTACATCGCCCGGAGGGTGTTTTTTATTTTGCTAGTTAGAAATAATGTATGTGTATTCAATGAGACATAAATACGAATCTTTACTACTGAGAAAATGTATTACTCTGTTTATAAAAGTATTCAGATTGAGAAAATGCAATTACATTTATACTTTTTATTTTACTATCGCATAACTCAAAGAGAGAAATTCTATATTTCTTTGCACATAGATTTCAAATATATAAAAGACTTATACACTTACCAACGTGAATCATTTCTCTCTACTTTCACTTTGTAAATGGAATTTAGAAAATGATTTTAGCTTCGATCCTTTCTCGTTAGTTCATGCCAGATGTTTAAAGCAACTAAAATACCACATAATGTATCACATATATCTAAAAAGAAAAGAAAAGTCTTAAAATTTAATGATAAAGCTTTATGTATGAACTCGAAAATATTAAGATTTATCTACGTAGAAATATTCTGTTAAACAATCTAATCTATCTATCTATCTATCTATCTATCTATCTATCTGTCTGTCTGTCTATCTAATATTTTCAGTTTGTTTCTATCTATCTATAAGGAAAGTCTATGGTGGCCTAATGTGGGTATCAGCCTGCGAGGAGTCTATTACCTTTTTCGGTTGATTTTTTTCGAGACCGAGGTTAAATATCATTTAAATTTAGTTATTATTGTGTTTCTATCCGCATTTTCCTCTATTTTCAACCATATATATATATATATATATATATATGTATGTGTGTGTGTGTGTGTGTGTGTGGCTATAGATAAGTATATGGAGGATAGAGAAGGTCCTAAATAGAAACATTCCCGCCACCAACTTATCAGGTTTATTGGACACACACACACACACACACACACACACACACACATATATATATATATATATATATATATATATATATATATATATATATATATGTACGTATGTATAAAAAGTTTGTTCTTTGTTTTCATCCCTTGTGCCCACTTACAAACAGCTGAGCAATTATAAAGTTTCTCACTTTGATTCCCCCACCCCAAAAAAAGGTCATTCGGTTCTAAAAGGCAAAAATATTCGAGTGAAATTGTAAATCAATCTCCGGAGATGTACATATATATATATATATATATATATATATATATATATATATATATATACATATATATATATAATATATACAAATCTTTATTTCTTCCTCATTATTTTTACTTTTCCCTGTTTTTAATCTTTATCTATCTTAACATTTGTTTACATTAAAAGTAAAGTAATCGGGGTGGCCTAATGTCAGTATCGGCCTGACAGCGAGGGAGTCTATCCCCTTTTCACTAGCGCTAGACCAAGGAGATTATTTTAGCGTCAGAGGTGGAGCGCCACACCTACCATCAGCTCCTTACTTTACCGCACAGATTCCCGTGCTACTCATAACGCTGAGTTGGCGAGGGCGGGCATCGAACTAGGAACCTTGTGGTTTCTAGCCGAACGCTCTACCGACTGAGCTAAAGAACCCATAAAATCCGAAACTAATGATTTTATTTCAAAATATCATTTAACATTCTTGCACCTCATACTAATTTTCGCGAATGTAATAACACTATTTTTTCGTGAATGTAATACTAATTCTTATGGATGTAATATACTAATATTCATGAATTTGGTTGTAATTCTGTCTGTATTAATATGTTTGTGAAATAAAAAAAATGTCCTTATTTGTTGGTAGAAAATTTTGTATATTAATTCAAATAGGAATTGTTCGCTTGTTCGTTTATAGCCGAGAGAAGACGGCAAAGACTCTCTGTGAACTCAGATAAAACATTCATGGGTTTTAAACAAAATGGAGACATTTCCACACTGGATTCTCTCAAATTAGTAGACTAGTTCACATACCTAGGTAGTAATATCTCATTTACAGAAAGCAATGTCAATATACGCATAATAAAGGTATGGAATACTATAGACAGATAATCGATCATATGGAAATCTGATCTCTCTGAAAGCGAGAATTTTTCCAAAGTGTAACCGTGTCAGTGCTACTGTATTGCTGCATTACTTGGACTCTAACGAAACGCTTACAGAAAAGGCTAGATGGGAACTGCATAAGGATGCTGCGTGCTGTCTTGAATAAATTCTGGAAGCAGCACCCCACAAGAAAGCAGCTGTACGGCCACTTGCCTCTTATCACACAAAACATCCAATTAAGAAAAATAAGACATGCTGGACATTGCTGTAGACGCAAGAACGTTCTCCTGTTGACAGTTACACATTGACACACCAGTGTAGTCCGACCAGCAAAAACCTACATCAACCAGCTTTGCACGGTTTCTGGATACCGTGCAGAAGATCTACCAGGCCAAAAATAAGTAAGTAAAGTTGGCGGAGTTGGCCTATTGTCGGTATCAGCCGGACAGCGAGGGAGTCTATCCCCCTTTCACTTGCGCTAGACCAGGGAGATTATCTTTACTGGGGTGGAGCGCTACACCTACCGTCAACTCTCTACTTTACCGCACAGATCAGATTACTTGTGGGGTGCTGCTTCCAGGATTTATTCAAAATAGCCCGAAGCCTTACGATTTCGGGACGTGTGATCTACCGACTGAAACTAAATCAATAGTCATGGGTATCCGTGCTGTCAGCACGGCATTATGATGATGATGATGATGATGATGAATTAGCATAGTCCAAACTTTTTACGAAACAGTAAATATCTTACACACACACACACACACACACACACACACACACACAGACATATATATATATATATATATATATATATATATAAGGTGTATCAAAAAAGTATCGAGATTTTTTGTACTTTTTGACACACCTTGTATTCTGAAAAAAAAATAACGTTCCATTCATTAATTTTTTTCAGAATACAAGGTGGTCAAAAAGTACCAAGTTTAAAGCTGTATTTACCAAGATAGAATTGAAAAATGAATGGAACGTTATTTTTTTTCAGAATACAAGGTGTGTCAAAAAGTACAAAAAATCTTGATACTTATTTGACACACCTTGTATATATGGATAAAAAAACTACACAGTGACAAACACGTTTAGCTAAATTTAAGGTGAATTTTGAAACTTATTTTGAATTTAACACTAATGTTTAGTTAGTATTATTTATACAATACAGAGAGTGAATATTGCGTCTACTTTCGACTATTTTAATACAGACAGATAAAGTTTGCTAACACAAAACACAAGTAATTTATAGAGATGGGACCTTTTCTTTTATGAAGTACTAATCTAAACGGAAGGGATAATGTAAAAACAAACATGGAATTAATGCGAAATAAAAGACTAACCTGATTGTCGATTCCAGCTCTGTTATAGACTATTTCACATATGCTATACACAGACAGGGGGAGGGTGGTCATGAAGACGATTCTATTTTTCACTGTATCTGAAATAGCTCAATTTTTTATATATATATATATATATATATATATATATATATATATATATCTTTAAAAGGAAGGAAAACTCAACACCGTATTCCATAATAAATTTATTTCGACCAAAATTGGGGCCTTTATAAATCTAAGTTGATTTAAAAAAAGCTCCCCAAAATCAAATCTCATCAGATGGATAGTCACCAATAATTTGAATTGCATAACAGAAAAAATTTCTCAATGTAAAATCTTTTTTCTCTCAAAATTTTTTTTACAAAATGTATACATTAAAAGACAGTCACTATGTATATATATAAAATAAATAAATATTGCTCTGTATATAATCATAATACATTGAGCTCTCTGTAGTGATTTAAAGATTCACTGAATTTGTACATACTGGATCATATAATAATAATAGTGTGTTTTAGAAATCACATATAGAATCAGCCCTTACTACCAAGTTTTGGATACACACACACACACACACACACACACATATATATATATATATATTAGAAATTAAGATGACAAAATATATATGGATCAAAGGCGCTCATGAATGTTGTCTTGCCACCAACAACTTTGGAATGTTTTAGCATTCTTTATTTTATCTTAGTTGGAATTTTTGTTCTGTTTTTTCCCTTTGTAATATTCTTTGGTTACATCCTCACCCTTCATTTGTCATTTTGTAACCTTTTTCTCTATAGTTGTCAAGTACTTTTGCTTAGGATGACTGTGTAGGTATTTAGCCAAGCCGTTCGTCACGAGTAGGATGTGGCATAAGGTCGCAAGCATGGGGCATTCAGCAAGTATCGAACACGCTATCAGTAGTAATGGACCTGTGAGACTAGTTTAGTAATAATTACAACACGATGGGACGCCTGCGTATATAAATTGAATGAAACGACCCTTCTGAACATGGGGCACCCAGTAGCAATGGATCTGAGCGATAAACTTACTAATCAATATACCAGACGTCGCTATTCAGTAGTAGTGGATCTGCGAGACTAGTTTGGTAAGTTTGTGTTACAGCACGATGGGACGCCCTCGGGTGTCTGTGCATACAAATTGAAGGAAATGAGCCTTCTGAACATGGGGCACCCAGTAACAGTGGATCTAATCTCAATCGATCTATTTATACCAAAACGGGTTCACACAGATAAATGATAGAAGGAAGAGCAGAAAAGAGAAAAAGAATGTTAGACGAGTTGAGAAAGATACTCGTACAGAATAGATTCTTCATTGAAATTTATATCAATTTTAGATAAAATTTACCAAAAATTTATATACAATACGTATGGATATGATACATAAATATGATAGAATGGGAATAGAAGTCGTAAGATACATCTTTTGAATGCGTACAGGATGGTCGTCAGTAGTGCACTTTCTTCATCGCCGATTACGGGTTCTTGTGCATCATATTGGCTCCGATAGCAACCCCGTCTTGAATCCTGCATCTTCAAGTCGTCACCCTGAAAGCTACGTGCTACTAGTTTTGACATTTTGCCACGTCTAAAACTACAAAACTCGATTTATAAATTATGATAGAAATAATTATTTTAGTGATACATCCGCAAAACTGATATGATTAATTTACTGTCACTACCTTTATTTTAAAAAATAATTACAAAATTACTAATCAGCCATTGGCCACCAATCGCTAGTAAACATACTGACATCTTGTTAGGGCTTAGGGAGGTGAATACTATTATAGTTAAATTATAGCTAATGTAAGACGTAATTTTGTGGCTTAACTGTTCAGTAAAAAAAAGGCAAAAAAAAAAAAAAAAAGCAAATGACTGAAAATTAGTTTTGTCTGGATTATGGGTATAATTTTAGGTAATATGAAATAAAATTAAAGTTTGGTGAAGGAAATACTAAAGAAATAGGGCCAATGGTCGAATTAATGCAAGCTGAAGGCGAAATTTTGTAACTTAACTTTTCAGTAAAAAAATGAAGCAAATGACTGAAAATTAGTCTTATCTGGATTGTGGATATAATTTTAGATAATATGAAATAAAATTCATGGTTGAGTAGGGAAACACTAAATAAACATGGGCAATGGTCAAATTATAGCTAGTTTAAGGCGTAATTTTGTGATTTAACTTTACAGAAAAATTTAGCAAATGACTGAAAATTAATCTTATCTGGATTGTGGATATATTTCTTTAATATGAAAAAAAATTAATGGACACGCACCCAAAAGATTTATGATGCAAGAAAAATAAAAAGTCTCTATAAATGCCGTGGAAAAATAATTAAATGGTCTAGAAATTTGCATTTTCATTTATTAAGTGATTTATTTAAAAAAAAAAGTTATTTATTCAAGTGCCTACTTATCAGATAAGTATAAACTATAAACATAAACTAGATAAGCTAAAACGTTGAATTTTATTGCTGACACTAGTTTTTATTTTATTATTCATTATGGTAATTATTTTATTATATATATTATATATCTATAAACATATACATATAATTTGATACAGACACGTATATTAGTTGACGTCATCGGGAAATGGACTCAACGAATCGAGTTCAATTCTTGGATGAGGCGGTTTGCGTTTAACTGCGCGCTAATGCCATTTATGTGTATGCACGCGGTGATTATATATATATATAATATATATATATATATATATATATAAAAAAGTGGGTAAAAAAAGTATCGATATTTTTTGTAGTTTTTGACACACCTTGTATTCTGAAAAAAAATAACATTCCATTTATTATTTTTTTCATAATACAAGGTGTGTCAAAAAATTGTGTTAAAAATCTTGATACTTTTTTGACACACCTTGTTTATATATATATATATATATATATATATATATATATATATATATATATATATATATATATATGTGTGTGTGTGCGTGTACGCGCGCAACTATGTGTGTGTGCGTGTACGCGCGCAACTATGTGTGTGTGTGTGTGTGTGTGTGTATGTGTTTCTACGTATGTAAGTTTTCCAATATATTATGTGTGTGTATGCGTATATTTATATATATATATATATATATAATATATATATATGTGTGTGTGTGTGTGTGTGTATGTATCTCTCTCTGTACCCCCCCCCTCTGTCTTGCTCTAATGCACCACTACATAAAACCCCGGGTCACAGAAATCACCATGTACTATATATATATATATATATAAGGTGTGTCAAAAAAGTATCGAGATTTTTTTGTACTTTTTGGCACACCTTGTATTCTGAAAAAAAAAACCAACGTTCCATTCATTCTTCATTTATATCTTGGTAAATACAGCTTTAAACTTGGTACTTTTTTTGACACAACTTGTATTCTGAAAAAAATTAATGAATGGAACGTTATTTTTTTTCAGAATACAAGGTGTGTCAAAAAGTACAAAAAATCTCGTTACTTTTTTGACACACCTTGTATATATATATATATATATATATATAGGTGTGTCAAAAAAGTATCGAGATTTTTTGTACTTTTTGACACACCTTGTATTCTGAAAAAAAATAACGTTCCATTCATTAATTTATATATATATATATATATATATATATATATATGCGTATACGTGTATTTGTTTGTTATGAACTTCACGCTGCATTAAAAAGCAACAAAAATAAGATAGAATGAAAAACTAAAAAAAAAAGTCAAAATTAATAAAAATAATGCAAATAAATTTTCAAATTTAAACAGCAAAGCACAGACGACAAATTCGGACCAATTCGTCGAAACAAAAAAAAAAAACACCCCAAAAAACAGGTGCCCCGATCTTATAGGCTATAACTTAGAATATAACGGTTAAAGAAGAAATATCTTCCATGAGAAGACTTTGTGTTCACTTGTCTTTAATTGTACTACCAAACTCTATCATCTGGGGGTAAGAGGTGGCGTCCAGTACATTTCTCATAAATAAAGTGAAGGGGCTTTGGAATCTGCGGTTAAATTCTTGCTCGCTACCCACAAACAGGCGCCGAATAGAAGAGACTTGTGTACTCAGTTGAGAAACCGGGACTCAACAGCTGTCGAGCAAAAGGACTTGAAATACAAAGAATGAAAAGACGAAGAAGCCAATTGCGCATGCGTAGTCCGCAGGGCAGCTGCACGTCCACAACCTACCCTCGCAAGAACGGGGATGGTGTGTGTGGGGTTACACGTTACCCTCTTTCGACACGTGCGTAAATGAATTTACACACAAATGTATAAACGCAAGAGTCTAGTGCTCAGGTACGCACTCGCGTTATTACTCGTGTATACACGGTTGAAAGTAAGATGTGTTGGTGGATGAGGACGTAGAGTCCATTCTTGATTCAAACACAAACAGATTGAATAAGATCTATTTTATGAATTTATGGCTCAAACTCTGATCTCTACTTTGTTACAAACCGATTACTTAAATAATGTTGTTGGGTTGTCTGCCCTTTGCCTGGAAAAGTTATCTTCCCTCTCGTTTCTTATTCTGACCACCAGGGGTCTGTTGTATTTAAGCGCCTGTTTCAAACTCTCCCACTCTTTTGCTTCTCGGACGTGACCCCAATGGGTTAGACATGTCTACACCTTCTTGTGTGTGGGCGTCGGCCCCCATTACAGACACTAGTAAGTGACCTTAGTCTATGGACTCTCCATAACTAAACACATCTTCTGTATAACTCTTCTTATGTATCTAGTATGCGTATATTATCTACTATGTATCTTGTTTCATGTATATGTACTTCATGTCATAAATGTCTCTCCATGTGTTTTTTATTAAAGTCCATTTTGTTATGTTCAACACTCATGTCGGAGTTGTTTGTTTCAAACAGTTATAATATATATATATAACATTGAACCTTACACTGTTGATGTAATCTATGATTCATGAACCCATGAATTCATGAACCCATGATTCATGAACCCATGAATCATGTTTATGTAACTCAGGAATCTTGGAATATCCAAGCGCATGGCTCAAACTTTGAGCTCATCTTTATCAGAAACTGATTACTTAAAGACTAGCTGTTTATGTAACCCATGGTTCATGAACCTTGGAATATCCAACTTCGTGGCTCAAACTCTGAGCTCTTCTTTGTTACACACTGATTACTTAAACACTAACTGTTTATGTAACCATTGGTTCATGAACCTTTGGATATTCAACCTCATGGATCAAACTTTTGAGCTCTTCTTTGTAACTAACTGATTACTTAAACACTAGCTGGTTATGTAACACAGGAATCTTGAAATATCCAAGCTCATCGCTGAAACTTGGAGCAGTTCTTTGATACAAAGGGATTGTATAAAAACTAGCTGTTTATATAACTCATGATTCACGAATCTTGAAATATTTATGTAAATCTAATGTGTCAGACTTTGAACTTTTCTTTGTTACTAATTGTTTATGCAAGTAACTTTCAACATTATAAACAAATCAAGGGAGTCAAACGGTTTAAATGGACTGGTGGGTCTTTAAAGATTGAAATCGACAGGAGAATCCATTACACACACACACACACACACACACACACACACACACACACACATATATATATAGGTTCGCAAAGTATTTTGAATTTTGTGTTCGTTTAGATTTTTTTTATTAATTTATTTTTGTTTATTTTTAAGATTTATTTTATCCATTTCAATTTATTCTATTCATATTTTTATTTATTCTATTTTTTTTTCAGTTTATCTTATTAACCTATTAAATGGATAAAAAACAAAATTCAAACCCACTTTGCGGACCTGTTTTATAACATAATATATATATATATATATATATATATATATTATATATATGTGTGTGTGTGTAAGAGAGAGAGTGTGTGTGTGTGTGTGTGTGTGTGTAGAGAGAGAGTGTGTGTGTGTGTGTGTGTGTGTGTGTGTGTGTGTGTAAGAGAGAGTGTGTGTGTGTGTGTGTGTGTGTGTGTGTGTGTGTGTGTGTGTAAGAGAGAGTGTGTGTGTGTGTGTGTGTGTGTGTGTGTGTGTGTGTGTGTGTGTGAGAGAGAGTTTGTGTGTGTGTGTGTGTGTGTGTGTGTGTAAGAGAGAGAGTGTGTGTGTGTGTGTGTGTGTGTGTGTGTGTAAGAGAGAGAGTTTGTGTGTGTGTGTGTGTGTGTAGAGAGAGAGAGTTTGTGTGTGTGTGTGTGTGTGTGTGTTTTGATTCATCCTTTTTAATTCAGTCTCCGTCCATAATTCCTTGTACGTCCCATCTTAGTCTAACGGTTACCAAGCTAGGCTTATAAGATCGTTATAAGTGAGTTAGATTCTAACTGGGTGCCTCATATTTCTGAACATATCCCAAACTAAGCTAATCTTAGTCAATGACTACATTCGACAATTCCCTGTTATGAGATCCTGTTTCATTACTTCATCTCCTAGTGTGAAATTTGGATAAATATTTGATTTGGTCCTTCCGTTTTCACGCCATCTTTCATTTCCTCCCCCTCATCATCCTTGATTATATTCCGACTGTTTATTTATGTTTCGCTTTTACCACTTTTCATCGGTCTATGTAAAAAGATCTAATTACAAACGCTTTCAGCAAAATTATCATACGCTTGATCCAAATGTTTTGCCGATTCGTTGATTTGTGTTATATATATATACTAGCAAATATATGCACCCTCCGCCGGGTACAAGTATTTAAGTTATAATGTAACAAAATATTATATTAAATTAGAAAAGCTAATGAAACTAAATAAGAATGCAGATAGAAAGATTTGAAACAGAGGTGGGGGGGTTAATAAAAAAATAGAACAACTGAAACTTACTCTTCCATCACTCCTGTCTTTCATTGCGAACTTTTCTTAATTTAACTATTTAGTTAAAATAGGAAGTAAAGAATATAATTACAGTTACTTCTTCTTGTTAATGGATTTCTTTTAAGATTTATTCCCGCAATTTTTGCTCATATCCATTAAGATAAAACCAAACAATTAGAAATCAATAATACTAAGCATATATTTATCAAAATCAAATTTTTAATATCAATATGCAAATTAGCCTTCCCGTTCACACTGTAAACCGCTATTTTGTTGTATATATGATAAAAATTGCTTGCTATTAGTATATAAATATGGTCAACAGTATTAAGGTATTTGCCTCTCATCCCACTTATGAGGGCGTGACACAAGGACATTTTTATTTGGGCCCACCGACAAGCAGAAGCTCATGGGTGGTAGGTACAAAAAATGCGCCGATCCCGTCGGCATTACTCCCTCAAGGGGGGGGGGGCGCCTCAGGCGCTGGTCAATAAACCCAGCCCTGCCCTTTTAAACCAAGGGGGCAGGTATTGCCTGGGGGGATAGGCCCCTGGGATCGACGTTATTGATTTAACACACCGGTCCAGTGGCCGAAGCACACCGGACCCCGCCCCGAATAATTAATAATAAAAAGCAATTTTATTTATAATTGAAGTTTAAATAAAAATAAAATCATTGAGAATGTGACGTAAATAACTAAGGGAATTGGGATTTGAGTAGTAATATAGTTTGGTTACAGACAGAAAGACACACAATCTATATTATAATAAGAGATACACACACACACACACACATATATATATATATATATATGAAAGGGAGGATGCCTCCTTCTCCTCCTCATTCCCTCTGACGCATCCTCCTCCTCCCCTCCCTTTTCTCCCACCTTTCCTTCATTCCATCCTCCCGTCCACCATTTTCACTGTATATATACACAGCAGTTTTTGTTTCAAAATGAAAAAAATTCTGATGAAGCTTCTTATACACACAGAGGGGAAATATCAATTGATTGAAATTGTTTGTGTTGTTTTATCCACCTTTTCACAAATCTTAATCAAATTTTGTCGGATTTTACACAATCTATTACTTTCTTATATATATATATATATATATATTGGAATTTATGTTTTTTTTATTATTAAACTGTAGTCTTGAAGTACCTCTGTATATATATATATATATATATATATGTGTGTGTGTGTGTGTGTGTGTGTGCGCGCGAGTATTAATATTGATAATATAGTGTGCTATATTTATTAGTAAATAGTCCTCTATATCATGGATAGGGCATTTATATCTAAGTTGGGGTGGCGTGAACATAAAGTCAACAGCGCTTGGTTACTGACAGTTTCTCGCTTTCTATGCGATTTGAAAATCACTTAGCCATAATACACTAGGAATATGTATGAATCCAATTATATCGCTACAGCTATGAGTAAATAGTAATACAGAACTGGGCTCTTTGTGTGGCAACCGGCGTAGGAAGGAAAACTCTGAATTCAAATCTGTTAAACTCCGCTTAAAAGAGACCTTTGTCACACTCTGCTCGTGCGTGTGGGGGGGGGGGATTGGGAAAATACATACATATTTTCTAAGATTATAAGCAGAGTGGCGCAGTGGAAGCGTTCTGGGCCCATAACCTGTAAAGTTTTTAAATGCCATCCTTGGCCAGTTGAAAAGGGCTTAAAATAAGTAACTCCTGAGTTATGGAATCCTTTGGTAAGCGAACAAGTCCTGTCCTGTGTATTGTTAAAGGTCCAGTGATTTAATCCTATGTCCGTCGTCCACGAAAGTCGAAGTAGTTATGGCCAGTACTGTCGGTTTAGGTATTGTATCAGCAGCAAAGTACAGCCAGTGATTGGCCAAGAAGTAGATCACATGATTGTAGTCGAGTCTATAAGTAGGAGCAGGCATTTAGCACACACCTTATATAACAAAAAAATCAACAACGGCCAGTATCATGTTGTTGTTCGGCACGCAGGTATTTCTTCTACGGGAATTGTACGCATCATGTTTGAAGTTCTGAGATAAAAAAAAACTATTATTATTTCATTCATTCTTTTTAGAATTCATTGACATGCGGTTTGGTGTAAGCTAAAATGTAAGTATAATAGACTCACTAGATCAGGGGCCGTCAAATTACGGCCCGCGGCCCGGATCTGGCCCGCGAAGGCATTTTATCGGGCCCGCCGAAGGTACTTGAATTTGTTTGTTAAAACGGAACATATGGAAATTAACTCATCGAACGAAATTGACATAAACATTTGAAAGCAATTCACTTAATTGGATTAGCAATTCCAAACAAAATATTGATGATATCTTGAAAGACAAACTTCAGTTTCACAAATCTCACAAAACCTTTTTGCTAATGTTGCATTCTTTGATAATGTTTTGAAAATAAATATGTTGATTAAATTTGTTTTTATGCATCTTACACTCATCCATGAATATAACATGGAAAGATAAATTTTGTTTTACATCTTTTTTCTCAGATCTTTACTTTCTGGTTATCAAGTATTGAACACAATAATAATGTGTCCTACGCTCATTTTTTTTTTTTCAATTATCCGGCCCACAGTGAAAAGAGTTTGGTGATCCCTGGACTAGATGAATGAAGCGATCTATGAAGTTGCAATAAAAATCGGAATATATGACAATGCTTAAGGCTTTGTTTCTGCAACAGTAAACAACTGGCTTAATAACAACAGAAGCGAATACGCATGTACAATTCATATAATATATTCAGCAATATAGTTTGACCAAAGAGGGTCATGGTTGGCATGTTCAAAAGATTCGTCTCTCATGTTCATTCACATGATATACTTAAAAGATTCACATGATTAACTACACACTGCAAATAATACGGCCAAGTAAGTAAAAATCATTTGGTGCTGATGTTGATTTGACCATGTAATGGTTCATAAGCTGTAGATTCTTGTTAGACCAGGTTTGAGGAACAAAGAAAAAAAAGGATCGTATTATAAAAATAGACAAAGCCAGACTGACCGACGCCAAAATTCAAACCCCGTCAACTAACGCACATTCTGAGAAGGAGGGGAGAGAAGCGATATAGCAGCAGAGCGAGCAGAAAGCAGTGGCCAGCAAAGGGACCAGTCACGAATACACTCCTCCTCGAACCGGGTGAACTGAACAAATACAAGTAAGCTTTATCATTAATAAGACTTTGTAAAAAGGAAAATTCATTAACCAAACGACATCTTTGTAACTTGTTGTTCATTTGATACAATAATATACATATAAAGGATAATTTTTTATACGACTGAAACTTCTTTATTCATTACTTGTACTGTTTTGATTGTTTCTTTGATGTTTCATTTCACATAAAATTACCTCCAACCAACATACAACAACCATAAAGTAAGTAGTTGCGGAGTGACCTTTACCTGTTGCCATACAAACGTTAAAGAGACCCTATTATTTTACACATAGCTGAAGAATAGCTGGATTCATATCTTTTCCAAGGGCATTAGCGCTATGTGAAATGCAAACAGCCTCGTCCAGGATTTAAACTTGTCACGTCGTATCCATTTCCTAGGACGATAACCATTACAATACGAGCGCCTCTCCCAAAACACACAAACACACATACTCACACACACACACACACACACACACACACACATATATATATATATATATATATATATATATATATATATATATATATATATATATGAAAGCGATACGTACATACATACACATACACACATTCTCTTTCTCCCTCAAATATATACATATCTCTATATTTTTTTAGTAATAAGTGGATATGTAATAACACACACACACACACACACACACACACACATATATTATATATATATAAATATATATTGTGTGTGTGTGTTAGTGTAGTTTCATTATATATCTACTTATTAAAATCTCATTATGTTTGTATGTATTGATATTATATATAGATAGATAAATAGATATATACACTTAAAATGTTTTAATTTGGAAAATAAAGTAATTTTCATTCCAATTTTTCAAATTAATGATGAGTTTTTGGGTTCTTTTTCAAAGGCGCCAGTAATAATGATGCAACTGTCAATGTCATATTCAATTATTTTTCATCATTTCCCTGGCAATGTTCAGATATTTGCCTGGCATTTCACTCTCTTCTCTGTGATCTGATGACACTGCAATATTTACTGCCAAATCTGTTCTTGGCTTATAACTTATAAATTTTCTTCTTCTTGCTCGATAACAACAACAAATTAAAAAAAAAAAAGGAAAAAAAAGAAAAGAAAAAGAAAAAAAGAAAAAAAGGTAATTCTTACACAATATAGACAATGGTAATGAAAAAATAGATGTATTACTGGAATCTAAAACGAGACCGTGTTTTGATCGAAGATATCTATCCACCGAAACGGAATCTATTACGGAAAAGGTTTTCTTTGCGTTTGATGTGCTTCAAAGCGAATTATTTATTCCGAATTTCTGAAACAGCTACTGTTTATTTTGATTTTCTGAAACTGCTGCTGTTATTTATTTCTAATTTCTGAAACAGCTACTGTTATTTATTTTGATTTTCTGAAACTGCTGCTGTTATTTATTTCTAATTTCGGAAACTGCTGCTGTTATTTATTTCTAATTTCTGAAACTGCTGCTATTTATTTCTAATTTCTGAAACTGCTGCTGTTATTTATTCCGAATTTCTGAAACAGCTACTGTTATTTATTTTGATTTTCTGAAACTGCTGCTGTTATTTATTTTGAATTTCTGAAACTGCTGCTGTTATTTATTTGAATTTCTGAAACTGCTGCTTTTTATTATTCGAATTTCTGAAACTGCTGCTTTTTATCTATTCCGAATTTCTGAAACTGCTGCTTTTTATCTATTCCGAATTTCTTAAACTGATAATGTACCGTTCCACTGCAAGAATGGAGAAACCGAGTCGAATAAAACTGTAAGAATACTTCATTTGAGAAATTCAGACAAAAAGAAGAAATATCGAAGAACATAGCGGTGGAAACGTTATAATATAGACAACAAAAGAACAATGAAAACTATGGAAATTAATCAATGTATAATTGTAACAACATTTATTTAAGAATTTATACGGAGAGTGAAGTATCTTTTATTTTATTTCGTTGGATAACAACTCAGGTGATTTTGCTTTGATCGTCAAACAGAAAGTTTGATGAAAGCCGCGCCCGGCAGAAAAAGAGGTGGATTGTGTAGTTGCAGGTTTACTGGGTGCATTTGATTTCCTTTAAGGTTCGTAGGACAAAGAAAGTTCAATGGGTCATCAGAGAACACAATCAATAAATCGATGTTACATTTCCTTGATGGAAATAAATCAATCGCAAATAAGCGGGGAGGGGGGGGGCTTTTTGATATTTAAGGTTTCAGGCAAGTTGGATTCCAGAAACACACTCTTTTGAATCTTTGCGAATGTCGTCTGCAAGTGTGCGACACAAAATGGCGATTCATACATATCTTTGAGAGCATCTATCTGATGGCTTTAGCTCAGTCGGCAGATCATCCGCCCATGAATAGCAAGGTTCTGGGTTCGATACTGGCCCTCGTAAAAATCAGTGCATGTGTAACACCGCTTGTGTAATCTGATCTTTGTAGGTGTGGCGCCCATCTCAGCAAAAACAAACTATCTGGTCTAGCGCTAGCGAAAAGGAGATATACTCCATCGCTGTCCGGCTGATACCGACAATAGGTCACGCCGCTAACTTTACTACTACTACTACTACTACTACTACTATCTGCTTAGAACTCGCAGTTAAATAAAGTTGATCATTTTATTCATTTGAGTGTATCAGAAATATTAACTTTTAATTTTTACTTTTTTTTATCAACTGTATATTGTCCTTGATTAATTGTTGATTGATTGATTTTAACGGCATTCCAATCAATCTGGGGTTATTTCAAGTCACGAGGTTTCATTGTACGTTCATAACTACATTTTTTGTGTAGTTGTTTCTTGTTTTTTTGTTTTTTTGCACACAGTATATGATTGTATTTCTAATACAAATGATTTCAACACAGTTGCATGGTTTCAAGTATTGCTATCGTCGACGTATTCTACATCCTCTGCTGACAAGGTGTCGGATTCTGGTAATAAAGTTTTTAAACATTGACAACTAATGATCGTCCACTACTACTTTATTTCAAAGGACAAGTCACCACTATTAAAACGCTGAAGTAATTTTGGGCAATAAGTTCAGATACTGTCTTCATTTCCTTCTACGAACCGATTCCTTTGGGAACCTTCAACAACTTCGAGGCTTAGTTTAAAACAATACCTCAATATTGTCTGAATCTTACTACTACTACTACTACTACTAGAGAATTAGCGCTATGTGAAATGCAAATAACCTCGTCCAGCATTTAAACTTTGGTAGCAGAATCCACTTCCTATCACTCAACAAACGTCTTCTTTGTTATGTTAGATGTGTAATATATGCGAACGAGTATAATTTTTTCTTTTCTTTTTTTTGCATTAAATATGTTGGTTTAATATTGCGTTGATATTATTTAACTTATGAAAGGAGATTATGTGGTTTCAATTACTACAGCAACCCCCCCCCCCAACAAAGCCAACAAAAAACAAACAAAAAAAGAAAAAAAAAGGTTTTGAAAATTGTCTTTTCTTCGGAAGCCATGACTGAATTTTATCGCCCTTTTTCTCTCTCACTCTATCTCTCTCTTTCTCTACCTCTCTCTCTTTCTCTCTCTCTTTCTCTCTTTCTCTCTCCCTCTTTCTCTCACTCCTCTCTCTCTCTTTCTCTCCTTTCTCTCTTTCTCTCACTCCCTCTCTCTCTTTCTCTCTCTCGCCTTCTCTCACTCCCTCTCCCCCTCTTTCTCTCACTCACTCTCTCTCCCCGTTCTCTCACTCCCTCTCTCCATCTTTCTCTCTCCTTCTCTCTTTCTCTCTCTCCTTCTCTCACTCCCTCTCTCACTCTCTCTCTCTTTCTCTCTCCCTCACTCACTCTCTCTCTCTCTCCTTCTCTCTCCCTCTTTCTCTCACTCACTCTCTCTCTTTCTCTCTCCCTTTCTCTCTTTCTCATTTCATTTCATTTTATTTTTGCTGTACTTTCTTACAACAGTTTTGCTGTCGATGGCAGGAGCTTGCCTCCCCCCCCCCTTTGCCGTGTCACGTCTCCTAACGAAAGGTCGGAGTTTATGTCACTGGGAAAGTTATCCATTTTGGGTCGGAAGGGTGGAATGTTGTTACACTTTCCCTCTTAAAATGAGATGATGACGGTGCTTGATTAGGGTCACTTATTACCCAGAGATAAAAAAAAAAAATCGGGTGGGAAGAAAAAAAGAACCAAAAAAACAGACAACATGAAAAATGGAAGAAAAATTGGAAACCAAGTCGAACATAGACGGTCACGTGACTGGCGACGCCAGTAAAGCTATCTTAGCAATTACATGTTATTTGATCTGATCGCCTTTTTATTCTTTATTTCTTTCTTTCCTTTTTTTTTGTTTTGTTTTGTTTGTTTGTTTGTTAAACATTACGTTAAGTTTGTATTATCGTCTGCTTCTTAGTACAGTATGAAGTAGGTATGGCTAAAATTACGGTTTAAATTTTTTATTTTTTAAAATTAAAAATTGTCAATTATTCTATTCTATTGCATTCTATATACGGCTGACTTCTAAAGATGGTCGGAAAATTAAAACGAAAAGTCTTTTGGTGGTACCCAATGACAGTTTAACTACAGTCTATGAATTAACATTTTGCGAATTGGGTTACGGTTTTAGGGGATTAAGATTGTTTTTAATTACGTATTGTTTAAAAAAATAAACAACAAAAACCCCAAATTACTATACATTTAATTAAACATTGAAATTAATTATTGAATCTATTATTGAGACAGTTGTTTGTGTTAGTATTGCAATGTATAATTTCAATTAAACTTAGTTTAAAAATATATTTTTCAACATTAAATGTATAGTAATTTGTTTTTTTTGTTGTTTATTTTTGTAAGCAATACGTAATTAAATACAACCTTAATCCCCTAAAACCGTAACCCAATTCGCAAAATGTTAATTCATAGAATATAGTTAAACTGTCATTGGGTACCACCAAAAAACTTTCCGTTTTAATTTTCCGACCGTCTTCAGCAAGCAACCCTATATACTACCAAATATATGCACCCTCCGGGTGCAAGTATTTAAGTATCAATGTAATAACATATTATATTAAATTAGAAAAGCTAATGAAACTAAATAAGAATGCAGATAGAAAGATTTGAAACAGGGGGAGTATAATCGAAATATAGAACAACTGAAACTTACTCTTCCATCTCTCCCGTCTTTCATTGCTAAATTTTCCTAATTTAACTATTTACTTAAAATAGGAAGTAAAGAATAAAATTACAGTTATTTCTTCTTGTTAATGGATTTCTTTTTAGATTTATCCCGGAGATTTTTGCTCATATTCATTAAGATAAAACCAAACAATTAGACATCAATAATACTAAGCACATATTCATTAAAATCAAAATTTCAATGTCAATATGCAAATTAGCCTTCCTGTTCACACTATAAACTGGTATTTTGTTGTATATATAAATACAATTGCTTGTTATTAGAATGGAGATATGGTCAACTGTATTAATAATGTAAAGCAATTTTATTAACAATATCCTTTCAGCTAGTATATTAGGTCTGAGACCTGTCAGCGGTTCCTTATAAATATTCATCTTAATTCCACAGAGCAATGTTTAGTAATTGAGGTTTAAATAAAACTGAAATCACGGAGAACGTGGCGTAAATAACTAAGGCACACACACACTTGCTTGCACCAAATTTGCATTTGTGCAGCAATGCATATTGTCACACAATAGTACTTGTAAGTCGACCTCAAGATGTTTAGTCCAACATTCATGGTGTTGGGTCAGTAAAACAGAAATTCTGGGTGGACATAAGTCCAAAATGGGTTATCTTCCCTTGCTGCGGTTTGTTCACCGATAGGTGGCGTTAGTATTTGGCCAGAAGCCAGGGATTCTGAACTCTCTCTTTCCTCTCAGGCCGGCAACGACTACACATGGCAAAAATACGTGTTGTCTATATCCCATTGAGTGGGGGCTTTGCCCCCAACCAGCTACCAGTAAGTGACATTCCTTACGACGCAAGTCCTACACCTATTTCCTTTGTAATACGTTTATGAATCTGCATGTTTATATATTTGCCTTGAATGTATTTTTCTCCGTCACTCACGGAATAAATACTGTTATTATTCTACAACTTTGTCGAAAATATTTTATGTACACCCGTGTACCCACGCTGGAAGGTTACTTCAAGCCTTCCCAACCTTGATATTAGAACGTTATATCCTATAACTGGTGACCCCGACAAGGGTAAAGTATACATCTGCCGTATAAGACACACCCTGCCATTACAACAGTGAATAATAATACAAAACAGCCTGACACTGTGCATTACTTACCGTAAACAATTTCATGTTTGATAAACTTTTTCAATACTGAGATTTTTTTCTTTGATATGATAGTGAAACTCCAATCCAATCCACTGAATGCTAACCTAACTAGATATTTCTTTCATCTGATACACAAGCCTGGCAACCAGTTACCATGGTAATAGCATTAAATTGTTTAGAGTATGAAACGAAAATCGACATAAAGCCCATCAAAATAGCACTTCGTAATTATTGTTCAGTACAAAAAGTACTTACGTTCTGGTAGGGGGTGACCGTGAAGTAAGATAACAGATTATATCTTCTATATGACCTAAGGTGTTTGTTGGGCAATGGTTATCGCCACTGAAAATGGATCAGCTGACACGAGTTCAAATCCTGGACGAGACTGTTAGCATTTCACATAGCGCTAATACCCTTCTGAAATGTATGAAGGCAATTAAACTTCCTCCAAATATGGGTAAATAGTAGGGCAGACTGATTTTTTTTAAACCCTGATACGACAGATGGTCTAGGAGAAGGAAAAACTATAAATTCAAACTCGTTAAGCTCCGCTTAACAAATTGACCTTGTATCGCATCTTTCGTGTGTAGAGGGGTTGGGTAAATACATACAACGACGTGGGAAACACGGGTAACGGAATGTTTATTATTGAAGAAAATCAAGACTGTGACCCAAGTTCAAATACTGGACGAGGTTGTTTGTGTTTCACTAAGGCTCTTGAGAACGACGAATTCATTTTTCTCCCCTCACCCTCCTCTGTTATGTGCAGACTGGGCTTTTTAGCCTTGGTACAGCAACCGATCTCGGAGAAAGTAAACTGAATTCAAAGCAGCTGTACTCCGCTTAAGAATTGACCTTGTGGCGATTCCCGTCGGTAGCAGAGGGGCTGGGAAATACATACAACAACTAAGCGTGATTTGGCAGAGACAGGGTGAACTGTCTGTATCAAAAAACGTATTTTCTTGTTAGAGATCAACCTAAAAATGAACCAGTTGCCCCCCTTCGATTGGGAGGTCACTCCATGACCTCCCGTTTGGAACGCGGTGCATTGTGGGAACAAAAAGACCAAACCAAACCAAACCAAATAACTGCTGCTGAAATTTTCAAAGTGTAAAATAACTGGTTGAGACACCAACTCATTTCTCCCATGATGTTTTACGAGACTGGCTTACTAATCATTGCTTCACAAAGAGGGGGGGGGTCCTCGTTGCGTCATGGTTAATGTGCTGGACTGTGACACATTATTAACCGAGTTCGAACTACAGCCGCGCTATTACGTTCACTTTTGAACTTATACCAAGGGCAAAGGGATGAACCCCTCATCCCCTAACTATGGGTTAAATAGTACCACAAGGATAGCTCTGCCATTAAATAACCCACAGAAGTTGGTATGCCATTAAACAAAGATACCAAGCCACAACCAGGAGCCCTAATTGGTAATCGTCAAGTTAAATTTAAGTCTGGTACAAGGTCATAAATGTGGGGTATCTAGTGACTTACTTAGGTAGTATTAGCCTACGAATATCAACAAATCTAATTTACCAACCCCCAACGCAGATCATGCTACGACTACTACGACTACTCTTACTACAACTACTACATTTGCAGTATAAAAAATGTACTTAAAGATATCAAATTATGTTATTAGTCAAAAGTCTTAATTTCAATATTAGCTGTTTCTCTTCTTTCTCCCCGTCTTTCTTTTTTTTTCTTTTCTTTTCTTTTTTTTTTATTTTTTTTTTTGCATGTCCCAAACTTTTCATCTTTGGGGTACACTTTAGACGCAACAAAAAGAATTCGGTGCAGCTTGTACGTCAATTAAAAAAAAAATGTATAGGAGAAAAAAATATCGTATAAATGCTTCCCGGCCTCTTGCTCTAAAAATGCTAAGCGGTGCCGGCTGAAAATCCAACCCGCACTACCTTAGAACTCCCTAGCTGTTTAATGGCGTTTTTCCCAAAAGTTAATGCGATATGAAAGCGGTATTTTATCCCCCTGCCAGTCTTTTCCCGACAAATAAATGTAAATATTTATCTTTATTCATCTTTATTGTTATCTGTACAACGTTTCGGCCGATGTGTTCTCCGGCATTCTTCAGGTATTTCTTGTCGGACTCGGGAGCCTTTTCGAAATCGGGAACCTTTTTTTCGAACTCGGGAACTTTCTTGTAATCAGGAGCCATAATGGAACTTTGAACCCAACCCTTTATTCAATCCACGGGATATCCTGTTCTCATTCCGCTAACCATAGCTGGGGTACAAGTGTTAAGCTGTGTTAATTATTATTCTATGTTACTGTCGCCCTTGACCAGGATTGAACCTACAGCCTAGAGATTACTGTCACTTAGAACTGTCTTAACCCAACGCCCTTATCAACTACGCTATGTGTCCAATTGGAGTAAAACTGGTTTGAATTAAAGTTTTCCTTACTTCTAAAGCGGTTGCCATACAAAGGTTAAAGAGCCCATCCAGATTTTTCCTTCTTCTCGATGGGTTGCCTAAACAAAGATCAATAACCATTTGCCCTACTATTTGCCCATAGCTGGAGATGGGTGAGAACTGATGGATTCATGCATTTCCCGAGGGCATTTGTGTGAAGTGAAACACTAACAGCCTCGTCCAGGATACTTGAATGTGGGATGGTGAATGCATGTATTTACCCAACACTTCAACACAAGCAATATGCGACACAAGGTCATTTTTAAGCGGAGTTTAACAGGTTATGAATTCAGGGTTTCCTTCTCCTAGACCGGTTGACATACAAAGATTAAAGAGCCCAGTCTGCCCTACTATTTACTCACAGCTGGAGGGAGAATAGTTGGATGAATATCTTCCAATGGTATCATTGCTATGTGAAATGCAACCAGCCTCGTTCAGAACTTGTGTCACCGTGTCTATATACTATGACAATAACCTTTATAATAAGAGCGCATCCCTTGGTGAATGTAATTATTCTATTCCTATATAATATTTTTGTACATTACCCCGGAATGAATGTGAATTGGAGGCGCACAGTGTAATGGTTAGAGTCGTAGGAAATGGACTCGTTGACCCGAGTTCAAATCCTGAACGAAGCTACAGTTCACATAACTCTAATACCCTTGGGAAAGGTATGAATCCCACTACTCTCTCTCTCTAGTTATGGGTAAAAAAGTAGAGCAAACTGGGCTCTTTAACCTTGGTCAGGCAATCAGTCTAGAAGAAGGAAAACTCTGAATTCAAACCTGTTAATCTCCGCTTGGGGTGGTCACTACTAGAATAGGCTCAGTCCTAATTAATGATCTATTTCACTAATTAAAAAGAATAAAACAAAAAACGGACATTTTTTTATATTCGAGGGCTATTCTACAGCGGCACCTACTAATGTTATTATTTTCCCTTGGTGTTCCTCACATGAACTGGTAATCAATTTTAACTAATTTTTTTTCATCCTCAGATAGTAGACTGACCAAATTGGATTTGTTCCAGCTTCTACATTAGTTGCTTGTCACTTGTCAGCGTTTTAAAGTTAATTGTTATGAGCGTTCCGTTAGCTGCTTACTAAGCAGGTTCAGCTAATTGGGTGCTTGGACGTTGGTTGGCTGGAAAACAACACCTATTTCACTGCCCGTTTCGGCACAATATATGGTAGCACAGGAGTGGGATCAAAGTTTAGGTTGTTGGTTGGTTGGTTGGTTGGTTGGTTGGTTTGGTTTTATAAAGCATGCCAACCCCTGTTGGGTCATTTTGTGCCGAAGACGTTTTTATTTTATTCATTCTTGATGGGTACTTAATATCTTTAAAAAACTCATCAAAGTTTAGGTACTGGACATGTATACCGAAAAGTGGGTATATGCCACAGTTGAATGAGCTATCTTTATAAAATCTAGAATGACTTGATTATTTAAATTAAAAGTTAAAATCAATTGAAAAAATAACACGATGACATGTATTCTAAAAAAAATTGAAATAATTTATTATAATTTCGAAATATCAATATGAAAGTTCATCCTATGCCAATAAAACATTGAGCAATCCAAAAAGTCAACTCTTAGACGCCTGAAATGCAAAAGAACTGGCGCCAATTGTAAAATTCTTAGAGACTATTTCTTTAATCTTGTCGCCTGTAAGGTGTACATGCTTTAAATGTGAAAATAAAAATCAACATACAAACAGGTTAAGAAATTGACCTTGTGTCACATCCTGTGCATGCGGAGGAGTTGGTAAATATATATATATATACAGAAAAATAACCCAACAAAAAATAGATAAGATTCAAAGTCTTTTAGTTTTAGCGGGAATCATTCTGGTTGGTTAGATTATCTCTATTAATAATGGAGATTCGCTACCGGTTTTTGTCTGTAACAAAAACTACGTCACTGCTTACGTCACATTACCCAAAATCGTAATAACATAGAATAAATACACTCAAAATTTGAATATGCAAAATTAGACAGTCCTCATTGTTTTTTAAAACAAGTTTTAATAAATACATGACTGGTATTATATATCTATATATAGTTTCTTTTATTTTAATACATATTTAAAGTTTACATTTCAAATTGTTTTATTTTTTAATCCTTTAATGAATTTGATGATTTTACTTACTTAGGGTACAAACTCGCTGACATTGAATTTTTAACTCCCCCCCTCAGGCAATATGTTTCAAAAATCTATTTTTACATCACCCGGAGGGTGTTTTTTATTTTGCTAGTATAATTAATTTATCAAATTCGTGTGGAAAGGATGAGTCGAGCCTCTTAAGCATAAAAGAACTTTTGTCAAATGACTTTAAGCGTCTGAAACATTAACTTCCCATATTCCCACAGACTTATGTTTGAATTTTTTTCTTATCACATTTCAATGCATTATATCAATCCCACTCGGATCATCATCAAGCTGCACCGACAGAACGGATCTCCATGACTCTTCCTCACCACTTGTCCCTATCGGCCATCGCTCCTGTAAGGTCCTCTGTACAGCATCCAGTATCCATGCAGAGCTAATTGATGTAGGTTTTTGCTGTAGGCTCCCTCAGGAGAACGTCACTTATGAGCTCGTCCTTGCTTCTCTTGCAGTGTTCAGCATGTCTTGTTCGTCTAACCAAGATGATATGTATGATAGGAGGCAAGTGGCTGTACAGTTGCATTCTGAGTGTGTGGCATACGAGAGCTATATTCACCCTCTGGCTTTGCAGAGGTAATACGCAGTAGTTGTATCTTTTGTCTCAAGAACATGGTAGCTTTGTCCCCTTAGGAATTCTGTGCACTGTGCATGAGAGCCTTTCTAAGCCAGTAAGTAAAACCTTTATTCTATTATCAGTAGTCTCAAGATTTTACATATAAAAGGCTATTTGCCTATAGGACATTCCTTCTTATACACTGTTCAATACTTAAATGGGTGACCCTTTAAGAAAATAGCAGGTACTGTATGTAAGCATGTTGTATACCCCTTTACTTGGGTGTATATAATCGAGAGAGAGAGAGAGAGAGAGAGAGAGAGAGAGAGAGAGAGAGAGAGAGAGAGAGAGGCAGACAGACAGAAAGAGACAGAGACAGACAGACAGACAGAGAGAGAGAGAGACAGGCAGACTGACAGAGTGAGAGACAGACGACAGACAGACAGACAGACAGACAGAGACACACAGAGAGAGAGAGAGAGAGAGAGAGAGAGAGAGAGGGAGAGAGAGAGAGACAGACAGACAGAAAGAGAGACAGACAGACAGACAGGGGTAAGAACAAGGTTCTTACTTGTTTTTCGTTGCTATTGCTTCTTACTTGGCCGCCATCTTCTTCAGGCTGACTTCTCTTCAGGGCATTCTGTTAAGGGTTGGTTTTTCTTCTTTTCCGTGTTGGGCTGGTCATTTCTTGTTTTTAATAATCAATTAACAAGACTTTCTAGTCCGCTCACTCTGAAATCTGCGTCGCATCTGACTATCTCACGCCTAATCACGCGTTTTTCAAGGGGTCAAGTAAAAAGGTTATTACCCATCAATAACTATTGAGTAACTTTCCACAGGACCCTGTTCTGGTTTTGATTTATAAGCTGCTTATAAATTATGTAACAACCACATATCAAAATGACTTGATTTGACATTAAATAACCCAAAAAGTGTTGATATGCCATAAAACAACCAACCAACCAACCAATTTCTTATACACAACATATATTTTATTCCTTGTATTTATCCTGTTTTTGTATTTCTTTAAATAAATTTGCTCAGGCAATAAAATCTATTTGCTATCCTTTTGTTGGGAATTCTTCTATCTTTATATTCACCTGATTCCCAACAACACTATCTCCCCAGTATTCTTAATATTTTGGGATAAAGATCCCTTCATCAGAAGATTTCTGAAAGCTAAGTTCTGGAGCTGTTACATTGTAGCTAGGATTTGTCCATTCATATATATATATATATATATAATGCTTATTTCACAGTTCTTCCAGGCCGTTGTCATATCAGTGCTGCTGTATGGCTGCACCACCTGGACCCTAACGAAGTGACTAGAGAATAAACTAGATGGGAGCTGCACAAGAATGCTGTGGGTGATCCTGAACAAGACATGGAAACAGCACCCCACGAGAAAGCAGCTGTATGGCCACCTGCCACATATCACCCAAACCATCCAAGTAAGATGGACAAGACACGCGGGACACTGCTGGAGAAGCAAGGACGAACTCATAAGTGACGTCCTCCTGTGGAAGCCAGCACATATACATGCCAGTGTGGGCTGACCAGCAAAGACGTACATTGACCAGCTCTGTGTGGATACAGGATGCTGCATAGAGGACCTCCCGAGAATGATGAGCGATAGAGACAGATGGAGAGAGATTGTCATGGATATCCATGCTAACAGTGCGACATGATGATGATGATGATTTCACAGAAAATATTAAACAAAAATACAGAAATACAGAAATATCATTTAAAATTTAACTGAAACAGTAAAATTAATAAATTATGAATATTCACCTTATTTTTCAACCATAAGTTATTAAAAGTAAAGAATATTTACTCCTTCCAAGTTAAATTTTAGTGCAAGAACACAACACGATTTTGCTTACCCGACTCTTAACAGGTTAGAAGACAGAATTAAAAGGCATGAGAAAAAATGATATTGTGTATCTGGTTGATGGAATGGTGGGGGTTAAATATGATGCTTATTTCACAGAAAACATTAAATAAAAATACAGAAATACAGAAATTTCATTATATAAAAAAAAAAAAAAAATTTTAAATTAAGTTTTTCCCAAAAGATATTTCTAATAAAAGACAAAAGAAATAATTATAGATAATCTATAATGCTGTATATTTTTTTTTTCACTTTTGTAAATCAAAATTTAATTTAGAAAAGAATTATAATTTTATCACAACAAAATGTGCTAACAGAAAATTATTTTTGCTAATAGATTCTATTTGCAGTTTATTTACAGATATCTGCCAATTTTCTAGTAATTCTTAAATATAACTAAATATTAACAATAAAAGAAAGAACCATTAAACCTAGTTAAACAACTAATTTGACTAATCATACTATCAGTACTTTTCCACTTCAATCTGTTTTGCCATTAAAATATAACATAAAATAACTTTCCAAAGTATTTAAATTAAGAACAGCTTATCAAATAATATCATCTGAAGATTCATACCATCAACTTTGCCAAATACTTTCTCATGTGCTCTAGTAAGTACTTCTTTATAGAGAATTTCAGCCTGCTTGTATTTCCCTTGTTTCAAATATGCTGATGCTTGAAAACAAAAACAATATATATATATATACCAAACTTGTTGGTAAATCCTTGCGGTGAGAAAAAATCCAGCAAATAGTTTGATTGTAAATATATACTACCAAACACTGCCTGGGGAAAAAAATTTTGGCCAAAAGAAAAAACAATTTTATATGTATATATATATATATATAAGATATATATATTCATACAAACACCCCTAGCATATACTAAAGCTAATAAGTAAAGAGTGCTCAATACCTAAGTAGAGCAAATTTTATATATATACATATATATATATGTGTGTGTGTGTGTGGGTGGGTGTGTTCAGACAGACAGAGACACCAGAAATCAGACCTCCTAATATAATTGAAAAATCATTCCAGGTATACCTGTCAAAACTTTTTTTAAATTGTTATAAATCGTTCCAAAAATGGTGGAGACTTGGTTGTACAGGTGGGCAGACAGACAGGCGGGCATATATTTGGTGAGTCCTAATAAAATTTTGATATTCTTTTTTTTTTTAGTCTAGTAAGAAAATGTAATGAATAAAGCTGTGAATCGTTACTATATTGAACAGGTATTAGAATAACAAGAGTTCTACCTCACCTGATTTTAAAGCAACTAATTTCTTCGATTTTCTATCTCCTAAGCTAAATACCTTGGGACAAATCTTTCTGTTGTTGTTCCATATAAGGGTTTGAAATCATGCCTGAAGAAAGGTTAAAGGGGGGAAGGGGTCAGTTGGTTGTAGGTCACCTGGCAACAAATGCAGTTAATACAATTGGCTTCTTTTCAACTGGACAGTATCGCTTGACCGATACATTTATCTCTTGTGCCACTTGTGGTTTTAAAAGTTGCTGCCAACAACGATTAATTTAAAGGTAAAATTTCAGATCTATAACAAGTTAGAGTCTTTTTGTACACTTCTTTATACGTGTCCTGCGTATGATACTAAACTGCATCGAGTAGTGAGGTTCCAATTCTGGAGCTCTAAGGAATGTGGAGTACCCCTTCAGTGCCATTAATCCCAGGTCCACTCTGACCCAGAGTACCAATTAGGGACCCATCTGTGGACTGAATAGAGCTTCAGGGTCCTGGTTATTTTTGCTAAACTGCATTTTCTTATTTTTTATTTAATTGTTTTTATTTTAAGATATAAACAACAACAAAAACCAAAATGAATATCTAAATCAGAAAATAGGCATTAAATTTAACCAATACAGTATATATATATATATATATATATATATATATATATATATATAGGAAATCAAATATATATATATAAATAAGGAAATCAGAAGGGGAGAGAGATTTCCTTCTCTTCCTCTCCAAAGATTCCTGCTTGACCATTCAAAACCTCTGCTCACTAACACTTACCCACCCACTTGACCTCCTCTCCTATCAACCTCCTCCCACCACACTTCCCCTTCTATAAAACACTTGTATGAAAACCTGAAATTCATTAAAACGACTGATGATGTTGAGCTCAAAGCTCTAGCAAAATATATCCTACACACTTTTGTCTGAGTTTTGTTCTTTTATTCCTCACATCTCCACCACATTCTGTCGGATTCATTTCAATCTTCTTTCCATATATATATATATATATATATATATTATATATATATATATATATACACAGGGGGTGCAAAAGTAGGTATACAGTAATGAAATCAAAACTTTACCTGCAAATAATAGATTATACCAGTTTTAAAATATTCGTGCGAGGATTCAGTTAATACCAGAATTCATTTTATTCATTAGAATCATTTTTATAATTTTTAATATTTTTACTTTCATAATTTTTATTATAGCACTTCTATTAGTTGTAGGTAAAGTTTGTTTATATTAATGTATACCTAATTTTGCACACTCCCTGTACATATAAAGAAAATAAAAAGTTTATAAGCCTCTCTTTTTCCCTTGACATATGAACATTTCATTTTTGTGGAATGATTAATTCATTCTGATGACTCTATCCCTGTAGCAAAACATATCAATCTCATATTCCATACTGTCTTCCTTTTTTCTTATACTGTTGGATTTCAATTCAAACCTTATTTGTTATATATATTGTCATTATTTATTTGCTCTACTTTTTGTATTGAGCACTTTAGTATATTTAACTTAGGCAACTCTTACAGTATTTTTTTCTTTTAGCCATTTTAATAGTACCATCTGATTATTTTCTAGAGGTGCATATGATTTGGTCTTTTCTTTTTTTAATATATTTTCTCCTCCAGGTAAAAAGTTTTTATTGTTCTATTACAAACCATAAAGCCGGGAGTTTTTTTTATACTGTTGGAGTTCAGAAAAAATAAATAAATAATATATATATATATATATATATATATATATATATATAAGAGAGTTTTATAATTTGCTTGAAGCATTGATTATATATTGGTTTGGAGGTTGATTTAGAAGGCTATCACAATGCAGGTGAAAAGAAAAAATAATAAGGTAACAATGGTGTTGTGTGTTAACCTGTAATTTATTCTTGATATTTCGAGATAAAATCTCTTTTTCAGAAGAACACTGGAACTGAAGTAGTTGTCGTCTTGTTATGGTATTTTTAGTTACAAAAAAATTTAAAAAAAAACAAAAAAAACATATATATATATATAATATATATATATATAGAGAGAGAGAGAGAGGTGTGTGTGTGTGTGTGTGTGTGTGTGTGTGTGTGAAGCAACAAGCAATGAATCTTAACTCTGGATACTTTTTTATAACTTACCTACTACATATGCCTCAGTGAACACGAAACATGAACTAAAAATTTATATTCATGTAAAATGATTTAAAATGCAAAGATCAAATAGAGAACATGATAAAAGTTGTCAATGTACAAAGAATTCAAAGAACGAGATACGTTAGTGTACAAGTCCACGTGAACCTGATTATTTACAAAAGGAGGGATCAGCAGGTATTTGAAAAAACATCTTTAGTAGGCCATAAATAGAAGGTGACCTAATATAGTGTTACATGGCATGAGCCAAATTTTAACATTCACATTTCTCTTTCAGACACATTAAGAGCTTTAACATGCCAGCTTCTGATCTGACACAGGAAATGAAAAGGTATGCCCTTAGTACTACTGACTAACCACAGCATCTTGGAGATAGCCAACTTCTTTAATGAAGACAGGTCCTCCATGTTTCAGGCGAGGAATAAATTTGTATTTATTTGTTTGTTATGCCTTCTTGTGTATCTGCCCTCTTTTTCTAGTTTACATCTCAAGTCATGTTGAAAGCACTGGTTCCTGCTAGACCACTGAAGTTAAGCAGTGATGAGCCTGTTCAATACTTAGATGGGCAACTATTTGAGCAACAGCAGGTATTGTAAGCAACCTGATATCAAAATGTCTTGATTCAGAATTAGATGACTTGAAAAGTTTGCTATGCTGTAAAAACCAACCAACCAACCAAATGAGAAAAAAAGAGAATCTTTACACAGAACATATACAATATTGATACTATATATATATATATATATATATATAGATGTGAGGTATCCAAAATTTGGCAGTAAGGGATGATTCTATCTGTGATTTCTAAGACACACTGTATTATTATTGTATGATCCAGTATGTATAAATACAGTGAATCTTTAAATCACTAAAAAGAGCTCAATGTATAATAAACTTTTTAAATTATATACAGAGCAATATTTATCTTTGAAAGGAAGGAAAAACTCAACACCGTTATTCCATAATAAATTTATTTCGACCAAAATTGGGGCCTTTATAAATCTAAGTTGATTTAACAAAGCTCCCAAAATCAAGTCTCATCAGATGAATTTGTTTTATATATTATAATAATTAATAATTTTTATATTTTATATATATATATATATTTTTTTATATATTTCATAGTTTTTGTTTTATCTTTGCTTCATATTTATTCAGACTTATTTAATTTTCATAATTGTTAATTTGACTGACTACTATCCCCTAAAAAAACTTGGCCCTGAAAAATATTCTTTTTTCTCATTTGACTTCCTGTCACCATGGTGACAGTCTTTTAATGTATACATTTTGTAAAGAAAATTTTTTTTTTTTTTTTTTTGAGGGGGGAAAAAGATTTTACATTGAGAAAAATTTTTCTGTTATGCAATTCAAATTATTGATGATTATCCATCTGATGAGACTTGATTTGGGGAGCTTTGTTAAATCAAGTTAGATTTATAAAGGCCCCAATTTTGGTCAAAATAAATTTATTATGGAATAATGGTGTTGAGATTTTCCTTCCTTTCAAAGATATATATATATATATATATATATATATAATATATATGTGTGTGTGTGTGTGTGAAGAGAAATGGAAGTGAATCCGATGGTATGTAGTATAGTGAGAAATTTGAAAAAACACAAGTTTAAATAAAATGAGTGGTAAGTTTATTAGCCAACGCTGTGGTGTTTCGATCTGTTAAGCAGATCTTCTTCAGGGCTTTTGTTGATATAAGGAAAGGTAAAAAATTATTTTTTATCACAGAATAATGAAGAGAACTGTGATAATCCTTATTTATCAATTTGTTCAAATTTGAAGAAATGCTGGAAAGGTAGACGGTTTGAAATATGACGTCAAGTATTCTTCTTTTATGGTGTGTGTGTGTGTGTGTGTGTGTGTGTGTGCATATGTATCGAAAAATGAAATTGAGCATTTATATATTTATATTTATGACAAGATTCGCCAAGTTAACTTGTCATGATTATTTTCAATAATTATTGAATTTTATACGATATACGCATTGTAATTGCCTTCAAAAAATATAAATAATAATATACTTTACTTAACAATGCTTCAAAAGAAAATTATCAAATACTAATATATATATATATATATATATATATATATATATATATATATATATATAAAAGTGTGAAGTAATTCATCAATGCCTTCTTAAATTTTTCTTATCATTTTTTCTGAAATTTCCAAATTCATTTTCAAATTTTAAAAATATTAAAAGCCTTTCATGGTTTGGTTAATTTGTTTAATGGCATATAAACTCCTTATGGGTTATCTAATGTCAACATTTTAATTAATTTGTAAATGTTTGATTAAAATCATAACTATATTTTTAATGTTCCATTGCAATTTTTTTTTTAATTGCATTTATTTGTCTATAATTATTTGTTTGTACACTGTTATATGATATCTAATATTCTGATCTAAAAGAAATAATATGCACACAATTCTATAGTTTCAAGTGTTCCCATCAAATCCTAATAATTTATATACAATTATAACTATTCATATCCAATAATAATAATTTGTTTTTACTTAGTTATATGGTTCCAAGTATTCCTATCTAACAGCAATAATTTCCAAGCAATTATGTTTTCAAATAACTAATAATAATAATCTTTGATAAACAATCATAATTTTAACTAATTATTGTTAATACAAGTAATTTACACAAAGTTATATGACATCAAGTATTTCTATCTAACATGTATAATTGTTAAACAGATCTATTTGATTAATAAATGGGACCCTAACAAGTACTACCACTCTGGGTCAGAGTGGATCTGGGAGTAATGGTAGAGGTCCAGAATTGGAGCCTCACCAACGGTTGCAGTTTAGTATCATATCCAGGACATTTGAGGAAGAAGAAAATTATCAATAGTCAGGCATTAATGGGTGTATTTTCTGACAGAGGAGGATTTTTATATATAGAATGGATGTATGTTTGTGTTTGAATTAGAGAGGTATGGCCACAATTCCACATATTTTTTAAAACTCCACTCATGAATTAGAATTTGACAAAACTATGAAAAAAATGCATGAATCTTAACATCATCTTTGCTGTATTATGAAAAGGAAGGATCTAAAAATATCACATGTGAAAATTATTTGTTTTAACTCTTAACATCCTGTTGAGAATTTTCTAAGTCCAGAGCCCCATTCCTATAAGGACTTATCAATAAATCGTAAAAAATTGTCTTTTCATTTAAAGTTACCTGTTATTTCCCATAAATCAAAGACTGCTAAATATCTTTAATATTACATTTAAACAAAGGCTATCATTTGGGGTAGATTAGGAAAATGAATGTGACTTCCGGCCAGAATATATGCTCCAACCCTTTTTATCATATGGGTGTTAGAAGGCGGTGACTGAGGGTCTACATGTCCTGGGAATTACGTTAAACTCTATTTGATGGTGAGGTTCCAGGTCTGGGGAAAGTGGAGCACCCCTTCATCACCATTGTTCCCTAGTCCACTCTGACCTGGAGTGATAGTACCTGTTAGGGTCCCATCTATGGGTTAAATAGAAAAACATGAGTTTATAAAAGAATTGAGTATCCATTAAGAATGAATTTATCTCAAAACTTTGTTGGCATTAAATGACCCACCAAGGTTGATATGCCGTAAAACAAAACAAACCAAACCAATCTCTTTTTAACGTGATTTATTTCATTTTTTTATGATCAAGAAATTGATAGAAAAAACAATTTTCCATGTAAGTTTGGATTTGTTTCTTAAGGAAAAAAATTAAAATAAGTGACAATTTACAATTTTAAATATTCTTTTAAAAGTTTAAAAAAAAGAGTGAGGTGCTGTAATAGAAAAATGTTAGCCATACCTAAAATAATCTTATTTACCTTATATGATATAACATTATATACCTTATATAATGAATGCAAATATAACAATGTATGTTTGATCTGTAGATGACCCCCAGGGGCAGAAGAGAAGTCACTTACCTGCATTGATAAAAAATAATTTTACACTTCCCTATCCAAAAGATTTCCAGAGTTTCACAGAAACTTTGCCTTGTGCCAAACTAAAAAAAAATGATATCTCCACATTATGTGAATCTTGGTAATAGCACTCTTTATTAATGAAAATAAAAAAAAGTATTTTCTTTAATGGCTATGAGTAATATATTGTACCCCATAATATAACTTTATCATAGTTCACTAAAAATGATCAAATAATTTGCCACACTGACAACCCAGTCACCTCCAACTTTTCTAAAAGATATTGGAAAGTTTTGCTTAAATTTCACAGTCTCTCAGATTTGCACTTGGAAGTTATTTATTTTTAACTCCAACAAATTTGGTTGGTTGCACACAATTATATGGTTTCATGTATTCTTATCTAATACTAATAATTTATAAACAGATCAATTTGATCCGTAGAATGGACACTAACAGCTACTGTCATTCAATTGTGGTGTAATGGTTATCATACTAGTTCTGCAGATCCAATACAACTGAAATTACTAAGATGTTGCATTTGATTACATTAAAATCAAAGTATGATAGCCTAGATTGTTGCTTTACTTCTTGTGTCTTCGTTGGTCTTCTAACTTGTTGCTTCTTTCTTCTTGTCTGGTCGGTCTTCTAACTAAGGGCATGGGTAATTAATTAACAAGGCTTATTGCTTTGATCAAAGGTTTTATTTTGGCCCTTTTTCTAACAGTGCGCGGATGAGCCCAGCCTGCAGTCACATGTCTGTGCTGCATCACATTCTAACTGGAACTGACTTAACTAAGTCAAAATCACGTGACGTGTGAGATTTCCGGTTTTACCAACGTCTAGTGTTTTTCCACGGAAACTTACCCGCCTACGTGCTGATTTTAAAGTCCTATTCTACAGGTGCTTGTCAATAATCTATGCTACCACATAGATTATGCAACATTTGCTGGGGGTTGATTTTCTTTGTTAATTCTTCTTTGGGCTGGGCTGGTCATTGTCTTAACATTCCAATTAACAACAGCAAGACTTGGTGTTTTCACAGTAATAAAGCTTTATTTCCCCAGCCCATGTTGATTCCGCCATTGGTGAGATGGACCCAGGAGCTGACAACAATGTCTACACTCCTTGAAAGCAGAGTCAAATCTGACTCTAAACTAGAACGTATTCTCACGTGTCTGTAATGGCGCATTTTCAAGGGGTCAAATCAAAAGGTTATTAACCGTCCATAACTGTAGGTAAATTTCCATGGACCCCGTTATTCAAAATGAACAGACCCTAATTCAAAGTTCTAACTACAGGTACGTTTATAAATTATGACTTTTTGCTCATAAATTATGTAACAAAAACATAAATTCCCAAATTAGACTATGTTGCATGTTAATCTGAGCAGCTTTTGAAACACATCTAGAGTTGAACAATGCACATGTCAGAGCACCAACTAGCACAATACTACCAGCTACAGCAGGTACTTAGTATGGATTGAACTGCCTCAGTTACATGCTATAAGGTTGCAAACTAGCATGGACCACAATATTGCAAAAACTTTTGACTCACTCAAGTATATAAAGAATGTATTTATTTTTAGACTGTTCCATATTCAGTATTATTTGGATTATCCGGACTATTTTCCTCATCTTTATTGTTATCTGTACAACGTTTCTGCTGGTGTGCCTTCTATGGTGGTACAGACCACGAATGGTGACAGACAAGTTAGAGTTAAAGAATAAAACGAACACAAACTTAGAATTGGAATAGACATGTATTACTGACATACATAACAAATTGTTGCAAACTTTGGTTTGTCTGCGGGAATGTTATATATGAATAATAGTCCACTTAGCTGAAATCTTGAGGTAGGTGAATTATCATAGTCACTTGCTATGGCTAATCTGGTCGTTCTGCTGGATATAAGAGACGCCCTTTTTTGTGTCTGACTCCGGTGCTGGTTGATCAGAAAGAAGAAGAAATTGCCTCTTTGGCTTTGCCGCCAAAGTATGCTGGCCCATGATTGATTGGTTTGATAGAGAGGCTCGTAGACAAGGACGATAACCCCTACCTCAGTTTCTTTACACTTCTGACCTACGTCAGGTATTTCTTGTCGGACTCGGGAGCCTTCTCACACATGGGAACCTTCTTTCCGAACTCGGAAACCTTCTTGTCGTAATTGGGGGCCATTGTGGAACTTTGAACCCAACTCTTTATTCAATCCACTGGGGTATTCTGGAGTACCTTTTCATTGTCATTATTCCCAGGTCCACTCTGAATGGAGTAGTAGTACCTGTTAGAGTCCCATCTATGGGTCAAATAGATCTGCTTGAAAATGATTAGTATTAGGTATGCATACTTGAAACTATATGTGAACATATTATTAGTATTAGATAGGAATACTTTAAACTTTACAACTGTGTGCAAATTATTTGTATTAGGTTTGGTTTGTTGGGTTTTACGGCATGTCAAGCGCTTGGGTTATTTTATGCTGAATACTTCTATTGGTAATTTGGTATTCAAAAATGTTTAATGCTAACAAAGTTTTGAAATAATTTCATTTTTAATGGATAATACAATTTTGTTTATAAATACATTTTTCTATTTAACCCATAGATGGGACCCTAACAGGTACAACCATTCCGGGTCAGAGTGGAAAGGGAGCAATGGTGATGAAGGAGTGCTCCACATTCCCCAGAGCTCCAAAACTGGAACCTCACCATCAGATAGAGTTTAACGTCATTCACAGGACATGTAGACCCTCAGTCACCGCCTTCTAGCACCCATATGATAAAAAGGGGTTGGGGTTTAACATAAGGGCAATAAGGTTGGGGCAATCATATAAGTGCTAGGGCTTGACGTGGCCAGCCGAAATACTGTGTGAAAAAACACCCCAAAAAACTAAACAAAACAAATAAAAAAAAAACTAACTTTTAAGAAACAACTACACAAAAAGTTAAATATAAACATACAATGTAATCCCTAGGTATAAAATAACCCTAGATGTGTTGACATGCCATTAAAATCAATCATCAATGAATAAATGTATAAATTATTTGTATGAAATGGGAATAAAAACCTTACAACTGTGTGTAAATTATTTGTATTAATTAGGAGTACCTGATATGATAGGTACTGCCAAAAGTGACGTCATATGCGTATTTTACAAAATAAATTTACCCCCCCCCATTGTAATTCTTTTAACCAAAAATCAGCGAATTATCCGGTTTTAATGAAATTTTCAGTGTTTATTTATCAATGAATGATCTTTATAATGCATTATTCATTTTATTTCAAAACTTTCTGATTTTTTTCAGGTCACTTAACTTTGCCCCCCCCCCTTACTTTTCGACTTGGACAAAATTTGATCTTAAGTAATCGATTTAATTAATTTTAAAAATGAAAATGAGGTAATAAATTGTCAGTGCCTATGATATGATAAAAGTGCAAAAAAAAAAAAAAAAAAAATAAAAAAATAAATAGATTATTAAAGGAATTATTGGATTTTAATGAAAATTTCAATGTTTATTTATCAATGAATGATCTTTATAATGCATTATTTATTTTATTTCAAAACTTTCTCATTTTTTTTCAGGTCACTTAATTTTGACCCCCTCCTTATGTTGGGGGTGTAACATTTTTGCGAGTTGGTCATTTTCTGTACTAATTACAGTATAAATAAAGTTATGAATAGAAACAAAACAAAAACAAAAAAAATTACGGTGGCTTTTCTATGAGAAAATAAGTACAGAAAATCGAAAAATAAAATGTAAAAAAATAATAAATAATTAATTTTTTTGAGATTTCTTTTTTACTCATTTCAATAATTATTTAATTGGCTATTATCTTATAAAAGAAAAAAAAATATACATCGATATTTTTTCTGCTTAAAAAGGGGGCGTACATTTTCAATAGAGTTTTTCTTCAAAAATTATTACTTTCGTCTAAAAAAATAAGGTTTGTATTAAGTAGATATTTATTTCTAGAATCTAAAAATATAACATTTTAAACTGAACATCAGGCTTTTAACGTTTTAAATGAATTTTATATATTATTTTTTCATAGCAAAAATGCTAAATTAAAATTTTGAAATAAAATAACTAATGCATTATAAAATTCATTAATTGATAAATCAATACTGAAAATTTCATTAAAATCGGATAATCACCTTGATTTTTGGTAATTTGTTTTTGCAATCGCGAATGTTGCATTAAAATTGTAAACACGCGCGTAAAACCATTGCAAAATAGACAGAATGGCGGATCGCGTCGAAATTGACCAAAACAAATCGTTTTAAATCTATTAAAAATAAACTGCATATGAAATGAAATTTTTCTTTTTTTAATGATGGTTATTATGTTACTACTTATCGATTTAGACAAAAGTCTGACCTTAAATAATAATTTAATCATTTTTAATTCGCTTTTAAAACTCGTAGCAGCTGATGTTTTGCCAGTACCTAATTTTTACCCATCACAAAATTGATGGATAAATACTTAAAAATAAAAATAAAAATAAGAATTAAAAATGAAAAAATGATAAATAAAAATAAATAAGAATAAATAAATAAATAATTAAAAAAAATGACGGATAAATACTTAAAAATAAAATAAAAATAAGAAATAAAAAATAAAAAATGGCAAATAGAAATAAATAAATAAAAAATAAATAAATAATAAATAAATAAATAAATGATAAAAATTAATAAAAATTAAACTACTTAAAAATAAAAACTCGACTACACTCAACCATTTGTTCCCCTTCACTGTCTTTCTCATCGAAATTTTTTAACAACCCGGCATCTTTTCTCTTCTTCTTCTTCCTCGTCTCTCCTTGTTTTACTCGTCGCTTGACGCCCGCCTGTGTTAACGAGACACAGAAATGAATGAACGAACGAAGAAAAGGAGTAATTATTTTCATATTTCAGGATCAAGGTCAAAGAGTTGGTGCTGCTTGCCGAGAATGGATGGGAGATTTGCCAATAACAATAATAAAGGAATGTCGGTGGCACTGGCAGGATTTAAAAATAAAAGAAATAAAAAATAAGAAACATTAACATAACAAGATCTCTCTTCTTCTTGACAATCATCCCAATTCAATTAAACAGAACGCCACTTGTTGCAGTGGAAGAAGTAGTTCAATAAAACGACCGAAAATAATTCGTCCCAATTTACGCACAACTCTCTTCTTCTAAAAATAAAAATTCTTAAGTTACAAATGAGAAAAATCGAAGAGTTGTAATAAACTGGACTGAAGTTCGAGTCCATCTAAATTAATTTTGTTTTTAGACCTTTTATTATGAACAGCAATGCCAATGACTTATTTGATACTTTTGACAGCATATCCACACACATACATCAGGAATCTGAGGTGTTTTAGTATTAAAGACGGAAGATACATTCACGTCATTTTTGTCACATTTCAATACACGAGAATGTAGTGAAAGGGTTGTAGGGTTGTAGTCATGTGACCAGTGACCAGGCCGAGTTAACAGTCGATAGTGGGACATTCACTTTAAAACTTATTTTGTTTTGAACATTTTTTTGTTTTTTTTTTGTTTTGAACATTTTTTTGTTATTGTTTCTAATTTGTTGAGGGAAGGCGAAAATAATAAGTTATTATTTTAGCACAGGTCTAAAATTTCATTAAACAGTTTAAAAGAATAAATAAATAAATAATAAATAAAAATAATAAATAAATAGAATAAATAAATGAATAAATAAATAATAACTAAAAAAACAACTAAAACAAAAACACAAAAGTGATTTGTGTTTGAGACAGTTGCGTAATTCTCACTAAATCCATTCCACCAAAGGTTGGTGTTCGAACTGAGGCAACCAGACCAGATTTTGAAAGGTTCATTTTCAAGGCAAGCAGGCAGAAAAAGATTAGTATATTTTGGCTATATTAGATTGTTAGGGACCTCCAATTTGACGGGTCAAATTTACCCCCCCCCCCCCATATTTAACACAATGAATCTTGCATAAAGGTTAATATTATCTTCAATATTTTTGGACCATTCAAAAGAAGAAACATAAAAAAACAACTCTCATCATTTTAAAAACATTTTTCAGCTTACGGAAATAATGAAAATTATGAACGCATCGTTAAATCAATTGAAATTTAACAAGTTATGACTACCAGCTTTTTAAAAGATTCTATAAAAAATCAACAGTCAAATTTTCACGAATATTTCGGTAATTATTTACCTTTAGATGAAATTATGTTTGAAATGAGTTTTAAAATGTATTAGGGGAAATATTTTTTACGAGGTCTCCCCCCACCCTCTATTTTATTTTATGAAATCTGAAAAAAAAAAAATGAACCGATAAAAAAAGACTTTTATTTATTTTTTTCTTTAAAGATAAGAATCTGAATTATTATATCAGAAGATTTTTAGAAGTTTCTATACGGGATTTTTTTAGTAAAAGAACCATGACTACTGAATTCTACTAAAAAAAATGCTATAATATTGACATTTTTTAAGAAGAATTCTGTATTCATGGTTCTTTTTATCCCAAATATGCAGTCTAACCCCTAACCTAACCCCTAACCTAACTCCTAACAAACAACTGGATATTGACGGTGTAAATGAAAAAAAAAATGACCTAATGAAACGAAATCGAAAGTGGTCAGGTTTCAGATATTTTCTATGAATACTACTTTATGTGGTCAGTTTAGCCCAGTCAATTGAGCACCTGCCAAGAAATCGCAAGGTTCCTGGTTCGAACCAGCGTATGAGTAGCAAAGATTGGGTAATCTGATCTGTGCGGTAAAAAAGTGGGGAGCTGACGATAGGTGTGGCGCTCCACCGCAGCAAAATCAATCTCCCTGGTCTAGCGCCAGCGAAAAGAGGATAGATCTCCTTGCTGTCCGGCTGATATCGACAATAAGTCACTCCGATAACTACTTTTTTTTTTACTACTTTATGAAAATTGACATGAACTGGGGGGGGGATATATCCTATATGAATACTAGTAAAGTCGATGGAGTGATCTATTGTCGGTATCAGCCAGATAGCGAGGGAGTCTATCCCTTTTTCGGTAGCGCTGGACTAGGCAGATTACTTTTGCTGAGGTGCAGCGCCACAACTAATGTCATCTCTATACTTCACCGCACAGATGAAATTACCGATTATGTGCTATTCGTGCGCTGAGTTGGCAAGGACCGGTATCGAACTTGGAACATGGCGATTGCTGGATATATAAATAATATTTTATGAAAATTGACGTGTAGTAGAGTGTGTGTGTGGGGTGGGGGGTGCGTATCATAGATGGGAGGGGGAGCATATCATAGGTTTGGTGGGGGATGAGACCCTAGCACCAGTCCTGATAATACTGATGTGAAATTTTCTTTGAAATATTAAATGCGCTAAATGACTAAAAGATCCCGTAATTCGCGAGTTATGAGGAATCATCATTTTACATTTCAGCTGTTAAACTTGCTCTGCTAGAATATAATAAATATCTATTATTATACTATGACCGAATCAACTTTTGTCTCAATACACTTAAAATGCTATTAAAGAATAAATCAATTTCCAGTTCAATTTGCAAATGAATAATACTTTTGTCTGGTCTGCATTTAACGTAGTGGACATTGCAAATTCTCAATATAATGGAAATAATAATGAAATGCTGATTAGGATCCCTCACTCCTTCCTAAATAGAAGCACCAATATCATCATGGATTACTGTTACTGTTTAGTCTAATGACACGAAAGTTATACTAAATTATTCTTTACTTTTAGGATTGAGTTATGTTTGAAATAAATTCCATTTTAATTGGTTCTAATTAGTCGTAATTTACAATTAAGTCAAAATCTGACCTGTCTCTTACTTCACATTCTGCCTGTCACTTTCCTCCTCCCTACGTATATCTTGATTACCTCCTCGTTATAGATGTTGGTTTTTCTCGAGAGAGAGAGAGAGAGAGAGAGAGAGAGAGAGAGAGAGAGAGAGAGAGAGAGAGAGAGAGAGAGAGAGAGAGAGAGAGAGAGAGCTTGAATGTTAAGTTTTATAAGCTGCCAACCCAGCCAACATCTTGGCTCTTAATGAATTTGAATTAGGTCCCTTTCTTGGAAACCTTACAAAATGATTTTAACGATTTCTTTAAATTCTCCGGTCGAATTTTTTATTTTATTTAAAAAAAGATTAATTCGCTTTGCAAATTCCCTTTTCCCTAATCACAATTATCTAGCCAGAGCTCAGTGGGTGACACAATGTATCATGTTTTGTCTAGTATATATATATATATATATATATATATATATATATATATATTACCTACCGTAAAATTTTAACAGAAAATACACTCCCACTACACAAAGAAAAAAACAAACAAAAATTTCAAATAATCGAAGCTCTATTTATCAAACAAAAACAAACCCACCTTAAACAAAATAAACTTCGAAACAAGTCAACATGTCCTCAAATGCCTATAATTTCCCGCCTATCCTCCTTCCACTATTCCCCTCCCCTTCTCACAAACTTGTGACCCCCCCCTCCTACAAAAATCTCTACTGCTATCATTGTTTGAACCTACTACCAATTCCTACTACCTCCCACTACCAATTCCTACTACATCCCACTACCAATTCTTACTACCTCCCACTACAAATCCAACGTTAATCCTCGTTGTTTTAAAAACGAGACACCTGAAACATCCCATCAGTTTCATACCTGAAGATGGCAGATGGACATGCCGAAAGCGCTCGTAATGAAATCTTTGGTAGATTACTACACCAGTTCCACCCTGACATTAAAAAGATGGCCCGAAAATTAGAAAGGATCGAACAAAAACTCGTTCGACAAGAATCGTCAGTACAGTTTAACGAAACACACACACACACACACACACACATATATATATATATATATATACCCTCTCTATACGAGTACGATGTGACACATGGTCAATTTTTAAAGATGAGTTTAACAGGTTTGAATTCAAAGTTTTCCTTTTCCTAGATTGGTTGCCTAACAAGGTTAAAGAGAAATTAACGTTCTTAAATTCTTAACCAAATTTTCCTCACCCTTCAACAGCGCTGAGAGGAATATATAATCCAGGTTCCTCATCAGATCAATCTTTGCAAACCACGCAAACCAAAGCTCGTACCATGGCCAGTGAAAAAAGTTGGCATTCCTCTTGAGGGGCGCCACCGGCACCGGGCAATAAAACCGGCCCTCGCCACTTTTAGGCGAAGAGCAGGGGCCACGCGAACGTCGGGAGATATACGTGAAAGGCAAACATCCCCAAGTTAGGACTTCCTAAGTAAGGTATTTCCACTTGACACCAGTATGCGGTGTTCGAATCCAGGCAAAAGCTTATATATATATTTCAACATCTCTTAGTGGACCAATCACGTCTTGGTTTTTTCGACTTCACGTGTTCCAATCACATTTTGATTTTCGCTTTCGCATGTACCAATCACGTCATTAACATTCAATTATGAACGCTAATCAACGAACAGTTACGAACCTTTTCTACACCTTTTCCAAATTCAACGCCTTCAAAAACCACTATCTTTTTAACCACATAAATCTTTTTTTCTCCTAGACTGGTTACTAAATGGGCCTGAAGAAAATGTTGGAACATCGACACTACGACTAATAAATATCCATCCATTGTAACATCCCGTGTTTGTTCTACATTTTCTCCACACACACACACACACACACAGTCTTGTTTTGATGGGTATATATATATATATATATAATGTAAGAAAAGGTGGAATGAAAACATCACACAATGCTGTTAAAGAAGAAAACAATTTATAATATAATCATAGCTGATACTGATCAATATTTCGATTTTACAAAAATCATCATCAGAGCTCATTCACTCCCGTAGTTGTTTGGGTCGGAGAGGAAAGTCCTTTCCTCTCCGACCCAAACAACTACGGGAGTGAATGAGCTCTGATGATGATTTTTGTAAAATCGAAATATTGATCAGTATCAGCTATGATTATATTATAAATTGTTTTCTTCTTTAACAGCATTGTGTGATGTTTTCATTCCACCTTTTCTTACATATATATATATATATATATATATATATATATATATATATACCCATCAAAACAAGACTGGGGCTGTTGAATACACCAACTGCACCTCAGCATAGGGGTAAGACCCCCCCCCCGCGTGGGGATTACCTGTTGGACGTGAGTGGCGAACCGTGATGCTTAAGGACGGAATTCTGGTGGTTGAGCAGTCCATGACATGCAAGTCCGCTTTGGACCTTAATTAGGCTATCGGCTAGTCACGTCCAGCCCTATAACCTATATGATTGTCCATCCCTATTGCCCTTATGGCAACCCCCAAATCTTTTTGTCATATATGTGCTAGAAGGCGTTGTTTGAGGGTCTTAGTGTCCTGGGTATTACGTTAAACTGCATCTAATGGAAAAGTTCCAAATTGTGGTGCACTTGGAAGTGTGGAGTATCCCTTCATCGCCATTACTCCCAGGTCCACTTTGATCCTGAGTGGTAGTACCTTTAATTTATGGGTTGAATAGAAAAAAATGAGTTAAACTTGAGTTTGAAAAAAAGATGGACACCCAACAAGTATGAATAAAACAAAACGTCTTCAGCATAAAATAACCCAACAAGGTTTGGCATGCCATAAAATCTAACCAACCAACCAAAACAAAACAAAGATTCTTTCTCTCTCCGACTAAAAAGGTCGAGATGATGGCAGTTCTAGTTATATAACTGAATAACTTTATATCTTTTTAATCTAGAGAAATGAAATGAAATTACTAATAATAATTTGGTATTGTTCATTTGTTGAACAAATAAATATTTACCATTATAATACGTGGCCTACCTTTTGAATGTGGCCTACGAAATCATGTCTCTCTTATAGTATGTGGCCTACGATAAAAAGCATATTATAAGGTTATAATAATAACTGCTAACCCTAACCCTAACCCTATTTCAGAATTTTAGAATATTTTAGAATTAAATAGATCTCTGATTCATGTAAATTATGAATAAATTCTTTTTAATTATTCTTAATTACTATATACAGCTTATGACTGAATTGCATTTCTTGAAATTGAATATATGTGAAAAATAATTAGTTTCAATAAATTGCCTACTACTTATATCTATAAATATACCTTACTGAGGTAGGACACATTCAAACCGAGTAGGTCACATCTATAATAGAATCAAAAAGGTAGGCCACTCTAACGGCACCTTTTTTTCAATCGGGGAGGTTAAATTTATTTTGTAAAATACGGATTTTACGTCATCTTTGGCGGTCATGTTTACGATATATTTAAACAAAATTGACCGAAAAAATAGTTTAAAATGTATTAAAAATAAATTACATGTGTAATATTATTTTGCTTTTTAGAATTTTTTTTTTTTTTACTAATGCTCATTATGTTACTACTTTTTGACCTAGACAAAAATTTGACCTTAAATAATCGATTTAATTAATTTTAATTCGTTTTTCAAATGAAAATGAGCCAACAAATTGGCAGTGCCTATGTTATATCAACACCCATAAAAAGAGAATTGATATATACTAGACAGCCCGCGAATGCGTAGGGTTCCTGTTGTGTACTAACATAAGCCAATGGTTCTATAGGAAAAAGTAAAAAACTAACATAAGTATTTTATCTCCGTAATCTCGGGAATCTAGATTATAAAAAAAAAAAAAATGATGTTCAGCGCGAATGCAGACTCTACAAAATTATCATTCAGTCGCAAATTAAGATTGAAATTTGTTTTATTCTCTAAGTAAATTAAAATTAGAGTATTCATTCTAAGTATATTGCTCTAATTAAAATATCGCTATGATGTGACGTTTTTGCTAGATTATTAGGCAAACTTGCAAATCGTCGTCAGAATTAAAACGGAAAATTTTGACGACGATCAAACTAAAGTCAGGTAAGTAATTGTTTTATTTCATTTATCTAACGAATCTTAAACTATTTTCTAAACTAAAATATTTATGTGCAGTTTAGAAAATAGTTCAAGATTCGTTAAATAAATGAAATAAAACAATTACTAACTTGGATTACCAAAAAAAAAAAAATTAAAAAAATTCAAGTATTTTGAATCGGATTTTAAAAATTAATTTTAATTTCAAAATTTAGTTTGATGTGTTTCAAATCGTCGTCAAAATTTTCCGTTTTAATTTTGACGACGATTTGCAAGTTTAGCCGATTATTAATACTAAGGTTATGGTTATAAGAGAGAGAGAGAGAGAGAGAGAGAGAGAGAGAGAGAGAGAGAGAGAGAGAGAGAGGACACCTCGCTTGATGTAATGGTTAGCAAGCTAGGTTAGCAGACCGTTGTTAGTGAGTTCGATTCTTACTGAGTGTCTCATACTTCTGGCCTTGTGCCAACTAAACTAAGATTAGTAAATAACTGTATATAAACATGAGAATTTTAGTAGGAGGAGGTATTTACGAATTTTACAGGAATGACCGCTAAAGAGAGAGAGAGGACACAGACACCCAAAATTAAAATAAAACCTCAAGAAGAGCGAATACATTAAACAAGGGCAGAAATCTCTGTGTGTGTAGTTAAGAGAACGTCAACGAACAAGTGATGTTTTATTTTGAAATTGTCAGGACTCTTAAAGAACCCCTCAGAATTTGACGTCTTTTACACTTGGGTGAGATTTATTGCCGAGAAAAATCGTCCGGCAGATAAAAAGAAGAAGAAGAAAAGAAAGAAAAGAGATGTACAGAGAAAAGGAGGAAAAAACAAACACACCTCTGCAGGAAACGAGAACAGGGTGAGATAGAGAAGAAGAAGAAGAAGAAGAACAAGCGTGAATAGATATGAATAGAGATTCGTTTTTGATAAAGACTTAAAAAGCACACAACACACATACATCTAAAAGAAAGTTATACGTATATTATATATATCAAAATCGAGCCATGAGCGTGAAGTCTGAAATATAAAATTATTTGTGGTTTAATTAAATTGTCAATTCGTGTTTACTGAAGTGAAAACGATCGTCTTTAAAAAAAAAAAAAAAAAAAAGAAAAGAAAGAAAAAGAAAAGAAAAGTCCTGCTCTACCAGTAGTGATGACACTTGTTCATTTAAAATCTCTCTCCCTCTCTCCAGTAGCTTTTTATTTTGTTTATTTGTTTATAAACCCAAATGCTTAGTTTCAGTACGATTTACGCTGGAAATATTGCCAGCTGCTCCTATCAGATATTAAATCCTGCTGAGAGATCGACAAGAGAATAACAAAAACCGAAAAACGTTTTTTACGGTTTTTATTAACTACAAAAAAAAAGTGTTCAATGATTGGATTATTGCTTACTACTTGGCACTTACTTAGTCCTTAAAGAAGGACATACCCAGAAAGAAAAAAAAAATTATATACATATATATTAATAAAAATTACTGACACTTCGTAGTTCACCTAATTTGGGCGTTAATTTTTTCGCGTAAATACTTACTTAGTGATTTACACTCGGCGTGCCTCTCTAAAATTCACCTTTTTTTTTCTTTTCTCACTTCCTTGTGAATACGATTGCATATTTGAGTGATATACGGAAAAATACTTACCAATTTCTTTATTCTTGAGGAAAAAATCTTTAAAAAAAAAACAATGTTGAAAATGAAACGAGATGTATACAACGTACAGACAGCGACAATTGAAAATCAGGTAGGTAATTAATTAAATCATCATTAAAAGTTTTTTTCTCTCTATTAATTAACAATTAATAAACAAAAGAGTTAGACATTTTTTTTGTCGTAAGCACGCACGTGTACAAATTGAATCCGTCCCAACATGTATATTATTATATAAACAAATGTGTTTTGAAACTTCAAGTTAAAGTTTTTTTTGTTTTTGTGTGTGCAAAAAATTAAGATATATTCTTGACAAATTTTGACAACTCAGCGGCTGACGAGATACACGATTCCTAGTTTCACAAAATTCATTTTTTTCTTTTTTTTTTTGTTACCCCAGAAACTCTGCTAATGTCTTTTTCGAAATGTAAATAAACATACAAGATAACAGTTATTTACCAGGCCTAATATTGCGAATGTAAATTGTCCCAGAAACGGACTCGTGCAAATACACATGCATTGAAATAATGTATTGTAAGTAAATCAATTACGTATAAAAAAAAATAAATAATGAAAAAATAATAATAAAATAAAAATATAAATTAACAATTATGATTATATTATAAAATTTTTTAATATAATATAAAATAAAAAAAAAAAAATTTTTTAATGATTAAAAAAAGTTATTTTAATGGAATAAATAACTATTTCATTCTAAATATAATTTTAATTTTGAAAATTTTAAAAAAAAAATTAAATTTTTTGTAAAACACGGATTCTTTTGACAAATTGGGTATACCTAACTTGTGTGAAACATTGTAGAAATAATTTACATAATTCTGTAAGCCAATTAATATATATTTTTAATTTTTCACATTAACACGTGAATCATCTGCCCCTGTCGTGTGAAACCAGAGATTGCTGCTTCCCAAAAATATTTTTGGCGGGGGACAAACAAAATCGATTTATGCAGGTAGAAATGAAAGAGTCAGCAACGGATGGATTTTTGTTTTCGATCTTTTGCAAACTGCATTTATTTATTGTAGTTTTATTTTAGCACATTTCGTAAAATAAGAACATTTTTCCGTGAGATAAAAGAATATTAATTTTCACAATACCCAAATCGCGACTGATTGATTGATAATAATCGCACGCAACGTGTTTACCAGACGAGCTACCACTTTACAAGTATAAATTGTACGACGGATTTTTTTCTTTCTTTTTCACTTTTTATGTCCTGTCGGCGCTGGTTGTATCCCAAGAAGAGGGGTAAGACCTCCAAAGGGTGTCCTGGGTATGACACTAAACTGCATCTGGTAGTGAGGCTCTTGGTTTTGAGCTCTGGGGAGTGTGGAGTACCCATTCATTGCTATTACTCCCATGTGCACTCTGACCTAGACTGGTAGTACCTGTTAGGATCCCATCTCTGGGTCAAATAGATCTGTTTGAAAATTATTTGTATTCGATATGAATACTAAGTATATTACTTGACCGTATTCAAATATCTTTTAAAAAAATGTGAATTATAAACATAACTGTATGAAATTTCCTAACCTCTCGGCATAAAATAACCCTAGACAAGTTGGAATGCCGTTAAAATCAATCAATTTATCACATTTTTCAATTTGGGTAGAGTAAGAATTTTAAGCATTTGAATTAAGCTTCAAACGTTTGTATAAGAAACTAGAATCAGTAATAATTGATTACATTATAAAATGCTTAAACTAAACATAAACTAGGTATACCCAAAATTGGCCTAAAATGCGTTTTTGACAAAATGAATTTAGCCCCCCCCCTACAGAAAATAATTGACCAAAAATCAGGGAATTATCGGATTTTAATGAAATTTTCAGGGTTTATTTAATTAAAGTTTTGAAATAAAATAACTGATGCATTATAAAATTCATTAATTGATAAATCAATACTGAAAATTTCATTAAAATTGGATAATTCCTTGATTTTGGGTAATTTTTTTGCAATAGCGAATGTTACATTAAATTTGTAAATAAGCCAATAAAACCACTTAAAAAGAAAATCGTTTTAAATATACTAAAAATAAACTGCAAATGTAATGATATTTTTCTTTTTTTAATGATGGTCATTATGTTACTACTTATCGTTTTAGAGTCTGACCTTAAATAATAGATTTAATTAATTTTAATTCGTTTTTAAAATTCGTAGCAGACGACAAATTGGGTATTGCTAACATAAACAATACACATTGAATCAAGAATTAATTATGAACTATGAATTAATAAAATCATTATATAACGCTAAAAGAAAACATTACTTCTAAAATGAATAAATGTCTTTACTAGATGAGCCATAGGACTTGCCCTGTTTGATGCGTTGTACCTAGCAACACAATCATTACAAAGTATTTATCTTGAAACTGGCCAGTGTTTTTGTTCGTGGTTTGCGAATGCATCTACGTCACTTGGAAATCAATACAACCCTTGTTAATATCTGATATTATCGATTTTTAATAGACAGGTGTTTTCTACAGAGAGATGAATACGAATTTTCAAAGTTTATTTATATACGTAACAAATAAAGAGGTTTTAAATTAAAATTACTAATTAAGTGATCTTTCGTAATATGTCGGTAAAAAGTACGCAATAGCTACATGAAAAATATTTAAAAAAAATAAAATAAAATAAACATCGGTTAATTTGGTTTTGTTTTGTTTTACGGCATAATCAACCTCAGTGGGTCATTTAATGCCGATAAAGTTTTGAAATAAATCAATTCTTAATGGATAATACAATTTTGTTAAAATAAACATTTTTCTATTTAACCCATAGATGGGACCCTAACAGGTACTACCACTTCGGGTCAGAGTGGACCAGGGAGAAATGGTGATGAAGGGGTGCTCTACATTCTCCAAACCTCCAAAACTGGAGCCTCACCATCAGATAGAGTTTAACATCATTCCCAGGACATGTAGACCCTCAGTCACCGCCTTCTAGTACCCATATGATAAAAAGGGGTTGGTGCTTGCCATAAGGGCAATAGGGTTGGGAAAATCATATAGGTGCTAGGGCTTGATGTGACCAGCCAATTGATCAGTGGGGGCCTCTCCGACCGCCCGTCTAGCCCAAGATAGGGCCAAAGTGGAGTATTGCAAGTCATGACTGCTCATCCACCTGGGTTCTATCCTTAAGCATCACGGGTCGCCACCCATGGCCAACAGGTGGCCCCATTGGGAGAGTCTTACCCTTCTGCAGAGGTGCAGTCGGTGCATTCTAACGCCCCAGCCGACAGGGTAGTTAATACAAATAATCTGCGGGGAAGTTCCATAAGCGTAGTGGCTAACGTGCAAGACTACGACATTGTAGTAAGCCAGTTCGAATTTCGGACGCACTATTACGTTCACTTTCCGATTAATACCCTGGCGAAAGGCATAACCCCGCTGATCCCACCCTGTTGGTTAAATAGTACTATTACTGTTAATAATATATATTTACGAACCCTCCGCGCGAGCAGGATGTGACACATGGCCAACTTGTTAAGCGGAGTTTAATAGGTTTGAATTCAGAGTTTTCCTTATCTTAAACTGGTTGCCTAATGAAGATTAAGCAGCCAAGTCCGCCTTACTATTCACCCATAGCTGGAGGGATAATATCTGGATGCATACTTTTCCCAAATATGTGAAATGCAAACAGTCTCGTCCAGGATTTGAAATCGTATCGACGAGTCCATTTCCTTCGATAATAACCATTACACAGCGCGCCTCAAATTTCCACATAATATCATTAATTTGTTTATCTTTTATTGAAAAAAAAGCCACCAAAAAACAGAAACACACACACACACACACACACACACACACACACACACACAGAGAAATGAATTGAGGAATTAAGGTCCATTTGGATCTTAAATCTTCAATTTCTAGGGGACCCGAAAAACAGTCCTGTTCCGCTTTGCAAATTTTCCTCTCAAGTGCCCTCGTTATATCGAATCGGTAGCCGGGAATGATTAAACTTTGACCTAATAGTAAAAATATCTTTTAAATTAAAATAATTGATTTCTATACACCTTTTACGGTCCTTTTTTTAATACACCGGACGCTAAGTATAATTTTTCTCTTAAACATTTATTTCGTAACTTCCGCAACTCCGAAAACTGTTTAAACTTTTAACCCTTTCCCCACATCTGGGGTCTATTAGAAAAATAATGGTTTAGTGTCGGTTTAGCTCAGTCAGTAAGCAAGATTCAGTAGAGAAAGATTCCTAATTTGATACCAGTCCTCACTAACTCAGCGCATGAGTAGCACAGTTTGAGTAATCTTATCTGTGCGGTAAAGCATTTTTGCAACGAATTTTTTCTTTTACTAAAATCTAATATGTTCTCAACGTATGAAGTGTCATTGTTTGACCGATGGCTCAATCAAGAGCTTTCCACAGGAGCTAGTTTAATTTTCATCTGATAGGTGGCTTTTAAACTAGTTCAAAATACATCGTTACTTGCCCATTGAGGCCAGTTTCATGAATATGCAGAATATGCACCCTATCGATGGAGCTTAAAATACACCCAATGTTTCTCCCTGCTGAAAGGAAAGACCCCCCCCCAAAAAAAAGGGGGTTTTCTGGATATGACTCTAAACTGCATCCAGTGTTAAGGCCCCCACTACTGGGGCACTGTAAAATGTGCAGTCCCCCCTTGTTGCCATTACAATTTGAGCCGGTGTGATAGTGTCAATTTGAAAATTATTATTATTGAAACTTTATTCAAATCATTTGTGTCAAGTTTTTAAGGGTCATAATTGGCCAATTGATTCTAGGTAGAGAGTCCTCCGATTTGGTTCCTTTGGTAATCCTCTCAGGTAGAGAATCCTAGGTTCCCTCGTAGAAGGTTGCCAGTAGATTGAGAAAGAATCAGCGCTTAAGTAATATATCAGCCACGCAGTATGGCCAGCGATTGGCTAAGGAACAGACCACACGATCTCGCCTAGTCTATAAATATAGGCCGGGAACTAGCATACACCTTACATCCCCAAAAACTGGGCGCCTCACGTTGTGTAATGGTTAGCAAGCTAGAATCGCAAACCAATGTTAGTGAGTTCGATTCTCACTGGGCGCCTCATGTTTCAGGCCTTGTGCCACATCTAAGCTAAGCTTAGTAAATAAGTATATCCTCCAAAACTCCAACAGTTTGTGTTAAGAATATTTGCTATTATACTATTGTAGAGCTATGGTCGTCTTCTTGTGGTGTAATGGTTAGCAGCCTAGTTTCGCAAATCCGTTATTACTGAATAGCGAGTTCAATCCTCGCAGGATGCCACATACTTGTAAACTTGTGTCACATCTTACCCGTGGCGAACGGGTTAGCTAAATATCTACCCTTGTTATATTTCTATCTGTGAATCCCGGGGAGCCCCCCCCCCAGGCAATACTTCCCCCAATAATCAGATTTTATGTTCATCTGACATGGTGGGAGGTCAATACTAATAATGGCTGTCAACTCGTGTTCGAGTAAGACCATTTCCTGTTTTTTTTTTATCATCATAGTTAGGTGCCGGTAGCATTTGACACTGTATCCTTGTTTTTTCTCAGATGACCCATCAGGCCATCCCTGGAGAGACATACTCTTCCACATAAACTACATGCTGGAACTTCTACACTTTGAATGTTGTTGGACTGAAAATTACTCTTTCTAATAGCCCGCTTCAATTTTTGGTGTTTAATTCGGTTGGACTCAAATTCTTCCACAGGCAGGTAGATGGTGGCTCTCCGGCCAGGTCTATTACCAGCTAGTTTCTCCCAGTCCTCCACAGCGATAGCAGTGTTCTTCAGAGTGTCCTTGAGGCAGTCCTTAAGCCTCGATTTGTGTGATGATTTTTTATGTTAATTTTGAACTTTCGCCGCATGGGAGAGGCTACGGTTCCAAAATCGACCTACCCTACTACACATACCCACTGCATTTAACAGGATAGGATCAGAGTAAATCTATGATATCTGAAATGTCTTAAAAAGAGAAATGCCGGCGAAATTGAATAATTTTTGGAACTGTCAACTGACTACACACAGTAAGTCCTCGTAGCGTAGTGGCTAACATGCTGTGCTGCGGCAGCGTAGTAAGCGAGTTCGAACTCCAGCCGTACTATCACGTTTGTTTTCGGACTAATATATTTAGAAAAGTTTTTTTTACTCTATAGAAAATAATACAATTATAATTCATTTCTCTGAATGTTTGAGATGAGGCTTGATGATTAGTATTATCTGCATTATTCGGACTATTGTCCCCATCTTCATTGTTATTTGTACAACGTTTCGGCCGATATGCCCTCCGGCCTTCTTCAGGTATTTCTTGTCGGACTCGGGATCCTACTCGGGAACCTTCTTGTCGGACTCGCAAACCTTCCTTTCGAACTCGGGAACTTTCTTGTCGTAATCGGGAGCCATCACGGAACTTTGAACTTAACCCTTTATTCAGTCCACGAGGGTATCCTGTTCTCATTCCGCTAACCATAGCTGGGGTAGGAGTAGTGTTAATTATTTTTCTATGTTACTGCCACTACTCAGGATTGAACCCGGAACCCAGAGATAACTGTCACTTAGAACTGTCTTAACCTAACTACCATTTGTACAATTGAGTGTGAATTTTGGGAACTTATAAACCTAATGTCTTGTTTTGGCTAGAATATCTACCTATTCATTTTATGTATGATTTTTTTACCTAGACTCATACTGTTTTTTTTTTTTCAATCTGATCTGGCCTTCTTAATTATGGGTTCCCATATTGTATTCATTTCTATGCTAGGTCTACTTAACAGCCAAGTACAGAATAATGCAGATAATACTAATTATAATTCAATATAAATTCATATTTAAGATTTACCAAATACAAATACAAAACCCATTGGACATAATGCATGACTTTCTCATTACTCAAAGAGAGAGAATACTTTTGTAATCCATTATTAGAAAAGGCTTCGTGTAGGTGTTAAAATGATAGAGAGACATTCAGTTCATAGCTGGAAGGAGAATAGTTGGATGTGTACCTTTCCCAGGTAACAGAAATACAACCAATCTCGTCCAGGATTTGAACTTTGATTCATTTCCTCCCGACGATAGCTATCACGTGACAAACACCACATGCACTACGTATATTTTATGTTTTGCGAAAGAATTAAATATGAATACGAACCCCTTTATCTTTCAACTATGTGTTAAATAGTACCACCATTGGTCATGTCAGGAGGATGGACAAAGGTCGCATCCCCCAAATACCTACTGTGATGGCGAATTAGTAGAAGGCACCCGACCGGGAGGAGACCACGCATACGCTTTAAAGAGGTCAGTAAGAAGAACATGAGGACATGCCACATTAACACCAACACATGGGAGGTTGGTGCAGAAAACCGAGCGGCCTGGCACCTGTCAGACAAGGGACGAAAGCGAGTGAAAAAGAGAGGAAAGAAGCCGCCACAGAAAAGAGAGCCAGAAGGAAAGAAAGACAACAGTAACTCCAGCAAGCATCACTGTTCGTTTGTATTCACTGCAACAGAGATTGCCATTCAAAAATTGTCCTGTTCATCCACTCGCGCAGATGCAGTTAAGAAAAAAATTGGACACTACGCCATCGTCTTTAACAGACGAAAGGATGCCAACGATTGTAAATATGCGGGGAGTTGGCTTTTCAAAAATTTGAAAAGACAAAAAAAAAAAAAAAAAAATCAAAAGTGAAAAGAAGAAGCAATTGAAGTGATATAACATTTTACGTCAACGCCCATTGTTTTATTTTATTTCATTTCATTTTATCTTACGTATTTATTGACAGTCATGACGAAAGAATGTGCAGCGTCGTCTCATAGATGATAACCAGACTTCTAAAACAGTTTTGATGTTAGCCGCCCGATATTTCATGCGAATGTTACCTTTTTTCTTTTTTTTTCTTTTTTTAAGAAACATGTTTTTAAAATTCCAAACGGAACCGTATAGTATTAATCCCTGGAAGTTTCCAAGTTTTTCCATGTCGAAAAATCTTCAACAGGAAGAATACAACCAAGTAAATATAAACGAACAAGGTATGAAATCCATAGGGAGGCGCGTGGCATAATGGTTAGAGTCGTAGGAAATGGACTCGTCGACCAGAGTTCAAATCCTAGACAAGGCTGTTTGCATTTCACTTAGCGCTAATATCATTGAGAAAGGTATGAATCTATATATTCTCCCTCCAGCTATGGGTAAAATAGTAGGGAAGATTGAGCTCTTTAACCTTGGATAGGTGAACCAATGTAGGAGAAGGAAAACTCTGAATTTGAAAAACCTGAGGTCAATTGATGATTAGGTTTGTGGCATTCCTTGTACACCAATTCTTTCCTATCGACTATACCAAAAAGTACGGATGGCACAACACAAACCTTCCACTATAAATAAAACACCGTGTATGTTGTTCATTGGATGAACCCTCATGCGTCAAAATCGATGAGTGTCCATTTCCATTTCATTCGTGGAGTAAAAAATTCAATGTCAGCGAGTTTGTACTCTAAGTAAGTAAAATCATCAAATTCATTAAAGGATTAAAAAATAAAACAATTTGAAATGTAAACTTTAAATATGTATTAAAATAAAACAAACTATATATATATATATAATGCCAGTCATGTATTTATCAAAACTTGTTTTAAAAAACAATGAGGACTGTCTAATGTTGCATGTTCAAATTTTGAGTGTATTTATTCTATGACGATTTTGGGTACTGTGACATAAGCAGTGACGTAATTTTGTTACAGACAAAAACCGGAAGCGAATCTCCATTATTAATAGATATACCTATCTGTACTGTTTCCTATATACTTACTTTCTTTGCATTTGAATACAGAGGCTGATAAAAAAGAATTAATTAAACTTAATTTTCAACATTAAATATACTCAGGATTGGCGCATACTACCCACAAACTCCCCATTTTAGGAGCCTCGGAAGGCATTATTGTTTACATGGTTGGCAGGGTGAAAGCTAATAAAGATTAGGATGCGAAGATATAATAGAAGCGGGGTATAGATCTAGTGTCACATCCTACCCATGGCGAACGGGTTGGGTAAATAACTAAGCGTCCTATCGTGGTGCAATGTTTAGCAATCTAGCCTCACAGATCAATTAGTACTGAATAGCAAGTTCGTTCCTCGCTGGATGCCCCACACTTGGGATCTAGTGTCACATCCTATCCGTGGTGAACGGGTTGGGTAAATAACTAGGCATCCCACCGTGATGCAGTGGTTAGCAAGCTAGTCTCGCAGATCCATTATTACCGAATAGCGAGTTCTTTCCTCGCTGGATGCCCCATACTTGTGACTGTGTCTCACACCCTACTCGTGGCGAACAGTTTTGGTAATTAACCGGGCGTCTGAAAATGAAAATCCAATTTTAGGCAAATAATTAAAAATTAATGGATTTGCGAGACGATCTTGTTAACCATTACACTATAATGGTATACCATCTTAAATCGACGGTATAACATTTATGATATACAGTGTATATGAAAACTTTTATTAGCGTCACCTGATCAACGTAGAACTTGGACACGTGAGAAAACATTCGGTTCGTGATTGCCTCCCAGAATTCACGTTCAGCTGAGAAATCTTGGATTATTACAAGTGGGTTTGGTTAAGTTTATCACAGAAATGGAACACAGCATCAAATTCTACCCCTGGAAAAATATGGAATTAGCACACTTAGAAGATGTTTACTTAGCCTTTTTTAAAAAATTTGGCAGTAAATAAACTAATAACAAATAAGACACAAAACATTTTTCTTTAACAGCTGTAGATTCTGGCTTCATAAAATATTCCTTAAACAAAATAGATTAAATTATTTAGCAGTAAATAAACTAATAGCAGATAAGATACAAAACATTTTTCTTTAACAGCTGTAGATTCTGGCTTCATAAAATATTCCTTAAACAAAATAGATTAAATTATTTAGCAGTAAATAAACTAATAGCAGATAAGATACAAAACATTTTTCTTTAACAGCTGTAGATTCTGGCTTCATAAAATATTCCTTAAACAAAATAGACTAAATTATTTAGCAGTAAATAAACTAATAACAGATAAGACAAAAACATTTTTCTTTAACAGCTGTAGATTCTGGCTTCATAAGATATTCCTTTACACAAACTAGATTAGATTATTTGAATTGATGGTAGGTATTTAGCCAGCCAATTCGCCACGGTTAGGATGTAAGACTAGGTCTCAAGTATGGGGTGTCCGGCGAGGATCGAACTCGTTATTCAGTAGTAATTGATCTGCTTAGCTTTCTAACCATTTACACCACAATAGGACGCCATGGGTTTATCAAAGGTATTTGTAATTTTGTTTTTCCAACCTTTCCTCCAAAGCTTAGTTCATGTACCCATCTAAAGATTGATTGGACCATATGACCTTTAAGCACCCCTTTTTGATTTCGATTAAGAAAGGACATGTTTTTCATCTACACCGTCAATATCCGGTTATTTTAACAGACGATTTTTAATTAAATTTTTTTTTATAACCCTAACCCTAACAAACAAGCGGATATTGACGATGTAAATGAAAAACATGTCCTTTCTTAATCGAGATCAAAAATGGGTGCCTAAAGGTAATATGGTCCGATTGATTCAATTATATTATTATTACAAAGTGATTTTGAAAGACTCTCGGTCCAACCAAAAAAAGATTTTGTAAACAATTATAACTTCAAGTAACTATTCTTAACACTAATAATTTATACCCAATTTTATGGTTTGAAGTAATTATTCCTCTTTAATAAAATAAATATTTGTTTTCACACCGTTATAGGGTTTCAAATATGTATTTATCCAGCTCTTCCGCCACAAGCATGATGCGACATAAACTCATTTTTTAAAGCTGAATACAGCTGGTTTGAATTCAGAGTTTTCCTTCTCCTAGACTGGTTGCCTAAAGAAGGTCTCACAAATTTACAACCAATTCGTCCCAGTTTTATGGTTGCCTAACCAATGTTAAAGAGCCCAGTCTGCCCTACTATTTACCCATGATGCACTCTCTCGTCGATTTCGACGCACGAAGGGTTCATCCAATGAACAACCCACACAGTGATTTGTTTATAGTGGTGAAGGCTTGTGTTGGACCATCTGCACTTTTTGGCACAGTCGATAGGAAAGAATTGGTGCACAAGGAATGCCACAAACCCAATCAATGACATGCTGTGTTGTCGAGTCCATTTCCTACGACGATAACCATTACCCGACGGGCGCCTCCAGGGAAGTATACAACAATCTTAACCATCAGAAATACACTAAACATATACATTAGTTTATATTAGTAAAAAAAAAAAACGCCCCCCGGGCGATGTAAAAATAGATTTTTGAAACATATTGCCTGAAGGGTGGGAGTAAAAAAATTCAATGTTAGTGAGTTTGTACCTTAAGTAAGTAAAATCATCAAATTCATTAAAGGATTAAAAAATAAAACAATTTGAAATGTATACTTTAAATATGTATTAAAATAAAACAAACTATATATAGATATATAATACCAGTCATGTATTTATTAAAACTTGTTTTAAAAACAATGAGGACTGTCTAATGCTGCATGTTCAAATTTATGACGATTTTGGGTAATGTGACGTAAACAATGACGTCATTTTTGTTACAGACAAAAACCGGAAGCAAATCTCCATTATTAATAGAAGATATAAGCAAACGGAAACCTAGGATGCTCACTCTTTCTTTCTCACATGGTTTTTATTATATATTTCTTCCTACCTAACAAAGATCACATATATTAGATTATCATGATATAGATAAAATGGCTCTGTTAATAAAGTCTGGAATTTTATGAAATTTATTAAATACGAACTAAGGAAAATATTTAGGGCACTTCATTTTGCTTCTTCTCGTTCCTTTTATTTGATTTTAATTCTTAATTCTTAATTTAATCCAATTTCAATTTTTTAACTGATTATAATTCTTTGCAATTGAATTATTAGTGTCTGATTGGAGCATTTTTATCGGATGAGATGTTGTAAAAATCTTGAATTCTAATCAAATAATTCTTTTATCAGCTTAATGAATGAAAACTTGATTCTTTTTTTTCTCTTTTGAAAAAAAAAAAAAAAGACAAAATCTGCATTCCATGATTTAATGAATAAAAAAAGGGAAAATTATAAAATATCTTTTTTAAATGACGTCACAGCTTTGTAGAACTAATAAATTTAAATAAAACCAAAAAAACAACAACAGGCTAATGGAAGTTAAAATTGACTAATCTTTGCTCAGTTTAGTACAAATCCAAGCGTATAAGGTAGTCGAGGAAAATCGAACTCACTAACAATGGTCTGTCGGTTAATGGATGCTGACATTCAGAGAAACGTCGGGTTGAAGAAAATACATTTTTATATTTTTATTTACATAATTTCAATGCTCTAAATTTAGTAATAAAATAATATCTACTAATTTTGATTGTATGATGTTCCATTAGAGATGATAAAATCCTGGTATCTTCGCTTTAGAAGAAAAATATCTTTTCATTTAAAAAATGTAGGAATGTAATCATGGCCAAAACGGTATTCGAAATTATGAAAAATAAAATGTTTCAGTGAATGAAACTGTACTCCAAATTATGAATAACAAAATGTTTATTTCACTAAATGGAACTGGGCTGACTTCTGATTTAGGTCGGAAAATTTTAGGGGATTAAGGTTGTTTTTAATTACGTATTGCTTAAAAAAATAAACAACAAAAAACCCAAATTACTATACATTTAATTAACCATTGAAATTAATTATTGAATCTATTATTGAGACAGTTGTTTGTGTTAGTATTGCAATGTATCATTTCAATTAAACTTAGTTTAAAAAATATTTTTCAACATTAAATGTTAATTCATTGACTGTAGTTAAACTGTTATTGGGTACCACCAAAAAACTTTCCGTTTTAATTTTCCGACCTAAATCAGAAGTCAGCCTGAAACTATACTCCAAATTATGAATAATAAAATGATGGTTCCACTGAATGGAACTGTACTCCAAATTATGAATAACAAAATGTTTATTTCACTGAATGAAACTGTACTCTAAATTATGAATAATAAGATGGTGTTTTCAGCGAAAAAAAATCTGTTCTCCAAATTATGACGAGGAATCCCCTGGTGTAGTGGAAATTTCTTTACTTTCGAAGTTATGCATTTAAAGGCAATTGCGCTAACAAAAACATCGCTACTATGTGCTATTTTTGCTGTAGTATACAAAAATCATTATAATATAGATCCATATCCACTAAACGTAAATATTTCATCTTTAAAACTCGACTTTTGCATGAATGTATGAGAGATTTCGCCCTTACTCCTCCCTTATTTCATTTCTGTTTCTCTCAAACACTTTTACTCTATGCCTCTGTCGTCTCTCTCTTCTCTTCTGAACCCTCTCTCTCTCTCGCACGATTCGAAGATTGATGTTCATATAAAATATACAAGTGCACTCAATATGAAATAAATTTAGCATAAAAACATAAAATCCTAGTTTATTCATGCGACAGATATAAAAATTAAATAAAATTATCCCATGACCTTATTGATAGCACGTGTTGTTGTTGTTGTTGTTTCAGAACAGGTAGAACATATCATATGACATAAATGATGGCTTAAGTGGGTTGATTTTTACAACTTGTTGGATTATTTCATGCCGAATTTAGTCTTCTTTTTTAAAGCAATTACACGGTTTCAAGTAACTAATAATAATCATATGAAAATAACTACAGCTTCAAGTAATTATTCTTAATACAAATAATTCATAGACAATTATATGGTTTCAAGTAACAATTCCCATTTAAAAACAATTTGTTTGCACATAATTATATGGGATCAAGTATTCCTATCTAATACAAATAATTTGTATACTGTTATATAGTTTCCAGTATTATTATTATCTAATAGTAATAATTTTTAAACATATCTATTTCACTCGCAGATGGAAACCTAACAGGTACTATCACTCCGAGTCAGAGTACCTCTTAGAGTAATGACAACAAAGAAGTGTAGCCTCACCATGTGGTGTAGCTGGTGTATTCTAACCTTCTGTGTATTTTGAAAAGAACCTCTGAGTTAGATTGTTCTGACTCTGTTGTCCATACTTAGGTGACATCTCGTATCAAGTTAATTCGATATTTTCCACGTACCCGACGTGTACGGGTTTAGCACAAGGCCCTATTAATGTGGGACCACCCACTCATGGGAGGCGGATGCAAAACATACGTTGATCCCGTCGGCATTTCCCCTCAAGGGGGCGCCTCAGGCACCAGGCAATAAACTCAGCCCTGCCCCTTTAAATCGAGGGGGCAGGTGTTGTCTGGGGGATGGCCCCCAGGGATCAACACTGTTAATTACATCATCGGTCCAGAGCCGAAGTTAATTCTCCCAAGTCGCTTGTCTCTTGTACTGAAGGGTCCAATCTATGGGCCAAATAGATCTGTTTAGCAGATTATTAAGGGTTTACCTGTTTAAGATTATTGTGGGGGATCAATTCTTGCACCGTAGAGGATTATTCTGCTATAAAAATTATTTGTGTACATTTTGTAGGTAATTATGATAACTGATAGTATGACAACTTAAATAACAAACAATCTTAATATTTTGTATTAGGAAATATTAAAGCAAATATTATCTAGATTTTAAAATATCCCAGTATGTGACTTTTTATTCAGTGCCCAATTCAGGGATTTAACGACCACCAGATAACTAGTTAGGCTGAAACAACAGTTCTATTCACTTGGTTATTGTCTTATAGCAACTTAATCCTACAGCCATTTCATCTGCCCTCTCAAATCAATCAGAGTATTAATATATATTGTATTACTCGTCGTGTATTTAGGTGGACCAATGTTTTAGTCTTAAGCCTTATGTCCTTTCTTTCTTAATTACATGCTACTGTATGATATTCATTTCTATGCCAGGCCGAATAAAAAGGAATTTTGAAGACCGGTAAGAGGAGGGGGGAAGGAGGAGGAACAATAACAACAACAACAACAACAATAATAATAATAATGTAAAGGTCGTACTAATTGTAATTGGGGCCTTTGAAACGGTTCACAGGAGTTTGGAAAAGAGTTTGGAGGAATTGGAAATCAGAGGAAAAAGCGACACCAGTCAAACAACAACATTGTTAAGATCGTCTAGAATAGAGTCTTGGAAACACGCAGCCTTCACCAACTAAGGCGAGTATGAAAAACTCTCATCGAGTGAAACAGCAACAACAATAATAATAATGAGAACATGTCAACTGGTAGATTTTGCAGTCTCAACAGATCACAGGGTGATGGTAAAAGAAAACGAAAAAGAGAATAAAAGAACAAAAACAAAAAACCTGTGGAATATGAGGATGAAAGTGATACCAATTGTAGTTGGTGCCCTTGAAAAGTTCCGAGACTTTGGAAACCAGAGGAAGAATCGAGACCATCAAAACTACAGCATTGTTAAGATCGGCGAGAATGCTCAGAAGAGTTCTGGAGACATGAGGAGACTTTTTAAAATCTTATACTCCAGTGATTGAAAATCAGCTTACGCTGTTAGGAAAAACTCAGGAGTGAAATAATAATAATGATGATAATAATAATACTCAGAAGAGTCCTGGAGACTTATTGTCACTAACTTCAGTGAAAGACCACCAGCTAGCGCTGGTGTGAAAGCCCCCAAGGCGTGATAATAATAATAATAATAATAATATGAGATCATCCAGACTACTGCATTACTGAAATCGGCTAGAATACTCAGAAGAGTCCTGGATACTTGAGGAGACTTGTTGTAACTCAAACTCCAGTGAAAGGCCATCAGCTAACGCTGGTGTGAAAAACTCAAAAGGAGCGAATAATAATAATAATAATAATAATAATAATAATAACAGCAGCAAAAGTGAGGGCACTAATCTGTGTGCACCAATGAATAATAATTACTCACTTTAGAAATTGAGACTATATAGAACTATAAATTGATGGTTTCTTGGTCGACACCAAGTGTCGACCTATACACGAGATTGGTGCGAGTAGATTAGATAAATAAGATTTTTAAAAAAGCGAGCGAAAGAAAAAGTAAAGGATATATATATATATGAGAGAGAGAGAGAGAGAGAGGGGGGTTGTTTCTTTGACAGTCGACTGATCTAATCATTTAACGATGTGTATTATCATGTTCTTTATGATATGCTGTGCGCTATTCGTCACGAACTTTTTCTTCAAAGTCATCGTAGCATTTGTAAATAAAAACCGGCATTAAAGAAAAAAAAAAACGCGATGACTAAGCCAATTTAGAGCGATAGATTGTTTTAATGGGATTCCGTTTCATTCGCTGTAAAACTAATCTTCCGATCATCAACTTAATCTTGGCTTAACAAGGTATTAAGTGACCAAAGAGTTAAAAATAAAAGACTTATTTGTTTATTTCGCCCCCCCCATTTTTTACATTCTCTTCATTCAACAATATAGTAATACCTTGACTTACAAGTTTAATTCGCTCGGCTCGTAACTCAATTCCCTCGTATATAAAATCAATTTTCCAAACAAAAAACCAAAAACCCCCTGAAATGTCTCCCTAATTTCTTTTGTTAGATTTTTGTTAAATAAGAAAAAATAGCACTGTATTTTATCAAACATCATCATCATCATCATGTCGCGCATGCAGCACGGATATCCATGACAATCTCTCGCCAACCTTTCCTATCACTCATTGCCCCTGGAAGTTCTGTGCAGTAACCAGCATCCTCGCATAGTTGGGCAATGTAGGTCTCTGGTGGGCGGCCCACATTAGCATGTCCATGTGTCGGCTTCCACAGGAGAACGTCGCTTATGAGCTCGTCCTTGTCCGTCCAAAAAAAAAAAGCATTATCAAACATAATGTAATGAATTATGTGCTATAAGAAAAGTTAAGTTCACGGAGTGGATTATTATTCGCTATCATCCGGACAGCATTTGAGTATATCCCTTTTTCACAAACACTAGTCCAGTGAGATTGTTTTTGCGTCTGAGGTGGGACACCACACCTATCATCAACTCCTCACTTTACCGTACAGATCCAAGCTGTGCTGCATTATCATTATGTTCAATACTTTCTAGCCAGAACGAAATATCTGAGAAAAAGATGTAAAACAAAATTTGTCTTTCCATGTTATATTCATGGATGAGTGGCGTAAGATGCACAAAAACAAATTTAACCAACATATTTATTTTCAAAACATTATCAAAGAACGCAACATTAGCAGAAGGGTTTGGTGAGATTTGTGAAACTGAAGTTTGCCTTTCAAGATATCATTAATGTTTGGTTTGGAATTGCTACATCCAATCAAGAGAATTGCTTTCAAATGTTTATGAGCCAAATCCATGAGGATTTAGTAAGCTTAACATGATATTTAAATTTAAATGGTATCAGAACGTCTCGCATTCCGTATGTTTTAACAAACAAATTCAAGAACCGTTGACGGGCGTGATAAAATGTCTACGAGGTCCGGATCCGGCCCGTGGGCCGTGGTTTGATGACCCCTGGTTTAAAAGATTAAGAACGAACACAAAGGTGAAGAAACGCCTAAGACCAACCCCAGAAAGAAGATCATGAGACAGAGAGAAAACAGCCCCGATAGATAAAGGATCCGGCCAGTTAGGATTATTTGGTTATTGTTTTACGGCATATCAACCTATTCCGGGTCATTTAATGCCGAATCAAATCATTTTTATATTCGGTTACTTACTATGGAGTTAATAAAATCTAACAAACGAAATAAACTGATGAAAGTAAACTCGGTGGGGGGTGGGCACAGTCAAGTTTGACGTATATGTTCTCCCAACTGACAAAGTCCTTAATCTGCAACAATCTCTCACAAAAGTACGATTCTCTCCTTAACAGCAAAACTCCTACCATCGTTCTCTCTCGGTCTGGGAGGACAGGCTCTTAAATACACAGTTAATATGTACATCCGGGCTTCTTACTCTGGTCTGGCATTGCCCGTTTAGAACTTCAATATTCACCAGCATTTTGAGTTCGCGTCAATACTGTTCACATCCGGGTTACTGCCAACAGCATTTCAGCGACGAGGAGGTAGCGAGTTCAAATATCTGTGGCCACTCGTCACACTCTTCCCCCTCGCACAGGCCAAACATATCAAATGTGCTTTGTTCGTGGGGGTTGGGAATCTGCTCGTCCACAGTTCTGCCTTTCAATTTCGCTACATAAAATAATAATTCATTTTGTTATTGTCAGAAAGAACTACAGTGGTTGAATTACACAAATACTAATAGTACCATGTACTCGCTTGTGCCAAGTTAATCTAATATATAAATGAAGACTCGTGTTGTAATGGTTACCTCCGTAGGAAATGAAGTCAGCCAGAAGACTTAATCGGCTGGTCACGTCAAGCCCTAGCACTTATATGATTGCCCCAACCCTATTGCCCTTATGGCAACCCCCAATCCTTCTTATCATATGGGTGCTAGAAGGCGGTGGCTGCAGGTCTACATGTCCTGGGAATGACGTTAAACTCTATCTGGTGGTGAGGTTTCAGGTTTGGAGGTTTGGGGAATGTGGAGCACCCCTTCATCACCATTGCTCCCTGGTTCACTCTGACCCGGAGTAGTAGTACCTGTTAGGGTCTCATCTATGGGTTAAATAGAAAACATGAGTTTATAAACAAAATTGTATTATCCATTAAAAATGAAACTTTGTTAGCATTAAACATTTTTTTACCAATAGAAGTATTCGGCATAAAATAACCCAAGGGGTTGACATGCCGTAAAACCCAACCAACCAGAAAGAAAATCAGCCAGAAGAGTTTAAATCCATCTAAGTACTAAAAAGGCTCATCGATGCTTAACTTCGATGACCTAAAGAAAGAAGGTGATCCAACACCTTGTGCCAGACTTGCAAAACTAATCTATTTTAATATTCAAGATATGGCACATCGTATAATTTTATCTATACGAATTTATTCAGTAATTAAAAAAAGAATTCAGCCTAGATTCACGGTCTATTGCGGTCTTTCTTTCTCACATCATGCTCACTCGTGTGTAAACAATGGCTGTTTTGAGGGAAAATATCCCCTGGTGCGTCAAATGTGATGCGACGATGATTAAGCACAAATGTGTTTCGCTTGTATAGAGAGTCCGATCTTCATTGTGTGACCCATTATTTTTGGCCTTGTGTCAAACTAACACTGTTATACACCCACTTACTGAATATATAAATGGCGAAAGAGTTCTTATGAAGGTTATGAGGAGATGGGCGGCATTCGTATATTTCTCCCGCATATTTGTCTTTTCGTACTTGAGATATGAAGGTATGAGAAATGCTGATATGAGAGCATCCGTGGTTATGCTCCCGAATCCAAATCTCTCTACTAACTTGAGTAGCTCGGCTGATACCTTCTTTCGTAAGTCTATTTCTTAACTAGCTGTGACATTTCTTCTAACTGGTCTGGTCTGTAATTAAGATGCCGGTCTGATTCAGTAGAAGCTGGTTCGCAAAGGCTGCCATTAGCAGAGTCAACTTGAATATTTTATGTGGTCACATTTTCTAAAATTTACATCCAGACTTCTCAACCACGGCGGAGTCGAGTGGACACACGATGCTTACCTCATGGTGTCTATCGCATAACTGACTGATTGACTAAGCTCTGAGCCTTCGTTCCCTCGCCAGTCTGTGTGACCGAAAGGAAGGTCACATAAAGGTTATTACCTATCAATCATCTAACCATAAAGATTTTGAATTTCAACGACTTTTTAATTCAAAATCTAGCTAGACTAACCGCCTCCCCCCAAAAAAATGTTTTATCAATATACATCAATATAAGCTTAGTAAAAAAAGATAACAGAACTCGAGCAGTGCCCTGTAACACACACACACACACACACACACACACACACACAAAAAAAAAACTGGATTTGAATGCTGATTTTTCCAGACAGGCAAGCGGACGAGCCGGTCCTACCTAGGAAAACTCTGCTATACCAATATTCTAAATAATACCGTCTTGTCGGCGGGGCTTAGAATACGCTAACTGTATCCCTTTGAAGATGAGTAAGACCACTCCAAAAGAGGTGTCTTGGGTATAACACAAACCTGCATCTGATGATGAAGCTCCGAATCGGAACATCTGAGGAGTGTGGAGTACCCCTTCATTGCTAATACTCTCCTGTTTACTCTGATCAGGAGTGACCGTACCTTTTAGGGTCTCATACATGGGAAAATAGATCTCTTTAAAAATTATCAGTATTCGAGTGGACCGTGTATAAAAAACAAACAAAGAAAACAAAAAAACAAACAAACAAACAAGAACTACACAAAAATATTTTTTCACACCCTGATCGAATACTAATAGTTTTTAAACGGGTATATTTGACCTATAGATGGTCTCTAACAGATACTACCACTCCGAGTAGACATGAAAGTGACGGCAATAGAAGGGTAGTCCATTGTGATGAACGAGCTTACTTACCTCCGGCGAAACGCATCTGCTTAGCTTGTCAGGTTTTGCCTGAACTAAGCTAAAGAAGCATAGTCGCCATTGACGAGCAGATTTATAAGGTGTGGTCTCGTTCTGTCTCGTTCGTGGCGTGAGTATAGCGTCGCCCATGCAAATTATGCCGACAGTATAAAAGGAGCTCGTTTTTTTTTTTCCAGACGACAGCAGCAATCTAAGTAGGAAGAAAGACTGTAAGCGTGACGTTATTGCTACTAGAACTCACATCCATATTCCTCAGATCTCCAGAATTGGAGCCTAAACATCAGAGGCAGTTGTGTCTTACCCAAGACCCTTTTTTTTCAGGTGGGTCTTGCCCATCTCTGCAGGGTATACAACCAGCATATTCTAAGCCCCACTGACAGGGCGGAAATAAATAAGCATTACTTTCGGAGCACTTTTTAAAAAAATATAATGATGTGGTACGAGTAATTAATTCAAGTCATTGCTCTTTTGATCAAACTCTCTGCAATCTGCAAAAGCTTTGAGCAAACATCAAAGAAGCTCTTTAATAGCAAACCTTGGACATCGCTTCACACAATATTTACATTCAACTGCATCGTTTATTTACTTTTATGTGTGTTTTTTTATTTTATTTTTGGTAGGCGAGGAAAGGGCAATTTCAGCTGGTGACTTACCAAAAGTTTTGGTAACGAAGGCCTAACAGATCGTCTAGCATTTTTTTTTCTTTTCTTCTTTCTTTCTGAAGTATTCGGCTTCAACTCTTCACCCTTTCTCTCTACCCCCCCCTTTCGTCCATGTTTGGTAAAAGAGCACCTGTACTACCCAAGAGAATATCATGCATTTCCCCGTCCCCCATCCCCCATCCCCTCCATTCTTGACAATTCCAGCGAGTGACCTTTCGAAAAAAGCTGCTTCCAATTTACTGCAGCTGAAAGGCCGACGTTTGTTGTGCTTGTGTTATATGAGAAATGTTCAGGTGTGCCTTCTGTAGAAGTACATTTGTTTTTGCTACGGGCCATCTGCTGAGAGGAGAGTAAGGACTGAAAAGAAGGATGCTTGTTTTATTAATTGTCGGTTTTTATAGAGACAGACATTCATTCACAGTGTTTTATATGTACGCATGAAACTGGAACAAGCAATCGTATTCATCACAACGCTCATATTTCGGGCACTATTCTCTCTCAGTATTACCACTGATAGGAGATAGGGAATATCTAATTATCTGATCTACCTATTCGTCTCCCTTACTCTCTCTCTGTCTCTCTCACACACACTCTCTCTCTGATCTACCTGTTCGTCTCTCTCTTCTCTGATCTACCTGTTCATCTCTCTCTCTCTGTCTCTCTGATCTACCTTATTCGTCTCTCTCTCTCTCTGATCTACCTGTTCGTTTCTTTCTCTCTCTCTCTCTCTCTCTCTCTCTCTCTCTCTCTCTATCTATCTATCTATATATATATATATATATATATATATATCTTTGATCTACCTGTTCGTCTCTCTCTCTCTCTCTCTCTCTCTCTTCTCTTCTGATCTACCTTTCGTCTCTCTCTTCTCTGATCTACCTCGTCTCTCTCTCTCTCTCCCCTCCTCTCTCTCTCTCTCTCTCTCTGATCTACCTTTTCGTCTCTCTTCTCTGATCTACCTGTTCATCTGGCTCTCTCTCTCTTTCTCCCTGTCTGTCTGTCTCTCTCTTATCTACCTGTTCGTTTCTCTCTTCTCTGATCTACCTGTTTATCTCTCTCTCTCTCTCTCTCTCTCTCTCTCTCTCTCTCCACATATATATCTGTTATTTTATCATTTTTGTTTCTTGGGCAGTTGGCCAGGAGATTATCTTTTAAGATAAGACCACGCCCCCCGTTAAATTTCTTCAATTTTGTATTTCATTTTTCGTAAATTAAGACATTTTTCTTCTTGCTCGTCATTTCAAAATTCAGTCACAGGAAATTCTTTGATGGATTAACATTTCTTTTTGTTGATGTTATAAAGGATATGTTTACTGAATAGACTCTGCCAAACTGATGCGTCAGTGGCACTAGTAGGGTGTAGCAAAAGTGTGGGGAACCTATGGCCTTGAGGCCGTACACAAGCTTAAAATCCATTCTATGGTATTGTCGAAAATTCAATTCATATTTTGCACTTCCTCTTTAAAACCGGATTACCCAATCCTTTCTGGCAAAAATCAATCTAACAAACCATTAAAAGTAAAATTTACTTATTTAATATTTGTAACCGTATATACTCGTGTAATGAACGAATTTTTCAAGACCAATTTTCATCGTAGAAATAACGGGTCGTTCTTTACACGAGATAGGCTTTTGAAACATCGAAGCTTACCTTGTTTCTAGGTCTAACCTTGTTGTAACCTCGATCCAAAGTGTCGACGCATAGCTTATACTTAAACTAAGGTTATTATTAACTAATAACCTTAGCAAAACTAAGGTTATTATTAACTAATAACCTAGCAAAATAAAAAACACGCTCCAGGCGATGTAAAAATAGATTTTTGAAACATATTGCCTGAGGGGTGGGAGTAAAAAATTCAATGTCAGCGAGTTTGTACCCTAAGTAAGTAAAATCATCAAATTCATTAAAGGATTAAAAAAATAAAACAATTTGAAATGTAAACTTTAAATATGTATTAAAATAAAACAAACTATATATAGATATATAATACCAGTCATGTATTTAGTAAAACTTGTTTTAAAAAACAATGAGGACTGTCTAATGTTGTATGTTCAAATTTTCAGTGTATTTATTCTATGTTATGACGATTTTGGGTAATGTGACGTAAGCAGAGACGTAGTTTTTGTTACAGACAAAAACCGGAAGCGAATCTCCATTATTAAGAGATAATAGTATTTATTAACATTGTTTACTATTTACTAGTGCATATAATATATACAAATATCAATGCTGTTGTGTATCAGTGGTGACGTTTTAGTATGTTTAAAATATCCAAGTAAATACGGTAGGCTACATCAAGGTATAGACTGCATTGTTTACGTACGTGTAGAATAATCATACTAGTTCCAATTACCGTCGAATTGGTAAGACAAGGCAGCAAGCAGTCGTAACTTAATAGGAAACTGCTTTGCTGCAAAGACGACTGCAAAATGCCAGGTTATTTATGAAACCTCATAACATCATAGAAGCCAAGCAGCCAATCAGGACTCAAGGAATGGAATCACCCAAATGCATGAGTAGACTATTCTGGATTCCCATAAGTACCAATTGTCTTGACACTGGTTCAGTTGTGCTTAGCTTGTTGTTCAAACCAACAGTACACTAACTCACTTCAACAGTACGGAACTGCATTGATTTTGAATGAATTAGTTTTGAAGGTATAAATGTTTGAATGTTTTCTCTTTATGACATTTGATGTTGAAGAAATATTTTTTGCAAGCTAGCATAACCAAAAGTGAGGGGTCGTTCAATACACACAATATATGATAAAAACACCTTACTATGGCTAAAAATTATAAGTTGTTCATTACACCAATTAATTCATTCGAGTATATATGGTAGTTTATATGTACTAGTAGAGCTACCTGGTGATGCACAGGATTTAAAAAATAATCTCTTATTTACATTTGTATTTAGATTAATAAAAAAAATTATTTATTTACTATTTCTCTGAATGTTTGAGATGAGGTTTGATGATTAGTATTATCTGCGTTATTCGGACTATTGTCCCCATCTTCATTGTTATCTGTTCAACGTTTCGGTGGATATGACCTCCGGCCTTCTTCGGGTATTTCTTGTCGGACTCGGGAACCTTCTCGGACTCGGGAACCTTCTTTTTGGACTCGGGAACCTTCTTTTCGGACTCGGGAACTTTCTTGTCGTAGTCAGGAACCTTCTTTTCGTCATCAGGAGCCATCATATTTATTTGTTTTATTATCTTTTATTCTTGATATATTTTGGATTTAAGTTGTTTATTTTCATCATTCTTCTTGTTTGTATTTTTTGTTTTATCTTTTATTTGTTTTTTTTTATTATGATTATCCTTTATTAATTTGCTTTATTTTTTAAAATAATTTTTTAAATTAATTTTTAATGTATCGTTGATTTGTACCCGTATCATATCTTTATTCAGCTTTTTTTTATTGGAAAATGTGGAGTAAAAACTGGTTTAAGTTCCACCCTCTCAGACAAAAATTGGGTGTGGATTAAGTGAACTTTGGTCTTTGCTAGTTTACACCAATTTTCATTTCTAAAAAGGACGTGAACTCGGTCGTTGTACATAGACATACAGACAGACTGAATTTTTCTTTTATATATATATAGATTAAGTTTTTACTTGAGACAAGATTTACATATGACTTCACACACAATTTTATAGGCATCCTCCTAATATTTTAATCTTATTAATTGTATAAAAATGTTTACATAATCTAATAATTGTATTTATAAAACATTATCTCCAATAATAAATGCGAATGTCAGTGTATCAACATGTCTCATTTTTCAACTTTACTCTTAGAGTAAACATATTATGCCATTTTAGAATCAGGCCGCACGCTTTAAAAACATTCTGGGCCGAATCCGGACACGCAATCCTGAAATTTTGAATTCTCAAGTATTAAGTACTGCGATTGTTTTCGGCGATTTTTTTTTTATGCGCATTTTCCTCTTGAGTTCAAAAGACTTGGATTTCCAATGAGAGAGAGAGAGAGAGAGAGAGAGAGAGAGAGAGAGAGAGAGAGAGAGAGAGAGAGAGAGAGAGAGAGAGAGATGTCATTCAAGGAAAATTATTCAAAGTAACTGAACTTCATCTGATGGGACCCTGCTTTTCTCACTGCCAGCTCTATGTTGGTTGTTGAAGTGATGAGAATGGAAACAAACTATTAGAACAGTTTCCTCAAATGGGAAACCAAAACTGGTTTATCGTGTAGCTTTGCAATAAGTTTCCAAATAGACAAATTATATCATTCTATGTACAAAAAATGAATTGAAAAATAACAAAAAAGGAACAAATTTGGTTTAATATATATATAGGGCATGTGTTATCAGCACCCTTATGTATGGAAGTGAAACATGGTCCTTATACTCTCACCAAGAGCGGCGGCTAAATAACTTCTACCTTCGCTACCTTAAACGTATACTGGGCATCACCTGGAGGGACAGGATCACTAACACAGCAGCCCTAGAGGGAACTCAACTCCCCAGCTTGTACTCTCTACTGAGACAACGCCGGATGGATGATGGACGAATCCCGAAAGACATCCTCTATGGAGAGCTTACGTCTGGTAAAAGACAGATTGGTCGCCCCTAGCTGCGATTCAAGGATGTCTGCAAGAATGATCTCAGGTGCTTTGGCATTGCCCCTTCCAACTGGGAAAATTTGGCTCAGGACCGCCCTCGGTGGCAGCAGATTCTCCGTAGAGGACTGTTCATGTCAGAAGTCACCCTGACGCAACACCATGAAGCTAAGAGGTCCAGAAGAAGGAGACGCTGTAACTTCAGGGGCACATAAAAACTTTATCATAGTCTTCCGAGACTGAAATGCCAATGATATATATATATATATATATATATATATATATATATATATATATATATTGAACAAGATGATTCCACATTATACCAAAGATATAGGGAGCGCCCCTATTCCACGTCTGACTTCTAGAGATGTTGGTTACCAAAAGGAAGATGTATTATCTTCATTTTTGCCGCTAAAGTTTGCAGGCCTGTGATTGGTTGGTTTGAAAAGAGGCAAGCCGACCAAGGGAGACAACCTACCTACCTTAATATATACTTTTTACAATATACCCTAGCTTAAAAGTTACGGTGGAGTGTTTTTGGTATAAGACCCACGCAGAATCTCCACTTCTATATAGAGACTGTAACGGCAGTAGCAGCAGTGACTTCCGGTAAAATTAGCCAATAAAAGCATTTAGGTCATTCACTGTCTGGATAGGGCGAACTTCGAAACCTCTACGATTTTCTACGTAAGGTTTCCTACAGACCTACTGCCAGAATTGCCCGCTGAATATGACAGACTTTAAATTAACGACGACAACAGTTTTGTTGAAAGCTGTTCATTGTTGAAAAATATGTTCAAGTTTATAAAAGTTAATATGTACTTAATGCATGAAGTGTCATTGTTTGTCTAAAGTCCTAATCAATAGCTCTCCACAGGAGCTAACTTAATTAAAAATATATCTAAGCTAATAGCTTAGATATATTTTTTACAATATACATTAGCTTGAAAGCCGCCCTATTGGGCAGCAATTAAGTTAGCTCCTGTGGAGAGCTATTGATTAGGACTTTAGACAAACAATGACACTTCATGCATTAAGTACATATTAACTTTTATTAAACTTGAACAATATTTTTCAAACAATGAACAGCTTTCAACAAAAACTGTTGTCGTCGTTAATTTAAAGTCTGTCATATTCAGCGGGCAATTCTGCAGTAGGTCTGTAGGAAACCTTACGTAGAAATCGTAGAGGTTTCGAAGTTCGCCCTATCCAGACAGTGAATGAACTTAAATGCTTTTATTGGCTATTTTACCGGAAGTCGCTGCTGCTACTGCCGTTACAGTCTCTATATAGAAGTGGAGATTCTGCGTGGTTCTTATACCAAAAACACTCCACCGTAACTTTCAAGCTAGTGTATATTGTAAAAAATATATCTAAGGTAAGTGGGTTGTCTCCCTTGGTCGGCTTGCCTCTTTTCAAACCAACCAATCACAGGCCTGCAAACTTTAGCGGCAAAAATGAAGATATATATTTACCAACCCCTCCGCACGAGCGGGATGTGACACAAGGTCAATTTCTTAAGCGGAGTTTAACAGGTTTGAATTCAGAGTTTTCCTTCTCCTTCTCCTAGACTGGTTACCTAGCCAAGGTTGAAGAGCCCAGTCTGCCCTACTATTTATCCATAGCTGGAGGGAAAATAGGATGCATACCTTTCCCAAGGTTATTTGCGCTAAGTGAAATGCAGTTAACATGTCCATGATTTGAACTCGGCGCGACGAGTCCATTGAAAAAAATATATATATCTTCCTCTTTGGTACCAGCATCTCTAGAAGTCAGGCGTGGAATACGGCGCTCCCTATATTCAGCAGAGATAGACAGAGAGCCGTAGTAGATACGATAACTTACCAACTTGACCACAACTCAGTTAAATGGAATTGTATTGTTATATTTATATAATTAACATTCCCGCAGACAATACCTTCGTTTGCAACACACAAGTATTTCAAGCGTAATTTCTTGTTTGTGTAATGTATTAATTCATGTTATTTGAAATTCCATGTTGTGTTTATGTGTTTTCTGTTTTTAACTCTTGTCTGTTCAACATTCGCGGCGTATATCAGCACGAATAGCAAAGGCGTGGTTGGCCACAAACAAATTATCAGTCATATGGAGGTCCGATCTCCCTGACAAGCTAAAGCGGCAATTCTTCCAGGCTGTGGTTATGTCAGTGCTGCTGTATGGCTGCACTACTTGGATCCTAACGAAGCGCCTTGAGAATAAGCTAGATGGGAGCTGCACAAGAATGCTGCGTGCAGTCTTGAACAAGTCGTGGAAACAGCACCCCACAAGGAAGCAGCTGCCCCCCATCTCACAAACCATCCGAGTAAGACGGACTAGACATGCAGGACACTGCTGGAGAAGCAAAGACGAGCTCATAAGCGACGTTCTCCTGTGGAAGCCAAAACATGGGCATGCTAGTGTGGGCCGCCCAGCAAAGACCTACATTGACCAATTATGTAAGGACGCTGGCTGCTGTGCAGAAGAACTCCAAGGGGCAATGAATGATAGGGAAGGTTGGCGAGAGATTTTCATGGATATCCGTGCTACTTGCGCAACATGATGAGGATGATGATATATTTTCATAATAGATGAATAGAACATATGCTAAAACAATTTTGAGTGCGATTTTATTAGGAGACAATAAATTTCAGTGTGGTCTTTAAACATGAAAAGTTTGCCCACTCCTTGTCTAGTGGAACTCTTTTAATATGTGTACGGGTTGTACTTTAATCAGATAACTAGTAGATAAGCTGTCGAGACAGGGAGATATTGGGGTGGGGGAGCCAGCTGGGTACAAGGTTGAGTAAGTGTTTACACACCAAAACATTTTTACGCACTGCAGTTTTCGAAATCCCGCGTCTTCCTTGGAGAGAACCTTTTTTTAAATTACCAATTTTCTTTTATTCTGTTTCCTTCTAATAGAGAAGGAAAGAAAGGCATTGGAAATCTCATCCCAGGTGCCACACACACACACACACACACACACACACACACAATGAAGTTAGGTCTCGTGCAGCTATGGACATCTCATCAGGGAGCAGTTTTCACTGCTTGAATATTCTTAAGTCATTATCCAGACAAGAAGTTTAGTGCAGAGTAAGATTTTTGAAAAAAGAAAAGCTTTCAAACAAACAGTTCAGCTGTGTTTTTATCATCTATCTATCTATCTATCTATCCTATCTATCTATCTATCTATCTATCTATCTATCATAGGATGTCCATATCTATCTATCTATCTATCTATCTATCATAGGCTGTCCATATCTATCTATCTATCTATCATAGCTGTCCATATCTATCTATCTATCTATCTATCATAGGCTGTCCATATCTATCTATCTATCTATGTATCATAGGCTTCCATATCTATCTATCTATCTATCATAGGCTGTCTATCTATTCTATCTATCTATCATAGGCTGTCCTATCTATCTATATCTATCTATCTATCATAGGCTGTCCGTATCTATCTATCTATCTATCTATCATAGGCTGTCCATATCTATCTATCTATCTATCTATCTATCATAGGCTGTCCATATCTATCTATCTATCTATCTATCATAGGCTGTCCATATCTATCTATCATCTATCTATGTATCATAGGCTATCCATATCTCTATCTATCTATCTATCATAGGCTATCTATCTATCTATCTATCTATCTATCTATCTATCTATCTATCTATCTATCATAGGCTGTCCATATCTATCTATCTATCTATCTATCTAAGGCTGTTCACATTTATCTATCTATCATAGGCTGTTCATATCTATCTATCGATCACAGGCTTTTCAGTATCTATCTATGGTTTGTATTCAAATATTACAGATAGTCCTTTATTGGAATTCACACACACACACACATACACACACACACATACACACACACACACACACATATATATATATATGAGGTATAGAAATAGAAAAACGATATTAAATATAATGCTAACAGATATGTTTCAATTTCTGGGGTTTATAAAGTGCAATTCAATTGAAATCATTTTAAAATTAAAATGAGGACAATTGTAAAAGACACTTTATAAACACTGGTCTTCATCAGAGCACATATTTTTGTTGAATTAAAAAGGAGGAAAATTTAACCGTTTGACACGAGAGGTTCAAATAACGTTCATGCTCTGGGTCGGAATGTGTTTTAAAAATTTGTATAAAAACGTATTTTGGTTTAAGAAATAATGTAAATTTTAATAAGTTGTTTTTTGAAGGCAGCAAAAATAATGCGATGTATGTTGGAAAAACATATTTATTTACTTCTTTTTTTTTTCTTCTTTTTTTTTTTTTAAACATACTTAATATTTTCGGATAAAATCCATCATCAGAGTAGTAAGAAGTCTTCATCCCATTCATGTTTGGTAAAAATCAACAGTTGTTATTAATACGTTGATGAATGCTGAAATTGAAATTTGAAAGATCGGCTAAGTTCGTGAATGTCCGTGTTGTTAAACAACTTATTACAATTACGCATAATGCTTCGAATACACAATAAAAAACAAACCCTTTATTACAATGTACATTTTATTTTTAAACCTAAAAGTCTCAAAAATCGATGAGAAAAACTCAACAAAGTTTGAAAGATAAAGGTATATAAAAAGTTGTTCATATATAATCCAGCTACGAAACCGAGTGTAAATGGGAGTCCGCAGCACAATCAAGAAAAAAATGGAATGATCCTGGAATGTATAGGGTCAATAAATCCATGATGTCGCAGTTTTCGTCATATCGAAAATAAACCTCCAGTGACGAAAAGTTGATCCAAAATTTTGTTTTTCTGTAGACAGGATGAAAAGTGTATAAAAAACGGAATAAATCCGACTGCATGAGGTATAAAAATAGAAACACAATATCAGATATTGTGCTAACAGATATCTGTTTCAACCTGTATATATATATATATATATATATATATATATATATATATATATATATACAGGTTGAAACAGATATCTCTCTCTCTCTCTCTCCTCTCTCTCTCTCTATATTATATATATATATATATATATATATATATATATATATATATATATTAATCGATCGATCAATAGATAGATTTCTCAATAATTCAAAAATACTTCAATGACAGATCTATTTTTTGCAGTGAGGTATTTCAATTTCTCAACAAAGTTCAATATTTACTTCAGTCGATCGATAGATTGACTAACATTTCCCAATAATCTAAAAATACTTCAATGACATCAGAACTTATGTTTTTGCGCTGAGGTATTTTAATTTCTCAATATTTGATTCAGGGAATTTTTATGTTTCTCATAATCACCAAAAATAAAAAATGTTTATTTAGAAGAATTTAATCAAATATTTTTATGATTATTTAATTTGCTTCATTTCTGTTCCCTAATTTCTTTGATCTCATAAAGAAAAGAGCAGGGGCGGATCTACTATTAAACTAATGAAGCTTAAGTTTCAGGGTCCCTAATCCTGGTGGGACCCAAGAAGTTAGTTTATTCCATATAGCTTTAAAAATTGGTCTGCTGTATAAGAAAGAGTTCTTTTTAGAAAATAATATTCATCATCATCATCATCATCATCAATCAAATGATGATGATGATCATCATCATCCTGTCGTGCCGTGAACACAAATTTCCATGACTCTTCCTCGCCACCCTTCCATCGCTCCTCGCATTTTTTATATACGTTTCATACTGTCTACAGAAAAAGACAATTTTGCATCTATCTATCTGCTTAGTACACACACACACACACACACACACACACACACACACACACCACACACACACAACACACACACGTCGTAGGACACGTGAACAGAGTTCAAACGAGGCTGTAATTTTTTCTCTGCTAACATCCATGAGAAAAATCTAGTCAATTTTGATTAGAAATTTGGATGATATTTTTGCTTTTTTTGAGATTTTTTTTATATTGTTTTGGTGCATATTGCGTGTGGTCCCCAATGTGCAACGTTTTGAAATTCAACTTATAACCTAACATATAACATAATTCCATCTCTTAACAATAATAACTGAGTTCAACAAACCTGGTATGTCCCACGGGTTTCAATTTAAGCTTTCCCGTTTTCTTCATTTTAAATTTTGGTTCTTGAAAATAATTCCTAACTTCAAATATTCTCAAGGAAAGAAAAAAAATCAGCACTTTTGAACTTTCTCAAGCGTTTTGTTTTGTAGCAGCGGTGTTCAGTAAATTGTTATACCTTAAAAATATAAGACCACTGTTGGGTTGTCTTCCCTTTGCCTGGAAGAGTTATCTTCCCTCTGGGTTCCCATTTGTGACCACCAGGGTTTTTTTTTGTATTTAAGCGCCTGTTTCGAACTCTCTCTCTCTCTCTCTCTCTCTCTCTCTCTCCTCGGGACCTTACGCACATGGGTTAGACTTTTATGTCTACACCCTTCTCGTGTGGGGGATTCTACCCCTAACACAACGCTTGTAAGTTTACTTGAAATTATGGACTCTCCAGTCCTATATCTCTATTTTGTATGTTCATGTAGTAAACTAATGTATACGTTTATTATTGTATACCATTCCTTTCCTTGTATGTGTATTTCTTGTCTTATATGTTACTCCATGTGCTGTCCAATTTATTAAAGTTCATTATGTTATGTTTAACACTCATGTCGGAGTTGTTTTGTTCAACTTATTATAATATTGAACCTAACACCATTAAACGATTGATATGTTTGAAAAATCATCAAGAGCTTAACGTAAGTTGGAAAATTTCAGAACATTCCGCCGTACACTGAAAAAACTTATTAAGGGAAGTTTGTGCTGACACTTTTTTAAGACAGAAAAATACTGTAATTGGTGGACCTGGTGTGAGATTAGTAGAGATTAATGAAAGTCTTTTTGTAAGGCACAAAGTATAATAGGGCTTGATTTACCAAACAATATTGGGTTTTCGGAGGAATATGTCGCGAAACAAGACAAAATAAAAAAGCAGTATGGTATTCAAGAAATATGCTGGATTCATATCTTTGTGAATTCTTGTGGCGAGAGAACAATAAAGAAAATAATTATATAGTTGATTCACAATAAACCATTTTTCAAACCTGTTGTGTCCTTAAAAGGAATACAAACAGATAAAGTTGTAGTCGAGTGGAAGGACCAGTCAACACGTTCGTAGATTTAAAATAGAGTGTTTTATTGCAGAGAGATACAATAAGACAGACAAGGAAGAGTGAGACACACTACTAATCCTCGAAGCCAGCCCAGTATAATGCCGTGCTCACTATATATATAGTCTGACCACATGGGTGAAAGAGAGTGTGGAGTATTCCATTACAACAAAACACATCTATCACTTAATAGCCTTATACATTTTTTTAAATATAATAATTTATTGAACAGAGCTCATACAAAACAAAAATTACATATGATGTTTGAAAAGCTCAAATAATGCTTCTTTTTTTCCACTCACGAAAAAGTTCCTCTGAAATGCCGTCTTTATGGGGTTAAAATCAATTTATTTCACTTTTGTAGAGAAATCATGTAAAGTTTTCCCACGATTAATGACGTCAGAATGACCTCTCAATGAGGCCAAAGAAATTGTTTTATACAGCCTCATCCAAAATTCGATTACTTAAAAGACCTGTATTCGCTAAAGGCTGTATCTTTTATACATTTTTCAAAATACGTTCCCCCAATTTGGTCCAAAAATGTCGCTAAACGATGATACGTGACTCTGTACTTCCAATTTTGTATATCTAGCGTACGTCGGTCGTACGATTAAAATGCATTTAGTTGGAAAGAATTAGAGATGGTTTGGGAAATATGTGTTGAGCCTCTGTCAGGACCGAACCTACCTATCTATCTATTTATCTATCTATCTATCTATCACAGGCTTCTATCTATCTATCTATCTATCTATCTATCACAGGCTTTTATCTATCTATCTATCTATCTATCTGTTATGGTAATTTACCACGCACACATGAACTCTTCCAACTATAAAATAAGCAGCAGGTTTTGCTCTAAAGGGAGAGCCAATATTTCAGTGGACAGTTGATAAGACCGCCTCGCGAGTACCTTCTCATTAGTATATGTTTGAACTACTGTCCTTTGTTAATATATTTGTTTAACTAATTTCCTCTCGTGTATTCTGGCCTCTAACCAGGCTACAACACTATCTATCACAGGCTTTTCAGTATCTATCTATCTATCTATGTCTCTCGTATATGTGTGTGTGAATGATAATGCATAACAAATTTGACTATTTCTTTTCTAGTGATGTCAATCCACACCGAGTGCTCACCATTTTCGTGCAGTAACAGATCAGGCCCAATAATTAATCATTGTGTTAAGAGATTGTATGTTTCAATTAAATGCCGATTATATACTATTTCTCTGTATTTTTTTTTAGATGAGGTTTGATAATTTGTATCATTTAGATTATTTGGACTATTGTCTTCATCTTTATTGTTATCTGTCCAACGTTTTGGCCGATGTACCCTCCGACCTTCTTCAGGTATTTCTTGTCGGACTCGGGAATTCCCGAGTCCGTCAAGAAATACCCGAAGAAGGTCGGAGGGCACATCGACCGAAACGTTGTGCAAATAACAATAAAGATGTTTCGTTAATTCTTTTCATAATACAAGGTGTGTCATACAAGTGTCGAGTTTGAAGCTGTATTTATCAAGATAGAAATGAACAATGAATGGAACCTTAATTTTTTTCAGAATACAAGGCGTGTCAAAAAGTAAAAAAAGAAATCTCGATACTTTTTTGACACACCTTGTATATACGCATTAAGATGAGTTTATTTAGTCCTTCGTGTGCATTTCTTTTTCCGGTTATGATCTCTGGCACCCTACTATGAAAGTTTTTAATTTTCCAGATTTGATCATAAGAACATTTTTTTCTCCTTTTTTCTCCTTTTTTATTTAAAAAAATAATAAAACAAACAGTTGTCAGATGTATTTTACAAGAGAGATGCTCAACTTGGTAGTTAGATAAAACCGAGACCATTTCATCCCCGGGGGGGTGAAGGGGGCACGGGCATCCTTATCTCTACCCCCCCCTCTTATTTTTGTGGTTGTCTAAGAAGAATTAATATCACGGGAGGTCAATTTGGGCAAATTTCCAAATTCAACACTTGATATTTTTTGATTCAACTTCTTTTTAATTTATTATTATTATTATCATAATAATAATAATAATAATAATAATTTTTTTTTTGTTGAGTTTTCACATCAGTGTTAGCTGATGGTCTTTCACTGGAGTCTGAGTGACAGCAAGTCTCCTCAGGTCTCCAGGACTTTTCTTATTATTCTGGCAGATTGCAGCAGTGCAGTGTTCTGAATCGTTTCTTCTTCTTCTTCTTCTTCTTCTTCTTCTTCTTCTTCTTCTTATTCTTATTCTTCTTCTTCTTCTTCTTATTATTATTATTATTATTATTATTGAGGTTTACCCTGAGGGAATGTTTTCACACAACACTGCATACAGTTTCTCTCACTCTCAACTGAAGTGAGTGGAGCTGATAAGTCATCGTATCCTGCAAAGTTTTTGGTTTTCGTTTTAATCTGCAGAAATAATCATTTCGAATTTTACAAGAACATGATTGGAAAGGGAAAGTCATTTTCCTCTTCTATCATCTGGATACCATTTCATATATCCTATAGCTTTATTGTTGTTGATTGCAATTAAAGTTTGTTTTGGTTCATTTGTTTAGCAGCATATCAACTCCTTATGGGTTATCTAATGCCAAAAGTTGATTCATTTGGTTTGATTTATTTGTTTAACGGCATTTCTCTCTCTCTCTCTCTCTCTCTCTCTCTCTCTCTCTCTCTCTCTCTCTCTCTCTATATATATATATATATATATATATATATATATATATATATATATATACTTCTACCTTCGCTGCCTTAGACGTATACTGGGGATCACCTGGAGGGACAGGATCACAAACACAGCAGTTCTAGAGAGAGCTCAACTCCCCAGCCTGTACTCTCTACTGAGGCAACGTCGTCTCTGATGGTTGGGTCATGTACGTCGGATGGATGATGGACGAATCCCGAAAGACATTCTTTATGCAGAGCTTACATCTGGTAAAGGACAGATTGGTCGCCCCCTGCTACGGTTCAAGGATGTCTGCAAGAATGATCTCAGGTGTTTTGGCTTTGCCCCTTCCAGCTGGGAAAATTTGGTTCAGGACTGCCCTCGGTGGCAGCAGGCTCTCCCTAGAGGACTGTTCATGTCAGAAGTCACCCTGACACAACACCATGAAGCTAGGAGATCCAGAAGAAAGCAGCGGCAACAAAGCATCGGCACATCAACATCTTCAGGGACAGCCTTCAAATGCGACATCTGGGATTGAGAATGTTTTTCAAAGATTTGACTTCAGTCACAGGAGGCGCTGTAACTTCAGGGGCACATAAAAACTTTATTATAGTCTTCCGAGACTGAAATGCCAATATATATATATATATGAGTTAATAGTAAGGAAATTAATCCGACGGTATATGTATAAATAAAAGGCTATGGAAAACACACAATATGTTGTTAAAAGGAAAATATTTTATATCTTTTTCATTGCTGATATCTATCTATCGTTACGGTCTGATGATGATTTTTAATAAATCGAAATATTGTCAATATCAGCAATGAAAAAGATATAAAATATTTTTCATTTTAACAACATATTGTGTGTTTTCCATACCCTTTTATCTTACACACACACACACACACACACACACACATATATATATATATATATATATATATATATATATATATATATATATATATAATGACAGTTTATTCATGTCCTTATTCCTCTCTGAATGTTTAAGTCTGTATATTTCTCTCTAGCATTCTCTTTTTCTCTCAAATATGAATTAGTTTATTCCTCTGTCTCACCCTCTCTCTTCTCTCTCTCTCTAAATATGTTTGTATATTCTCTCTTATCCCCACTCTCTTGCTCTCTTTCTCTCTCTCTCCTCTCTCTCACACACACACAATAATATATATAATATATATATAATATATATATATATATATATATCTTATTATAATGGAGATTGTGTGTTTTTCTGTCTGTAACCGAAACTATATTCCTACTCAAGTCACAATTCTCTTAGTTATTGACATCACATTCTCCATGATTTTTATTTTATCTAAACCTCAATTATTAATAAAATTGTCTTACATTATTAATACTGTTAACTATGTCTACATACTGACAACATGCAATTATATTTATATATACAACAAAATAGCGGTTTACAGTGTGAACGGGAAGGCTAATTTGCATATTAATATTAAAAAATCGAATTTAATAAATATGTGCTTAGTATTATTGATTTCTAACTGTTTGGTTTCATTTTAATGAATATAAGCAAAAATCTCTTCAATGAATCTTAAATGAAATCCATTAACAAGATAAAATAACTGTCATTTTATTCTTTACTTACTCTTTTAACTAAATACTTAAATTAGAAAAAATAACAATGAAAGACGAGAGTGATGGGAGAGTAAATTTCAGTTGTTCCATTTTTTATTATACTCCCTCTGTTTCAAATCTTTTATTATACTCCCTCTGTTTCAAATCTTTTTATCTGTATTCTTATTTAGTTTCATTAGCCTTTCTAATTTAATACAATATTTTATTACATTAAAACTTAAATACTTGCACCCGGAGGGTGCATATATTTGCTAGTATATATAATTCTTTCTCTCTGCGATTCTGTTCCAGCTTATTCGTCTCTCTCTCATTCTCTCTCTCTCTCTCTCTCTCTCTCTCTCTGAATGTATCTCCGTATTCTTCGACCCAATTCACTTCATAATTTTGTTCCGGTCTCTCTCTCTCCCCCCCCCTCTCTCTCTCTCTTCTCTCTCTCTCTCTCTCTCAATATACGTCTGTTTATATCTACCTCTTAGCACATCTATTTAGGACTAAAAAACAACAATTTATCTCGCTTTTTAATGCTCATTAACCACACCCCGTCATGAAAAGTTTCAAATTTCCAATAAATATTCCATTAATAAAATTTAATTTACTTTTTATCGTTTTATTATTACGTATGTTTTTTTCTTTCTTTCTTTTTCTTGTTCTTTGTTTTTCATTTTTCATATTTCCGGACTGAATTCATTCCTAAATTTTAGCAATTCTATGGTAACTGAAATTAAAATTTAAAACAGATTTGAAACGTTTAAAAAGTTTATTTTTACTTTAGATGAATCATTGACAATTATTTTTATTGTAATCAGTGATGCTGATAGCTTTTTGATTTAGTGCATCCTGGGACGTACATTTATGGGTCCCAACTAAAGTTTCTTAATAAATTGTTGGGTTTTTATTTATGATCTGGGGAGACAACTAAAGCCGTATAACTCCAACTTTGTTACCTATTCTGTGTAATTTGTTTCTAAGAAACTATTGAAATGTATTTACAGTTAGCTTGAAATGGTGAGGGAAGAAAAACACTGAGATCCATAGATGTGAGTTTACTGCGTTCTTTTAGATTTTTGTGTGTCAGGGACGCAGGACGCGTACGCCTATCAACATCTCTGGTAATAGAAGACGTTCATTGCAGGGAACTTAAAAACGTTAAAACAGTTGCTGATTTCGGCTGGTGAAATGTGTGTGTGTGTGTGTGTGTGTGTGTGTGAGAGAGAGAGAGAGAGAGAGAGAGAGAGAGAGAGAGAGAGAGAGAGAGAGAGCGTGGGTGTTATGATTCGTTGTCTACTTTTTCTGTATTGAAGGAAATCTGTGCTACTCATGCGCTGAGTTGGCGGAGTTTAACAGGTTTAAATTCAGTTTTCCCTGTCCTAGACAGGTTGCCTAACTAAGGTTGAAGAGCCCAGTCTGACCTACTATTTACCCCTAGCTGGAGGGAGTATGGTTGGATTCATACCTTTCCCAATGATATTAGCGCTATGTGAAATGCAAACAGTCTTGTCCAGGATTTGAACTCAGGTCGACGAATCTATTTCCTACGACTCTAAGCATTATACCACGCACCTTCACTACTAAACCATATAAGTGTTTATAAATTATTAGTACTACGAATAGTTATTTGAAGCTATACATTTTTTTACAAATTATTATTATCAGATAGTTGAAATCATATAATTGCTTAAAGAAGACTGAATTCGACATTAGATAACCCCACAAAGGTTGGCGTGTCGTAAAACCAACCATCCAGTTTTAATGCAATACTTTTATATTTTGAAATAACACTGCTGTTCCCGAGACCCTTTTTTATTATATATGTGCTAGAAGGCGGTGGCTATTAGTGGGTATGGCGTTTAAACTGCATCTAGTGGTGAGGATAAAATAACCCAAGGGTTGACATGCCGTAAAATCCAACCAACCAACCAACCAACACTGCTGTTCATTAGTTTACAGTTGATACATGAATGTGTTAAAGTTCTCTGCCCTTCCCACATTTGCAACTTTGAATGCACAAATGCCCAAAGATGAAAGAATTGGGAAACTTTTGGTTATGCTTATTGTGGTTGTGTGTGTGTGTGTGTGTGTGTGAGGGGGGGGGGTCATCAGCTGGCAATCGTGTCCTATTTTGCTTCTCGAATTGTTCTTTGACAGATTGTTTATTTTTATTTTTGTTTTTGCTGTTGTTTATTTTTTTATTCTTAAAGTTTGTTTGTATTTTTTATTTTGTCCTTTTTGTGTTTGGACATCAGAACAAAATGACAGAATCATGAAAGGAAAAAATCGGACGTTTGTGATTGTTTATTTGTTCAACAAACATTTAATATTTGCAATTCTTTAAACTTGAGGAACTTTTGACCAACTTTGACTTCGCTAACGCACATACACACATACATACATACATACACACACGCGCGTGCACGCATACACATACATACACACACACACATATACACACACACACACGCGCGCGCACAGACACACATAAATAAACACACACACGTACACACACATACATAAACACACACACACACAGACTCACACACACACATACATACATACACACACGCGCACATACACACACGAAAACGCATACACACATGTAAACACACACATACAGATACATACACACACTTACAAATACATACACGCATACTCACACACATAAACACTCACATACATACATACAAACACACATACACGTACTACTATACACACAAATACACACATACAGATACACACACACACACGCACTCACACATACATACCTATAAAGTATGCCCCATAAATAAGTACACATCAAACAATTTTTGGTTGGTTGGTTGGTTGATTGATGGTGGATTTTTATTTTTTTATGTCAACCCTTGTTGGGTTATTTTATGCCGAAGACGTTTTGTTCTTGATGGGTATTCAAAATTCATTTTTCAAACTCAATTTGTTAAAAATTGAGTTTGAAAAATGTTAACGTGTTAAAATATTTTTTAAAACTCAATTTTTTAAAACTCAATTATTTTTTCTATTTAACCTATAGATGGGACACTAGTAGGTACTACCACTACGGGCCCAGAGTGGACCTGGGAGTAATGATGATGAAGGGGTACTTCACACTCACTAAAGCTCCAGAATTGAAACTTCACCATCAGATAGAGTTTAACCCATGCCCAGGACACTAAGATCCTCAACCACCGCCTTCTAGCACATATATGATAAAAAGGGTTGGGGATTTGCCATGCGGGCAATAGGGTTGGGACAATCATATAGGTGCTAGGACTTGACGTGTCATGTCAAGTCCTAGCTGATTGATCTAAGAGGCGTCTACGACCACCCGTTTAGCCTAAGTCAGGGCCAAAGTGGTATGTTGCATGTCGGACTACTCAGCCACCAGGATTCGATCCTTATTCGATAGTCGAACAACAGATAGAACCCATTTTACCAAACTACAGCCCGCCAGGCATTTTATCAGGTACTTGAATTTGTAATGTTTTTGATAATATTTTAAAAATAAAATATGTTGTTTAAATTTGTTTTTGTGCATCTTACGCCACTCATCCATGAATATAACATGTAACATTTTGTTTTACATCTTTTTCTCAGAGCTTTCTTTCTGGCTAGCAAATATTGAACACAATAATAATGTGGCACGCGCTCGTTATTTTTTCAATTATCCGGCCCACCATGAAAAAAGTTTGGTGATCTCTGTAATGCAACGTTAACAGCTAATAAGAATATGTGCAATGTTTGGTGGGTCTGGTTTTAGTTCTTGTAATGTCCAAAAGATTTTCATGATGGACTGAGTAACTTAAAAGTTTCACCTTGTAATAGACAGACGGTAATAATTGATATTGACAAAGGGGGGAATTCTGTTGAATATAATTCATTTCAAACTTGGCAGATACTTGCGCTGAAGTTTAACCCAATCGATACCATCTTTCCTTAGAACCAGAAAAAAGGTTACAAAAACGAAATAGGTAGTCATTTACTAAACTTAGCCTAGTTTGGCACAAGGATGAAAGTATTGAGATTCAAATAGTGGACTGAGATTTTCCTCTCTAGGGGAGGAGCTTTCAAAGTCCCAATATGCAAGGTACAGCTCACTATTAAACACATCCTCCTAAACTGCAACATTCTCAGACAAACCCGCACCAAATATTATCAGACAAAAAACTTAAAAGATCTCTTTAAAAATACAAACAGAAGACATTTTAAATTGTCTAAAAAAAAAAGAAGAAAAGCAACCTTTTCAACAAGATCTAACCAAATATAACCGAATACCACTATAAAACCGGTACACTAAAGAATGAAATCCATATGTAAAAACATTCCATATTACCCTTTCTGGCATTAAATAACCCATAAAAGTTGATATGCCGTTAAACAAAACTCAAACTCAAACTCAAGGTAGTTCTGATTAACAAGAAGAGAGCGGATTTGGTTTCCTTCTCCTAGACCGGTTGCCATACCAAGGTTAAATAGCCCATAACGCCCTACTATTTACCCATAGCTGGAAAGAGAATCGTTGGATTCGTACATTTCCCAAGGGCATTAACGCTACATGAAATACACACAGTCGTGTCCAGGATTTGAACTCGGTTCCCTGTATCCATTTCCTACAACGGTAATCATTACATCACGTGCCTCCTTTTGGGTGTCTATCGAAAGTAAAACTGATTAATAATGGTCTGCTAACCTAGCCCGTTAACCATTACACCACGCAAGCCACCGGCATTAGAGAAATAAGTAGCTTAAAAATATCCTGTGGGGGCCGAAACCATTGAATCAGAGCTCAATCGGACTAGGAACCCCATGTTTCCGGTCTCGATACTGGCCCTGGCCAACTCAGCGTATGAGTAGCACAGGGATCTGTGCGGTAAAGTGAGGAGCTGATGATAGGTGTGGCGCTGCAAAAAATTAAAAAAAAACAAATAAAAAAATACAAACAAAAATAATAATTATAGAAATAAACAATAATATCTTATTATAATGGAGATTGTGTGTTTTTCTGTCTGTAACCGAAACTATATTCCTACTCAAGTCACAATTCTCTTAGTTATTGACATCACATTTTCCATGATTGTATTTTATTTAAACCTCAATTATTAATAAAATTGTCCTACATTATTAATACTGTTAACCATGTCTACATACTGACAACTTGCAATTATATTTATATATACAACAAAATAGCGGTTTACAGTGTGAACGGGAAGGCTAATTTGCATATTGATATTAAAAATGTGATTTTATTAAATATATGCTTAGTATTATTGATTTCTAACTGTTTGGTTTTATTTTAATGAATATAAGCAAAAATCTCTTCAATGAATCTTAAATGAAATCCATTAACAAGATAAAATAACTGTAATTTTATTATTTACTTCCTCTTTTAACTAAATACTTAAATTAGAAAAAATAACAATGAAAGACGAGAGTGATGGAAGAGTAAATTTCAGTTGTTCTATTTTTTATTATACTCCCTCAGTTTCAAATCTTTTTATCGGTATTCTTATTTAGCCTTTCTAATTTAATATAATATTTTATTACTTTAAACTTAAATACTTGCACCCGGAGGGTGCATATATTTGCTAGTACAAATAATAAAATAAAATAAAACAAATATATTGAAAAAGAATTTTCATTAATCTATATATAAATATAGATAAGAGATTTATTTTTAACTTTTTAAATCGCCGGCAATGCCGTATAGTCCTGCTATGTAAAGCCTACAGAGTGGCCTATTGTCTATATCATCCGAACAGCCAGTGAGTCTATCCAATTTTTGTTAGCAGTAGACCAGGAAGATTGTTTTTTTGCTGAGGATTCCTGAGTGAACGCTCTACCGACTGAGCTAACCGGCCCAAGAAGAAAATAAAATGCATAAATTTTCAATTTATTTTTTTAAAAGAAGAAGAAAAGCTTTCAAATGGATCCATGATATTAACTCTTTGTCTAACAAATTGCACCCACGGTATTTTTTTTACCTGTGTGATATTTCAAAGTTCACTATCAATTCACTTCAGAACTCATTCTATTCAAACAAAGTCCTATTATTATCGTAATCTGAGTCCTCCACCTCAATTATAATAAACTAACCATCAGCTTTAGTAATTTGCTTGGGTGTGGTATGCGAAGAAATAGCTTAAAGTAGGCAAAGAGTTAAAGGAGCGGAGAATTTCAAATCTGAACCGAGACTGAAAAGTTCTTGGGATAATTTCATCAACCAACGATCGTTAAGACTCATTCAGGATTTCTTTTCACCATCTTTTTCATCTTGCCAAAAGAAATACTCAACGCCATCTTTTTTTTCTTTTTCCTCCTGCCTCCATCTTAACCTTGAACTTGAAAAATATTTCATTGATTTCAAATTAGAATTACCTTTTATTGTCACTCCTTTATTTTCCTTTTTGATCTGCAAGAAAATGAACAATGGCAAAAAATCAGGTTAATTTGTATCGATTATAAATAATTTGCTGCTCGCTACTTTATATGACTACCATTTTTTTCTTCTATTTGAGAGTCTTCTTTTCCTGCTTCCTTTTTGTTGTTGTTTAATATGCAGTAAGATTTGTGTATTGATACCATTAAAAGCTTGGGTTGGCACTGTTGCTAATTGCAGATGCATCTTGGGATATCACTGCTTATTGAAGCACAAACTTGATGACATTGAATGTTGTCTGCTTCTCATTCCCCATTCATTTCTCTTTCATATTCACCAATAACTTATTGCTTGAATGGATGCGTGGGACAAAAAAACAACATGAAAGAAAGAAACATTCAAATTTACAATTTGAATTATATAACTATGCTTCATCTACCAGACTTCATCTCTCTCTTCTTCTCTAAGATATATATATATATATATACATACATACATATATATATATATATAAAGATAATCTACTGAGTCAGACGAACCTACTATTAGTTTCACATAAAGCTCTTCAGGGCTAAAATCTGACTCAGAGTCAGATTTTAGCCCTGAAGAGCTTTATGCGAAACTAATAGTAGGTTCGTCTGACTCAGTAGATTATCTTTATTACTTGGCTCTACTTAGGTATCGAGCACTTTTTACAAATTAGCTTCTCCTAGCGGTTATATGAATATATATATATATCTTATATACATATATATACATATAAATTGTTTTTTCTTTTGGCCAAATACTATACCAATAGATTATTTTTTGTTGGTACGAATATCTTGGTCTTTTCTTTTTTTCAAAATTTTTTTTCTCCCCGGTTGATGTTTGGTAGTATATTTTTACAATCAAACTCTCTGCTGGGTTTTTTCTCTCCGCAAGGATCTACCAACACGCTTGTATATTAAATTATATATATATATATATATATATATATATATATATATATGTGTGTGTGTGCATCTTTTTTTCTATACTACTACAAGACTCTTGTCAGTATATATATATATATATATATATATATATATATATATATATATATATATATGAGCTTTATAATTTGTTTGAAGCATTGTGTATATATTGGTTTGGAAGTTGATTTTGAAGGCTATCACAATGCAGGTGTAAAGAAAAAATTAATAGATTGTGTTTGTCTGTCTGTAACCGAAACTATATCACTACTCAATTCACATTTCCCTTGGGTTATTTACGTCTTATTCTCCATGATTTTATTTTTATTTAAACTTCAAGTATTAATAAGATTGTTTTACATTATTAATACTATTGGTCTTATCTACATGTTAGATATTTACCACGTACCCCACGTGTACGGGTTAGGCACAAGGCCCTATCAATGTGGGTCCACCTACGAACCGTAGCTCATGGGTGACGCAGGCAAGCATGTGTTGATTCCGTCGGCATTCCCCCTCAAGGGGAGACGCCTCAGGCACTGGGCAATAAAACCAGCCCTGTCCCTTTAAATCAAGGGGGCAGGTGTTGCCTGGGGAGATAGCCCCCTGAGATCAACGATGTCAACTTGTAAGGTCCAGCGGCCGAAGCTCACTGGACCCCCGGTCGAAACCGGTGTTAGATATACAACAAAATAGTGGTTTACAGTATGAACGGGAAGGCTAATTTGCATATTGATATTAAAAATTTGATTTTAATAAATATGTGCTTTGTATTATTAATTTCTAATTGTTTGGTTTTATCTTAATGAATAAGAGCAAAAATCTCGGGGATAAATCTTAAAAGAAATCGATTAACAAGAAGAAATAACTTTAATTTAATCTATTTTAACTAAACAGTTAAATTATGAAATTTTAGCAATGAAAGACGGGAGTGATGGAGGTTTCAGTTGTTCTAATTTTCGATTATACCCCCCCCTCTGTTTCAAATCTTTTTATCTGCATTCTTATTTAGTTTCATTAGCCTTTCTAATTTAATACAATATCTTATTACATTAAAACATAAATACTTGCACCCTACAGAGGGTGCATATAATTGCTAGTATATGTAAAATAAATATATATCAGACAAAACAAATATCGATTGTTCAATCGAAACACTAAGTGTCGATGAATATTTATTTTTTCAATTATCAATAAATCATCCTCACATTTCCTGTTTTTCACTCTCGTTTATTATTATTCAATATAGTGTCAGATTCATTTCCATTTTTTCTCTCCTACAACACACACACACACACACACACACACACATATATATATATATATATATATATATATGAGAAGTAAACAAACAAACAATGTGTTTGATATGGCTTTTTTTAGCCGACAATGTTTGGGAGAATATGTGCTTAATTGAAGTCGTACCTAATTTTGAAAATTAATTAATTAATAATTAATGAATTAGGCGGGCATACCTATTCAAATGTAAGGCTAAACAAATCGAGAAAAATCAATCTCTGTATGTACATTTCAGCCTATTAGGCCTCATCAGCAGAGCTATAGACAGGAAGACTGCTCTGTGTGTGATTCGAACCCTGACTGTCAAGCTGACCGGCGGGGACTCTAACCATTACACCAGCTGTTTTTTCCAGATTTTACAGCGTTTGTTATATATATATATATATATATATATATATATATATATATATATATATACAGCGAAAGAGGTTGGTTCATAAAAGATTGACACATAAAACAAATTAATCATTTAGTCTTTTGAGTCATAAGATTTAGTCGAAGGAAATATATTTTTAGCTATTTGCGAAAACTGATATCTTGTAGATCGACTCCATTTCCCCGGATGTAAAGTTGCACCTTAATTCGAATAATTTGTATGAGTTTGATCAATAATTCTGGGGCCAATCCTCTTATCTATGCACGAATATCTTTCTTGGGTTGTTTAAATATCTTAAATTTATTCAAATATACACACTCCTTTGAATAACTCCACAAAAGAAGTCAGGAAGTCAAATAGGGGGCGCCGTTTGAATTCTGAATTTCTTTTTGTTGAAATTATAATTCACTCAGTTAAATAGTGAATTCTATTATTTTAATTTGTTCTTTCGTATCGTACCACATCACTCAATAAGTCCCGGGTCTGACATATAGATGGCGTCACGAATAAAAATAATCCATATGATGTTTATCAGTACTAACTTTTAAATGGCACGTGTCAACATTTGAGCCCAATCGGATTATTAGTTTACAAATTACAGTTATTTAAGTGAAGCTACTGTTGCAAATTTTCAAAACAATAGAAAAATCTGTTTGCAGATCTCAAAAGAATGCTCCAAGGAAAGAGATTTGGCTCCAATGAGGAAGTGATATCGGAAACAGAAGCATATTTTGAGGCCAAAGACAAATCGTTCTATAAAAAATGGCATCGAATTGTTACACCCTAGAAGAAGGCTATGTTGATGAATAAAGTCAAATTTTGGGTAAAAGTTGTTTTATTAGTTAGGCCCAGGACTTGTTGAGTGATGTGTTAAATTGACATTTTCAATTTTCATTGGTTATATCTGAAAAAAAAAAAGAAACAAAACAAAAAAAACCCAAACAAACAAACAATATAAAAATACTATTTCTCTGAATGTTTTAGATGAGGCTTTATGATTAGTATTATCTGCGTTATTCGGACTATTGTCCTCATCTTTATTGTTATTCCGAAACGTTGTATAGATAACAATAACGATGAGGACAGTAGTCCGAATAACGCAGGTAATACTAATATAAAAATAGATTAAAGACATTTTGAATACACAATGTATTCTGAAGAAAATAAATGTTTCATTTATTGTTCATTTCTGTCTTGGTAAATACAGCTTCAGTCTTAATACTTTTTGACACCTCATATAATTCATCAACATAATACAACACAATTATATTATATATATATATATATATATATNAAATATATATAATATATATATATATATATATATATATATATATATATATATGTATGGGACCTGCCACAAGTCCTGAACAAGTCGTGAAAGCAGTACCCCACAAAGGAAGCAACTATCACCTACCCCCCCCCCCATCTCACAAACCATCCGGGTGAGATGGACTAGGCATGAAGGACACTGCTAGAGAAAGCGGGGACGAGCTTCATAAACGACGTTCTCCCGTGGAAGCCAACACATGGACATGCTAACGTAGGACGCCCTCTAAGGACTACATTGACCTACTATGCGAGAATTTTGATGCTGCGCAGAGAACCTAGGGGCAATGAGTGATAGGGAAGGCTGGCAGAGATTGTCATGGATATCCGTGCTGCTGGCGCGACATGATGATGATGATGATGACAATTTTGGGAGAATATGCTTAATTGAAGTTATACTTAATTTGAAATTAAATTAGTGGATAATTAATGAATTAGGCGAGCATATCTGTTCAAATGTAAGGCGGTAAACAAATCGAGAAAAAGTCAATCTCTGTATGTACATTCCGACATATTATGCCTCATCAGCAGAATTATAGACAGGAAAACTGCTCTGTGTGTGATTTGAACCTAACTGCCAGGCTGACAGGCGGGATATATATATATATATATATATATATATATATAATCCAAAAGCCAGAGAAGAAATCTTCCTTACGACACAAGAGTTTCATTTAAAAAACCTGTTGCAGTTTGAGAGCTCAATGTGTGCTCTTAATGTTAGAGTCACAGAGCAAATATTAAGTAAAGAAATACAAAAAGACTTAGAGATTTAGCATATTAGTCTATTTCAGGAGCTTAGACAAAGTGTCTAACTCTCCCGACACATCAAATGCGAATGATGAATCGGAGAGTTAGACTATTTGTCTAAGCTCCCTGAAATAGACTATAATGCTAAATCTCTAAGTCTTTTGTTATTTCTTTACACACACACACCACACACACATATATATATATATATATATATATATATATATATTATATATTCTTCTTCTTCTTCTTCTTCTTCTTCTTCTTCTTGATTGTGACTATGGAATCTGGTTTTTAATTCCCAAATAGAAATATAAAAACTGTCTCACAAAATCCGAATCTCGAATACAGCCTGCTGATGTTGATACTTGCTATGCTAAATTAGTTTATTATCGTTAAAATTAAGAATTCTAATTGATATTTGAGGATTCTTATTGAGGGGTATTTTTCCGAGGAGCACACTGAAAATTCTAAAAGTTCTAATGTATATTTTCTCAACTGGGATTATATGGATTTTTCACTTAATTTAAAAAGAAATTATTTCAGAAGATTTGCCAGATAAAAATAATGGAATTAGAATATTTAGAGGATGTTCACTTATGTTTTTTATTTAGCAGTAAATAAAACTTAATAACAGATAAGACGCAAAGCATTTTTCATTAATAGCTGTAGATTCTGGCTTCATAAAATATTCCTTAAACAAATTAGATCAAATTATTTAAAAGTAGCAAAAGTATGGGCGCAAGTATTTAGTTTTAATGTGACAAAATATTATATCAAATTAGAAAGATCAACGAAACTAAATAAGAACGAATATAAAAATATTAAACTTATTTAATGTTATTTAATTGATTTCTATCTAAAATCATACACAGGATTGCTTTTAATACGTTTGAGAATAATATGATAGTATTTGAAATCAGTAACAGCAAATATATTTATTTAACCCAGTTTTTGTTAAAATCATTATGCAAATTATTCTCACCAATATACTATGTAAATCTTTATTCTTAGAGATATATGACACATATCTTAAGATTTTAAATTCATTAATAATATGAGCAATTTTGCTGCAAATTCTACTCAGCTAGAATTTAATAGAGACATTGTTAATAAATAAGAGGTTAATTAACATTAGATAATGAGTATTTCATAATCGTGAGAATATAACTTAAATAACTAAGGACTTAATGACGTAGTTTCTGTTACAGACAGAAGTTACATAATCTACCTTACAAAAAGATATCTATAATAGAGATCATCATTAATAAATAAGATGCAATTAAAAGATTAGATAATTTCAAGAATATAACTTAAATAACGAAGTAAATGGTGACGTCAGTGATGACGTGGATTTGTTACAGACAGACAGTTACATAATCTCCATTATAATAAGATTAATGGTATAATTTTTTTGCATGGATAGTATGATTCAACTGATGGCTTATATTAGGAGCGCGTGGTATAATGTAAAGTCAATGGAAATGGACTCGTCGCCCGAGTTCAAATCTTGAACGTGGTAATTGTATTTCATTTAGCGCTAATATCCTGGGAAAGGTATGAATCCTACTCTCCCTCCAGCTATGGGTAAATAGTAGGGCAGACTGGGCTCTTTAACCTTGGTTAGGCAACCGGTCTAGGAGAAGGGAAAACTCTGAATTCAAACCTGCTGAACTCCGCTTAAGAAATTGACCTTGTGTCGCATCCTGCTCGTGCGGAGGGGTTGGTAAATATATATATATATATATATATATTATATATATATATATATTTGGTGAAGAAAAAGTGAATCCGACGGTATGTAAGTATATTGAGAAAAATGAATAAAAAAAAACAACAGATTATCACACTTCACCTATTTAACCAACATTTTTCAACAATAATAATATATTTTTGATAATAATTATATATAACAAATATTTCCCCTTAACCCCCCCCCACACACACAATTATACTCCCTATTGACACCATTCATTTTTTTCACCACCCTCATACTTCATATTTTCCAGAAAAACCTCCACAATAACCAGTATGTATGGGATTTTATGTAAATGCATACCAGACAATTAATATATACACAATTACAATATAACTACTGATAAAATAATAATCAAAACATACATCCTTATTAACCAATAATTATTTTCACATAATTATAACCACACTAACACATTTGCATAAACATTCACTTAGCACACAATTGTCATCAGAATACAGCGTTCCATACTCACGCCATAAAATAGAATATTTGACGTCATATTTCAAAACCGTCTTTTTCAAAAAATGTTGACATTTTTTTAAAACGGACTGAATAAACAAGACTACCATTCGCTTTCACAACTATTCTGTGATAAATAATTTCTTATCACCTTCACGTACCAACAAATGCCCTAAAGATGATCTAATAATAGATCGAAAACACTGCAGCGTCGGCCAATATACCCATTTAAAACCTGTGTTTTTTTTCATTTTTCTCAATATACTTATATATATATTATATATATATATATATATATATAAAATTATATATAATATAATATAATAAGATAAATATATAAAAGTTCTACATTACTTATTTATTAGGTGACAAAGAACATTCACAACCATATTGGTTCATGCGATGCAATCATCAGGTGAAGATGTTTTATATATATATATAGAGATACCTGTGACCCCCCATGTATACTCTCCAAAACTAGTGCCTGAGGGGATGGGAGCTGAAAATTCGATGTCATAGAGTGTGTACCATAAGTATGTAAAAATCGTCAAATTTATTAAAGGATTAAAAAGAAAGAAAGAAAGAAAGACAATTTGAAATGGAAACAGTTCCGATAACTTTAAAATATTATATTTAGAATAAAACAATCTCTATATAAATATATAACGCCGGGCATCTATTTATTGAAACAATGAGGATTGTCTAACGTTGCATGCTCACATTTTGAGGTATACTTATTCTATGTTATGACGTTGGATTATGTGTTGGGTAATGTGACGTAAGCAGTGACGCAGTTTTTATTACAGACAAAAACGGAAGTGAATCTCCATTATTAATAGATTTCATTGTTTGATATATTGTTGATAGATGCAGTTTTAACATTATGCCCAGATACTAAGACCCTCAGCCACTGCCTTCTAGCACATATATGATAAAAGGGTTGGGTGTTTACCATAAGGGCAATAGTGTTGGACAATCATATTGGTACTAGGGCTTGACGTGGCTAGCCGATTGATCGGGGGGGCCTCTCCGACCCGTCCGTCTAGTTTAAGTAAGGGCCAAAGTGGAATGTTTGCATGGCAAGAATTGTTCAGCCACCAGGATTCCGTCTTTAAGCATCACGGCCAACAGGTGGCCCCATGGGGGAATTTACCCCCCTGCAGATGTGCAGTCGATGTATTTTACCGCCTCAGCCGACCGGGGAATCACATGGTTGTATGATGGACACCATAAAAAGTAAAAGACATAGCCACTCTTAGTATTTATTGGATTATCTGCGACTATTATCCTCATCTTTATTGTTATATGCATGGATTTACGGCATATCAACCTTTTATGCCGAAGACATTTTGTTTTATTCATTCTCGATTGGTATATTCAACATTGAAAAAACTCAATTTTGTTAAAACACATTTTTTAAAAGTCATTTTTTCTATTTAACCCACAGTAGGAACCCAAACAGATACTACCACTTCGGGTCAGAGTAGACAATAAAGATGAGGACAATAGTCTGAATAATACTAATTATCAAGACCATTTAAAAAATCAGAGAAATAGCCACTCTTATTTACGATAATTATTCATATCAAAGGATATTTTGTTTTATCATTTTTAAATTTGTTTGCACTGAAAATGACAAATGGAAGATGACTTTAGGCTTATTTGGAGATTTCAGATGCCTTGAAAACTCTTAAAAATTGATAAATATAGTCGTACCTGACTTACGAATTTGTTCCCCTCGTAACTCAATTTTCTCGTATATCAAATCAATTTTCCCCATTAAAATAAACTGAAATCCCATTAATCCATTCCAAAACCCACCTAAACACTTTAATTTTTTGTTGTTTTTTTAAATAAAAAATATCAGTGTATTGGATAAAAGAAATAAAATAGAATGTAATGAATTATGTGCTGTAATATTATTTGATGTTTATTTTTTTTATGAATAATAATTTTCTTTGGCGTAATAAATTTGGAAACTTAAATGTTTTTGTGAACTTATTAACATAAGCGTATTGAAGCTCACTGTACCTCAAATTTATTATTACTCCTTTTGAGTTTTCACATCAGTGTTAGCTGATGGTCTTTCACTGGAGTCTGAGTGACAGCAAGTCTCCTCAGGTCTCCAGGACTCTTCTGAGTATCTGGCAGATTGCAGCAGTGCAGTGTTCTGAATGGTTTCAATCCTTTCCTCTGATACCAAATTTCCAAACCCTTTTCTAATGCCTTTGGGACTGTTCAAGTGCACCAACTACAATTGGTATATAACTTTCACTTTCATATTCCATAACTTTTTCAGTTCTCTGCAAGGTCCAATATTTGTCAATTTTTCATTTCCTTAACTTCACCTGTGATCCGCTGGCACTGCAAAATCCACCAGTTGACAAGTTCTTCTTTTTTTGTTAATCAACACTAGGTCTGGTCTTCTTGCTGGGATAGGTTGATCCGTTTTTAATTTCAAAGTCCAGATAATATTTGTGCGTTTCGGTTCTCAAGAACAGATTCTGGTGTTTATGCTATATACCATTTTGTTGTGTGGTCAAATTTAATTTCTTGCATAATTCCCAGTGGATCACCTTCCCAACCCAGTCGTGTCTATGTTTTATCTCGTTGTTGTCAGTCTGCTACATTCGCAGAGATATATGGTTAACAGTCTCATCTTCTATTACCGCAAAGTCTACATTTACTATTTTGTTGTCTTATCAAATTTTCGCTTTGATGTAGTTTGTCCTTATGGCAATTATTTTGTGCAGCAATTATAAGTGATTCTGTTTCTCTCTTGAGGTTTCCCTTTCTTAACCATGTCCAAGTCTTTTGATGTGCAAACCTCATCTATTTTTGTCGTATGAAGCGTCGCATATAATTGTTTTTCTTCCCATTTTTGTTTTCTAGTCTTTGTCGTTCTTCTGTTTGTCCATCTGCGTTCTACTATTGTTGGTCGCCATAAGTAATTGTTCTTTGCTCTTCCTTGTGTAATCTTCAAGTTGTTGGATTGTGGTTTCTACGCATTCCTCTATGTTGGCAAGACCTCTTCCCCCTTCCTTTCTGACACATACAATCTATCTCTATCATCTCTAGGGTGGAGAGCCTTGTGCATTGTCATTAATTTTCTCGTCCTTTGGTCTGTCTGATCTTGCTATTCTTCTTGTCCATTTAAGAATGGTCCTGAGTATCTTATAATGGGGACAGCCCAAGTATTAATTCCTTGATCAGATTTCTGCTTGTTAAGTTTCGTTTCTAGAAGTTTTCCTTTTCGAGATATTTTCTTTTTACTTTTCCTTTCATTTCTGCTCTGATGATATTGTCCGCTTCCAAAATTCCTAAGTATTTGTAGCTTTCATTTTCATCAGAGATTTATAGTTTCTGTTTTGGTTAGTGTTGTATTCCATTTAATAGTTTTCTTTCACCCCTTTTTATTACAAGCATAGCACATTTTCGATTCCAAATTCCATCTCCTATATCCTGGACTATATATCCTAATAGTTTGTACTAGCTCTCAATTCTTTTTTTTTTGCAAAAATTTTAATGTCATCCATGTACATAAGTGGTTGATCTTTTCTTGTGAATTACTAAATTTGTATCCCCCGGTACATTTTCAGTATATGGTTTAGCGGCATCATTGCAATAATAAAGAGTAGTGGTGATAATGAGTCTCCTTGGAAGATACCTCTTTGGATTTTTACTTCTGCCAGGATTGTTTTCCAGCTTTTAATTGAACTCGCCAGTTTTCCATGGCTTTTTTAATGAAGTTTATAATGTTGTTGGAATTTATACATTTGTAGGCATTCTAAATCCAGGTATGTGGACCATGTCATAGGCTTTTCTGTAATCGATCCAGGCCATTGCCAATATTTTTCCGTTTATTTTGACTTCTTTAAGAATGTATTGCGTCTATATAGAGTAAGTCGTGGGTTCCTCTTTTTCCCTTGCGACATCCTTTCTTGTTCTTCTGGGAGAAGTTTCCGCCAATTGAGTGAAAAGTATATCTCTCTCTTCTTACAACAGCAGTTAGAATTTTCACATCATGGGTAGACAGTTATTGTCTATAATTGCTGGGGACATTTCCTTTTTGTGGTCTTTTCTGGATTATGTAAGTTATTCCTTTTGTCATCCATATTCGGGATTTTCTCGTTTCTTGTAGGATCTGTTCAGTTGCTTTGGGCCATTCTTTGTGATAGTCGTAAATTTTTGAACCAGAATCCATGTATGCCATCATGGCTGGTGTTTCCAATTGTCTACTTTCTTGAGTACTGATTTAAGCGTAATTACATGAACACTGGCAACAGGTCCTTCCTCAATTTCCATCAGTTCATTCTTATATCACTTATCCACTTTGACTGTTTATTATGTTCTTTCCTCATCCATATATCACTCCAGAACTTTCTGCTTCTGTGTGCATTTGGTGTTCACTAATGTTTGTGTTTTGCTCCATCAATTTGTCATAAAATCTCTTTTCATTGTTTGGAAGGTCCTATTTTGGTTTGTACTGTTTAGTTCTCCTCTCGATATCTTTAGTCTTCCTTCTATAGCCGATATCTTTTGTTTTACTTCTTCCAACTTAATTTGTTGTTGTCTTTTAACTTTTAGCTACATGTGTATTTGTTGAGCAAGAGAGAGAATGAGCTGATAACAGATTAATTAACTTAATTTCAACATTCAATATCTGATATCGGACGTGTCCACACACCCCATTTTAGGAGCCTCGGGAAGGCTTTTTGTTTGCATTGGTTGGCAGGGTGAACGCTATGTGAGGATGCAAGATATAATAGAAGCGGGGGTATAGATCTAGTGTCACATCCTACCACATGGCGAACGGGTTGGGTAAATAACTAAGCGTCCTATTCGTGGTGCAATGGTTAGCAATCTAGCCTCACAGATCCATTATTACGAATAGCAAGTTCGTTCCTCGCTGGATGCCCCACACTTGGATTTAGTGTTACATCCTATCCGTGGTGAACGGGTTGGGTAAATAACTAGGCGCCCCACCGTGATGCAGTGGTTAGCAAGCTAGTCGCAGATCCATTATTACCGAATAGCGAGTTCCTTCCTCGCTGGATTCCCATACTTGTGACTGTGTCTCACACCCTACTCTCGTGGCGAACAGTTTGGTAATTAACCGGCGTCTGAAAATGAAAATCCAATTTAGGCAATAATTAAAAATTAATGGATTTGCGAGACGAACTTGGTAACCATTACATTATGATGGTATACCATCTTAAATCGACGGATAAAATTTATGATATACGGTGTATATGAAAAACTTTTATTAGCGTCACCTGATCAACGTAGAACTTGGACACGTGAGAAAACATTCGGTTCGTGATTGCCTCCCAGAATTCACGTTCAGCTGAGAAATCTTGGATTATTACAAGTGGGTTTGGTTAAGTTTATCACAGAAATGGAACACAGCATCAAATTCTACCCCTGGAAAAATATGGAATTAGCACACTTAGAAGATGTTTACTTAGCCTTTTTAAAAATTTGGCAGTAAATAAACTAATAACAGATAAGACGCAAAACATTTTCTTTACAGCTGAACATTCTGGCTCATAAAATATTCCTTAAACAAAATAGACTAAATTATTTAGCAGTAAATAAACTAATAGCAGATAAGACAAACATTTTTCTTTAACAGCTGTAGATTCTGGCTTCATAAATATTCCTTAAACAAAATATTAAATTATTTAGCAGTAAATAAACTAATAGCAGATAAGATACAAAACATTTTTCTTTAACAGCTGAACATTCTGGCTTCATAAATATTCCTTAAACAAAATAGACTAAATTATTTAGCAGTAAATAAACTAATAGCAGATAAGACACAAACATTTTCTTTAACAGCTGTAGATTCTGGCTTCATAAAATATTCCTTAAACAAAATAGACTAAATATTTAGCAGTAAATAAACTAATAACAGATAAGACAAAACATTTTTCTTTAACAGCTGTAGATTCTGGCTTCATAAGATATTCCTTTACACAAACTAGAGTAGATTATTTGAATTGATGGTAGATATTTAGCCAGCCAATTCACCACAGTTGGGATGTAAGACTAGGTCCCAAGTATGGGGTGTCCGGCGAGGATCGAACACGTTATTCAGTAGTAATGGATCTGCTTAGCTTTCTAATCATTTACACCACGATAGGACGCCATGGGTTTATCAAAGGTATTTGTAATTTTGTTTTTCCAACCTTTCTCCAAAGCTTAGTTCATGTACGCATCTAAAGATTGATTGGACCATATGACCTTTAGGCACCCCTTTTGATTTCGATTAAGAAAGGACATGTTTTTCATCTACACCGTCAATATCCGGTTGTTTTAAACAGACGATTTAATTTTAGATTTTTTTATAAACTAACCCTAACCCTAACTCCTACCCTAACCCCTAACAACAAGCGGATATTGACGGTGTAAATGAAAAACATGTCCTTTCTTAATCGAGATCAAAAAGGGGTGCCTAAGGTAATATGGTCGATTGATTCGATTATATATTATTACAAGTGGTTTTGATAGACTCTCGTCCAACCAAAAAAAGATTTTGTAACAATTATAGCTTCAAGTAACTATTCTAACACTAATAATTTATACCCAATTTTATGGTTTGAAGTAATTATTCCTCTTTAATAAAATAAATATTTGTTTTCACACCTTTATATGGTTTCAAATATGTATTTATCCAGCTCTTCCGCCACAAGCATGATGCGAAATAAACTCATTTTTTAAAGCTGAATACAGCTGGTTGAATTCAGAGTTTTCCTTCTCCTAGACTGGTTGCCCAAAGAAAGTCTCACAAATTACACACAATCGTCCCAGTTTATATGGTTGCCTAACCAAGGTTAAAGAGCCCAGTCTGCCCTACTATTTACCCATGATCCACTCTCTCGTCGATTTCGACGCACGAAGGGTTCATCCAATGACAAACCCACACAGTGATTTGTTTATAGTGGTGAAGGCTTGTGTTGGACCATCTGCACCTTTTGGCACAATCGATAGGAAAGATTGGTGCACAAAGAATGCCACAAACCCAATCAATGACATGCTGTGTTGTCGAGTCCATTCCTACGACGATAACCATTACCCGACGGGGCCACCAGGGAAGTATACAACAATCTTAACCGTCAGAAATACATAAAACATACATTAGTTTACACTAGTATAAATAAAAAACGCCCTTCGGGCGATGTAAAAACAGATTTTTGAAACATATTGGGAGTAAAAAATTCAATGTCAGCGAGTTTGTACCTAAGTAAGTAAAATCATCAAATTCATTAAAGGATTAAAAAATAAAACAATTTGAAATTAAACTTTAAATATGTATTAAAATAAAAAAACTATATATAGATATATAATACCAGTGATGTATTTATTAAAACTTGTTTTAAAAAAACAATGAGGACTGTCTAATGTTGTATGTTCAAATTTATGACAATTTTGGGTAATGTGACGTAAACAGTGACGTCATTTTTTTGTTACAGACAAAAACCGAAAGCAAATCTCCATTATTAATAGAAGAAGATATAAGCAAACGGAAACCTAGGATGCTCACTCTTTCTTTCTCACATCGTTTTTATTATTATTTCTTCCTACCTAACAAAGATCACGCATGTTATATTATCATGATATAGATAAATGGCTCTGTTAATAAAGTTTGGATTTTTATGAAATTTATTAAATACGAACTAAGGAAAATGTTAGGGCACTTCATTTTGCTTCTTCTCATTCCTTTTTTTGATTTTAATTCTTAATTTAATCCAATTTCAATTTTTTTAACTGATTATAATTCTTTGCAATTGAATTATTAGTGTCTGATTGGAGCATTTTATCGGATGAGATGTTGTAAAAATCTTGAATTCTAATCAAATAATTCTTTTATCAGCTTAATGAATGAAAACTTGATTCTTTTTTTTTTCTCTTTTGAAAAAAAAAAAAAAAAAAGACAAAATCTGCATTCCATGATTTAATGAATAAAAAAGGGAAAATTATAAAATATCTTTTTTAAATGACGTCACAGCTTTGTAGAACTAATAAATTTAAATAAAACCAAAAAAACAACAACAGGCTAATGGAAGTTAAATTGACTAATCTTTGCTCAGTTTAGTACAAATCCAAGCGTATAAGGTAGTCGAGGAAAATCGAACTCACTAACAATGGTCTGTCGGTTAATGGATGCTGACATTCAGAGAAACGTCGGGTTGAAGAAAATACATTTTATATTTTTATTTACATAATTTCAATGCTCTAAATTTAGTAATAAATAATATCTACTAATTTTGATTGTATGATGTTCCATTAGAGATGATAAAATCCTGGTATCTTCGCTTTAGAAGAAAAATATCTTTTCATTTAAAAAATGTAGGAATGTAATCATGGCCAAAACGGTATTCGAAATTATGAAAAATAAAATGTTTCAGTGAATGAAACTGTACTCCAAATTATGAATAACAAAATGTTTATTTCACTAAATGGAACTGGGCTGACTTCTGATTTAGGTCGGAAAATTTTAGGGGATTAAGGTTGTTTTTAATTACGTATTGCTTAAAAAATAAACAACAAAAAACCCAAATTACTATACATTTAATTAACCATTGAAATTAATTATTGAATCTATTATTGAGACAGTTGTTGTGTTCGTATTGCAATGTACATTTCAATTAAACTTAGTTTAAAAAATATTTTTCAACATTAAATGTTAATTCATTGACTGTAGTTAAACTGTTATTGGGTACCACCAAAAAACTTTCCGTTTTAATTTTCCGACCTAAATCAGAAGTCAGCCTGAAACTATACTCCAAATTATGATAATAAAATGATGGTTCCACTGAATGGAACTGTACTCCAAATTATGAATAACAAAATGTTTATTTCACTGAATGAAACTGTACTCTAAATTATGAATAATAAGATGGTGTTTTCAGCGAAAAAAAAATCTGTTCCCCAAATTATGACGAGGAATCTCCTAGTGTAGTGGAAATTTCTTTATTTTCGAAGTTAGTGCATTTAAATCCAATTGCGCTAATAAAAACATCGCTACTATGTGTTATTTTTTGCTGTAGCATACAAAAATCATCATAATATAGATCCATATCCACTAAACGTAAATATTTCATCTTTAAACTCGACTTTTGCATGAATGTATGAGAGATTTCGCCCTTACTCCTCCCTTATTTCATTTCTGTTTCTCTCAAACACTTTTACTCTATGCCTGTCGTCTCTCTCTTCTCTTCTGAACCCTCTCTCTCTCTCTCTCGCACGATTCGAAGATTGATGTTCATATAAAATATACAAGTGCACTCAATATGAAATAAATTTAGCATAAAAACATAAAATCCTAGTTTATTTCATGCGACAGATATAAAAATTAAATAAAATTATCCCATGACCTTATTGATAGCACGTGTTGTTGTTGTTGTTGTTGTTTCAGAACAGGTAGAACATATCATATGACATAAATGATGGCTTAAGGGGTTGATTTTTACAACTTGTTGGGTTATTTCATGCCGAATTTAGTCTTCTTTTTTTCTTTTTTAAAGCAATTACACGGTTTCAAGTAACTAATAATAATCATATGAAAATAACTACAGCTTCAAGTAATTATTCTTAATACAAATAATTCATAGACAATTATATGGTTTCAAGTAACTATTCCCATTTTTAAACAATTTGTTTGCACATAATTATATGGATCAAGTATTCCTATCTAATACAAATAATTTGCATACTGTTATATAGTTTCCAGTATTATTATTATCTAATAGTAATAATTTTTAAACATATCTATTTCACTCGCAGATGGAAACCTGAGAGGTACTATCACTCAGATCTGAGTACCTCTTAGAGTAATGACAACAAAGAAGTGTAGCCTCACCACGGGATGTAGCTGGTGTATTCTAACCTTCTGTGTATTTTGAAAAGAACCTCTGGGTTAGATTGTTCTGACTCTGCTCTCCATACTTAGGTGACATCTCGATCAAAGTTAATTCGATATTTTACACGTACCCGACGTGTACGGGTTTAGCACAAGGCCTATTAGTATGGGACCACCCACTCATGGAGGCGGATGCAAAACATACGTTGATCCCGTCAGCATTTCCCCTCAAGGGGCGCCTCAGGAACCAGGCAATAAACTCAGCCCTGCCCCTTTAAATCGAGGGGCAGGTGTTGTCTGGGGGGGGTCCCCTGGGATCAACGCTGTTAATTACATCATCGGTCCCAGGCCGAAGTTAATGTCGCTTGTGTAACGAGATAATGAAGGTCCTGACTTTTGTGAGCGAGAACTACAATATTAGAAAAGGAGGAAGAAATAAATAAATGAGAGAGTAAAAGTTTTAAAAAAAGAGTAAGGAACACAAAACAGTTTGACCGGGGCGTGACCCCGAATGGAGAATTGAGTGTCAACCGGAAGTTTCGTGGTGACGTGAAACAACGAAGAAAGGTACCGGCCTCTTTTTGCTTTCAGACGCGTAGGGGAACGGACGGGCCTCTGGTTCCTAGTATGGGGTCACAGTAATTTAACAGTGTTCTCTCTCTTTCTTTCTCTCTACCTTTCCTCCTCTCCGATACAGCCCACGAGACGAGCACGATAATAAAGGCTAGCAGTTGTGACTACATATTTTTCGCGTTGTAATTTTTTATCAAGATGACCGCCACGCGCCGAATGCCCTTTTAGTACGGTGAATATATCGCCACCACCACTACGTTACTTATATCATTTTAGTACTGTGAAATACAACAACGTTACACTTGTCTCTTGTACTGAATGGTCAATCTATGGGTCAAATAGATCTGTTTAGCAGATAATTAAGGGTTTATCGGTTTAAAATGATTGTGGGAATCAATTCTTGTACCATAGAGGATTATCTGCTATAAAAATATTTGTGTACATTTTGTAGGTAATTATGATAACTGATAGCATGGCAACTTAAATAAACAACAATCTTAATATTTTGTATTAGGAAATATTGAAGCAAAATGTTATCTAGATTTTAAAATATCACAGTATGTGACTTTTTATTCAGTGCCCAATTCAGGGATTTAACGAGCACCAGGTAACTAGTTAGGCTGAAACACCAGTTCTATTCACTTGGTTATTGTCTTATAGCAACTTAATCCTACAGCCATTTCATCTGTCCTCTCAAATCAATCAGAGTATTAATATATATTGTATTACTCGTCGTGTATTTAGGTGGACCAATGTTTTAGTCTTAAGCCTTATGTCCTTCTCTTTCTATTACATGCTACTGTATGATATTCATTTCTATGCCAGGCCCGAATAAAGAGGAATTTTGAAGACCGGTAAGAGGAGGGGAAGGAGAGAGGAAACAAAAGAAACAACAACAACAATAATAATAATAATAATGTAAAGGTCGTACTAATTGTAATTGGGGCCTTTGAAACGGTACACAGGAGTTTGGAAAAAAGAGTTTGGAGGAATTGGAAAATCAGAGGAAAAAGCGACACCAGTCAAACAACAACATTGTTAAGATCGGCTAGAATAGAGTCTTGGAGACACGCAGCCTTCACCAGCTAAGGCGAGTATGAAAAACTCTCATCTCAACAACAACAACAACAATAATAATAATAATGAGAACATTTCAACTGGTAGATTTTGCAGTCTCAACAGATCACAGGGTGATGGTAAAAGAAAACGAAAAAGAGAATAAAAGAACAAAAACAAAAAACCTGTGGAATATGAGGATGAAAGTGATACCAATTGTAGTTGGTGCCCTTGAAAAGGTCCGAGACTTTGAACCAGAGGAAGAATCGAGACCATCAAAACTACAGCATTGTTAAGATCGGCGGAATGCTCAGAAGAGTTCTGGAGACATGAGGAGACTTTTTAAAATCTTATACTCCAGTGATTGAAAATCAGCTTACGCTGTTAGGAAAAACTCAGGAGTGAAATAATAATAATGATGATAATAAATAATACTCAGAAGAGTCCTGGAGACTTATTGTCACTAACTTCAGTGAAAGACCACCAGCTAGCGCTGGTGTGAAAGCCCCAAGGCGTGATAATAATAATAATAATAATAATATGAGATCATCCAGACTACTGCATTACTGCAATCGGCTAGAATACTCAGAAGAGTCCTGGAGACTTGAGGAGACTTGTAACTCAAACTCCAGTGAAAGGCCATCAGCTAACGCTGGTGTGAAAACTCAAAAGGAGTGAATAATAATAATAATAATAATAATAATAATAACAGCAAAAGTGAGGGCACTAATCTGTGTGCACCAATGAATAATAATTACTCACTTTAGAAATTGAGACTATATAGAACTATAAATTGATGTTTCTTGGTCAACACCAAGTGTCGACCTATACACGAGATTGGTGCGAATAGATTAGATAAATAAGATTTTTTAAAAGCGAGCGAAAGAAAAAGTAAAGGATATATATATATATATATATATATATATATATAGAGAGAGAGGGGGGTTGTTTCTTTGACAGTCGACTGATCTAATCATTTAACGATGTGTATTATCATGTTCTTTGATATGCTGTGCGTTATTCGTCACGAACTTTTTCTTCAAAGTCATCGTAGCATTTGTAAATAAAAACCGGCATTAAAGAAAAAAAAACGCGATGACTAAGCCAATTTAGAGCGATAGATTGTTTTAATGGGATTCCGTTTCATTCGTTGTAAAACTAATCTTCCGATCATCAACTTAATCTTCGGCTTAACAAGGTATTAAGTGACCAAAGAGTTAAAAAAAAAGACTTATTTGTTTTCTTTCGCCCCCCCCCCCCATTTTTACATTCACTTCATTCAACAATATAGTAGTACCTTGACTTACAAGTTTAATTCGCTCGGCACGTAACTCAATTCCCTCGTATATAAAAATCAATTTTCCTCATTGAAAAAAACAACAAAAACAAAAACAAAAACCAAAAACCCCCTGAAATGTCTCCCCTCTCCAAAATACCCTAATTTCTTTTGTTAGATTTTTGTTAAATAAGAAAAAATAGCACTGTATTTTATCAAACATCATCATCATCATCATCATGTCGCGCATGCAGCACGGATATCCATGACAATCTCTCGCCAACCTTTCCTATCACTCATTGCCCCTGGAAGTTCTTATGCGCAGTAACCAGCATCCTCGCATAGTTGGTCAACGTAGGTCCCTGGTGGGCGGCCCACACTAGCATATCCTTGTGTCGGCTTCCACAAGAGAACGTCGCTTATGAGCTCGTCCTTGTCCGTCTAAAAAAAGCATTATCAAACATAATGTAATGAATTATGTGCTATAAAGAAAAGTTAAGTTCACGGAGTGATTATTATTTGCTATCATCCGGACAGCGTTTGAGTATATCCCCTTTTCACAAACACTAGTCCAGTGAGATTGTTTTTGTGTCTGAGGTGGGACACCACACCTATCATCAACTCCTCACTTTACCGTACAGATCCAAGCTGTGCTACACTATCATTATGTTCAATACTTGCTAGCCAGAACGAAAGCTCTGAGAAAATGTTATATTCATGGATGAGTGGCGTAAGATCCCCAAAAACAAATTTAACCAACATATTTATTTTCAAAACATTATCAAAGAACGCAACATTAGCAGAAAGGTTAGTGAGATTTGTGAAACTGAAGTTTGCCCTTTCAAGATATCATTAATGTTTGGTTTGGAATTGCTACATCCAATTAAGTGAATTGCTTTCAAATGTTTATGAGCCAATTTGGTTCGATGGTTGATTCCGTAGTCAAGTCCATGAGGATTTAGTAAGCTTAACATGATATTTAAATTTAAATGTTATCAGAACGTCTCGCATTCCGTATGTTTAACAAATTCAAGTACCGTTGACGGGCGTGATAAAATGTCTACGAGGTCCGGATCCGGCCCGTGGGCCGTGGTTTGATGACCCCTGGTTTAAAAGATTAAGAACGAACACAAAGGTGAAGAAACGCCTAAGACCAACCCCAGAAAGAAGATCACGAGACAGAGAGAAAACAGCCCCGATAGATAAAGGATCCGGCCAGTTAGGATTATTTAGTTATTGTTTTACGGCATATCAACCTATTTCGGGTCATTTAATGCCGAATCAAATCATTTTTATATTCGGTTACTTACTATGGAGTTAATAAAATCTAACAAACGAAATAAACTGATGAAGTAAACTCGGTGGGGGGGGGCACAGTCAAGTTCGACGTATATGTTCTCCCAACTGACAGTCCTTAATCTGCAACAATCTCTCACAAAGTACGATTCTCTCCTTAACAGCAAAACTCCTACCATCGTTCTCTCTCGGTCTGGAGGACAGGCTCTTAAATACACAGTTAATATGTACATCTTACTCTGGTCTGGCATTGCCCGTTTAGAACTTTAATATTCACCAGCATTTTGAGTACGCGTCAATACTGTTTTACATCCGGGTTACTGCCAACAGCATTTCAACGACGAGGAGGTAGTGAGTTCAAATATCTGTGGCCATCGTCACACTCTTCCCCCTCGCACAGGCCAAACATATCAAACGTGCTTTGTTCGTGGAGGTTGGGAATCTGCTCGTCCACAGTTCTGCCTTTCAATTTCGCTACATAAAATAATAATTCATTTTGTTATTGTCAGAAAGAACTACAGTGGTTGAATTACACAAATACTAATAGTACCATGTACTCGCTTGTGCCAAGTTTAATCTAATATATAAATGAAGACTCGTGGTGTAATGGTTACCGCCGTAGGAAATGAACTCAGCCAGAAGACTTAATCGGCTGGTCACGTCAAGCCCTAGCACTTATATGATTGCCCCAACCCTATTGCCCTTATGGCAACCCCAATCCTTCTTATCATATGGGTGCTAGAAGGCAGTGGCTGCAGGTCTACATGTCCTGAGAATGACGTTAAACTCTATCTGATGGTGAGGTTTCAGGTTTGAGGTTTGGGGAATGTGGAGCACCCCTTCATCACCATTGCTCCCTGGTTCACTCTGACCCGGAGTGGTAGTACTTGTTAGGGTCTCATCTATGGGTTAAATAGAAAACATGAGTTTATAAACAAAATTGTATTATCCATTAAAAATGAAACTTTGTTAGCACTCCAAAAGAACATTTTTTTACCAATAGAAGTATTCGGCATAAAATAACCCAAGGGGTTGACATGCCGTAAAACCCAACCAACCAGAAAAAAAATCAGCCAGAAGAGTTTAAATCCATCTAAGCTAAAAAGGCTCATCGATGCTTAACTTCGGTGACCTAAAGAAGGCGATCCAACACCTTGTGCCAGACTTGCAAAACTAATCTATTTTAATATTCAAGATATGGCACATCGTATAATTTTATCTATACGAATTTATTCAGTAATTAAAAAAATAATTCAGCCTAGATTCACGGTCTATTGCGGTCTTCTTTTCTCACATCATGCTCACTCGTGTGTAAACAATGGCTGTTTTGAGGGAAAATATCCCCTGGAGCGTCAAATGTGATGCGACGATGATTAAGCACAAATGTGTTTCGCTTGTATAGAGAGTCCGATCTTCATTGTGTGACCCATATTTTTTGGCCTTGTGTCAAACTAATACTGTTATACACCCACTTACTGAGTATATAAATGGCGAAAGAGTTCTTATGAAGGTTATGAGGAGATGGGCGGCATTCGTATATTTCTCCCGCATATTTGTCTTTTCTTACTTGAGATATGAAGGTATGAGAAATGCTGATATGAGAGCATCCGTGGTTATGCTCCCGAATCCAAATCTCTCTACTAACTTGAGTAGCTCGGCTGATACCTTCTTTCGTAAGTCTATTTCTTGACTAGCTGTGACATTTCTTCTAACTGGTCTGGTCTGTAATTAAGATGCCGGTCTGATTCAGTAGAAGCTGGTTCGCAAAGGCTGCCATTAGCAGTCAACTCGAGGCTTATATTTTATGTGATCACATTTAAAAAAAAATTACAACCAGACTTCCTAACCGCGGCGGAGTCGAGCGGACACACGATGCTTACCTCATGGTGTCTATCGCATAACTGACTGATTGACTACGCTCTGAGCCTTCGTTCCCTCGCCAGTCTGTGTGACCGAAAGGAAGGTCACATAAAGGTTATTACCTATCATAAAGATTTTGAATTTCAACGACTTTTTAATTCAAAATCTAGCTAGACTAACCGCCCCCCAAAAAAAAACGGTTTATCAATATACAACAATATAAGCTTAGTAAAAAAAAATAACAGAACTCGAGTAGTGCCCCTGTAAAACACACACACACACACACACACACACACACACACACACACACACACACACACACAAACTGGATTTGAATGCTGATTTTTCCAGACAGGCAAGCGGACGAGCCGGTCCTACTTAGGAAAACTCTGCTATACCAATATTCTAAATAATACCGCCCTGTCGCGGGGTTTAGAATACGCTAACTGTATCCCTTTGAAGATGAGTAAGACCACTCCAAAATGTGTCTTGGGTATAACACAAACCTGCATCTGATGGTAAAGCTCCGAATCGGGACATCTGGAGAGTGTGGAGTACCCCTTCATTGCTAATACTCTCCTGTTTACTCTGATCAGGAGTGACCGTACCTGTTAGGGTCTCACACATGGGAAAATAGATCTGTTTAAAAATTATCAGTATCGAGTGGACCGTGTATAAAAAACAAACAAAGAAAACAAAAAAACAAACAAACAAACAAGAACTACACAAAATATTTTTTCACACCCTGATCGAATACTAATAGTTTTTAAACGGGTATATTTGACCTATAGATGGTCTCTAACAGATACTACCACTCCGAGTAGACATGAAAGTGATGGCAATAGAAGGGTAGTCCATTGTGATGAACGAGCTTACTTACCTCCGGCGAAACGCATCTGCTTAGCTTGTCAGGTTTTGCCTGAACTAAACTAAAGAAGCATAGTCGCAATTGATGAGCAGATTTATAAGGTGTGGTCTCGTTCTGTCTCGTTCGTGGCGTGAGTATAGCGTCGCCCATGCAAATTATGCCGACAGTATAAAAGGAGCTCGTTTTTTTTTCAGACGACAGCAGCAATCTAAGTAGGAAGAAAGACTGTAAGCGTGACGTTATTGCTACTAGAACTCACATCCATATTCCTCAGATCTCCAGAATTGGAGCCTAAACATCAGAGGCAGTTGTGTCTTACCCAAGACCCTTTTTTTTCAGGTGGGTCTTGCCCATCTCTGCAGGGTATACAACCAGCATATTCTAAGCCCCACTGACAGGGCGGAAATAAATAAGCATTACTTTCGGAGCACTTTTTTTTTTAATATAATGATGTGGTACGAGTAATTAATTCAAGTCATTGCTCTTTTGATCAAACTCTCTCTCTGCAATCTGCAAAAGCTTTGAGCAAACATCAAAGAATCTCTTTAATAGCAAACCTTGGACATCGCTTCACACAATATTTACATTCAGCTGCATCGTTTATTTACTTTTATGTGTGTTTTTTTATTTTATTTTGGTTGGCGAGGAAAGGGCAATTTCAGCTGGTGACTTACCAAAAGTTTTGGTAACGAAGGCCTAACAGATCGTCTAGCGTTTTTTTTTTCTTTTCTTCTTTCTTTCTGAAGTATTCGGCTTCAACTCTTCACCCTTTCTCTCTAATCCCCCCCTTTCGTCCATGTTTGGTAAAAGAGCACCTGTACTACCCCAGAGAATATCATGCATTTCCCCATCCCCCATCCCCCCCCATTCTTGACAATTCCAGCGAGTGACCTTTCGAAAAAAGCTGCTTCCAATTTACTGCAGCTGAAAGGCCGACGTTTGTTGTGCTTGTGTTATATGAGAAATGTTCAGGTGTGCCTTCTGTAGAAGTACATTTGTTTTTGCTACGGGCCATCTGCTGAGAGGAGAGTAAGGACTGAAAAGAAGGATGCTTGTTTTATTAATTGTCGGTTTTTTATAGAGACAGACATTCATTCACAGTGTTTTATGTACGCATGAAACTGGAACAAGCAATCGTATTCATCACAGCGCTCATATTTCGAGCACTATTCTCTCTCAGTATTACCACTGATAGGAGATAGGGAATATCTAATTATCTGATCTACCTATTCGTCTCCCTTACTCTCTCTCTCTCTCTCTCTGATCTACCTGTTCGTCTCTCTCTTCCTGATCTACCTGTTCATCTCTCTCTCTCTCTCTCTCTCTCTCTCTCTGATCTACCTGTTCGTCTCTTCTCGATCTGCCTGTTCATCTCTCTCTCTCTCTCTCTCTCTCTATATATATATATATATATATATATATATATATATATATATATATATATATCTTGATCTACCTGTTCGTCCCTCTCTTCTCTGATCTACCTGTTCATCTTTCTCTCTCTCTTTCTCTCTCTCTGATCTACCTTTTCGTCTCTCTCTTCTCTGATCTACCTGTTCATTTCGCTCTCTCTCTCTCTTTCTGTCTGTCTGTCTGTCCCTCTCTTATCTACCTGTTCGTTTCTCTCTTCTCTGATCTACCTGTTCATCTCTCTCTCTCTCCGTCTCTCTCTCTCTCTCTCTCTCTCTCTCTCTCTCTCTCTCTCTCCATATATATATATCTGTTATTTTATCATTTTTGTTTTTTGGACAGTTGGCCAGGAGATTATCTTCCAAGATAAGACCACACCCCCGTTAAATTGTTTCAATTTTGTATTTCATTTATCGTAAATTAAGACATTTTTCTTCTTGCTCGTCATTTCAAAATTCAGTCACAGGAGATTCTTTGATGGATTAACATTTCTTTTTGTTGATGCTATAAAAGATATGTTTACTGAATAGACTCTGCCAAACTGATGCGTCAGTGGCACTAGTAAGGTGTAGCAAAAGTGTGGGAACCTATGGCCTTGAGGCCGTACACAGGCTTAAAATCCATTCTATGGTATTGTCGAAAATTCAATTCATATTTTGCACTTCCTCTTTAAAACCGGATTACCCAACCTTTTCTTGCAAAAATCAATCTAATTAACCATTAAAAGTAAAATTTACTTATTTAATATTTGTAACCGTATATTCTCGTGTAATGAACGAATTTTTCAAGACCAATTTTCATCGTAGAAAATAACGGGTCGTTCTTTACACGAGATAGGCTTTTGAAACATCGAAGCTTACCTTGTTTCTAGGTGTAACCTTGTCGTAACCTCAATCCAAAGCGTCGACGCATAGCTTATACTTAAACTAAGGCTATTAGTTAAACTAGCAAAATAAAAAAACACCATCCGGCCGATGTAAAAATAGATTTTGAAACATATTGCCTGGGAGGTGGGAGTTGAAGATTCAATGTCAGTGAGTTTGTACCCTAAGTAAGTAAAATCATCAAATTCATTAAAGGATTAAAAAAATAAAACAATTTGAAATGTAAACTTTAAATAGATATTAAAATAAAACAAACTATATATAGATATATAATACCAGTCATGTATTTATTAAAACTTGTTTTAAAAAACAATGAGGACTGTCTAATGTTGCATGTTCAAATTTTGAGTGTATTTATTCTGTTATGACGATTTTGGGTAATGTGACGTAAGCAGTGACGTAGTTTTTTTTACAGACAAAAACCGGAAGTGAATCTCCATTATTAATAGATAATAGTATTTATTAACATTGTTTACTATTTACTAGTGCATATAATATATACAAATATCAATGCTATTGTGTATCAGTAGAGACGTTTTAGTGTGTTTGAAAAATTCAAGTAAATACGGTAGGCTACATCAAGGTATAGACTGCATTGTTTACGTATGTGTAGAATAATCATACTAGTTTCAATTACCGTCGAATTGGTAAGACAAGGCAGCAAGCAGTCGTAACTTAATACTAAACTGTTTTGCCGCAAAAACTACTGCAAAATGAAAGGTTGCTTATGAAGCCTCAGAATATCATAGAAACCAAGCAGCCAATCAGGGCTCAAGGAATGGAATCACCCAAATACATGAGTGACTATTCTGGATTCCCATAAGTTCCAGTTGTCTTGACACTGGTTCAGTTGTGCTTAGCTTGTTGCTCAAACCAACAGTACGCTAACTCACTTCAACAGTACGGAACTGCATTGATTTTGAATGAATTAGTTTTGAAGGTTTAAATGTTTGAATGTTTTCTCTTTATGACATTTGATGTTGAAGAAATATTTTTTGCAAGCTAGCATAACCAAAAGTTAAGGGTCGTTCAATACACATAATATATGAAAAAAAAAAACCTTGTTATGGCTAAAATATAATTGTTCCTTACACCAATTAATTCATTCGAGTATATATGGTAATTTATATGTACTAGTAGAGCTACCTGGTGATGTACAAGATTTAAAAAATAATCTCTTATTTACATTTGTATTTAGATTAATAAAAAAAATTATTTACTATTTCTCTGAATGTTTGAGATGAGGCTTGATGATTAGTATTATCTGCGTTATTCGGACTATTGTCCTCATCTTCATTGTTATCTGTACAACGTTTCGGCCGATATGACCTCCGGCCTTCTTCAGGTATTTCTTGTCGCGCTCGGGAACCTTCTCGGACTCTGGAACCTTCTTTTCGAACTCGGGAACTTTCTTGTCGTAGTCAGGAACCTTTTGTCGTAATCGGGAGCCATCATATTTATTTGTTTTATTATCTTTTATTCTTTATATATTCTGGATTTAAGTTGTTTATTTTCATCATTCTTCTGTTTGTATTTTTTGTTTTATCTTTTATTTGTTTTTTTTTAAATTATGATTATCCTTTATTAATTTGCTTTATTTTTTTAAATAATTTTTAAAATTAATTTTTAATGTATCGTTGATTTGTACCCTTATCATATCTTTATTCAGCTTTTTTTAATGGAAAATGCGGAGTAAAAACTGGTTTAAGTTCCACCCTCTCAGACAAAAATTGGGTGTGGATTAATTGAACTTTGGTCTTTGCTGGTCTACACCAATTTTCATTTCTAAAAAGGACGTGAACTCGGTCGTTGTACATAGACATACAGACAGACTGAATTTTTCTTTTATATATATATAGATTAAGTTTTTACTTGAGACAAGATTTTGATATGACTTCACACACAATTTTATAGGCACCCTCCTAATATTTTAATCTTATTAATTGTATAAAAATGTTTACATAATCTAATAATTGTATTTATAAAGCATTATCTCCAATAATTAATGCGAATGTCAGTGTATCAACATGTCTCATTTTTCAACTTTACTCTTAGAGTAAACATATTATGCCATTTTAGAATCAGGCCGCACGTTTTAAAAACATTCTGGGCCGAATCCGGACACGCAATCCTGAAATTTTGAATTCTCAAGTATTAAGTACTGCGATTGTTTTCGGCGATTTTTAAAAAATCTTTTTTTTATGCGAATTTTCCTCTTGAGTTCAAAAGACTTGGATTTCCAATGAGAGAGAGAGAGAGAGAGAGAGAGAGAGAGAGAGAGAGAGAGAGAGAGAGAGAGAGAGAGAGATATGCAATGTCATTCAAGGAAAATTATTGAAAGTAAGTGAACTTCATCTAAAGGGACTCTGCTTTTCTCACTTCCAGCTCTATGTTGGTTGTTCAAGTGATGAGAATGGAAACAAACTATTAGAACAGTTTCCTCAAATGGGAAACAAAAACTGGTTTATCGTGCAGCTTTGCAATAAGTTTCCAAATAGACAAATTATATCATTCTATGTACAAGAAATAAATTGAAAAATAACAAAAAAGGAACAAAATTGGTTTAATATGTATATAGGGCATGTGTTATCAGCACCCTTATGTATGGAAGTGAAACTTGGTTCTTATACTCACACCAAGAGCGGCGGCTAAATAACTTCTACCTTCGCTGCCTTAGACGTATACTGGGCATCACCTGGAGGGACAGAATCACTAACACAGCAGTCCTAGAGAGAGCTCAATCCCCAGCTTGTACTATCTACTGATACAACGTCGTCTCCGATGGTTGGGTCATGTACGTCGGATGGATGATGGACGAATCCCGAGAGACATCCTCTATGGAGAGCTTACGTCTGGCAAAAGACAGATTGGTCGCCCCCAGCTGCGATTCAAGGATGTCTGCAAGAATGATCTCAGGTGTTTTGGCTTTGCCCCTTCCAGCTGAGAAAATTTGGCCCAGGACCGCTCTCGGTGGCGGCAGAATTTCCGTAGAGGACTGTACATGTCAGAAGTCAGCCTGGCACAATACCATGAAGCTAAGAGGTCCAGAAGAAAGCAGTGGCAACAAAGCATCGGAACATCAACATCTTCAGGGACAGCCTTCACATGCGAAATCTGTGGTCGAGAATGTTTTTCAAACATCGGACTTCACAGTTATAGGAGGCGCTGTAACTTCAGGGGCACATAAAAACTTTATCATAGTCTTCCGAGACTGAAATACCAATGATATATATATATATATATATATATATATATATATATATATATTGAACAAGATGATTCCACATTATACCAAAAATATATCGAGCGCCGTATTCCACGTCTGACTTCTAGAGATGCTGGTACCAAAGAGGAAGATGTATTATCTTCATTTTTGCCGCTAAAGTTTGCAGGCCTGTGATTGGTTGGTTTGAAAAGAGGCACGCCGACCAAGGGAGACAACCTACCTACCGTAGATATATATTTTTTACAATATACACTAGCTTGAAAGTTACGGTGGAGTGTTTTTGGTATAAGACCCACGCAGAATCTCCACTTCTATATAGAGACTGTAACGGCAGTAGCAGCAGCGACTTCCGGTAAAATAGCCAATAAAAGCATTTAAGTTCATTCACTGTCTGGATAGGGCGAACTTCGAAACCTCTACGGTTTCTACTTAAGGTTTCCTACAGACCTACTGCAGAATTGCCCGCTGAATAGGACAGACTTTAAATTAACGACGACAACAGTTTTGTTGAAAGCTGTTCATTGTTTGAAAAAATATTGTTCAAGTTTAATAAAAGTTAATATGTACTTAATGCATGAAGTGTCATTGTTTGTCCAAAGTCCTAATCAATAGGTCTCCACAGGAGCTAACTTAATTGCTGCCCAATAGGGCAGCTTTCAAACTAGTGTATATTGTAAAAAAATATATCTAAGCTATTAGCTTAGATATATTTTTAATTAAGTTAGCTCCTGTGGAGAGCAGCTACCCCCCATCTCACAAACCATCCGAGTAAGACGGACTAGACATGCAGGACACTACTAGAGAAGCAAAGACGAGCTCATAAGCGACGTTCTCCTGTGGAAGCCAAAACATGGGCATGCTAGTGTGAGCCGCCCAGCAAGGACATACATTGACCAATTATGTAAGGACGCTGGCTGCTGCGCAGAAGAACTCCCAGGGGCAATGAATGATAGGGAAGGTTGGCGAGAGATTGTCATGGATATCTGTGCTGCCTGCGCGACATGATGATGATGATGATATATTTTCATAATAGATGAATAGAACATATGCTAAAAATTTTTGAGTGCGATTTTATTAGGAGACAATAAATTTCAGTGTGGTCTTTAAAGATGAAAAGTTTGCCCACTCCTTGTCTTGTGGAACTCTTTTAATATGTGTACGGGTTGTACTTTAATCAGATAACTAGTAGATAAGCTGTCGAGACAGGGAGATATTGGAGGTGGGGGAGCCACCTGGGTACAAGGTTGAGTAAGTGTTTACACACCAAAACATTTTTACGCACTGCAGTTTTTCGAAATCCCGCGTCTTCCTTGGAGAGAACCTTTTTTTAAATTACCAATTTTCTTTTATTCTGTTTCCTTCTAATAGAGAAGGAAAAAAGGCATTGGAAATCTCATCCCAGGTGCCACACACACACACACACACACACACACAACAATGAAGTTAGGTCTCGTGCAGCTATGGACATCTCATCAGGGAGCAGTTTTCACTGCTTGAATATTCTTAAGTCATTATCCAGACAAGAAGTTAAGTGCAGAGTAAGAGTTTTGAAAAAAGAAAGCTTTCAAACAAACAGTTCAGCTGTGTTTTTATCATCTATCTATCTATCTATCTATCTATCTATCTATCTATCCTATCTATCTATCTAGGCTGTCCATATCTATCTATCTATCTATCTATTTATCTATCTATCTATCATAGGCTGTCCATATCTATCTATCTATCTATCTATCATAGGCTGTCCATATCTATCTATCTATCTATCTATCTATCATAGGCTGTCCATATCTATCTATCTATCTATCTATCTATCTATCATAGGCTGTCCATATCTATCTATCTATCTATCTATCATAGGCTGTCCAATATCTATCTATCTATCTATCTATCATAGGCTGTCCATATCTATCTATCTATCTATCTATCTATCTATCATAGGCTGTCCATATCTATCTATCTATCTATCTATCTATCTATCATAGGCTGTCCATATCTATCCATCTATCTATCACAGGCTTTTCAGTATCTATCTATGGTTTGTATTCAAATATTACAGATAGTCCTTTATTGGAATTCACACACACACACACACACACACACACACCACACACACACACACACACACATATATATATATAATATAATATATATATATATATATTATATAGGTATAGAAATAGAAAACAATATTAAATATTATGCTAACAGATATCTGTTTCAATCTGTGGGGTTTATAAAGTGTAATTCAATTGAAATCATTTTAAAATTAAAATAAAGACGATTGTAAAAGACACTTAATAAACACTGGTCTTCATCAGAGCACATATTTTTGTTGAATTAAAAAGGAGGAAAATTTAACCGTTTGAGAGGTTCAAATAACGTTCATGCTCTGGGCCGGAATGTGTTTTAAAAATTTGTATAAAAACGTATTTTGGTTTAAAAAATAATGTACATTTTAATAAGTTGTTTTTTGAAGGCAGCAAAAATAATGCGATGTATGTTGGAAAAACATATTTATTTACTTCTTTTTTTTTCTTCTTTTTTTTAAAAACATATTTAATATTTTCGGATAAAATCCATCATCAGAGTAGTAAGAAGTCTTCATCCATTCATGTTTGGTAAAAATCAACAGTTGTTATTAATACGTTGATGAATGCTGAAATTGAAATTTGAAAGATCGGCTAAGTTCGTGAATGTCCGTGTTGTTAAACAACTTATTACAATTACGCATAATGCTTCGAATACACAATAAACCATTTATTACAATGTACATTTTATTTTTAAACCTAAAAGTCTCAAAAATCGATGAGAAAAACTCAACAAAGTTTGAAAATAAAGGTGTATAAAGATAAAGGTGTATAAAAAAGTTGTTCATATATAATCCAGCAACGAAACCGAGTGTAAATGGGAGTCCGCAGCACAATCAAGAAAACTATGGAATGATCCGGGAATGTATAGGGTCAATAAATCCATGATGTCGCAGTTTTCGTCATATCGAAAATAAACCTCCAGTGACGAAAAGTTGATCCAAAATTTAGTTTTTCTGTAGACAGGATGAAAAGTATATAAAAAAATGGAATAAATTCGATAGCATGAGGTATAAAAATAGAACATAATATCAGATATTGTGCTAACAGATATCTGTTTCAACCTGTATATATAATATATATATAATATATACAGGTTAAAACAGATATATATATATTTTTAGCTTAATCGATCGATCAATAGATAGATTTCTCAATAATTTAAAAAATACTTTGATGACAGATCTATTTTTTGCAGTGAGGTATTTCAATTTCTCAACAAAGTTCAATATTTACTTCAGTCGATCGATAGATTGACTAACATTTCCCAATAATCTAAAAATACTTCAATGACATCAGAACTTATGTTTTGCGGTGAGGTATTTTAATTTCTCAATATTTTATTCAGGGAATTCTTATGTTTCTCATAATCACCAAGAATAAAAAATGTTTATTTAGAAGAATTTAATCAAATATTTTTATGATTATTTAATTTGCTTAATTTCTGTTCCCTAATTTCTTTGATCTCATAAAAAAAAAGAGCAGGGGCGGATCTACTATTAAACTAATGAAGCTTAAGTTTCAGGGTCCCTAATCCTGGTGGACCCAGAAGTTACTTTATTCCATATAGCTTTAAAAATTGGTCTACTGTATAAGAAAGAGTTCTTTTTAGAAAATAATATTCATCATCATCATCATCATCATCAATCAAATAATATTCATCATCATCATCATCATGTCGTGCCGTAAACACAAATTTCCATGACTCTTCCTCGCCACCCTTCCATCGCTCCTCGCAGGTCCTTTGCATCTATCTATCTATCTATCTATCTGCTAAGTACACACACACACGTCGTAGGACACAGAGAACATAGTTCAATCCAGGCTGTTTGCATTTCGCATAGCCCTAATACCCTTGGGAAAGGTATGCATTATCCAGCTATTCTTCCACGAGTTATGGGTAGATAATAGGGCAGACTGGACTCTTTAACCTTGTTATGGCAACCACTCTAGAATTCAAACCTGTTAAACTGAAGATTGCATAATATCCATGAAACTATAGTTATGGAAAATTAAACCATAATATCATATACATCGCTGATGAGACTTAATAAAGTTGAAACAGCTGTACGATGTTCTACGTAGGGCGCGATATTTGCCGAGTTCGCTTGTCATGATTATTCTATAGTTATCGAATTGTATACGATATACGCATTGTAACGGCCTTCAAGCAAAAAAATATAATAATAATAATAATAATAATAATATAATATATATATATATATATATATATATATATATAATATATATCAACGTCATCTTTAGTATCCACATTCTCTGCTAACATTCATCCAATGGTGGTGTAATGGTTAGCAAGCTAGTCCGTTACTATTGAATCGCAAGTTTGATCCTCACTGAACGCCCCATATTTGTGACCTTGTGTCAAACCCTACCTGTTGGGTAATTTTTTTCTGCTAACATCCATGAGAAAACATCTAGTCAATTTGACGGCCACTTTTTGATTAGAGGCAGAAGAAATTTGGATGATATTTGTACTTTTTTTCGAGATTTTTAACATTGTTTTGGTGCATATTGCGTGTGGTCCCCAATGTGCAACGTTTTGAAATTCAACTTATAACCTAGCATATAACAAAATTCCATCTCTTAACAATAATAACTGAGCTCAACAAACCTGGTATGTCCACGGGTTTCAATTTAAGCTCTCCCGTTTTCTTCATTTTAAATTGTGGTTCTTGAAAAAAAATTCCCAACTTCAAATATTCTCAAGGAAAGAAAAAAAAAATCCGCACTTTTGAACTTTCTCAAGCGTTTCGTTTTGTAGCAGCGGTGTTCAGTAAATTGTTATACCTTAAAAATATAAGACTATTCTTGGGTTGTCTTTCCTTTGCCTGGAAGAGTTATCTTCCCTCTGTTTTCCGTTTTTGACCACCAGGATTTTTTGTATTCAAGCGCCTGTTTCGAACTCTCTCTCTCTCTCTCTCCTCGGGACCTCACGCACATGGGTTAGACATTTATGTCTACACCCTTCTCGTGTGGGGCTTCAACCTCCCAACACAACACTAGTAAGTTTCTTGAAATTATGGACTCTCCTGTCCTATGCTCTAATTTGTATGTTCTTGCAGTGAACTAATGTATACGTTTTCCTTGTATATCATTGCTTTCCTTGTATGTGTATTTCATGTCTTATATGTTTCTCCCTGTGCTGTCCAATTTATTAAAGTCCATTATGTTATGTTTAACACTCGTGTCGGAGTTGTTTTGTTCAACTTATCATAACCTTGAACCAAACATCATTAATCGATTGATAGGTTTGAAAAATCATTAAGAACTTTTTATTTTGCAACGTAAGTTGGAAAATTTCAGAACATTCCGCTCGTACACTGAAGAAACTTATTAAGGGAAGTTTGTACTGAAACTTTTTTAATAAAGAAAAATACTGTAATTGGTGGACCTGTTGTGAGATTAGTAGAGATTAATGAAAGTCTTTTTGTAAGGCACAAAGTATAATAGGGCTTGATTTACCAAACAATAGTGGGTTTTCGGAAGGATATGTTGCGAAACAAGACAAAATAAAAAAGCAGTATGGTATTCAAGAAATATGCTAGATTCATATCTTTGTGAATTCTTGTGGCGAGAGAACAATAAAGAAATAAATGATATAGTTGATTCACAATAAACCATTTTTCAAACCCATCTATCACTTAATGGTCTTATATTTTTAAGGTATAAGAATTTACTCAACTGAAAAATGTAGTTATAAAATATACTTTTGGAAAGCAAAATTACAACATTCTGAACATGTGTTTCAATTTACTCAAGGTTTAAATATACAGATAAATATAGCTGGATTACAGCAAATTATCACATTTACAGATCAATACAGTGAGGAGTTTCATGGTGTTGTAACTTGTGTATAAGAGTTAACAGAAATAATAACAAGAAACTTTTAAGATAAGAAAAAGAAATGACTTAACTAATAGTATTACACTGAGAATGAACAAGCTCTGATTTCATTCTTCAGTCTTTGTTTTTTTTATGTATTGATGGAAAAGAAAACCTGTTGTATCCTAAAAGGAATACAATCAGACAAGGTGATATTTGCCTCTCATCCCACTTATGAGGGCTTGACACAAGGACATTTTTATGTGGGCCACCCACAAGCCGAAGCTTATGGGTGGTAGGTGGAAAAAATTGCGTCGATCCTGTCGGCATTCCCCTCAAGGGGGGAGCCTCAGGCGCTGGGCAATAACCCAGCCCTGCCCTTTAAGTCAAGGGGGCAGGTATTGCCTGCCGGGAAAGCCCCCTGGGATCGACGCCATTAATTTCAACTTAACCTGATCCAGTGGCCGAAGCTCACTGGACCCCCAGCCGAGGCCGGGTGGAAACAAGGTTGTAGTCGAGTGGAAGGACTGGTCAACACGTTCGTAGATTTAAGATAGAGGGTTTTATTGCAGAACGATACAATAAGACAGACAAGGAATAGTTAGCCACGCTACTAATCCTCGAAGCCAGTCCAGTAAAATGCCGTGCTCACTATATATATAGTCTGATCACATGGGTGAAAGAGAGTGTGGAATATTCCATTACAACAAAACCCATCTATCACTTAATAGCCTTATATTTTTTTAATATCATAATTTATTGAACACTGCTCATACAAAACAAAAATTCCATGTGATGTTTGAAAAGCTCAAATAATGCTTCTTTTTTTTTTCACTCACGAAAAAGTTCCTCTGAAATGCCGTCTTTATGGGGTTAAAATCAACTTGTTTCACTTTTGTAGAGAAATCATGTAAAGTTTTCCCGATTAATGACGTCAGCATGACCTCTCAATGAGGTCAAAGAAATTGTTTTATACAGCCTCATCCAAAATTCGATTACTTAAAAGACCTGTATTCGCTAAAGGCTGTATCTTTTATACATTTTTCAAAATACGCCCCCCCCCAATTTAGTCCAAAAATGTCGCTAAACGATGATACGTGACTCTGTACTTCCAATTTTGTATATCTAGCGTACGTCGGTCGTACGATTAAAATGCATTTAGTTGGAAAGAATTAGAGTGGCTTGGGAAATACGCGTTGAGCCTCTGTCAGGACCGAACCTACCTACCTATCTATCTATCTATTTATCTATCTCAGGCTTTTATCTATCTATCTATCTATCTATCTATCAAGACTTTTATCTATCTATCTATCTATCTATCTATCTATCTGTTATGGTAATTTACAACTATAAATAGCAGCAGGTTCAGCTCTTAAGGAGAGCCAATATTTCGGCGAACAGTTGATAAGACCGCCTCGCGAGTGACCTTCACATTAGTATATGTTTGAACTACTGTCCTTTGTTAATATATTTGTTTAACTAATTTCCTCTCGTGTCTTTATTCTAGTCACTAACCAGGCTACAACACTATCTATCACAGGCTTTTCAGTATCTATCTATCTATCTATCTATCTATCTATCTCTATATATCTCTTGTATATGTGTGTGTGAATGATAATGCATAACAAATTTGACTATTTCTTTTCTAGTGATGTCAATCCACACGAGTGCTCACCATTTTCGTGCAGTAACAGACCAGGCCCAATAATTCATCATCGTGTTAAGAGATTGTATACTTCAATCAAATGCCGATTAGATACTATTTCTCTGAATTTTTTGAGATGAGGCTTAATCATTTGTATTATTTAGATTATTTGGACTATTGTCTTCATCTTTATTGTTATCTGCACAACGTTTTGGTCGATGTGCTCTCCAGCCCTTTTCTGGTATTCAATGTTGGACTCGGGAATTCCGATCTGCTCTTCGGCCTTCTTCATGTATTTCTTGTCAGACTCGGGACAATAGTCCTAATAATCCAAATAATACAAGAATTTCAGAATTGATTCGGCCAATGGAAAAATTTTTTGGAATAAATGTGTTAGTTTTGAGTAAACACAGATTCAGTCTCGATAGTTTTTTGAACATATATACATTATATAAGGTGTGTCATAAAAGTACCAAGATAGAAATGAACAATGAATGTAACGTTAATTCTTTCAGAATACAAGGTGTGTCATAAAATTGCCGAGTTTGAAGCTGTATTTACCAAGATAGAAATGAACAATGAATGTAACGTTAATTCTTTTCAGAATACAAGGTGTGTCATAAAATTGCCGAGTTTGAAGTTGTATTTACCAAGATAGAAATGAACAATGAATGTAACGTTAATTCTTTTCAGAATACAAGGTGTGTCATAAAATTGCCGAGTTTGAAGTTGTATTTACCAAAGATAGAAAATGAACAATGAATGGAATGTTTTTTTCAGAATACAAGGTGTGTCAAAAAGTTTTTTTAAAATCTCGATACTTTTTTGACACACCTTGTATATACGCATTAAGATGAGTTTATTTAGTCCTTCGTGTGCATTTCTTTTTCCGGTTATGATCTCTGGCACCCTACTATGAAAGGTTTTAATTTTCCAGATTTGATCATAAGAAAATTTTTTTCTCCTTTTTTTTCTCCTTTTTTTCTCCTTTTTATTTAAAAAAATAATAAAACAAACAGTTGTCAGATGTATTTTACAAGAGAGATGCTCAACTTGGTAGTTAGATAAAACCGAGACCATTTCATCCCCGGGGGGGGAGGGGCACGGGCATCCTTATCTCTACCCCCCTCTTATTTTTGTGGTTGTCTAAGAAGAATTAATATCACGGGAGGTCAACTTGGGCAAGTTTCCAAATTCAACACTTTTTTTTTTTTATTCAACTTCTTTTTAATTTATTATAATAATAATAATAATAATAATAATAATAATAATAATAATATTTTTTTTGAGTTTTCACATCAGTGTTAGCTGATGGTCTTTCACTGGAGTCTGAGTGACAGCAAGTCTCCTCAGGTCTCCAGGACTCTCTTATTATTCTGGCAGATTGCAGCAGTGCAGTGTTCTGAATCGTTTCTTCTTCTTCTTCTTCTTCTTCTTCTTCTTCTTCTCTTCTTCTTCTTCTTATTCTATTCTATTCTTCTTCTTATTCTTCTTCTTCTTCTTCTTCTTATTATTATTATTATTGAGGTTTACCCTGAGGGAATGTTTTCACACAACACTGCATACAGTTTCTCTCACTCTCAACTGAAGTGAGTGGAGCTGATAAGTCATCGTATCCTGCAAAGTTTTGGTTTTCGTTTTAATCTGCAGAAATAATCATTTCGAATTTCAAGAACATGATTGGAAAGGGAAGTCATTTTCCTCTTCTATTATCTGGGTACCGTTTGATATATCTTATCGCTTTATTGTTGTTGATTGCAATTAAAGGTTTGTTTTGGTTCATTTGCTAACGCAGCATATCAAATCCTTATGGGTTATCTAATGCCAAAAGTTGATTTCATTTGGTTTGATTTATTTGTTTAACGGCATTTCTCTCTCTCTCTCTCTCTCTCTCTCTCTCTCTCTCTCTCTCTCTATATATATTATATATATATATATATATATATATATATATATATATATATATACTCTACCTTCGCTGCCTTAGACGTATACTGGGGATCACCTGGAGGGACAGGATCACAAACACAGCAGTTCTAGAGAGAGCCAAACTCCCCAGCTTGTGTTCTCTACTGAGGTAATGTCGTCTCGATGGTTGGGTCATGTACGTCGGATGGATAATGGACTAATCCCGAAAGACATCCTCTATGGAGAGCTAACGTCTGGTAAAAGACAGATTGGTCGCCCCCAGCTGCGATTCAAGGATGTCTGCAAGAATGATCTCAGGTGTTTTGGCTTTGCCCCTTCCAGCTGGGAAAATTTGGCTCAGGACTGCCTTCGGTGGCGGCAGAATCTCCGTAGAGGACTGTTCATGTCAGAAGTCACCTGACACAACACTATGAAGCTAGGAGATCCAGAAGAAAGCAGCGGCAACAAAGCATCGGCACATCAACATCTTCAGGGACAGCCTTCAAATGCGACATCTGGGATTGAGAATGTTTTTCAAAGATCGGACTTCAGTCACAGGAGGCGCTGTAACTTCAGGGACACATAAAAACTTTATTATAGTCTTCCGAGACTGAAATGCCAATATATATATATATATGAGTTAATAGTAAGGAAATTAATCCGACGGTATATGTATAAATAAAAGGCTATGGAAAACACACAATCTGTTGTTAAAAGGAAAATATTTTATATCTTTTTCATTGCTGATATCTATCTATCGTTACGGTCTGATGATGATTTTAATAAATCGAAATATTGTCAATATCAGCAATGAAAAAGATATAAAATATTTTTCATTTAAACAACATATTGTGTGTTTTCCATACCCTTTTATCTACACACACACACACACACACACAACACACACACACACACACACACACACACACACACATATATATATATATATATAATATATATATATATATAATATATATATATATATATAATGACAGTTTATTCATGTCATTATTCCTCTCTGAATCTGTTTAAGTCTGTATATTTCTCTCTAGCATTCTCTTTTTCTCTCAATATGAATTAGTTTATTCCTCTGTCTCACCCTCTCTCTCTCTCTCTCTAAATATGTTTGTATATTTCTCTTATCCCACTCTCTTGCTCTCTTTCTCTCTCTCTCTCTCTCTCTCTCACACACACAACAATATATATATATATATATATATATATATAATATATATATATATAATTCTTTCTCTCTGCGATTCTGTTCCAGCTTCTTCGTCTCTCATTCTCTTTCTTTCTCTCTCTCTCTCTCTTCTCTCTCTCTCTCTCTCTCTCTCTATCTCTCCCTCTCTCTGAATGTATCTCCGTATTCTTCGAATCAATTCACTTCATAATTTTGTTCCGGTCTCTCTCTCTCTCTCTCTCTCTCAATATACGTCTGTTTATATCTACCTCTTAGCACATCTATTTAGGACTAAAAAACAACAATTTATCTCGCTTTTAATGCTCATTAACCACACCCCGTCATGAAAAGTTTCAAATTTCCAATAAATATTCCATTAATAAAATTTAATTTACTTTTTATCGTTTTATTATTACGTATGTTTTTTCTTTCTTCTTTTTTCTTGTTCTTTGTTTTTCATTTTTCATATTTCCGGACTGAATTCATTCCTAAATTTTAGCAATTCTATGGTAACTGAAATTAAAATTTAAAACAGATTTGAAACGTTAAAAAAAGTTTATTTTTACTTTAGATGAATCATTGACAATTATTTTTTATTGTAATCAGTGATGCTGATAGCTTTTTGATTTAGTGCATCCTGGGACGTACATTTATGGGTCCCAACTAAAGTTTCTTAATAAATTGTTGGGTTTTTATTTATGATCTGGGGAGACAATTAAAGCCGTATAACTCCAACTTTGTTACCTATTCTGTGTAATTTGTTTCTAAGAAACTATTGAAATGTATTTACAGTTAGCTTGAAATGGTGAGGGAAGAAAAACACTGAGATCATACATGTGAGTTTACTGCGTCCTTTTAGATTTTTGTGTGTCAGGACGCAGGACGCGTACCTATCAGCATCTCTGGTAATAGAAGACGTTCATTTCAGGGAAGCCGATCCAAGGAAAACTTCAAAACGTTAAAACAGTTGCTGATTTCGGCTGGTGAAATGTGTGTGTGTGTGGTGTGTGTGTGTTGTTGTGTGTGTGTGTTGTGTGTGAGAGAGAGAGAGAGAGAGAGCGTGGGTGTTATGATTCGTTGTCTATTTTTCTGTATTGAAGGAAATCTGTGCTACTCATGCGCTGAGTTGGCGAGGGCCGGTATCAAACCTGGGACCATGTGGTTCCTAGGTAGATGCTCCACCGACTGAGCTAAACCATATATATATATATATAATATATATATATATATATATATATACCAACTCTTCGTACGAGCAGGATGTGACACAAGGTCAATTTCTTAAGCGGAGTTTAAAAGGTTTAAATTCAGTTTTCCCTGTCCTAGACAGGTTGCCTAACTAAGGCTGAAGAGCCCAGTCTGACCTACTATTTACCCCTAGCTGGAGGGAGTATGGTTGGATTCATACCTTTCCCAATGGTATTAGCGCTATGTGAAATGCAAACAGTCTTGTCCAGGATTTGAACTCAGATCGACGAATCTATTTCCTACGACTCTAAGCATTATACCACGCACCTTCACTACTAAACCATATAAGTGTATATAAATTATTAGTACTACGAATAGTTACTTGAAGCTATAAATCTTTTACAAATTATTATTATTAGATAGTTGAAATAATATAATTGCTCAAAGAAGACTGAATTCGACATTAAATAACCCCACAAAGGTTGGCGTGTCGTAAAACCAACCAACCAGTTTTAATGCAATACATTTATATTTTGAAATAACACTGCTGTTCCCGAGACCATTTTTTATTATATATGTGCTAGAAGGCGGTGGCTATTAGTGGGTATGGCGTTTAAACTGCATCTAGTGGTGAGGATAAAATAACCCAAGGGTTGACATGCCGTAAAATCCAACCAACCAACCAACCAACACTGCTGTTCATTAGTTTACTGTTGATACATGAATGTGTTAAAGTTCTCTGCCCTTCCCACATTTGCAACTTTGAATGCACAAATGCCCTAAGATGAAAGAATTGGGAAACTTTTGGTTATGCTTATTGTGTGTGTGTGTGTGTGTGTGTGAGGGGGGGGTCATCAGCTGGCAATCGTGTCCTATTTGCTTCTCGAATTGTTCTTTGACAGATTGTTTATTTTTTATTTTTGTTTTTGCTGTTGTTTATTTTTTATTCTTAAAGTTTGTTTGTATTTTTTATTTTGTCCTTTTTGTGTTTGGACATCAGAACAAAATGACAGAATCATGAAAGGAAAAAATCGGACGTTTGTGATTGTCTATTTGTTCAACAAACATTTAATATTTGCAATTCTTTAAACTTGAGGAACTTTTGACCAACTTTGACTTCGCTAACGCACATACACACATACATACATACATACACATCAAAACGACGCGTGCACACAATACACATACATACACACACCACAAGAACATATACACACACACAACACGCACTTAGCGACACAGACACACACATAAATAGAACCACACATACAACATTATAAACAACCAAACACACCATACATCAACATTCATAATAGATAACACAATACACACATACACACCACAACACATACACCGCCATACACAACTACAACACACTACTTTATAACACCATCACACATATACAACGCAACAATACTCTAACTCACAAATAAACAAACACATTAATTAACATTATCAAAACACCAAATAACAATTATCTACTTAAATAACACACATCAATAACACACTATGTACACCACACAACACTACTGTTATTAACCTATTTGTTATTGCCCCATAAATAAGTCATCATTAACAAGGCAATTTTTCGGTTGATCGATGGTGGATTTTTATTTTTAAATATGTCAATGTTGGGTATTTTTATGCAAGACGTTTTGTTTATGCTTCATTTTCATAACATCAGTGAAAATATTATGTGATTTAAACTCAATTTTTTAAAACTCAATATTTTTTTTCTATTTAACCTATAGACCGGAACACTAGAGGTACTACCACTACGGGCCAGTGGACTTGGGAGTAAATGAATATGATGAAGGGTACTTCAACACTCACTAAAGCTCCAGAATTGAAACTTCACCATCAGATAGAGTTTAAATACTATGCCCAGGACACTAAGACCATCTAACCACCGCTTCTTAGCACATATATGATAAATAAGGTGGGGATTTTGCCAGCGGGCAATATGGTTGGGACAATCATATAGGTATGTAGGATTGACGTGTCATGTCAAGATCCTAGCTGATTGATCTAAGAGGCGTCTACAGACCACCCGTTAGCCAATAAAGTCAGGGCCAAAGTGGTAAGCACATGTCGGACTACTCAGCCACCAGGATTCGATCCGATAGTCGAACAAACAGATAGAACCCATTTTACCAAACTACAGCCCGCCAGGCATTTTATCAGGTACTTGAATTTGTAATGTTTTTGATAATATTTTAAAAATAAAATATGTTGTTAAAATTTGTTTTTGTGCATCTTACGCCACTCATCCATGAATATATAACATGTAACATTTTGTTTTACATCTTTTCTCTCAGAGCTTTCTTTCTGGTTAGCAAGTATTGAACACAAATAATATGTGGCACGCGCTCGTTATTTTTTCAATCGGGCTCCACGTGAAAAAGTTTGGTGATCCTGTAATGCAACGTTAACAGCTATAAGAATATGTGCAATGTTTGGTGGGTCTGGTTTTAGTTCTTGTAATGTCCAAAAGATTTTCATGATGGACTGAGTACTTAAAAGTTTCACCTTGTATATAGACAGACGGTAATAATTTGATATTGACAAAGGGGGATTCTGTTGAATATAATTCATTTCAAACTTGCCAGATAACTTGCGCTGAAGTTAACCAATCGATACCATCTTTCCTTAGAACCAGAAAGAAGGTTACAAACGAAAATAGTAGTCATTTACTATAAACTTAGCCTAGTTTTGCACACAGAGATGAAGAAAGTATGAGATTCAAATAGTGGACTGAGATTTTCTCTCTAGGGGAGGAGCTTTCAAAGTCCCAATATGCAAGGTACAGCTACACTATTAAACACACTCTCCTAAACTGCAACATTCTCAGACAAACCCTCCACATATTATACAGACAAAAAAACTTAAAAAGATCTCTTAAAAATACCAGAGACATTTAAATTGTCTAAAAAAAAAGAAGAAAAAAGCAACCTTTTCACAAAGATCTACCAAATATAACGAATACCACTATAAAAACCGTACACTAAAGAATGAAATCCATATGTAAAACATTCATATTACCCTTTCTGGCATGAATAACCATAAAAGTTGATATGCGTTAGACAAAACTCAAACTCAAACTCAAGGTAGTTCTGATTAACAAGAGAGGAGCGATTTGGTTTCCTTCCCCTAGACCGGTTGCATACCAAGGTTAAATAGCCATAAACGCCCTACTATTTACCCATAGATGGAAGAGAATCGTTGGATTCGTACATTTCCAAGGGCATTAACGCTACATGAAATACAAACAGTCGTGTCCAGGATTTTGAACTCGGTTCCCGATCCATTTCCTACGACGGTAATCATAACAATCACGTCCTCCTTTTGGTGTCTTCGAAAGTAAAACTGATTATAATGGTCTGCTATTAGCCTGATCATTAACCATGCATTTAGAGAAATAAGTACCTTAAATACCTGTGGGGCCGAAACCATTGAATCAGAGCTCAATCGGCTAGGAAACCCAGTGTTTCCGGCTCGATCTGGCCTGCGCGATCAGCGTATGAGAGCACAGGTATTGTGGATAAGTGAGGGCTAATGAAGGTGTGCGCTGCAAGGAAGAATAAAAAAAAAAACAAAATAAAAAAAAATACAAACAAAAATAATAAATTTATAGAAGATAAACAATAATAGAATAAACCTTACTCATAAGAATAACATTAAAAAGTAAATAGATTGAAAAGAATATGCCGAATCTATATAATAAATGAACCCATTTTTTAAATATGGCGGCCGCAGCTTGTAAAGCCTTTTGAGTAAAGTAAAGGAAGATGGCCTGTGAGTCCTGAAGCCAGTCTTATCACATGTAGCTGAACGACCCATACCAACAGAGATTGTTTTTTTGCTGAGGATTCCTGAGTGAACGCTTACGACTGAGCTAATAAAATGCATAAATTTTTCAATTTTTTTTTTTTTTAAAAAAGAAGAAAAAGAAAACCTTCAAATGGGATCCATATATTAACTCTTTGTCTACAAAATTGCACCACGGTATTTTTTTACCTGTGTGATATTTCAAAGTTCACTATCAATTCACTTCAGAACTTTCTTCAAACAAAGTCTATTATTATCGTAATCTGAGTCGTCACCTCAATTATAATAAAACTAACCATCAGCTTTAGTAATTTGCTTGGGTGTGGTATGCGAAGAATAGCTTAAAGTAGGCAAAGAGTTAAAGGAGCGGAGATTTCAAATCTGAACCGAGACTGAAAAGTTCTTGGGATAATTTATCAACCAACGATCGTTAAGACTCATTCAGGATTCTTTTTCACCATCTTTTTCATTCTGCCAAAAGAAATACTAAACGCCATCTTTTTTTTCTTTTTCCCTCCTGCTTCCATCTTAACCTTGAACTTTGAAAAATATTTCATTGATTTCAAATTAGAATTACCTTTTATTGTCACTCCTTTATTTTCCTTTTTGATCTGCAAGAAAATGTACAATGGCAAAAAATCAGGTTAATTTGTATCGATTATAAATAATTTGCTGCTCGCTACTTTATATGACTACCATTTTTTTCTTCTATTTGAGAGTCTTCTTTTCCTGCTTCCTTTTTGTTGTTGTTTAATATGCAGTAAGATTTGTGTATTGATACCATTAAAAGCTTGGGTTGGCACTGTTGCTAATTGCAGATGCATCTTGGGATATCACTGCTATTGAAGCACAAACTTGATGACATTGAATGTTGTCTGCTCCTCATTCCCATTCATTTCTCTTTCATATTCACCAATAACTTATTGCTTGAATGGATGCGTGGGACAAAAAACAAGATGAAAGAAAGAAACATTCAAATTTACAGTTTGAATTATATAACTATGCTTCATCTACCAGACTCATCTCTCTCTTCTTCTCTAAGATATATATATATATATATTACATACTACATATATATATATATAAAGATAATCTACTGAGTCAGACGAACCTACATTAGTTTCACATAAAGCTCTTCAGGGCTAAAATCTGACTCAGAGTCAGATTTTAGCCCTGAAGAGCTTTATGCGAAACTAATAGTAGGTTCGTCTGACTCAGTAGATTATCTTTATTACTTGGCTCTACTTAGGTATCGAGCACTTTTTACAAATTAGCTTCTCCTAGCGGTTATATGAATATATATATATATATCTTATATACATATATATACATATAAATTGTTTTTTCTTTTGGCCAAATACTATACCAATAGATTATTTTTTGTTGGTACGAATATCTTGGTCTTTCTTTTTTTCAAAATTTTTTTTTCTTCTGGTTGATGTTTGGTAGTATATTTTTACAATCAAACTCTCTGCCGGTTTTTTCTCTCCGCAAGGATCTACCAACACGCTTGGTATATTATATTATATTATATATATATATATATATATATATATATATATATATATGAGTTTTATAATTTGTTTGAAGCATTGTGTATATATTGGTTTGGAAGTTGATTTTGAAGGCTATCACAATGCAGGTGTAAAGAAAAATTAATAGATTGTGTTTGTCTGTTTGTAACCGAAACTATATCACTACTCAATTCACAGTTCCCTTGGTTATTTACGTCATTCTCCATGATTTTATTTTTATTTAAACTTCAAGTATTAATAAGGTTGTTTTACATTATTAATACTATTGGTCTTATACATGTTAGATATTTACCACGTACCCACGTGTACGGGTTAGGCACAAGGCCCTATCAATGTGGGTCCACCTACGAACCGTAGCTCATGGGTGACGCAGACAAGCATGTGTTGATTCCGTCGGCATTCCCTCAAGGGGAGACGCCTCAGGCACTGGGCAATAAACCAGCCCTGTCCCTTTAAATCAAGGGGGTAGGTGTTGCCTGGGGAGATAGCCCCTGAGATCAACGATGTCAACTTGTAAGGTCCAGCGGCCGAAGCTCACTGGACCCCCGTCGAAACCGGTGTTAGATATACAACAAATAGCGGTTTACAGTATGAACGGGAAGGCTAATTTGAATATTGATATTAAAAATTGATTTTAATAAATATGTGCTTTGTATTATTAATTTCTAATTGTTTGGTTTTATCTTAATGAATAAGAGCAAAAATCTCGGGGATAAATCTTAAAAGAAATCGATTAACAAGAAGAAATAACTTTTATTTAATCTATTTTAACTAAACAGTTAAATTATGAAATTTTAGCAATGAAAGACGGGAGTGATGGAGGTTTCAGTTGTTCTAATTTTTCGATTATACCCCCCCCCCTCTGTTTCAAATCTTTTTATCTGCATTCTTATTTAGTTTCATTAGCCTTTCTAATTCAATACAATATCTTATTACATTAAAACATAAATACTTGCACCCTACAGAGGGTGCATATAATTGCTAGTATATGTAAAATAAATATCAGACAAAACAAATATCGATTGTTCAATCGAAACACTAAGTGTCGATGAATATTTATTTTTTCAATCATCAATAAATCATCCTCACATTTCCTGTTTTTCACTCTCGTTTATTATTATTCAATATAGTCAGATTCATTTCCATTTCTCTCTCTCTCTCTCTCTCTCTCTCTCTCTCTCTCTCTCTCTCTCTCTCTCTCATATATATATATATATATATATATATATATATATATATATATATGAGAAGTAAACAAACAAACAATGTGTTTGATATGGCTCTTTTTAGCCGACAATGTTTGGGAGAATATGTGCTTAATTGAAGTCGTACCTAATTTTGCAAATTAATTAATCAATAATTAATGAGTTAGGCGGGCATACCTATTCAATGTAAGGCTAAACAAATCGAGAAAAATCAATCTCTGTATGTACATTTCAGCCTATTAGGTCTCATCAGCAGAGCTATAGACAGGAAGACTGCTCTGTGTGGATTCGAACCTGACTGTCAAGCTGACCGGCGGGGACTCTAACCATTACACCAGCTGGTTTTTCCAGATTTTACAGCGTTTGTTATATATATATATATACAGCGAAAGAGGTTGGTTCATAAAAGACTGACACATAAAACAAATTTAATCATTTAGTCTTTTGAGTCATAAGTTTTAGTCAAAGGAAATATATTTTTAGCTATTTGCGAAAACTGATATCTTGTAGATCGACTCCATTTCCCGGATGTAAAGTTGCACCTTAATTCGAATAATTTGTATGAGTTTGATCAATAATTCTGGGCCAATCCTCTTATCTATGCACGAATATCTTTCTTGAGTTGTAGAAATATCTTAAATTTATTCAAATATACACACTCCTTTGAATAACTCCACAAAAGAGGGTCAGGAAGTCAAATAGGGGGCGCCGTTTGAATTCTGAATTTCTTTTTGTTGAAATTATAATTCACTCAGTTAAATAGTGAATTCTATTATTTTAATTTGTTCTTTCGTATCGTACCACATCACTCAATAAGTCCGGGTCTGACATATAGATGGCGTCACGAATAAAAATAATCCATATGATGTTTATCAGTACTAACTTTTAAATGGCACGTGTCAAAATTTGAGCCCAATCGGATTATTAGTTTACAAATTACAGTTATTTAAGTGAAGCTACTGTTGCAAATTTTCAAAACAATAGAAACATCTGTTTGCAGATCTCAAAAGAATGCTCCAAGGAAAGAGATTTGGCTCCAATGAGGAAGTGATATCGGAAACAGAAGCATATTTTGAAGCCAAAAACAAATCGTTCTATAAAAAATGGCATCGAATTGTTACACCCTAGAAGAAGGCTATGTTGATGAATAAAGTCAAATTTTGGGTAAAAGTTGTTTTATTAGTTATTGAGTGATGTGTTAAATTGACATTTTCAATTTTCATTGGTTATATCTGAAAAAAAAAACAAAAAAAAAAACAACAAACAAATATTAAAAATACTATTTCTCTGAATGTTTGAGATGAGGCTTTATAATTAGTATTATCTGCATTATTCGGACTATTGTCCTCATCAAGTCGTGAACAAGTCGTGAAAGCAGTACCCCACAAGGAAGCAACTATATGGTCACCTACCCCCCCCCCCATCTCACAATACATCCGGGTGAGATGGGCTAGGCATGAAGGACACTGCTGGAGAAACGGGGACGAGCTCATAAACGACGTTCTCCCGTGGAAGCCAACACATGGACATGCTAACGTAGGACGCCCACTAAGGACCTACATTGACCTACTATGCGAGAATTTTGGATGCTGCACAGAGAACCCAGGGGCAATGAGTGATAGGGAAGGCTGGCGAGAGATTGTCATGGATATCCGTGCTGCTGGCGCGACATGATGAGGATGATATATATATTATATATATTATATATATATATATATATATATATATTAGAGATACCTGTGACCCCCATGTATACTCTCCAAAACTAGGTTAGCTTGCAAAACTCTGGTGGCAATAGTGACAGATATATATATATATATAGATAAGTTGGAAGTGGCGCAGGTCTTTATAGCAAACCAATGCATACATAAATGAACAAGGAGGATGCCTAGCGTAACGAGTATCCTCATTGGAAATTGAATCGATGGCAAAAGTTTAAATCCAGGATGTAGCTGTTTACATTTCTCTTCAAACTAATGCCAATGCGAAAGGCATGAATCCATCCGTTCAGCTATAGGTAAATAGTTCCTTTCTTCTTTGTTTAATGGCATATAAACCTTCATGGGTTAATATATACCAAACCCATCCTTGTAGAAGAATATTAGTGATACTGTTTAAGTAATAGCTAGGAGATGAGGGGTTTATGCCCATGGTGGAGAGGTTAAATACAAACTTAAGGATGGAATCCTGGTGGTTGACTACTCCATGATATGTCTTTTGTACCCTGTGTTTTCAAAAGACAGAGGGGAACAATTTACATATGAACTGTATAAGTTTCACGGGTCTTCATTTAAATTTAACATTTTCTTTCTTCTAAATTCAAAACTTCAATTGATACTTTTTAAATCAGTTCTTCCTTCATCTAAAGTTTTTCTTCCACCTCCACACATCTCCCTCTGTTTAGACCATTTATATTGTACATAACCTCTCCTCTCTTTTAGACACAACAAAAGGACAATCCTTAGGCCACCTGGTACCTACGTCATTAAATTGGCGGTTTCTTCAAGACTTTTCTGGTACCCTCGACTTTGTTCCACGATCCGCGACTTTTGAAAGAGACATTCTCATAATCTTTTTAAACCGGGGCTTTCGAAGAATATTCAACTTTTCTTTACTTTTTACTTTTCTTTTTTTTAATGTATGTATTTGTTTAACAATACCTCACTTTTTAAATCAAACTTACTGTCTCAAGTCATTCTTTGTATTTATTTTAACTAACAAATAAAAAAGACGCCCTCGGGTGTTGTAAAAATGAGTTTTTAAAGATATTGCCTGAGGGATGGGAGCTGAAAATTCAATGTCATAGAGTGTGTACCATAAGTATGTAAAATCGTCAAATTCATTAAAGGATTAAAAAGAAAGAAAGAAAGAAAGACAATTTGAAATGGAAACAGTTCCGTTAACTTTAAATATTATATTAGAATAAAACAAACTATATATAAATATATATAACGCCGGGCATCTATTTATTGAAACAATGAGGATTATCTAACGTTGCATACTCACATTTTGAGTATGTTTATTCTATGTTATGACGTTGGATTATGTGTTGGGTAATGTGACGTAAGCAGTGACGCAATTTTTGTTACAGACAAAAACCGGAAGTGAATCTCCATTATTAATAGATTTCATTGTTTGATAATATTGTTTGATAGATGCAGTTTAACATTATGCCCAGGACACTAAGACCCTCAGCCACTGCCTTCTAGCACATATATGATAAAAGGGTTGGGTGTTTACCATAAGGGCATAGTGTTGGGACAATCATATTGGTACTAGGACTTGACGTGGCTAGCCGATTGATCGGAGGGGCTCTCCGACCGTCCGTCTAGTCTAAGTAAGGGCCAAAGTGGAATGTTGCATGGCAAGGATTGCTCAGCCACCAGGATTCCGTCTTTAAGCATCACGGCCAACAGGTGGCCCCATGGGGGGAATTTACCCCCTGCAGATGTGCAGTCGATGTATTTTTACCGCCTCAGCGACCGGGGATCACATGGGTTGTATGATGGACACCATAAAAAGTAAAAGACATAGCCACTCTTAGTATTATTTGGATTATTCGAACTATTATCCTCATCTTTATTGTTATATGCATGGATTTTACGGCATATCAACCTTTTATGCCGAAGACGTTTTGTTTTATTCATTCTTGATTGGTATATTCAACATTTGAAAAAACTCAATTTTGTTAAAACACATTTTTAAAAGTCATTTTTCTATTTAACCCACAGTTGGGACCCTAACAGATACTACCACTTCGGGTCAGAGTAGACAATAAAGATGAGGACAATAGTCTGAATAATACTAATTATTCAAGCCCCATTTAAAAAATCAGAGAAATAGCCACTCTTATTTACGATAATTATTCATATCTAAAAGATGTTTTGTTTTATCATTTTAATTTGTTTGCACTGAAAATGACAAATGGAAGATTAGGCTTTAGGCTTATTTGGAGATTTCAGATGCCCTTGAAAACTCTTAAAAATTGATAAATATAGTCGTACCTTGACTTACGAATTTGTTCCCTCGTAACTCAATTTTCTCGTATATCAAATCATTTCCCCCATTAAATAAACTGAAATCCCATTAATCGTTCAAAAACCCACCTAAACACTTTAATTTTTTTGTTACGTTTTTTTAAATAAAACATATCAGTGTATTGAATAAAAGAAATAAAATAGAATGTAATGAATTATGTGCTGTAATATTATTTGATGTTTATTTTTTATGAATAATAATTTTTCTTTGGCGTAATAAATTTGGAAACTTAAATGTTTTTTGTGAACTTATAAGCGTATTTGAAGCTCACTCGTACCTCAAATTTATTATTATTATTATTATTATTATTATTATTATTATTATTATTATTATTATATTATTATAATAATAATAATAATAATAAATAATAAAGACTGATCCGAAAAAGGGTTGATATGACGTAAAGCCAAACAACTAGGCTAGGAGAATGAAAACTCTGAATTCAAAACTCTGTTAAACTCTGCTGAAAAATGACCCTGTGTCACATCCTGTTCGTGCGTAGGGGTTGATAAATTCATAAGATAAGTAGAAAATAGTAGAACTTACTTGTTTTGCTGCCTTGAAAATCGGCTTTCATAATTCTTTTTTTTTTTAAAATTTTTACCTGGGTTCAAAACTGAATAATTTGTACCATCAGAAGATACGAAACGATCTTAGCCACAAGGCAGATTACAATGATTGGGACAGCTCTTTTTTTTTTGTTTTTGTTTTTTTTGTTGTTGTAGAAAACCAATAATGCAGACTGGCATCAGAAATCCGATCCTTTTAGAATGGTATGCATTCAAATTAGGGAAACATTTTGGTAAATATGTAAGCCAACATGTTAACGTTCACCCCTTTCCTTTAATTCGTTTTATGAGAAGGGGGGGGTGAGAAGGAAAAAAATAAAACAAACAAAAAAACAAAAAGTTTTTAAAAAAAGAACAAATTAAGTCACTCCATCTTCATCAGATTGTAATTCTGCCCTGAACAATTTATCGGGTTACGTGTTTGACTTTTTACAGGATATAACAATGAAACAAAAAATAAAAACAAAAAATTACCCTTTATTTTCTATGTTACCTGCTCCTCTCAAAGACTCCCCCCCCCCACTCCAACTTGACCAACCACATCTACCTAATTTTACTAAACTGTTCTAACTACCACTTATATATATTATATATATATTATATATATATATATATGTGATTTGTGGGTATTTCAACTTTGAAATGTAGTTGACTTGCGGGGTCAAATGTAAAGCGCTCAATATCAAGAGATAGACCTGCAATCTTATTATAATGGAGAATGTGTGTTAGTCTGTCTGCAACCGAAATTATATTACTACCAAGTCACAGTTCCCTTTGTTATTTACGTCATATTCTCCATGGTTTTATTTTTATTTAAACCTCAATTATTAATAAAATTGTTTTATATTATTATATACTGTTGACCATATCTACAGGTATTTGCCTCTCATCCCACTTATGAGGGCGTGACACAAGGACATTTTTATGTGGGCCCACCACAAGCCGAAGCTCATGGGTGGTAGGTGGAGAAAATTGCGTCGATCCCGTCGGCATTCCTCCTCAAGGGGGCGCCTCAGGCGCTGGGCATAAAACCCATCCCTGCCCCTTTAAATCGAGGGGGCATGTGTTGCCTGGGGGATGGCCCCCTGGGATCGACGCCGTTAATTATATCAATGGTCCAGAGGCCGAAGCCACTGGACCATATCTACATACTAATAAAATGCAATTGTATTTATATTTACAACAAAATAACGGTTTATAGTGTGAACAGGAAGGCTAATTTGCATATTGATATTAAAAATGTGATTTTGATAAATATGTACTTGGTATTATTGATTTCTAATTGTTTGGTTTTATCTTAATGAATATAAGCAAAAATCTTGGGGATAAATCTTAAAAGAAATCCATTACCAAGAAGGAATAACTGTCATTTTATTCTTTACTTTCTATTTTAGCTAAATAGATAAAATTAGGAAAATTTAGTAATGAAAGACAAGAGTGATGGAAGAGTAAGTTTTAGTTGTTCTATTTTTCGATTATACCCACTTCTGTTTCAAATCTTTTATCTGCATTCTTATTTAGTTTCATTAGCCTTTTTAATCTAATCTAATATATCATTACATTAAAACTTAAATACTTGCACCGGAGGGTGCATATATTTGCTAATATAAGTAAGATCTGTAATTTGAATAAAATATTTATTTATATCAAAGCAGTTCACTTAAAATGGTCTAACTTAGGGAATAAAGCTATTTCCAGTCCAATTCGCAACTAAATTTGTGGGGTCTGAATATGTTATATACCCGTCATCTGCTGGGTATATAAATGGCGAGAGGAGAGAAGAGTGATCCTAGGAGGGTTCTATTTCGGCGACTGGCCATCTTCTTTGGGGGTGCTTTCCTTCTCTGGTGGATACGGCTTCTTTTGTACTGGGCTTAGTAATTATTTATTAAACACAGTTTTGTTAAAACCGGTATGCAAATTATTCACACCATATACAATATAAACATTTATTTCTTAATGATATATAACAGGATTTTTGCAGGATTTTAAACACATTAACACACGGGCCTTTCGGGGCCTGTGTTTGTTAATGTAAATTAACATCGTTGATCCCAGGGGGCTATCCCCCCCCCAGGCAACACCTGTCCTCTTGATTTAAAGGGGCAGGGCTAGGTTTATTGCCCAGCGCCTGATGCGCCCCTCTTGAGGGGGAATGCCGACGGAATTTTTTGTGCCTACCACCCACGAGCTTCGGTTTGTGAGTGGGCCCACATAAAAATATCCTTGTGTCTCTCGCCCTCATAAGTGGGATGAGAGGCAAATACCATAACATGGACCTTCGGGCCTGTGGTCCCGGTGGCTTCAGCCACTGGACTATTAATGAAATTAACGGCGTTGATCCCATGGGGCTATGCCCCAGGCAACACCTACCCCCTTGATTTAAAGGGGCAGGACTGGGTTTATTGCCCAGTGCCTAAGTCGCACCCCCACTTTAGGGGAATGCCGACGGGATCAACGCATTTTTTGGGTGGGCCCACATAAACATGTCCTTGTGTCACACCTGCATAAGTGGGATGCATGGCAAATACCTTAATAACATGGTCTCTCCGGGGCCTGCGTCTATTAATGAAGTTAACGGCCGAGATCCCCGGGGCCCTTCTCCCCAGACAATACCTGCTCCTTGGTTTAAAGGGATACAGCTGGGTTTATTGCCCAGTGCCTGAGGCGCCCACTTGAGGGGGCTGACGTGATCTACGCTTTTTGCACCTGCCATCCTATGAGCTTCGGTTCGTGGTGGTCCACATAAATAATATGGGCTGTTTTGAGAGAAATCTATCTAAGCTAGACCTTAATAGAGATATCATTAATGAATAAGATGCTAATTAAGATTAAATAATGATTATTCAATAACCAATGAGGATATAACATAAATAACTAAGGGAATTGTGACGGTGGGTTTGACGTAGTTTCGATTACTGGTAGACAGACACACAATCTCAATTATAATAAGATGTATTTATGTTTCGGTAGACATAAAATGTGCACATAAGTCACATGCTTCATATGTTGGTGCTGCAACTGACAACAGCTCCCCTCCCCTCTCTCTGTCTGTTGTCTGTCTCTCTCTCTCTGTCTCTCTCTGTCTCTCTGTCTGTCTGTCTGTCTCTCTATCTATCTCTCTCTCTGACACACATGCAGCTTCACTTCCATTTTGTATTTTTGATCAGACAGAAAAAATAGTGACAGTTTTGAAAATTTGATACTTGACATGCGACTTGTTTGATCAAATAATTCATCCTGACATTAAATAGTCCGCTTCATCAACCTCACACCCACCAGTGCCCCCACCCCCAGTCACTGTAAAAAAAATCATTGGGTGGGGATGGGAAATTGGGAAGAAACAGAATATAAAATTGTTATTCTTTTTGCAAATGTTTTTATGTATCAAAAAATCAGGCTTAGCATTTGGGGTCTTTTGGTGAACAATGGATTCAGATTAATATATATTAGGTATACCCAAAATGAGCTAAACTGCGTTTTTGACAAAAGACTTTAGCCCCCCTACCCCAGAAAATAATTTACCAAAAATCAAGGAATTATCGAATTTAATGAAATTTTCAGTGTTTATTTATCAAAGAATGATCTTTATAATGCATTATTCATTTTATTTCAAAACTTTCTCATTTTTTTCAGGTCACTTATTTTTTACCCCCCCCCATGTTTGGGGTAACATTTTTTTCAAGTTGGTCTTATAGTTTTCTAATTACAGTATAAATAAAGAGATAAAAGACCGAAGTTATGAATAGAAACAAAAAAAAATTTTACGGTGGCTTTTCTAAGAGAAAATAAGTACCGAAAATCGAAAAAAAATGTAAAAAAATAATAAATAATTAATTTTTTGGAAATTTTTTTTACTCATTTCGATAATTATTTAATTGGCTATTATCTTATAAAAGAAAAAATTATACATTGATATTTTTTTGCTTAAAAAGGGGGGTTAAAAAGGTATTTCGGGTGAACCTTCACCCTTTTTCAGGGTATATGAGACGGTCATGGAGAAAAAAATGAAATGCTGTATATGAGGGCCAAAAAGTAATTAAATATATATATATATATATATATATATATATATATATATATATATTCAGGATATGCTGACTGCATAGTTACCATGACCCCTCTCTCTTTCTCGCCATCCGTCCCTGGCAGATCTTCTGTACGGCATCCAGAATCCGCACAGAGCTGATAAATGTAAGTTTTTGCTGATTGGCATACACTGGCGTGTCCATGTGTAGGTGTCCACAGGAGAACATCACTTATGAGTTCGTTGTTTCTCCGGAAGTGTCCAGCATGTATTTTTCGTCTTACTTAGATACTTTTTTGTGATAGGAAATAAGTGGTCGTCCAGCTGCTTTTTCTGGAGTAATGCTTCCAAGATATTGGGCTGCCTTGGTAGGGCAACACATCAGGAGAAAGAAAACATACACCGTGAATTCAAAACCAGATACTGAAAGACTGTCTTATGTTAAACTTCATTCTCCCAACTACTGTGGTGACATTAATGACAAGTTTTATATCCCCTCTTCCTCCCCTAGATAGCATCAGTATCACCAAGAGGGAAGATCTACTGCATAGGCAACTGCGAGTGTTTCATACTATTTGAGAAAAATTGACTGAAATATAGTTTTAAATGTATTAAAAATAAATTACATGTGTAATATTATTTTGCTTTTTTTTACTGATGCTCATTATGTTACTACTTTTCGACTTGGACAAAAAAATTGACCTTAAATAATCGATTTAATTAATTTTTAAAATGAAAAGCAGACGAAAAATTGGGTATACCTAGTGTATACAAATCTCTAATAATAAATCCAAACATCAGTGTGCCAGATTTAAAAAAATTTACTCCGAGACCCCCAACATATTATATCATTTTGAAATAAGGCCGATTCTGTAAACAAATTAAAATCTTTCCGGGACGAATCAAGACTCGCAATCCTGAAATTATAGATTCACAAGTTTTAATTAGTTGGAGGCGCATGGTCTATGTGTGGTGTGAATTTAAAAAAAAAATTGTGATGTGATCTAGACACAAATCGTGAGACTGATGAATGGTATAAAAATAGCATTAAGATTAAGATTTACAGTGATGCTGATAGATTTTTGACTTAGTGCATCCTGGGACGCACATATTTGCTTTGAATGAGTCCTTGGGAAAAATTTGGGTCCCAACTAAAGCCGCTAACTCCTACCTTGTAACCTATCCTGTGTAATTCGTTTCTAAGAAACTATTGAAATGTATTTACAGTTAACTTGAAATGGTGAGGGAAGAAAAACGAAAAACAATGGGACGCATGGATACGATTTTACTGCGTCCTTTTAATTTTTGTGCGTCAGGGACGCAGGACGCGTACCTATAGCATCTCTGGATTTAAATTATGATTTTGGGATATATATAACGTACTAGGCAAACGTGATTTAGAATTAAAAATGTTCTATTTCTTTAAAGCATTTTAGCATATTATCGCCAGTTTCATAAAAAATTTTAATCTTACAAAATAAACCGCATGCGTTATTTAGCGTCAACTTAGCGATAAAAGCAGAACAATAATTTAGACAAATAATAACAAATAATTACATAGTTTAACAGCCTTGAAAAGGGTTAAGAAGAGAAGCGAAAGTACTCGGGATACAAATGAAAACTATTTCGTACAGTTTATTAACTCTGTTCAAGATGATAATCTTTTTTTAAATTGTTAGAAAAAATTAAAGAGAAAAAAAAGAAAAAAAAAAACAGCAAAACAATAAGGATTACGTTATATTCAACAAAGTTTGAATGTATATATATATATATATATGTGTGTGTGTGTGTGTGTGTGTGTATATATGTGTGTGTGTGTGTGTGTGTGTGTGTGTATATATATATATATGTGTGTGTGTGTGTGTGTGTGTATATATATATGTGTGTGTGTGTGTGTGTGTGTATATGTATGTGTGTGTGTGTATATATATATATATGTGTGTGTGTGTATATATATATATATATATATATATATATATATATTATATATGTATAATAGAGAATGAATGAGAAAAGTATTGGCATATAAAGGTGCTCAATGCTAAAAAGCAGAGCAGATTTACAATCAAATATTAGATATTATGGATTTAATATCTCGTTACTATTAGTTTCATGCTTAATTCAATCATCAGACGTGACTGTCAAAATTTTGACAGTCTCGTCTGATGATTGCAGTAAGCATGAAACTAATAGTAACGAGATATTAAATCCATAATATCTAATATTTGATTATATATATATATATATATATATATATATATATATATATATATATATATATAATTATTATTATTATTATAATGAAGATTCGATGTCTGTCAGTCTGTAACCAAAACTACGTCACCGCTTAGTCCCAATAGTTTATCAATGAGTATTTAATTTACAGTCAAAATCATTAATACATAGAATTAATCTTATTAACAATGTCTCTATGAAAATCTGAGTTAGATTTGTCTCAAACACCCCATATTATTAGTACATTTAAAATCCTGAAATTTGTCTTATACATAATATATGGTGGGGTTAATTCGCTTACTGGTTTTAACAAAACCGGGTTTAATAAATAATTACTTGGTTTATTAATCTCTAATATTATTGTTTTATCCTCCAACGTATTAAAATCAATCCTATGAATGATTTTATATAGAAACCAATTAAGATATAATACAAATAAGTGTAATCCTTATATATAATTTTTATTTAATTTCGTTAGCATTTCTAATGTAATATATTTCATTACATTAAAATTTAAATATTTACGCCGGAGGCGCATATTCTTGCAAATATAAAAAGATGGCATGATCAGGGTATCTAGAAACAATGAGTTTTCAAAACATTTTAGGATTTTCATATATATATATATATATATATATATATATATATATATATATCCTACTGGTTCATGTCATATTTTATTTATTTATTTTAATCTAATTTATTCATTTTTTATTCAATGCCATTCGCCTGGTGGGGATATCAAATCAGGTGAATGAACAGACATAAATAAAAAGGTTTTATCCGTTCGAAAAAGGTCGATAAAGTGTTCTGAATTCTCACGTGACAAATGGAGATGTGATGTCACAAGACACGCCCACAAGTCCAAGGGAAGACAATTATTAATTGTTCTACATGCCAATCTTTCAAATAAGAACTGCCTAATATGTTCTTAGACCAAATAAGACTACAAATGTAAAAATATGAAGTAAGATTGTGTTGTGCCAATCTTCCAAATAGAAAGTGTCTAATATTCTCTTATGGGTTCGTCCTTGCTTCTCCAGCAGTGTCCGACATGTCTTGTTCGTCTTACTTAGATGGTTTGTGTGAAGAGATGTTCGACTGTGGACACCTACACATGAAGACACTATAGGACGACCAGCAGAAACCTACAATCGCTGTTTATTTAAAATAAAATAAAAATTAAAAACATTGTTATGACGTAATCTCTATCGTACGTATATTTTTCTCCGCGTATTATTCGTTGAAAAGAAATTGAAATCAACAGATGTTATTTGTTACCCCAAAGAATAAGAAACACATACCTTATACATATTTTATTTTAAATAAGTGTTCGATACTGTGGATCTTTAATCGAAACACTTAGTGTCGGTACTTTTTGTCGAATATCAATGTATCATCCTCATTTTTTTCTATTTTTCTCTCACTCATTTCTCAACATTATATATATATATATATATATATATATATATATATATATATATGTGTGTGTGTGTGTGTGTGTGTTATCTTAAAAGCCACCCTATCGGATGGCAATTAAGCTAGCTCCTGTGGAGGGCTCGTGATTGCGCCTTAGGTTATTTCCGAGTTTATTTCCAAATTACAAAATTTTTATCGTACAAAAAATTCGTCGCAAAAAATCGACGAAAACAATCGAAGTAATTAAAATTTGCGAATCCAAAATTTCAGGATTGCGGGTCCGGATTCGGCCCGAAATGTTGTTAATTTTTCACGGGTCGGTCTGATACCAAAATGGTATGATATGTTGGGATACAGCCTTTAGGAGTAAAGTTGAAAAATTTGACACACTGACATTAGAATTTATCATTAGAGCTTACTATCCAAAGTATGCACCCCATTGGGCTCAAGTATTTAAGCTTTAATGTAAAAAATATTATATTAAATTAGAAAGACTAATGAAACTAAATAAGAACGAATATAACATTTTTACGCTTATTTTAATTGATTTCTATGTAAAATTATATTTATAAGCAATGAAAATGGAAATAAATCCGACATATGTTGAGAAGATAAATGGAAAAACATAAACATATTTGTATGGATGAAATTATATATAGGATTGTTTTAATACGTTCGAGAATATCATGATAGAAATCAGTAACAGTAAATAATTATTTATTAAACCCAGTTTTGTTAAAATCATTATGCAAATAGTTCTCACCATATACTATGTAAATCTTTATTTCTTAGATATATTACCCATATTTCAGGATTTTAAATGCATTAATAATATGAGTAGTTTGTGGCAAATCTAACTGAGCTAGACTTTAATAGAGACGCCGTTAATAAATAAGAGGTTAATTAAGATTAGATAATGACTATTTCATAATCGTTGAGAATATAACTTAAATAACTAAGGACTTAATGACATAGTTTTGGTTACAGACAGAGAGTTACATAATCTACTTATAATAAGATATCCATAATGATTGGAAGCAACAACATCTATTAATAATGGAGATTCGTTCCGGTTTTTTGTCTGTAACAAAAATTACGTCACTGCCTACGTCATAACATAGAATAAATACACTAAAATTTGAACATGCAGCATTAGACAGTCCTCATTGTTTTTTAAAACAAGTTTTAATAAATACATGACTGGTATTATATATCTATATATAGTTTGTTTTATTTTAATACATATTTAAAGTTTACATTTTAAACCCTCAGGCAATATGTTTCAAAAATCTATTTTTACATCGCCCGGAGGGTGTTTTTTAAATTTTGTACTAGTACTAAATAATAAAGTAATCTATGAGAAGCTTATAATAGAATCCTCTAAACGTTACCAACCATGTAATTGAGTTTATTATAGAAATGCATAGAAAATCAGGAAGAAAAAGATTATCAGTCATCAGGAATTAATACAAGCATTACTGACAGAAGAGGATTGGATTACTGAGTTGGACAAAACCAACCATGTTTAAACCATTGTTTTGCAAACTAAAAAAAAAAAAAAAAAAAATGGCCTCCAAGTTCAAATTATGATGCAAATAAATTACTAAATTCTAACTCACAAAATGAAAGTTTCGGTTTCAACTTACTTTTCTTTATTTTTATTTTTTTATTTTTTCACCCAAATCTCCGATTCCACTGGCAGGACTGAGTCAGGAGGGTGGGATAGTGTAGCAATGACTTAAGTTCATAAAGGGACATTATTCATGGATGCCTTCAGAGGAGCCCTCCAACAAAGTGCCCTATTAGATCTCAATAACACTGACAGCACACGCCCCCCTCACCACCACCAACACCACCGGCCGCAAAATGCTACAATGTCAAAGATCTGGTTATTCAAACACCCCCTCACCCCCCAAAAAAAAAGAGGAGTTTTTCTTTCTTAATATTAGAGAAAGGTTGATGGAGGAGAGTGGGGTGTGTGTGTGCTGGAATCAGATTCCATCAATTTAAATCATGTGATCCTAACGTGTGCATGCATATTATATATATATATATATATATATATATATATATATATATATACTAGATGAAGTACCTGTCAACACAGGGTAAGAGGTCCTGACTTAGATTGCAGCTGGTTATAATGACTAAGTGTTGTTTCTGTCAGAGTCAAATTACATGAACCAGCTGGACATATATATTCCTGAAAATCCTAAAATGTTTGTAAAAACTCATTGTTTGTAGACACCCTGATCATGCTATCTTCTTTATACTAGCAACAATATGCGCCCCCGGGCGTAAATATTTAAATTTCAATGTAATGAAATATATTAAATTAAAAATACTAACGAAATTAAATAAGAATTCATATAAAAAGATTACAATTATTCTAATTATATTTTAATTGGTTTCTATATAAAACCGTTCATATGATTGATTTTAATACGTTGGAGAATAAAACAATAATATTAGAGATTAATAACACCAAGTAATTATTTATTAAATCCGGTTTTGTTAAAACCAGTATGCGAATTAACCACACCATATTTTATGTAATATTTCTTAGAGATACGTAACACAGGTTCCAGGATTTTAAACGCACTAATAGCACGGGCGTTTCGGGGGCCGGTGTGTTTGTTAATGTAAATTAACAGCGTTGATCCCAGGGGGCTATCCCCCCCCCAGGTAACACCTACCCCCTTCGATTTAAAGGGACAGGGCTGGGTTTATTGCCCAGCGCCTGAAGCGCCCTCTTGAGAAAGAATGCTTACGGGATCGACGCATTTTTGTGTCTACCACCCATGAGCTTCGGCTTGTGGGTGGGCTCATAAAAATGTCCATAAGTGGGGTCCTTGTATCACGCCCTCATAAGTGGGGTGAGAGGCAAATACCATAACATGGGCTCTTCGGGGTCTGTGTTTGTTAATGTAAATTAACAGCCTTGATCCAAGGGGCCATCCTGCCCCCTTGATTTAAAGGGGCAGGGCTAGGTTCATTGCCCAGCGCCTGAGGCACCCCCCCCTGAAGCGGAATGCCGACGGAATCCACGCATTTTTTGCATCCACCACCCATGAGCTTCGGTTTGTGGGTGGTCCCACATTAATAGGACCTTGTGCCTAACCGTACACGTGGGGTACGTGGTAAATATCATAACATGGGGTATTATGAGACAAAACTGACTCAGATTTTCGCAGAGACATCATTAATAAATGAGATTATTCTATATATTAATGATTTTGACTATAAGTTAGATACTCATTGATAAACCTACGCAATTGCTGAGGGTATTGTGACGTAAGCAGTGGCGTAATTTTGGTTTGAGACAGACAGACACCGAATCTTCATTATGATAAGAGATGGACCTACCATTGCCACTTGCACCACACAAGAGACAGTTTAGAATGCCGGGGGTATATCTGACGCGCCCTGGAACTCAGCTTCATGAATATCTATAAGGAGACTGCTTAACTGTACAATTATCATTAGGTTATGCTGACAGCACGGATTCCCATGACCTTTTCTCTCTCTCTCTCTCCAACCGTCCCTATCGGTCATCACCCCTGGCAAGTCTCCCGCACGGCATCCACAATCCGTACAGAGCTGATTCATGTAGGTTTTTTGCTGGTCGGGCTACCTAGGTGTATCCATGTGTAGTTATCAACAGGAGAATGTCACTTATGAGTTCGTCTTGGCTTCACCAATAGAATCCAGCATATCATGTTCGTCTTATTTGGATGCTTTGTATAATAGGAGGCAAGTGGTCGTACAGTTGCTCTTTTGTGGGTGCTGCTTCCAAGATTTGTTGGCTGACTTTTGATTTAGGTCGGAAAATTAAAACGGAAACTATTTTGGTGGTACCCAATGACAGTTTAACTACAGTCTATGAATTAACATTTTGCGAATTGGGTTACGGTTTTAGGGGATTAAGGTTGTTTTTAATTACGTATTGGTTAAAAAAATAAACAACAAAAAACCCAAATTACTATACATTTAATTAACCATTGAAATTAATTATTGAATCTATTATTGAGACAGTTGTTTGTGTTAGTATTGCAATGTATAATTTCAATTGAACTTAGTTTAAAAAAATATTTTTCAACATTAAATGTATAGTAATTTGGGTTTTTTGTTGTTTATTTTTTTAAAGCAATACGTAATTAAAAACAACCTTAATACCCTAAAACCGTAATCCAATTCGCAAAATGCTAATTCATAGACTGTAGTTTAGCTGTCATTGGGTACCACCAAAAAACTTTCCGTTTTAATTTTCCGACCTAAATCAGAAGTCAGCCGATTTGTCTTACGCAGCATCCTTATTGGCCCTTTAGATTCATAAAGAGTATAAAACAAGGCTCAGATGCAGAACTCAATCATTTTTTTGTTCTAGTTTTTTTTTTTCTGGGATCTTTTCAGATTTTTAATCTCCTTAATATCTTCCCATGAATGATTTACATTTCACACTCAATGTCAACGACAGAGTTGGGCCTTTGTGTACAAATGAATCTAAGGCGTTCAAATTTATCAAGTGTTGGGATAATGTTGCCTGTGTCTGTCAGGATTAAAAATTGATAAAATCTCCGTAAAAATATTTTAAAATAAAAAAAATAGAATTAGGGGTGTTGTCGGGGTTTCCTCGTTTCGTTGGTTTTAAATAATATTTTCAATTTTTTTGTTTCTATTTTTTTTTTTTTTTACGTTCTTAATTTTCTTTTGCTTATTATTTTTCTCCCTTTTCTCGTTTCTTAATTCTTTCCCGCCTGTTTAATATTTTCTTCTTTGTTATACAAACGTTGTCTCATAAGTTCAGTATAGTAGAATCATAAGAATTATCTGGCTGGTTTTAAACTTTACATATCTTTATCATAAAAAATTCCATTATATATATATATATATATATATTATATATATATATATATATATATATATATATGCATGTTGAATTAAACACATCTCCTGTTTAACAATTTTATTTGTAATCTTTTAAAGTTTTCTGGCTAACGTTTTAATATTTGGTGGAATTCGTGGATTGGTCCACCAAAGTGCCGAAGTGCCGAAAGTACTCGGGACGTGAACTTTGGTGGACTAATCCACGAATTCCACCCAAATATTAAAAAGTTGGCCAGAAAACTTGAAAAGATCACAAATAAAAATTGTTAAACAGGAGATGTGTCTTTTGTTTAATTCAACATGCAAATATATATATATATATATATATAATATATATATATATATATAGAGAGAGAGATAGATAGATAGATAGATAGATAGATAGATAGTTGTTTTGTTTTACGGCATATCAATTTTCTTTCGGGTTATTTAATGCCGAATCAAGTCAATTGAAAAAAAAGAACTCTGGTTGCTTACATTATTATTTACTCCTTTTGAGTTTTTCACATCAGCTAACGCTGATGGTCTTTCACTATAGTCTGACTGACAGCATGTCTCCTCAGATCTCCAGGACTCTTCTGAGTATTCTGGATGATTGCAGCAGTGTAGTATTCTGGATGGTCTCGATTCTCCCACTGATTTCCAGATTTTCCAAACTTTTTCCAATCTTTTTTGGGACCTTTCCAAGTGCACCAACTACAATCGGTATCACTTTGACTTTCATATTCCATAACTTTTTCAGTTCTCTAGCAAGGTCCAGGTATTTGTCCATTTTTTGGTCTGGTCTTCTTGCTGGGATAAGGTGATCAGTTTTTATCTCAAAGTCCATGAGAATATTTGATAGCATGTAACTGTGTGTAAACAAATAATTATAGACAAAAAATGTGAGTGTCCTGTGTATGACGTTAAATGCATCTAGTGGTGAAGCTCCAGTTCTAGAGTTCTGGGAAGTGTGGGGTACCCATTTAATCGCCATTACTCCCAGGTCCATTCTGACCAGGAGTGGTAGTACCTTTTAGGGTAACATCTACGAGTTAAATAGAATGAAAAAAAACGAGTTTACAAAAAATGGGTTTAAAAATTGTATACCCAACAAGAATGAATAAACAAAAAGTCTTCGGCATAAACTAACCCAACAAGGATTGACATGCCGTAAAAACCAACCAACCAACCAACCAACAAAATGTAAGATTTTAAAAATAAATGAAATACAATAGAACATTGAAAATATCATTTGATTAAAATCAGACATTTACTAATGAATCAAATTGTGGCATTAAATAACCCATTATGGTTTGATATGCAATAAACAAATAAACCAAATCAAACCTTTAATGACCCCCACCCGCTTCTCAAAGTTGCACGTAACATTTACCGCACCCATTTTAACTATATATCATTGACATATAATACAATGTTAATGTCTTTATACAGAAATGCTGATAGGTATGAGTCCTGCGTCCCTGACGCACAAAAATCTAAAAGGACACAATAAAATCATATACATGAGTCCCAGGGTTTTTCTTTGATCTTACCTCACCAACTGTAAATACATTTCAATAGTTTCTTGAAATGAATTACACCGGATAGGTTACAAGGTAGGAGTTAGGTGCTTTAGTTGGGACCCATAAATTTTTCCCATGGACTCATTCAAAGCAAATATGTGCGTCCCAGGACGCACTAAATCAAAAAGCTATCAGCATCATTGCAAGAGATTAATTTCAAATTAAATTGATTGCTATTTGCTAAGGTTTTAAATCAATCTAACCAGCTCATCACTTTCAAATTGATCCCTTTCAAGTCCCCATAATTAACATTAAACTTAAAATCCATAGATACATTCATATACTCATAAAAAAGTAAAGTCGTCGGGGCGGCCTAAAGTCGGTATCAGCCAATCAGCGAGGGAGTCTATCCCCTTTTCAATAGCGCTAGACCAAAGAGATTGTTTCTTGGCATCTGAGGTGGAGCGCCACACCTACCATCAGCTCCTTACTTTACCACACATCCCTGTGCTACTCATACGCTGAGTTGGCTAGGACCGGAATCGAACTAGGAACCATGTGGTTTCTAGCCGAACGCTCTACCGACTGAGCTAACCCGGCCCTATGCTCATAATTTATACAAATTAGTTCCGGGATTGTTCAAGAATGTTTTCCACTAAAAACATATGGAGAAAGATTTCCGGTAACTAGGAAACGGTCACATGAAACTATACTTATACAAATTCTGCATAGATATACCCCTCACCATTTCAAGTTAACTGTAAATACATTTCAATAGTTTCTTAGAAACGAATTACACAGGATAGATTACAATGTAGGAGTTAGACGGCTTTAGTTGGGACCCATCAATTTTCCTGAGGACTCATTCAAAGCAAATATGTGCGTCCCATGACGCACTAAATCAAAAAGCTATCAGCATTACTGCTTATAGTAGACACGTTTTTCCCTTCTATCATCTTTCAGTTTACTTGTAGAGATGGGGAGCAATGGTTTCGACGTGTAAAAGTTGTCTTCGCATGTTTGTCGGTTTTGGTAACCATAGTTCGTTGCTAACATTTTAAGTTGTAATTGAACAAACCCGGACACTTGTTGATTAAGCCTGTATGTAGTGAGATATATCATCATGTGGATATATACGAGGGAAGGTTAAAAAATAGATAAATAAAATGTAATCAAACATTGAAAATATCGTTATTATCTATTAATAATGGAGATTATCTGTATTTGTGTCTGTAACAAAAACTACGTCACAGCTCTAGGTTTCAGATTACGTCACAATATTCTTATGTTATATACACCCAAAATTTGAGTAAGCAATTTTAAAAATTGTTTTTTACTCTCGTCCCTTTTTTTTTTTTTTACAGTAACAAGAAGTTAACTAAAAAGTTTACAAATAAATAAATACCTACGATTTTGTGTAAAATTGATGTGGAAAATATTCAAAATAATTGTTTGATTATTACATGCATGCAACATTTTATTTGAGAGGGACGGGCTCAGTTTTCATTTCAAATTGTTTTATTTTTTACTCCTTTAATAAATATGAGGATTTGTCTTACTTATAATGCAAACCCTCTGACATTGAATTTTTAACTCCCACCCTCTCAGGCAATGTCTTTCAAAAATAATTTTTACGATGCCCGGAGGGTGTTTTCTGTTGCTAGTGATATAAAAAATTACTAATGGATCAAATTTTAGCATTAAATGACCCATTAGGGTTTGATGTGCAATAAACAAACAAAGCAAACCAATTCCTTGATGACCCTAAACCCACTTCTCAAGTTTGCACGTAACACTAACCACACCCATTTTGACTTCTTCTAATTTTTCTGGTCCTAAAAAAAACGTGAGTGATTAGAGATTAAGGTTAGATGTTATCACACTTACCCCCATTTTCTATATCAGCAGTTCCTTAAAATGTTATCTTTTTTCTTTCTCGTTTTTTTTCTTTTCGAGAGTTTGTTCCAATTTTGTTTTGTTTTGTTTTTTCAATTTCCACGCAGCTGGGAAAGAAAGAGGATGGCAACTAATAACCACCGTTTAGTTGGTTGTTTGGGTTTTACGGAATGTCAACCCCTGTCGGGTTATTTTATGCCGAAGACGTTTTGTTTTATTCATTCTTGATGGGTATTCAGTTTTTTTAACACATTTTAAACCCATTCTTTTATCTGTTTAACTCTAGCAGGTACTATCACCCCGGGTCAGAGTGGGCTTAGGAGTAATGGCTATGAAGGGGTAGAGCACACTCCCTAGAGCTCCAAAATTGGGACTTCACTGTTAGAGGCAGTTTAACGTGATACCCAGGACACTGTGATTGGTTTGGTTTGGTTTATTTAACGGCATACAAACCCCTTATGTATTATTTAATGCTAGAATTTGATTCATTTCAAAATATTTGATTGTAATAGTAAAAAGTAAAGTCGGTATCAGCCAGACGTTGAGGGAGGCTATCCCCTTTTCACTAGCGCTAGACCAAGGAGATTGTTCTTGCATCTGGGGTGGAGCGCCACACTTACCACCAGCTCCTTACTTTACCGCATAGATCGCTGTGCTACTCATATGCTGAGTTGGCGAGGGCCGATATCAAACCAGGAATCTTGTGATTACTAGGCTGACACTTTACCGACTGAGCTAACCCAGTCCTTAATTAGTATTTTCAACGCTCCATTGCTCTCATTTTTTTCATGGTTTAACTATTTGCCAACTAGATTTCCACCACGGCTGTTCCAAATTTTCTTGATATTTTTACCTGCACGGTGGGATATTTCAAAGTTCCCTATCTATTCACCTGAGAACTCATTCTATTCTATTGTAATCTGAGTCCTTTTGCTTAATTGAAATGAACTAACCATCAGTTTTATTATTTTGCTTGGGTGTGATATGCGTAGGATCGCAGTAGTAGGAGAGCCACTGTGAGCGGTTTAAAGAGTTAATTATCCTTAAAAAATTGATTGATTGTAAAATAATCTCAACTGATCATTTTCCTCGGTCTTCTTTTCGATGACTTGTTCCAAATTTTCTTTCCCTTTCCACGCAATTGGGAAAGAAGGAGCTGGGGAAAAGAAAGTGGGGTCGTATTATATTCGAAACGCCTAGGAGTCGAATAAATGTACATATGCATACACACATTACACACACACACACACACATACACACACACATATATATATATATATATATATATATATACCTCATGTGGTGTAATGGTTAGCAAAACCTCGATGAGTAGGCCATTGTCAATGAGTTCGATTCTCTCTGAGTGCTCCATGTTTCCCGCCCTATGCTATGCTTAGTATATATATTATATATATATATATATATATATAATATATAACACACAAATATATATATGCACACACAAATATATATATATATATATTATATATATATATATATATATATATAATTTGATTTGATGTTATTACTTTGAGTGTACATCTAAAACATCTTAGTCTAATGATGACAAAGACATTGTAAGAGCAGCTCCCTTGTCCAAGGAAGATCTCCTGCGTCAAGAGCCCCTTTTTGGTCACGTGACGCAGGAACCCAAGAAATCACCCTCTTTGGCCGAAGCTACTGGACAAGTTCAGACGTGCTAATCACCTCTCTCCAGCACACACATGGTGCATGCCAGACAGTACAGACTCAACATACAGTAAGTGGTTTCCACTATTTTGTCTCTATTACACTCCTATGTATGTTTGGACACTTGTGACATTATATAGCCTGGAGAACTTCGTTCCCTTATATATGTTATAATAAAAGTTGTATAAATATATCTAACGCGTTTTTTGTAGCCCTAACTGAAGTATTCCGTATTGGATACTTATCCTTTAAGTAACCTAATGTTTTATAAGAACCAGAGTTAACACTCTGTGAACCTTATAACATTATTTTATGAAAGGGCTATTTTGTAAGAAATCTGTGTCGGTACCTACCGGACCAGTGATATTTACTGATTGTTCATAGTAAATATACTACATAATGATTTTACTACATAAATGCTTTGAAAATCAATCGTCCTCATTTTCTCAATCGTGGAATTATTCCAGTTACATGCAACAAAACGTTAAATTTATTTTTTTCCCTCTGCACCGCACCCCCCCCCCCGTGGCTTATCACGTCCTCATTTCACGCAGTCAAGAAAGAAAGGGACAGACAATAAAGGAATTGTCAGTGACTCGGGTATTAACGCAAGTGTGAGCGACAAAATAGAACCATTATGTGTCTCATATTCTGTCTTGCAAGAAGCGAACCCAAAACTATTTATAAGTTAATTACAAGATAAAGTAGAATACACTGATAATTGACACGAATTTGGGCGATGATTCCATCTTGTAAAGAAGACACCAAAGAGAATATTATTGGAATGGACCCAAATTCGGGGCAATGAGTGCATTTCTCATTCCAAAGATTTTACAGATCGGACAGAATTATTATTGGTCAGGGTCGGGTAGACAATTCATGTAGTCATAAAAGTTTGGGGGGAGTAAGTGCAATCTCATTATAAGCTTTCTCTTATTTACTTATATAATGTGTGTGAGATATTTTCACACACGCATATCAAGTATTCCTATCTAATGATCAAGTATTCCTATCTAATGATACAAGTATTCCTGATCTAATGATATCAAGTATTCCTATCTAATGATACCAAGTATTCCTGACTAATGATATCAAGTATTCCTATCTAATCGTATCCCTGTCTAATAATATCAAGTATTCCTACTAATGATATCAAGTATTCCTGTCTAATGATATCAAGTATTCCTACCTAATTATACAAGTATTCCTACCTAATGATATCAAGTATTCCTATCTAATGATATCAAGTATTCCTGACTAATGGTATTCATATCTAATGATATCAAGTATTCCTGTCTAATGATATCAAGTATTCATCTATCTAATGGTATTCATATCATATCTAATGATATCAAGTATTGTCTAATGTATTCATATCTATGTATTCCTATCTAATGTATTCCTATCTAATAATATAATATAATCGTATTCCTGTCTAATGATATCAAGTATTCATCTAATGAATATTCCTATCTAATGATATTCCTATAATAAAGTATTCATCTAATGATATCAACTACTCCTGTCTAATAATATCAAGTCCTATGTATATACAGTAGCAACCAAAATTAAGGAAATAAATTAAAACTTCAATATCACAAAAAATAAAGAGATTTTTCTGAAAATTAAAAAATTAACTGAATCCTATCTCTCTCCATATCATTTCAAATAACCTTCAGATTTATGCACAACTGAACTGCCAGTTTTCTACATTTACTGAGAGTTTCAGAAGAAATTGTATTTATATCTTTTGAGATATCGAAATTTTAATTTTGTTCCTTAATTCTGGTCGCTACTGTATTTATAATATGCCTAGATTACGTACTCCGAACGTCATTAGATCCCATAAAAGAAAAAGACTTTACCTCTAAAAGGCAAGAAGCCGGCGATATCTCACAGAGACTTTTACTGATGCAGACTACGCAGATGATCTAGCGCTTCTCGCAAAATATACCTACATAAGCTGCATAGCCTTGAGAAGGCGGCAAGAGGCATTAATTAGCCTCAATGTGAACCAGATAAAACTTTTAAATAAGATGTAGGTACCTACATTCTGAATGTTAAGCTTCTAAAATTAGTAGACCAGTTTACATACCTAGGTAGTAATATCTCATCTACAGAAAGTGATGTCAATATACGCATAATAAAGGTATGGACTGCTATAGACAGATTATTGATCATATGGAAATCTGATCACACTTATAAGATAAAGTGAAAATTCTCACAATCTGTAGCCGTGTAAATACTTCTATATGGCTGTACCATTTGGATACTAAGAAAGCGCTTAGAGAAAAGGTAGAAGGGAGCTACATAAGGATGCTGCATACTGACTTGAACAAATCTTGGAAGCAGCACTCTACAAGAAAATAGCTTAATTATATTTGGAGCCCTTGGAACCATTCCGAAATGCGACTAGGGGAATTGGAAATTACTGTAAGCAACTTGAGTAATTTGTTTATCAAAATGACTTGATTTGGCATTAAATGTCCCGAAAAGGGTTGATATTCCGTAAAACAAAGTATCTACCCTAAAAATCAGCATTTAAGATCTAAGCCTTTACTTCGGATCGAACATCGATCATTAATGAAAACAAAACAAAATCATAACCACCAAACGGGCTCCTTATGTGTTTTTCTTTGAAAATCAGCATACAAAATACTGATTTTCATAGGGGCCGGTCTAGCTCAGTATGTAGAGTATCCCCTAAGCAATCGCATTGTTCCGGGTTCAAAATCGGTCCTCGCATTCACCACATGAGTAGCAGTGTTTAAGTAATCTGGTCTGTGCGATAAAGTATCTGAAAACTGCTGGTAGATGTGGTGCTCCACGACAGTAAAACAATCTCCCAGGTCTAGCGCGAGCGAAAAGGTATAGACTCCCTCGTTGTTCGGCTGATATCACGGTATGGCATTACGCCGACATTTTTTTTTTTTTTACTTACATGGGCTCCAACCCCGATTACTAATGAGAAACTCACATCTATCCCAAACCCTATGACGTCTCTATAGGTGTCTTCCTTGAAAATCAGGTATCAGAATCGTTGGCTGTTCCCTGAGCTCGCACACCGAACTCTAATGGAAATACATGCGCCTCTTAACCACCAAGCAGAACTCGCGCGTCGTTTTCGACTGCGTGTTTCTCGATCAAAAGAGAGTCTTTCTAGGAGTCGACAAAAGGCGAGTGCCACCCATCATTGCTTGGATCGTTGATCCTCGCAAGAGGGAAAGCCTTTCGATGCAAATGAGAAAAAAATTCACGTTTTATTTATTGTTCTATTCAACCAATTATCACACACACACACACACACACACACACAACACACACACACATATATATATATATATATATATATATATATATATATATATAACGATGCAGCGATTGCATGAACCGAATATACCTACCTTCCGGTGGTAGGGGGCGACTTCTGAAGAGAAGGTTCGTTAGGGGTCACGTAGACGATCACCCAGGTTTGAAAAAAATCAACAAAGCCCTTAATGCCATAAATACAACCCTCCTCCTCCTCCTCCTCTCTCTCTCTCTCTCTCTCTCTCTCTCTCTCTCTCTCTGTTCGTTTTCACATTTGGGTGTCCTCGTGTAAGCTGTCAACCAGGAATCTGTTCTTTATAGAAATGGAATCGCAGAGAAGACAAAACTGATATATATATATATATATATATATATATATATGCATGCTGTTTCTCGTAATCTTTTTTTCTTAAACGGGGAGTTGGTGGGGGAGGAGCCCTGCCTCCTAGGTGGGATCACTTGTGAGCCCAACTTAAAAGGGGTGGGTGCTGATGAACAAACCGCAGATTATGGAGGTTCTCTGGGTTGCTGATGAAGGGTGGTAAAGGTTGTTTAACCCCTTCCCTCGTCACCTTTTCGCATTTACATGTGACCGGAAAGTTTGTGTGTATGGAATTTTGTTTCAAGATTTCTGGCTTAAAGAATTATAAACCGGGGGATTAGAAGACAAATCAAAAGCATTTTCCTTGATTCCTGTTTGTCGGTCATCAAATGGTAAATGCTAGAAACGGTTTACAAAAGGCATCTGACTTTTGTAGATGAATACCAACAATCATTTGATATAGTTTAACCCTTTCGATGTCAATCGGATGTATATGCCGCAAGCAAATATCCTGTAAATAATACCAGTAGATTTTAAATAATTTTTCGTTTTTGAAGAAGAGAAGTGTGATGATGATGGTGGTGAGAATAATAATAATAATAATAATAATAATAATAATAATAATAATAATAATAATAATAATAATAATAATAATAATAAATAATAAATAATATAATGATGATAATAATAATATAATAATAGTAATAGTGATATAATAATAATAGTAATAATAATATAGTAATAATAATAATAATAATAATAATAATAATAATAATAATAATAATAGTAATTTCGTTTTTAACCAACTCCTTTTTTAAAACGTAATGTTTGTTTTTTGTTTCATTTCTATTTTTCATCCCATTCCTATTTTTTAATAATATTTCTGATACTTTTTAATATTGTTTTATTATTTATTTATTTTTGGTTTTTACCCAACTCCTATTTTTTTAATTAAATTTTTTACCCACTCTTGTTTTTTTTATATTTGTTTTTTTTCTAACCCATTCATAGTTTTTAGATGCATTTTTTAATTTTATACCATTCCTAGTTTTCTTTTTAAATATTTTTTTTACCCCAATCCTATATAAACGTACTTTGCGTTTAAGAACACTTTCAATTTTTTTCTAACTTATATTTTGTTGTCGACATTATAAACTAGGTTTATTAAGGTGTGGGTTTGTAAAAAAACTGGTATTATTCACAGAATATTGGTCCTGGTATGACGTTAAACTCTATCTGATGGTGAGGTTCCAGTTCTGGAGGTCTGGGGAAGGTGGAGCACCCCTTCATTACAATTACTACCAGGTCCACTCTGACCCTGATGGTAGTACCTATTAGGGTCATATCTATGGGTTAAATAGAAAAGTTGCTTACAAAAAAAATTGAGTTTTAAAATTTTTTCTTCCAAACTATCCCGCCCTGTCGGCTGGGCGTTAGAATGCACCGACTGCACCTCTGCAGAGGGTAAGACTCCCCCAATGGGGCTACCTGTTGGCTGTGGTGGCGACCCGTGATGCTTAAGGATAGAGCCAGGTGGATGAGCAGTTCATGACATGCAATACTCCACTTTGGCCCTATCTTGGCTAGACGGGCGGTCGGAGAGGCCCCTCCGATCAATCGGCTGGTCACGTCAAGCCCTAGCATCTATATGATTTTCCCAACCCTATTGCCCTTATGGCAAGCCCCAACCCCTTTTTATCATTTGGGTGCTAGAAGGCAGTGGCTGCGGGTCTACATGTCCTGGGAATGACGTTAAACTCTATCTGATGGTGAGGTTCTAGTTCTGGAGGTTTGAGGAATGTGGAGCACCACTTCATCACCATTGCTCCCTGGTCCACTCTGACCCGGAGTGGTAGTTACGGTCCCATTATGGGTTAAATAAAAACATGAGTTTATAAAAAAATTGTATTATGCATTAAGAATGAATTTATTTCACAACTTTGTCGACATTAAATGACCCACCGAGGTTGATATGCCGTAAAACAAAACAAGACAAACACACAAAACGCCATTAAACAAAGAAATCAAACAAGATACGACTGGTCATGGCCATTTTAACAGCATTATAGGCCCCAGTGCACTTACTTGCGCGAGGGCCCCAACAATCACTTACGGTAATAAAAAAATCTAAATGGTCAATTATGCACGTGGGCTCGCGGGTAACTGCACACCCTATCCATGCGTTACGACAATACGAATGGTGTGTATTAACTGACACTAAATACATTTCTGATTGGTTTGGTTTGGTTTTATTTTGTTTTACGGCATGTCTACCTCAGTGGGTCATTTAATGCCGACAAAGTTTTGAAATAAATCAATTCTTAATGGATAATACATTTTTTTTTTATAAATACATTTTTTCTATTTAACCCATAGATGGGATACATTTCTGAGGAGAATTTTCAGAAAGTAAAAAAAAGATTGTAACTATTTTCCTGACTTCCCTTCAGGCGATTGACACAAGTCTTTTTAACGCGGGAGCCACGCACAAATCGAAGCTCATGCAGTGGTCAATGCAAAAAGTGCGTGAATCTCTTGGGAATTCCCTTTTGCGGCGCCTCAAGCACCAGGCAATAAACCCGGCCTTGTCCCTTTTAGCCGAGGGAGAATGTGCTGCCTGGGGGAATGCCCACGTGATTTAATTATATTATACTGGCCCAGAAACCGAAGCCCTTAGACGCTGGTATAGTATACATTGATTTGAAAATAAATGTTCAATGGTATCCAAAAGTTTCAAATCTCTGAATGACCCAAAGAAATATCCTCCAATATCTCCAAGTTTTGCATAAAATTCTTTTTGTTCATAATGGGAAGGAATTAAGAGAATTAACTTAGCGTTAAATCTAATCCCAAATCCATAAATCATATGGTGGTTCCAACCAACCAAGCAAGTAGGATTAAGTGTGGGCGTTTTTAATAAAACTTATACGATCCGTGACCCACTAGGTTTCCGTTGTAACAGCTGTCCCTGGTGATATCGATGCTTCTATTTACGAAGGAACTGAAGGGTTCTCATTAACATTCCACATTTATTTCAATAATGTCGAGAATTTTGATGACAAATAATTACGTTCTGTGCAAATAACGACCCGACAAAATCATCTTTCAGTTTCAAATAGAACTGGAAATTGCTTTATTCCTATGAATATTTAAGGAAATTGCTCTAATAAAAATCTCAATTTGAGTTTGGGTTTGAATTCGAGTTTTGTTTAATGGCATATCAACCTCTGAGGGTCATTTAATGCCAGAAAGGATTATGTAGAATTGTTTTTCATATGGGTTTCCGTAAGGGTTTTATGGTGGTATTCGATCATGTTTGGTCAGTTTTGGTGAAAGGTTGCTTTTTTCATGCTTTATTCGGACTATTGTCCCGATCTTTATTGTTATTTGTACAACATTTCGGCCGATATGCCCTCCAGCCTTCTCCAGGTATTTCTTGTCGGACTTAGGAACCTTCTTTTTCGGAACTTTCTTTCGAACTCGGGAACTTCTTGTCGTAATCGGGAGCCATCACGGAACTTTGAACCTAACCCTTTATTCAGTCCATGGGGGTATCCTGTTCTCATTCCGCTAACCATAGCTGGGGTAGTTGTGTTAATTATTTTCCATGTTACTGCCACTGCTGAGGATTGAACCCGGAATCCATAATAACTGTCACTTAGAATGTCTTAAACTAACTACCTTATCCACTAGGCCATGTGTCCAATTGGTAGTTAGGTTAATTATCAAGCCTCATCTCAAACATTCAGAGAAATAATTGCATTTTTCTTTCTTTCTTTTTCTTTGTTGAAAATTTAAGATGTTTTCTGGTTTTATAATTTTGAAGAGTTCTCTTAAGTTGTTTATCCGGTAATATTTAGTGCGGGTTTGTCTGAAACTGTTGCAGTCTAGGATGTGTTTAACAGTGAGTGGTACTTTGCATGTTGAGCATACTGGGGCGTCCTCTCTTTTTAAAAGGTGAGAATGGGTGATGTGGGTATGCCCAACACACACACACACACACACACACACACACACACACACACACACACACGTATGCCTATAGATAAGTTTGATTTAGTTTATTTAACACTATATCAACTACTAATGCCGAAAATTGATTTTATTCTTTTGTTTCTATTTTCTATCTTTTCATTTCGTTTTATTTAATGTATCTATACATATATAAAGGGCAGTTGTGTGTATGTATGTATGTATGTATGTATGTGGGGAATGGACGGGAAGACGTCCTTTCTATGTCATATTTGCATCAAACTTTGTGGGTCTGCAGCGGTTTGATGGGTCATTTGAGGGCTCATGCAAGGAAGGGTTCTGGTAGTGGAGTTTATGGGATTGTGAGGGACGGCAATGATCTGTAAAGATTATGCTATTGCTATGTCCAGATGAAAGTACGAAAATAAAACAATTAACGATAAAGTAAATATATACACACATCCACTATCATTAGAACTTGCTTTTTGCGCAAAAATAACGATTTGATTTATAATAAATTTTAAATATTAACAGCATGGAATTTATTTTTGCATTTAGTGCATTTGAGACATTATTTTTCCTTTTCAGAGTGTCTATGCAGTTTATTTTTTATGACTCCCCACCGGGCCGGATCAACGCAAGGTACGCAAGGATTTTAATGGGACATCCTGCGACTAGCGATTCAGTAATAATTGGTCTGCGAGACTAACTTTTTGCCCCTCTCCTACCCTGGCGACGCCGGATAGCCGTTTCTAGTACATGAATAAAATGAGACACTAGAGTTTGAACATTGATCGCCAGTAAACGAAAATGGTAAACCTAGATAGTAAAATAGAGGGAGGTACTGTGTTGTTAGAGAATAAAGCAGTTATAACTCTTAGTTCAAAGCGATTCTGTTATTGTTCCAAGCAAACCATAATGTTATGGTTAAGTAACAAGCATTTTCGTTTATCTTATCTATAAATCTTCATCCTGCAACACCCTGGTTAAAAATGAGACCGTCCAAATTGTTCGTTTTTTCACTATTTTGTCGGCAAATTAATGTAGATATTTTATATATCCCGACTTTTATTGGCAAATCAATGTAAATTTTTTTACAACCCCTCTTTTAAGAAAGAATGAGAGAGGGTTAAATCAAGATTATTATATTTTTTACATATTGAACTATTAGCAATAGTATTATTTAAACATATCAAATATGTCTTGAATATTTGTATCATATGATTAACGATAGAACCGCAAATTTATATTTCTGGTTATTCGTACATACCTATGAAATTAAGCCTGATGTTTAGAGGCTTCGGCTTTTGAATCGATGAGTGAGGTAAAATTAATTGTATTGGTCATCGCATGAGCTTTGTTTTGTGCGTGGCTCCCACGTTAAAAAGATCTTGTGTTAATACGGTCTGGTTGGAGGTTAGAAAAATGATGGACTCTCCTGTCGATTTCGACGTATGAGTGTTCATACAATGAACATCCACACAGTGATTTGTTTATAGTGGTGAAGGTTTGTGTTGGACCATCCACACTTTTTGGCACAGTCGATAGGAAATAATTGGTGCATCAAGGATTGCCACAAACCCAATCAACGACCGACCTCAGGAATTTTGAATTCAGAGTTATCCCTCTCCTAGACTGGTTAAGGACCCCAGTCTGCCCTACTATTTAACCCATAGCTGGAGGGAGAATATATGGATTCATACCTTTCCCAAGGGTATTAGCGCTATATGAAATGCCTACAGCTTCGTTTAGGAATTGAACTCGAATCGACGAGTCCAATTTCCACGACTCTAACCACTAGCCCACGCGCCTCCATATAGAAAAATATAGCTATGAAAATTCAGTTGAAAAACCCAGCAATCACTCCTAAAATGTTGGCTTAGCGTGGCTTCTGGGTATCCATTGTTGTCTGAAAAGGCGATCAAAATGCTGCTACTTTTTGCAATGACGTATTTATGCGAATAAGCATATTCAGTATTATCTGCGTTATTCGGACTATTGTCCCCATCTTCATTGTTATTGTACAACGTTTCGGCCGATATGCCCTCCGGCCTTCTTCAGTGTTTCTTGTCGGACTACCTTATCCACTTGGCCATTTGTCCATGGACACTGCATAAGGTAGTTAGGTTAGACAGTTATATCTCTGGATTCCGGTTTCAATCATGAGCAGCAGCAGTAACATAGAACAATAATTAACACAACTCCTACCCCATCTATGGTTAGCGGAATGAGAACAGGATACCCCCGTGGACTGAAAAAAGGGTTAAGTTCAAAGTTCCGTGATGGCTCCCGATTACGATAAGAATGTTACCGAGTTCAAAAAGAAGGTTACCGAGTCAGAAAAGAAGGTTCCCGAGTCCGACAAGAAATACCTGAAGAAGGCCAGAGAGCATATCGTCTAAAACGTTGTACAAATAACAATAAAATGGGGACAATAGTCCGAATAACGCAGATAATACTAATCATCAAGCCTCATCTCAAACATTCAGAGAAATGAGCAAATTCAGCAGTGAACAATATGATGTCCAAATGCAAGAGTTTTGTACAAAGTTAATTGCGAGTATCCTTGTCAGAAATATCATCAGAATTGAGAATTTTTTCCAAGCAAGACAAGCACATTCCTCTCATTAAATGTCATTACTCATTGCAAATATTGGATGTGATTTTCATTTATATTTTTAATAAATTTCCATTTTCATTTATATATATGTTCACGAGATACACCCTGAAAGAGAAAGGGGTTCCAGTTCCAAACGTTTGAAAATCAATGATTTAACTCTTACCAAATTTACCCCACGGCTGTACCGAATCTTTTTGGTATTTTTTACCTGTAATGATGGAATATTTTAAATTTCACTGTCTATTCACCTTAAAACCCATTCTATTTAAATAAAATCCTATGATTATTGTAATCCGAGTTTTTCTGCTCAATTATAATCAGTTTTTGGCTATGTTACACAATATGCTAATGAAATTCCTACAGGCAAATTGTTGTTCTTTTAAGAATCAATGAGAGTGATGTTTACAAGAAGTTAATGAAAATCTTAGCAAAAGAATTTAACTCTTTGCTTACCAAATTTCCTCCATGGCTGGACCAAATTTTCTTGGTATCTTTAACCTGTATAATGGGATATTTCAAAGTTTACTATCTATTCAACTCATAACTCATTCTATTTAAATAAAATCCTATTATCATTGTTATCTGAGTTCTTCTGCTTTCTTTTTTCAAAAATGTATTTAGCAGTAAATAAACTAATACCAGACAAGATGCAAAATATTTTTATGTAACAGCTGAGCATTCTGGCTTATTAACATATGCCTTAAACAAACGAGATTAAATTATTCAAATTAATGGTATATTTTTTTCCAAGCAATACAGAAGAATAATACATTATTATTGTAATCTGAGTTCTTCTGCTCAATTATAATGAACTAACCATCATATTTTGTACTTTGATCGCAATGGAGGGAGAGCTGCTATGAGCGCTTAAAGTAGTAAAAGAGTTAAACAAAGACGCCAATAAACATGTTGAAATTAAGATCTTGAGTTTTAAAAATCCTTATGTTTTTTTTTTTTCTTTGTAGGTAAGTGGTTTTGAATGACCCGTGTTTTTCCTTCCAGAGTTATCTTCTCTTCAAACAATCAAGTTTTGTAAGTAATCAATATTTTACCCTCCTGTCAATATGTCCCCAATTTGTAAATTACTCCAAGGAAATTTAAAGTTTTCTCGTCTTTAACGTGACGACAGAAACAAATGAGAATTTTCTCAAAATAATAAATCTAAAAACAAACCATTATGTAGCGCAAATGAAAGTAACATAACTTCCCTGTGTAGGAAGTGACACCAGATCATTTAAAGTGGGGGCTGACAGGTACAATTTCAAAGTGTTCTTTTCCTAGACCGGTTGCCATACCAAGGTTAAATAGTCCAGTCTGTCCTACTATTTACCCAAGTGGGAAAAGAATAGTTGGATTCATGCCTTTCACAAGGGTATTAGCTATGTGTGTAATGCCAACGGCCACGTCCAGGATTTGAACTCGTATCACCGTGTCCATTTCCAACAACAATAACCATTACACAGCGAGCACCTCGCAGATCTATATACAGATTAAAACAAACAGGATGTTTTGGCAGAGAGAAAATACACATGAGAAAATGAAGACACATCGAGAGACTTCTTACTAATTAGGTCCCAAAGATGAACGAAGGGTGTTTTATTCACGCCGGGGACTGGCCTCCAGCTAACGAAGCTCCCGAGTTCCCCGGGACTGACACGTGATATTTTCTCTTTACTACCTGTTGTAATCTAACAAAGGTTACTAAATGAGAAATACTCAAAACGGAGATTGGAAATGAAATGAAATCTTTATAACATTAACAAAATAAAATACTCACCAGCGGCATGAAAAAAGATAAACCACTGCTAGTGGTATCAGACTACTCAGTTAGCATATTTCTCCTGTATGTATGAGAACTGGGACATACCCATTAATGTTCATAGGTAGAGTATATAACACTACCCCTGGCAAACGGTCAGAGAGGGCCCCTGATCAATCGGTTGGTCATGTAAAAGCCCATGATTGCCCCAAGCCTATTGCCCTTGGCAAGCCCCAACACTTTTTTCATATGTGCTAGAAGGCGGCGGCTGAGGGTCTTTATGTCCTGGGTATGACGTTAAACTCTATCCGATGGTGGTGAGGTTCCAGTTCTGGAGGTCTGGGGAATGTGGAGAACCCATTCAACACCATTGTTCCCTGGTCCATTCTGACCCGAAGTCGTAGTACTGTAAACGTCCCATCTATGGGTTAAATAGAAAAATATGTCGATAAAAAATTGAGTATCCATTAAGAATGAATTTATTTCAAAACTTTGTCGGTATTAAATGACCCAACGAGGTTGATATGCCGTGAAACAAAACAAACAAAACAAAACAAACCCCAATAAAAAATTTGGAATTAGAAAATTACAGGATTTTCACCTTGTTTTGTTCTTTCTTTTTTTTTTTTTCAAAAATGTATTTAGCAGTAAATAACTAATACCAGACAAGACGCAAAATATTTTATGTAACAGCTGGGCATTCTGGTTTATTAACATATGCCTTAAACAAACGAGATTAAATTATTCAAATTAATAATATATTTTTCCAAGTAATACAGAAGAAATATTATGGAATAACCCAAGATTGAGAAAAAATTACGGAATGATCTTGAAATTATCATAATTTCGTAAAATATCGTAAAACAAAGTTTTTCCTTTCTTCTTCTTCTTCTTCTTCTTTCTTCTTCTTCCTTCTTCTCTTCTTCTTCTTCTTCTTCTTCTTCTTCTTTTTTCATAAACCTACTGAAATTTTGCGTCTTTTTTTACTTTTAATTGTTGTTGTTGTTGTTGTTGTTGTTGTTCTTTCTTCTTCTTCTTCTTCTTCTTCTTCTTCTTCATAATTTTGTGATAAAACTACTCGTCATCTGCACATGAGTGAAGTCAGATCACTTTCTACTTTAAAACCATTGTATCCCCCCCCCCACACTCACACATACTCCTGTCTAAAATATATGTGTTTCTAAGAAGAGAAAATAAACTATGAAATTAGCTTCGTAAAAACAGCTTGTCGTTATTTCAAAACATATCAGACAAAAAATGAGACGACCAAATGTCTCAAAGAACACTATAAAAAAACAACACCTATAAAATGACTTAAAGTTTATACATATTTCTTTCTTGTCCGGTGTCATTTGTCTTTTATTTCGAACCACTTCTTTATGGAGATGACGTGAAAATGACGCATAAATGTATATATTTTTGATTCTGGCGACACTATCATTGGACAGGAAGCGAACTGACAAACTTGATAGGGTCATCCTAAAAGCCTCATTTGACATTATTGAATAATGGATATTGCCTTGTGTATCAAAATGGCACTCACGATATCCTTCTATTTTTTGTTCTTAGCTAAGAGAACTGAGATTCAGTCTCATATTGCTTCTCGGTGTTTTGTCTATTAGAAGTGAATTTTTATGTTTTTGCTTGTTGTCATTCATTTATTATCCAGCCATTGAGATAAGCTAACCTTTTGCCTCAAGTTGATTTAACCTTTAAGTTTTTCGGGGCCTTTCACCCTCTTGCGTCTTGACCTTTGAACTAAGAGGGTGGGATTTATTTTTTGTCCTTGTATGAAAGTTAGCATTTTATCATACTTTTATCGGTTAAATCGAACTTAACGGACCTAAATTACACCATCGTATGTCACCCCACCGACCCCCCCAAAAAAAAAAAAATCAGGGAATTGATTTAATGAAATTTTCAGTGTTGATATATTAATGAATAAAAGATATAATACACTAGTTATTTTATTTAAAAATGTTTACATTTTTTTCAGGGCAGTTAACTTTATACCACGTATCTTTGAGAATCTGTGTTATGCCTCAAAGATACGTGGTTCAAAGTTAACTGGCCTGAAAAAAAATTGTAAAAGCTTTTAAATAAAATAACTATTCATTAATATTTCAATACTAAAATTTCATTAAATTCGATTAATTCGTTGATTTTTAATATTTTTTTTCTTTCGGCGGGGTGACATACGATGGTGGAATTTAGGTCCTTTAAGTTCGATTTAACCGAAACTTATCCGTAGGTATCGTGCTGATGTAGTCAGTTAAAAGTCAGAATAATAACATAGAGGCATGTGAACTCTTTCTACTTAGGGAATTGGCGCTAGAAAGTCTTCCTACTTCAATTTCCCTTCATTTGACTCTGCTGTACTAAACTAAGCGTAGTAAATATCAATAAAAAGTAAAATCGGCCGAGTGACCTATTGTCGGTATCAGCCAGACGGTCAGAGATTGTATCCCTTTTTGCTAGGCTTGACCCGGGAGATTGTTTTGTTCCTTAGGTGGAGTGCCATATACCGTCAGCTCTCTTTCGCTCGTGTTTCCCAGTCAGCAAGCATGGACTGATGCCTTGAGCTCTCAGCAACCTCGTGTCGCATGGCGTAGGATAGTATTTCGTAAGTCTTCATTGAACGTTTCTATTCTCTCTTATATGTAAGTATATATAGAATGGTGTAATGGTTATCGACGTAGGAAAGGGACACGGTGACCGGAGTTCAAATTCGGGATGAGACTGTCTGCATTTGGAGGGGCCGGAACGGATTTTTAAAAAAAGAAAGAAAAAAAAAAGAAAAAAAAGAAAAAAAAGTAGACTATTAAGTCCCCTATATTTCCATTAATAAAAATGACGACAATTTTTAATTCAAACATTATTTTCAATATCTTTTTTTATAATGACTATGTCATTATTTTTAGCTAAATATTTTTCATACAATATTTTCTTTAATTAAACAAATGCGATTTTGCTATACAATAAACAAAAGTATTTATTTTACGTTTTATAAATTTAAAAAAATCCCTAAAAAAAAAAATATAAAAGTAGACAACAGGAACTTTTAATATAAAATCTTAGAAAATAATCTAACAATTTAGAAAAAAAAAAAAAACTAACTATTTTTCGATGGGAAAATGGATTTGATATACGAGGAAATTGAGTTACGAGCGGAACGAATTAAACTTGTAAGTCAAGGTGCCACTGTACATCATCGTATGTGTCACAAGAGTTTTTATTATTTATTTATTTAACTTTTTTTCATTCCTTTTAGCATCGGCGTGTGTATTTCTTTCTTTCAACGAAAAATGTCAAGAAAAAATTTGCATTAAAAATGATGTCAATTTTTTATTTTATTTATTTATTTATTTTATTTATTTTTTAAATGTATTTATTTATTTATTTATTTATTTTACTTGAGAAAAAAACTTTGTCAAGATCTAGTTTATCTCTGTTCTGATAAAACGCACTTTACAGACACTGCACAAGGGCCTCTTACGCATTTTTTGTTGCGTTATCTGTAAGAGAATCTACGCCAAATAAATGTATTTTACTGTTTTTTAACCTCATAACGTAATCATAATAATGTAGATATGGTGGGAGCTCTAAGTTAGAAGTTCAACTGTAAATATAGTTTGATGTGAACGATCATACGAGTTGGGTTTCTGTGATTTAAAAACCACGTGTGAATAAGGAAGATTCTGACTCTCCCCATGACTGATATGTTGAGGAGGGAGGCAATTTTTATTGATACTTGATATCTCCCGCAATAAAGAAAAAATAAAACACGTAACAAATTGACTTTTCTTTCGTTTTGTCAAATTTTAATGCGAAATTAGAAGTACCTTATATAAAAGGGAAAAAATCAGTACAAATTAAATATTGGGATAAACTATTAGTATATAATATATATATATACACACACACACACACACACACACACACATATATATATATATATATATATGTGTGTGTGTGTGTGTATGTGAATAAAAAGGCCTTAAATACCATGGGTATCGTGGTTATGGACCAGCCTAGAATCACCTTGTACCTAGAAACTTGGTACCACACCAAAAAAAAAGTATATATATATCTCAGTCGGTAGAGTGTTAGGCTAGGAATCATAAGGTTCTTGGTTCGATACCGGCCCTCGCCAACTCAGCGAATGAGTAGCACAGGCATCTGTGCGGTAAAGTGAGGAGCTGATGGTAGGTGCGGCGCTCCACCTCAGATGCTAAGATAATCGCTAGTGAAAAGGGGACAGACCCCTCGCTGTCTGGCCGATACCGACATTAGGCCTCCCCGACGACTTTACTTATATATATATATATATATATATATATATATATATATATATATATATATATTTAAAAAAATTAAAATATATATATTAAAAGAGATTAAGAAAGGATTAATAAAGGATAAAATATCATAAAAAAACAATAAAAGATAAATAAAAGAAAACATACAAACAATCATGAGGATAAAATTAAACTACTAAAAAAACAAGAATTTATAAAGAATAGAAGATTATAAAACAAATATCTTATTATAATGGAGATTGTGTGTTTGTAACCGAAACTATATTACAATTCAAGTTACAATTCTCTTAGTTGTTTATGTCACACTCTCCATAATTTTATTTTTATTTAATCCTCAATTATTAATAAAACTGTTTTACATTATTAATACTGTTGGCGATATCTACTTATAACATGCAATTGTATTTATATATACAACAAAATAGCGGTTCACAGTATGAAGGGGAAGGCTAATTTGCATATTGATATCAAATATTTGATTTTATTAAATATGTGTTTAGTATCATTGATTTCTAATGTTTGGTTTTATCTTAATAATATGAGCAAAAATCGTGGGAACTAATCGTAAAAAGAATCCATTAACAAGAAGAAATAATTGTAATTGTACTTCCTATTTTTAACTAAATAAATTAAATTAGGAAAATTTAGCAATGAAAGACGGGAGTGATGGAAGAGTAAGTTTCAGGTTTCTATTTTCCAATTATACCCACCTCTTTTTCAAATGTTTATCTACATTCTTATTTAGTTTCATTTGCCTTTTTAATTTAATATATTTTATTACATTAAAACTGAGATACTTGCATCCGCAGGGTGCATATATTTGCTAGTATAGAGAAATATTTTTTATCAAACTATATTTAGATACTAGACAAAATGTGATCCGTTCGGTCACCATTCAGCTCTGGGTAGATAATTGAGATTAGGGAAAAGTGAGTATGCAAAGTGAATAAAATTTTAATAATAATAATAATAATAATAATAATAAATATGGCCGGACATCATTTTGTATGTTTAGCTTTCTAAGAAAGGAAATGTTTGACCTAATTTAAGCTACTGGTTGCTACTTGTGAAATCTAACATAGAAATACATTTCAAATTCTCCCCCCCCCCTCTCTCTCTCTCTCTCTCTCTCTCTCTCTCTCTCTCTCAGAGAGACTAAGATTATATAACGAGGAGATAATCAAGAGATACACAGAGGGGAAAAATTGATAGACAGAAAGTTAAGTAAGAGTTTGTTCAGTTTTTGACTTAATTGCAAATTACGACTAATTAGAACCAATTAAAACTGATTTTTTTCAAACATAATTCAATCATCAGTAGATGAGTCTGTTCAATGCTTAACTGGGCGATCCCATAAACGACAGCAGTTACTGTACGTAACCTGAGTCCTTTGTTTATAAAAATACTTAATTCAGCATTAAATGACCCGAAAGGGTTGATATGCCGTAAAACAAAACAATAACCAACAACCTTTTCATTTTCACTTCGTAGAGCTTCACTGTCCCAATTTTTGCCCAGTTCGTCGAAGTTTACCAAAACCAACCAGAATACACACTCATTTGACATTGAACTTTATAATATGTTTTATCAAGTAAGGCCCTTGAAAACCTACTGGGGAAACAAATGTACTGAACCCCCGCCCCCCCCTGTAAGAGGTGCTGCTATTTATCTTAGAGATCTAACAGCTGACACTTATAAGAGACGACGCTAATTGAGTGCGTAACAAGGTTTGTTAGCCATGTTTCGCAACTCATGATATCACAGGTAATCATCTAGTAAACATAGCTTACGTTGGCACAAGACCAGACGTATAAGGTCTCTCAGTGAGAATTGAACTCATCAATAATGGTTTGATAGCCTAACTCGCTAATGCGTGCACCTTCTCCAATATCACAGGTAGGACGCCTTATATATGTACTAGAAGCGACTACTCGGCGTCACCTGGGTAGAGGAGAAAAAAAAACAAAAAAAAAACAAACAAAGTGGTATAATAGTTAGCAAGCTAGTCTTGCAGATCCGTTACTCCTGAATAATGAGTTTAATCCTCACTGGATGCCCCATAAAAATCCCTCGTTAAAAGATTTATGTTAATCCGGCCTGAAAACAATGATTGTTTCGCGCTTCCATATTAATTTGATTAACTTTGAAATTCACGGACATTTTTAAGTAGAATTTTAATTCTATTTTAATTTTCGCGAATATAAATCAAATCTGTATAATTCTTGCATAATAGACTCAGTAATAGTGAATATATACATGTATTTACTTTGTCTTTAACTGTTTCATTTTCGTAATTTCCTCCGGACATACATACACACAACTGCCCTTTATATATGTATAGATTTACTAACACCTCTGCACGAGCTGATCGTGACACAAGGTCAATTCTTTAGCGGAGTTAAACAGGTTTGAATCCAGAGTTCTCTTCTCCTATACTGGTTACCATGCCAAGGTAAAATAGCTCAGTCTGCCCTACTATTTACCCATAGCTGGTGGAAGAATTGTTGGATGCATACCGTTCCTAAGGGTATTAGCGCTATGTGAAATGCAGCCAGCTTCGCCAGGGTTTGAACCCGATTCGTCGAGTCCACTAGGATGTTTCATGTTGCTTAATGTTCGGCGAGCTTGGTTAGCAGACCATTGTTAGTGAGGTCTACTCTCACTAGGTGCCCATGTTTTAGCATTGTGCTAAAGCATTGATTGGGCACCTCGCGTCGTGTAGTGATTAGCAAGCTGGATTTAGCAGAGCATTGTTTGTGAGTTCGATTCTTACTGGATGCCCAATACTTCTACCTTGTGTCACTACTAAGCTAAATTTAGTAAATAATCCCTCCGATATCACAGCCAGGATTTCTTAAATACTTCAAAATTTTACGTAGTTACTTTAGTTCTATTTTTTAAAGCTAGACGGAAACTGTACACGGATGCTGCGTGCTGTCCAGAACAAATCCTGGAAGCAGCATCCTACAAAAACGCAGCTGTACGGCCACTTACCCCCTATCACAGTAAGACGAACAAATGCTGGATACGGCTGGAGAAGCAAGAATGAACTCATAAAGGCTGTTTTGAAAAAATCCTGGAAGCGTAGTTCACAAGAGAGTAGATGTACGAGCACTTGCCTCCTATCACACAAAGCCATCCTTGTATAAGAGCAGTAGTGGTACTATTTAACCCATAGCTGGACAGAAAGAGGTTCATACCTTTCCCAAGGGTATTAGTTTGAAAGTGAACCTAATAGTATGACTGGAATTCGAACTCGCTTACTACTTAGTCCTATACGTTAACCACTATGCCAAGTAGACTCTCACAAACCATCCGGCTAAGAACGAGCAAGGCATGCTGGACGCTGCTGGAGAAGCAAGAACGAGCTCAAAGGTGATGTTCTCCTATGGGCACCAGTGTGGATCAGTTAGCAACAAAGAAAAAAAAAGAGAAAACTACATCGATCAGGTTTGTGCGGATACTGGATGCTGTGCAAAGGAACTGCGTGGAACGATGGAAGAGTGGCGAGGAAGAGTCATTGAAATTTGTGTTTACGGCACGACTTGACGATGATGACGATGACGACGATGACGATGACGATGATGCATAGGTGAGAAACTGTCAGTAACCAAGCGCTGTTGACCCATGTCCATGCAACCCTACCTTATTATATTTATATATATATATATATATATATATATATATATATAAAACGTTTCATTCATTCTTCATTTCTATCTTGGTAAACAGCTTTAAACTTGGTATGTTTTTGACACACCTTGTATTATGAAAGAAATTAATGAATAGAATGTTATTTCTTTTCAGAATACAAGGTGTGTCAAAAAGTTTTAAAAATCTGGATACTTTTTTGACACACCTTTATTTATATATATATATATATATATATATATATATGGATGCGATTGATAAATCTCACTATATCATATATTTACCAAACTACAAAAAATATATTGAAATACTATAGATTACTTTTTTTATGATTTTTATTTTATTTGTTTATCTGTTTTTTTTTTGTATTTATTTTTTCATCTTTTTCTTTTCTATATCAAATTTCATCCCGGAAATTATAGAGTCGTATTTTGGGGGTTAGCATTTGCTAATGTTCTAAAGAAGACTCTTCAGTTAATAAAATGTTTCAATTGATACTTGAACTTTTGACCTAAACATTTGGTTATCCCGAAGATTTACAAAACCAGATCTCCCAACACTTAGTCACATGGTAAGTACGTTAGGTAGTGATATAGTGTACCTAATACTGCTGATATGTTGTTGGATGCTTGGTGGCGGGGAAGATGTTTAAGTGGGAACTCTCCAAGGACCAATATTAGCAATATATATATGTGATATATAAGGTGTATAAAAAAAGTAGAGATTTTTTTAGTTTTTGACACATCTTGTATTCTGAAAAAAAAAGTTCCTTCATTTCTATCTGGTAAATACAGCTTTAAACTGGTACTTTTCTTCAGTGTTGCTAGTCATGTGTAAGCTACCTACAGCCGGGACTGATCCTTAACCATCAGGCTGTCATCACCCACAGAATACGAAGGGGATTTTAACTGCTTTAATAATCACATCGCTTTATATGTAAAGGCCGTCACAGAGTGCTCCATCCCTTATATATAGGAGAGCGTCGCGTATATATATATATATATATATATATATATATATATATATATATATATATATGTAAAATGTTGAATTATGTTGATTTCAATAATCTTGTTCTTGCGTAGTATAGAAATGTATGTTAGCGGCTAAACGTTAGGAATTCTTAATTAAAAAAAACTTATACGGTCCAGGTGGGGGCATATTGTCCCCGGTTGAGAACCACTGGTCTAGAGGACTTGTCAAGGATGATGACCGATGAGAACGGATGATGAGATAGAGAGGAGAGAGAGAGAGAGAGAGAGAGAGAGAGAGAGAGAGAGAGAGAGAGAGAAGTGAATCAGTGCTGTCGGCACTCCTTGCTGCTGCTGCTGCTGCTGCTGCTGCTGATGATGATGATGGTTTACTCTCTGATTACAATGAGCTGGCAGAATCCATTATGTTTGGTAGGTATAATGTCTGTGCTGGCGAATACAGAAAATTGTTGATGTTGCCAAAGACTAGGAATGCTTCCAATTGCCAGTTTCCAACAAACAATACAGTCTGATGGAAAGACATTCAGAATCTGAAGAATTTCAAGTTTTCTTTAATGAAGGAATTGGTGTATTGCCATGGAGTATCTCTATCTCTCAAATGTTTCTCTTTAACTGGAAAGTTTAAGAGAAATGAAATGCCAAAATCTGACATAAGAATCGTTTCGCTGGCCTTGCAGAACAGAACAGAAAAGAGTTCTTTAACGCCTATCATCTTTGCAAGTCTTAAAAGAACAACCCCACTAACTGGGAATTGTTAAATGTGTTGATGAATGATACTTCGTTGTCTATCATTTCCTCAAACGGTATATATATATATATATATATATATATATATATATGTATGTGTGTGTGTGTGTGTGTGTGTGTGTGTGCATAAATATATATATATATATATATTATGGACTCTCTCGTCGATTTTCGACGCATGAGGGTTCACACACACAATGAACACCCACACAGTGATTTGTTTTATAGTGGTGAAGGCTTGTGTTGGACCATCCACACTTTTTGGTACAGTCGATAGGAAAGAATTGGTGCATCAAGGGTTTCCACAAACCCAATCAACGACCGAAATCAGGAATTTTGAATTCAGAGTTATCCCTCTCCTAGACTGGTTACCTACCCAAGGCTGAAGGGCCCAGTCTGCCTACTATTTAACCATAGCTGGAGGGGAATATATGGATTCATACCTTTCCCAAGGGTATTAGCGCTATGTGAAATGCCAACAGCTTACACACACACACACACACACACACACACATACACACACACACACACATATATATATATTATATATATATATAGAGAGAGAGAACAAATCCCAATGAAAGTGATAACAAATATACTTTATTGTAAGCCATTAAGATACTTTAAAAACATTTTTTAATTTTTAAAATTGATTGTTGACTTTAAAAATAACACACACACACACACACACACATATATATATATATATATATATATATATATATATATGCGATTGATGAATCTCACTATATCAGATATATTTACCAAACTACAAAAAATATATTAAAATACTATAGATGAAATTTGTTCAAAGAAATCGCCAATGACTTCAATCGCTGCCTCCAGACAACCTCGGAATTTCTTGCAAGACATTCCGACGTCTCCTTGATAAATGCTGCCGTTACCCTTGCCTTCAGTTTATCTTGGGGTTGTACGGACTTTTGTTGGTCTCTCACTCAACCTCACCCCACACATAATCATCAAGGGTTATCTGGAGAGATAGGTGATTAGATGTTAAGGACGGTGTGATCACAGGCATTTTCTCACAGCTAACACCGGCCCCCGTGTTGAGTGTGTGTTTATAAAGGTAGATAAATGAAGGCATAACGTTACCATCGCTATTAACCACCCCAAACATGATGTGGACTGGACGTTTGCTTTTCATCACTATCGATACATCTTGATAGTACAGAGCAAGCCGACACTTGTCCGGTGAGTTTACCATCTGATCCTGACAGAAATTTTTCTCATCTGAGAAACCCCAAAGCAACTTTAGTTGGAGGGAATGCTTGAGTTTGGCGCCCTATTTACGTGCATGTGTAATTGGATACATTAAAATAATTAAGTTTTCTAAAACAAGTAATTTTTCAATTGTATAAGTTAAGTTTAGAATTATGTAAACAAAAGATAATCGAATAAATATTAAATTTAGAAATATTTTAGCAACAATATAAACAATGTTTTCCATTGAAAATATGTACGCCATTGGAATCTAACAAAATCATCCGATAATTTATGTCATCAGAATTCCACAGATACCAAATCATTCGATATTGCATATTGCAATCACCTGATATTTGATGAATATTTTAGCTTAAGGAACACGTAGACACTTACAAAACAATTATAAAAAGGCCCATTTAGCTGAAAAGCTTCAGTTCGGGCGAATGCTCCCTAACTCGACACAATGGGGAGAAGTCGCTGTCCGAAGACACAAAATGATATATCAGGTCTGTCTTGTATTTTCGTTTCCTATTTTTCTCTCTCCTCTCAACACAAGTTTCAATCACAGACATTGTTTTAAACAAAACTGCTACAAATTTGACAACTCCAAACGAACAAAATATAAACAAAATTTACGCACTCAGCAAACACAACTACCAAACACATACAGTCAGCACATCAATGAAGAACAATTGACTATCACTATATTCATTGTAATATCTTGTATATAAAGTTGTTTCTTTTATAATTTTTATCTTCTTCTTTTGTTTTCTACGGAAACTACATTTCCGTAGTCTTTACATTTAAATTGTGGGGATACAAAACTCGGATCTTCTTCACACACACAAACACCGAGCAAACACGGTCCCTACAGAGGAAATACTTGAGTTTGTTGAAAAGGTTTGCGGTGTGTTCTTTTCTCTTGTCCTTCATGGTCAACGATAAAAAAAATATCCTCATGTATGAGAATACTGAATGTTTTCATGCACAACTGCCTGATAAGAAACCCAGCTACTTTGATGTCGCTGGCTATAGACATGATTGACTTGCTAGGAATGCTTTTCTGATCGTTCTGATCAGAGTAATGCTTTCGAACGACCGTATCTTTGTGATCACATTGGACCCTTCAAAATCTTCTCGAATCCCCTGCACTGTCCTTGTTGGCGTTTTTCTATATAAGGTGTGTGCCAGATGCCTACTCTTATTTATAGACTCGGCGATAATCATGTGACCATATTCTTGGCCAATCACTGGCAGTACTCTGCTGCTGATATTGTTATTTATACCGGCTGTTCTGGTCATACCTACTCATACTGCTTTGAACCTTCGTGGACGACGGAACATAGGATTATATCACTGGACCTTTGACACTACGTAGGATTCCAAAACTTAGGACTTATTCACTTACCAAAGGATTCTATAGTTCAGGACTTACTTACTTTAAGTCCTTTTCAACTGGCCAAGGATGGCGGTCAGAAACTTAACAGTTCTCAGATTGAGACCCAAATACTCTGAAATCTTCGTATTGGAGCGTCTGGTGTGAATGCCTAGCAGTACAGCGTGACGTTTCGAAATTTCCGGATGAATGAATTGTGTCATATTGCTGCTTTACTCCTAGACACTGCCAACTGACAATAGTTTGCTGCTCAGTAGACAAAACCATAAAAAAACACGCGCGAAATTAAAAAATTAGAATGGCAACAATTTACCCAACGCACGCTGTTTGTGTGCGTATATATATATATACATATATATATATATATGTGTGTGTGTGTGTGTGTGTGTGAGCTATCCAAAACTTGGTAGTAAGGGATGACTCTATATGTGAATCTTTAAATCACTACAGAGAGCTCAATATATAATAATCTTTTTAGATTATATACAGAGCAATAACGGTGTTGAGTTTTCCTTCCTTTCAAAGATATATATATATATATATATATATATATATATATATATATATATATATAGTTATTTACTAGGTATAACTTAGATGTGACACAAGGCCAGAAGTGTGGGGTGCCCAGTGGGAATCGAACTCACTACCAATCTAGCTCGCATTAATTACACCGCACATATATGTATATAAAATCCCGGACGAGGCAGTTTGCATTTCACATAGCGCTAATACCATTGGAAAAGGTATGCATCCAACTATTCTCCCTCCATTTATGGTTAAATAGTAGGGCAGACTGGGCTCCTTAACCTTGGATAGGCTGGTTGCTGGTTAAGGAGAAGGAAAACTCTTAATTCAAAACCTGTTAAAATTCGCTTGTGTTACATCCTACTCGTGCAACATGGGTGGTATATATATATATATATATATATATATATATTATATATATATATATGGTTAGCAAGATAGGTTTGCAAACCATAGTTAGTGAGTTCAATTCTCATTGGGGGCCTTATACTTCTGGCCTTATGTCACATCTAAGCTAAGCTTAGTAAATAAGTATTTGGGCACCTCAAGTGTTGTAATGGTTAGCGAGTTCGATTCTCACTGGGTGCGCCATACTTCAGACTTTGTGCCTCAACGAAGCTAAGCTTTGTAAATGACTATATAAATATCGTGTATGTTAGAATAATCCTCCCAGAATAATTTTTGCATATTTTAATGAAATTGTGTATGTTTTTCGGAATTACTTTCATCTTTTCTTATTTAGATTTGTAGTGTTTAAAAAACATTTGACAGGAGTCTTTTAACATAAATCTTTTTATCTATTTATTTATTTTGCTTTTTAAAGGGCCCTCTGTTTCACTGCTAAATTGTTTCCCAAGTGCAAACTCAGTTTGCAGTCAAAATGAATTGTTTATCTTCTCTCTGCATCTTTTGGGGCCCAGCAGGAGGGGCAGGGCACATGAAATCCAAGAGAATTAATTTTTTCGTTGTAGGAAACTTCTTCTTCTTCTTCTTCTTCTCTTTGATTCATATTTTTATCTTTTTTGTTTCATTGTTTCTTTGTTTCTTCTTGTTCTTGTTCTTGTTCTTGTTATTCTTCTTCTTCTTTGCTTTGATTCATATTTTTATCTTTTTTTCTTACTCTCATTTTTGCTTCTTTCTTTCTTCTTTCTTTCTTTCTTTCTTTCTTTCTTCTTTCGCTCTCTTCTTTTTCTTGTTGTTGTTGTTGTTCTTCTTCTTCTTTCATATTTTATCTTTTCTTTCTTACTCTCATTTTTGCTTCTTTCTTTCTTTCTTTCTTTCTTTCTCTTCTTTTTTCTTTTTCTTGTTGTTGTTGTTGTTGTTGTTGTTGTTCTTCTTCTTCTTCTTCTTCTTCTTCTTCTTCTTCTTCTTCTTCATATTTTTTATCTTCTTTCTTACTCTCATTTTGGATTCTTTCTTTCTTTCTTTAGCTTTCTTCTTCTTCTTCTTCTTCTTCTTCTTCTTCTTCTTCTTCTTCTTCTTCTTCATCATATTTTTTATCTTTCTTTCTTACTCTCATTTTGGATTCTTTCTTTCTTTCTTTAGCTTTCTTCTTCTTCTTCTTCTTCTTCTTTCTTCTTCTTCTTCTTCTTCTTCTTTCATATTTTTATCTTTCTTTCTTACTCTCATTTTTGGATTCTTTCTTTCTTTCTTTAGCTTTCTTCTTCTTCTTCTTCTTCTTCTTCTTCTTCTTCTTCTGATTCATATTTTTATCTTTTTGTTTCTTTATTTCTTTGTTTCTTGCTGTTTTTGTTCTTGTTCTTGTTCTTGTTCTTCTTTTTGGATTCATATGTTTATCTTTCTTTCTTACTCTCATTTTTGCCTCTTTCTTTCTTTTCTTTCTATCTTTCTTTCTTCTTCTTTTAGCTCCCTTCTTCTTCTTCTTGTTCTTCTCTTCTTTGCTTTGATTCATAATTTTATCTTCCTTCTTTACTTCATTTTTGCTTCTTTTCTTTCTTTCTTTTCTTTCTTTCTTTCTTTCTTTCTCATTCTTCTTATTCTTCTTGTTTTTGTTATTTTTTTCTTTAAATTTCGGTGGTCTCTTTCAATCACAAAGTGCACATCTAGAAAGCCAGGAAGATTACAACTTCAATTTGCCCACAACAGGATTCTGCTTGTCTGTCTGTCTGTCTTCTTTCTTTTCGTCTTTCTTCTTTCTTCCATATTGAAGAATGTTTGCTTCGCTGTTAAAGTGCCTTTGCAGGATGCCTAGTACGAAAAAAGAATCAAATAAGAAAAATAGAATAAAAAAAAATGATATTCGCGCGCACAGACGCACACATAAAAGACAAGGGAAAGCGAAAACGTTCAAGTTTGGGATTGGAAAGAAGAAAGATGGCGTTTGTGTCTTGCGGGGGCGACGTGAGGTATTAATAGAGCGGGGTGAGAGAAAAATATGCAGGGGGGGGGCGTTGAGTAGGCTGGAAAGATATAAGAAAAAGAAAAGTCTGTACAGTGCGTTTAGCGGTACCAGGCTGGGGGGGGTGCAGAGGTAATGGTGGTATTAACTGTAACAGGGTCACAAGATGAGGAATACACACAGTCACCCTCTCACCTACTATATATATATATATATAGGCGAGAAAAAATGGAAATAAATCTGATAGCATGCTGAAGAAGAATAAATGAGAGTAAAAAAATAGTAAGTGTGAGGGTGATTTTATTGATATTGACAAAAAAAGAAATTATTTGTCGACACTTAGCGTTTCGATTGTAATTTGCAGTATCGAACACATAAGTAGAATATAATATATATTATATTCTAAACACACTCACACACACACCACACACACACACAAATATATATATATATATATATATATATATATATATATAGAGAGAGAGAGAGAGAGAGAGAGAGAGAGAAAGGGGGAGGACGGGTAATGACAGTAGCCAGCAAGGAAATGGAATGAACGGATCGCGTTCGAATTTTTGGCTGAGGCTGTTTATTTTGGATTAATTATCTTGAGAAAGGCATGAAACCTCTCTTTTTTGCGTTCGCTTTCATCGCTGCACATATTGGTAAAATGTCTTCTGAGTAGACATGGGAGAGTGGTTGGCCCAAATCATCGTTCACCAATTGTCTTCCCATCATAGCATGCCTATGACGAAACATTTCAACAAAGTATCAACAGGAGTATCATCTCCTTTACACAATTTACTGTCTGATGATCGTGTCTTACATATGACGTGAAGCTTAATATAAATATTTCTTGAACTTTTGAGATGAGGCTTGATAATTAGTATTATTTGCATTATTCGGACTATTGTTCTCATCTTCATTGTTATTGAAGAAAGCCGGAGGGCACATCGGCCGAAACGTTGTACAGATAACAACGAAGAATAGTACAATAAATACTAATTAATGTAAATAGTACTGAATGGTTGAGTACTTTTAATATTTTAAGCTATCTATCTATCTATCTATCTATCTGTCTGTCTATCTATCTATATCTATATTTATCTATCTATCTATATCTATATTTATATATAATAGTGTGTGTGTGTGTGTGTATGTGTTTGTTCAGAATAAATATATATTAGACATTCTACATATGTATTCGATACTGTAAATTACGTATCGAAACACTAAATGTCGACATATTTTTTTTCAAATATCACATTATTTTCACTCTCATTTTTTATTCTTCAATATATCGAATTGATTTCAATCTCTCTCTCTCTCTCTCTCTCTCTCTCTCTCTCTCTCTCTCTCTCTCTATCTATCTATCTATCTATCTCTCTCTCCTTTTCTCTTTCTCTTCTCTCTCTCCTCTCTCTCAGACACACACACACACACACACACACACACACATATATAATAATAAGTGAGTGGGTAAGTGTATGTATTCCTCATCTTATCACCTTTTACAGTGTGTGTATGTGTTGTGTTTTATATGTGTGTGTATGTGCATGTCTGTGTGTGCGTATATAGAGAGAAAGTTAGGACAGCGTAGATACAGAGTCAACGCCCTTGACGACTGTTAGTTTTTCGTCTATGGAATCATCAGACCAAATGGTGTCCATATGATGGGTATCACTTTATATACTGTTGTGTGGGACATTCTGCAAAGGTACTCTACTTAATTCATGTATCATATCTATCTATTTATATATATAAAGGAGTCACGTTTGTTTGTATATTATATGTGCCGACTTATAACTCAGAAAAGATATGCCACTGAGCACTAAAATGGTGCATACACTTTAATATGTTCATAATAAAGAAAAGAACAAGATTTAGTTTTTGATTTTTACTCATTAAAAATATAATTCAATAATTAAAGATCAATCGATTTGTGGAATTATTTAAAGTTCTTCATAAGTACAAAACTTTCCTTTAGAAAAATAAAATCATGCTTCAAACCACTCACATGTTTAGGGTTAAATTTTAAAAAAAATATTAAACTTGACCGCATATATATATATATATATATATATATATATTTATAAAAATGGATATAAAAGAAACCTACACGAGTTCTTCCGGTGTGAGATTTTTAAAAATTAAACAAGCGTCTCCTCCAACGTAACATCTTATTCAGTGAACACACGTGCAATCGGCTGCAATTAATCGGTACCTCGATTAATTCAGTGGATTAACCCTGAAGATCCTTATAGTGAAACTCGAGTAGGTTTCTTTTATATCCATTTTTTATAATAAATTAGCTCTACTCCGTATTGAGCACTTTGTATATCGCTGACTTAACCCCTGAATTTTGCACCTTCAATGATCGTGCCCCATTTTCACCGGTAAGCAACCTTTATCTTTATAATACAATATATATAATAATATATATATATATATATATATATATATATATATATGAAAGGAAGTAAACAAACAATGTGTTTATTTTTTATATGGCCTTTTTAGCCGACAACTTTTGGAGGATATGTGCTTAATTGAAGTCATACCTAATTTTGAAAATTAATTAGTTAATAATTAATGAATTTAGGCGGGCATATATGTTCAAATGTAAGGCTAAACAAATCGAGAAAATGTCAATCCCTGTATAGGTCGAAATGTACATACAGGGATTGACATTTTCTCGATTTGTTTAGCCTTACATTTGAACATATATGCCCGCCTAAATTCATTAATTATTAACTAATTAATTTTCAAAATTAGGTATGACTTCAATTAAGCACATATCCTCAAAAAAATATATATACATGAGACGACTCGTGAACTCCTTGCATTTCGTTGTAACGGCAATCTATAATAATATTGCTGGTTCCATTTAGGAAGGAGTAACTGATTCTAATAAGCATTTTATAGTTTTGTCTGTTATATGGACAATTTTGATTAACAAATGATGTTCAACGCTATCCAGATCCCGCAAAATGATCATGCATTTATTATACTCTTTAATTTAGAGAATTTTAAGTATATCTATTAATAATGGAGATTCGCTTCCGGTTTTCGTCTGTAACAAAAAACTACGTCACTGCTTACGTCACATTATTCAAATCGTCATAACATAGAATAAAATACACTCAAAATTTGAGCATGCAAAATTAGACAGTCCTCATTGTTTTTTAAAACAAGTTTTAATAAATACATAACTGGTATTATATATCTATATATAGTTTGTTTATTTTTATACATATTTAAAGTTTACATTTCAAATTGTTTTATTTTTTAATCCTTTAATGAATTTAATGATTTGACTTACTTAGGGTACAAACTCGTTGACATTGATTTTTTACACCCACCCTTCAGGCAATATATTTCAAAAATCTATTTTTACATCGTCCGGAGGGTGTTTTTTTATTTGTACTAGTTACTCTAATAAAAACCTCGCTGTAATGTGCCGTTTTTTTTCTGGGCTACATCTATATAAGCAGAACGAGAACTTTTGCAATCTATATATAAAATTCACTTTCTTTGCTTGTTACTTATGGCCTCCTAAGCTAATGAGCCAATTTCTATGAAACTTGACGTGAATTCCTTTCACCTTAACGAGTGTTTTAATGATATTTTTGGTTGTGAGGTCGGGGTGTAACTGTGGGTTCAGACCACTACACCCCGCACCCATAGTTGCCCGGAATATTTTAGCTTGTGATTTATCAGGAAGGTCTAACTCGTTCTGAAAGCAAATTAAATTACCATCAGCAGGAGTGTCACAACCCCGACCAATGCACGAAGGGACTGGAACTCTTTGGAAGAAAATTAATAGGAGAACTCATTAGTGCTGAAAGCAAATAGAATGATTTTTTGTTTAACAAAATGTGATTTGGTATATTATTTTTCATACTGAGCAACACCGGGGTCTTATTGCTAGTTTATATTGTATTCTCTCTGAGTGTACATCCATTTATATATATATATATATATATATATATATTATATGATAACACATATAATAGTGGTTTAGAGTCGTGGAAAATGGACTCGTCGATTCGAGTTCAATTCCTAGACAAAGCTGGTATCACATAGCGCTAATACCCTTGGGAAAGATATGAATCCATATATCTCCCTCCAGCTATGGGTTAAATAGTAGGGCAGACTGAGCACTTCAGCCTTGAGTAGGTAACCAGTCTAGAGAGGATAACTCTGAATTCAAAATTCCTGAGGTTGTCGTTGATTGGGTTTATGGCAACCCTTGATGGATCAATTCTTTCCTATCGACTATGCCAAAAAGTGTGGATGCCCAACACAAGCCTTCACCACTATAAACAAATCACTGTGTGGGGAGTTCATTGTGTGTATGAACCCTCATACGTTGAAAATCGACGGGAGAGTCCATTATAATATATATATATATATATATATATATATATAATATATTATATATATATATATATATATATATATATTTCAATATCTAATCTTATTTGTAAACCCTTGCAGTAAGAAAAAAGAATCAGTCAAATAGTTTGTTAGTAAATATACTATCAAACTTCACTTGGGGGAAAAATGAAAAAAGAAAAGACCAAGAGGGTCGCACCAACCGAAAATAATCGATTAACACTATAACACTTGGCCAAAAGAAGAAGAAAATATAAATAATATATTTATAAACCGCTAGGATTGTCTAAAGTTAGAATGTAAAAAGTGGTCGATACCTACGTAGAGCAAGTAATAAAGTTAAACCTAATGCGTCAGATATACTTACTAATAGTTTCGCTTAGTAGCTCATCAGGGCAAGAACCTGAAACTTTATATATTATATTATATAATATATATATATATATATATATTATATATCTAAGTACATATATTAATCTACGTCATAATGTATATGAGAGAGAGAGAGAGAGAGAGAGAGAGAGAGAGAGAGAGAGAAAGAGAGAGAGAGAGGGGGGTCAGAGCAATTTGGGAAGCAGATAGAGCTGTAGTGTCATTTATTAAGATGGTGTTATGGTGACGCACTAGATAAAATAAAGAAGGGGTAAAAGGGAATTCGTCTGTATCCACGTCCAAACCGATTTTTACTGTTTGTTGTTGTTGTATTTACTGTCTCTTGCCATTAACATCCAACAGCAGCCGAGGTGGTGGCACTTTCATTGTATATAATGATTAATTGTTTCCATTTTCACACTGAAATATATAGCCTTCACATTCATTTGGGGGTTGAGCACGAAAAAAAAAAAAGAGAAAAAAAAATCTAAAAAAAAAAAAAAAGAAAGAAAGAAAAACAAATTAATGTAAGCTTCTCGAAAAAGAAAAAGAAGAAAAAACTAACAAGATAGAAAGAAAGAAGAAAGAAAGAAAGAAAGAAAGAAAAAGAAATTAATGGAATCTTCTCGAAAAAGAAAAAGAAAAAAAAACTAACAAGATAGAAAGAAAGAAAGAAGAAAGAAAGAAAGAAAGACAAACTTCTCGAAAAAGAAAAAGAAGAAAAAACTAACAAGAAAGAAAGAAAGAAAGAAAGAAAGAAAGAAAAGAAAAAGAAAAAGAAAGAAAGAAAGAAAAAAGAAAGAAGAAAAAAACTAACAAGAAAGAAAAAAGAAAGAAAGAAAGAAAGAAAAAAAAATTGATGGAATCTTCTCGAAAAAGAAAAAGAAAAAAAAAAAAAACTAACAAAAAGAAAGAAAGAAAGAAAGAAGAAAGACAGAAAGAAAGACAAACTTCTCGAAAAAAGAAAAAGAAGAAAAAACTAACAAGAAAGAAGAAAGAAAGAAAAAATAATTAATGGTAGCTTCTTCCCGATCTTAACAGATTCAGTTGTACTTCAGGCAAAGTGTTGCCTAAGACGCCAGTGAAAGATTCGACAAATTTTGACAAAAGGTCAAACCATAAAAGTGACATTGAAATAATTTCTTGCCTCTTAAGCGTTCATCGGATTCTTTTCTTGGCAATCATTCGAAAATAATTGCCACGGGTCGCAAAAATAATAAAACACTTATTAAGTAGACAACTTTATTCCGGGAGGTTTTTTTGTTTTTTTGTGTGTGTCTGTGTGGAGAGACAACGTCGCATAACATTTCGTACTTCATCGGTGAAGAGTTCCGCTACACTTCTCTCTGTGGAGAATCCGGGATCAGCTTAAAGTAATGTTGCGGAACTCTCCACCTCAATCTACTTTAAGCTTATCCAGGATTCTCCACGGTGAGAAGTGTAGCGGAACTCTCCACTGGGTGAGGCTCGAGATTAATTATCTATTTATCTATTTATTATGGAGTTTTTATTATCTAACTAGACGACTCCACAAATCAGTTTGGCTCCTGTTATGACAACAGTTCATTATTATATTCATGCTTTGTGGAATAAAATGGTTATCATAGTTTGAAATGAAAACGGTGACCCGAATTCAAATCCGAGACAATGCTGTTTGCATTTCACATACTGCTAATACCCTTGAGAAGGGTATGAATCAAACTATTCTCTCTCTAGCTATGGGTAAATAGTAGGACAGACTAGACATTTTAACCTTGGTATGGCAACCGGGTTAGGAGATGGACAATTCTTAAATCAAGCAAGTTAAACTCCACTTAAGAAATTGACCTTGTGTCGCATACTGCTTGTGCGGAGGGGTTGGTAAATATATAAATAGATATCGATTCTTTCTGTTTAATTAGAACATGGCGCAGAATAAAGAGGAAAGAAACAATTTTATAACTAGTTCCCGCTGCATTGAGTTGGCTTTAAAATCCTCACTAAGTTTATAAATTTTCTAGAACGCTACCCCAACCACCTCTACAGCTTTACAGATGGCTCTAAGGACAATGACAAAACAGCATGTGCAGCTATTTTATATAAAAAAAAATTGTAAGAAAAGCTCTCCCAAATGAAAGTTCCATTTTCAGCTGAAACCCGTGCAATAGATCTAACACTTGACATAATCTATGAAAATAACCACAAAAAATATATCATCTTCTCAGACTCCTTCTCTGTCCTACTATCATTAGGAAATAAAAAAACTGGAAAACCCTCTCATCATTAAGCTCCTGAATAGATTAGACTTGATGTCTAACTCTAAGAGATTATCATATGCTGGATCCAAGTCATATAGGAGGGAGGGGGAATGAAAAAGCAGATTCCGCAGCTAAATCGGCTCTAGATTTGATTCCAGACAATTTCAAGATACCATATACTGATTTGAAACCTAAAATTAATAGATTTCTTCATACAAAATGGCAACAGCACTGGAATAACAACATCCACAATAAACTCTTCCTAATTAAACCCAATTTGGGAGGCTGGAGACCAACTTTAAGGAAGTCTAGAAAGGAACACGTCATTGTATCCCGATAACGCATTGGTCATACAAGACTAACGCACTCCAATATACTCAAACAAGAACAACACCACAATGGGGAACATGTCAAACACCTTTGAAAGTTAAACACTTATTCATGGAATGTAGGTTTCTTGCTCACATCAGAAACTGATATTTTAAAGCAAAAATATGAAAGATCTGTTTGAAAATGTCAACATGAGGATATTCTCTCTTTTTGAGGGAAATAAAATTATACCATAGAATGCAACACATTGTTAAAAACAATTACTAAAAAAAGTATAAATATAAATACACGATATGTATAACTTCCTAACCGTTAGACATGACATAACCCCAGACGGGTTGATATGCCGTTAAAATTAATAAACAAACAAACATAAGTTATAAAATGGCGGATCCAATGTTTCACGACAGGGGTAATTGTGTGCAAGCCACAAGTTATGCGATTTTAAGTGTTGTCACCTTTATTTGAATGTATGCACCCCGGGGGTCCCGATTTTCAACGGAGCGGCAGGGGCCATCGGGTACCTGCTGCAAGTGAAGTTTGCCGATGTGAAGTGTTTGCATCCAATCAAATGCATGCCCCTTAGCATAGTAATAATCTCGTTAGTGCATTCAGTGATGTCCCTATACCTGTAATGTTTTGTTATTGGTTTCAAAATGTCTGGCACATCTGAACCAGATAGGTCCCGACTAAAAAAGGGGATTTTAGTATTTTGGGATTGGGTGGAAGTGTAACTTTTTGAGGTAATATCAGACCCCTTTGAAGTTCTTAAATTCTGTATTTCATTTTTAGGCATCTAATGCACGCATAGGGAAGTCATGGTCCGCTATAAACAGATTATCAGTTATATGGAAGTCAAACCTCACCGACAAGTTAAAGCGACAATTCTTCCAGGAAGTGGTGGTATCAGTGCTACTGTATGGCTGCATTACTTTGACTTTGACGAGGCGCCTGGAGAACAGGCTAGATGGGAGCTGCACGAATGCCACGTGCGATCTTGAACATAATCGAGGAAGCAACATCCCACAAGAAAGCAGCTATACGGCCACCTGCCCCCTATCACACAAACCATCCGAGTAAGACGAATAAGACAGGTCGAACACTGCTGGAGAATTAAGGATGAACCCATAAGCGACGTCCTCTATGGAAACCAGCACATTGACATGCAAGTGCGGATCGCCCAGCAAAGAAATACATAGACCAGCTCTGTACGGATACTGCATGCTGTGCGGAAGACCTTCTGAGAGCAATGAATGATAGGGACGGTTAGCGAGAGATTGTCATGGATATCCGCGCTGCTGGTGTGACATGATGATGATGATAATGATAATGATAATGATGATATAAAAAAAATACTGCTAATATATAAAGTCTGATGGAGGGAAAATACTTGGATTCATACCGTCCCCAAGGGTATTGACACTATGTGAAATGCAAACAGTCTCTCCAAAGATTTGATCTCGAGCCGCCGAGTCTATTTTCTACGGCGATAACCATTACATGATGCGCACCTCGTCACGGATGTGCTAATGCTGATATTGGCCTTTGGTGAGTGAGGGTCACGATCGAAATATCTTCTTTATCACCAAATTCCAATATGTGTTTCGTGATAAGGGCTCCCGATAAAATCTACACTGATTTACAGGCAAGGGACGTTCCATGACCTGACCTATTATCTAACATCCCGGTTTAAACCCGAAATCTTTATTGTATCACTTACAATACTTGTGACTACGACTGTCCTTGTTACGTCTGCCTGTATCAATGTCATACAATATCAGAATGACACTTTTGGATACAGTCAGAGCTTATCAACAGTTCAACGGTGGCACTTAATTGCCCCTTTTAAGTGTCATTAAAACTTTTTTTGTGCAAATTCAGCTTTCCAGATAACAATTGTGTGTTTACTATTGAAATAGATACAGTTTATGGACAAAAGCTTCTTTTTTTCTGTTGTTTCGGTTTAGAAACATATTGAATGTTTGTAGAGCGAATAGACGTTTGAACAAATGTAGTTAAGTTTTTTTTCTTTTTGCCTATTTAACCATTTTGAAAATTCTTTAGTTTAAACTGAGACAAATGATATTCTTATGTGTTTTTCGTTCTTTCTCATTTGATTCTCGTATTTCTAGTGATCGCTGAGATTTGTTATTTTAATATATTAAAACAATTAGAAAAAAAAAATTGATCTAATTAACAAAGAAAGAAAGAAAGAAGAGTCATCGTTCTGTATATGCAAATTAAGTCGTATTTGAAGTGTAATGCTTACCGTCAAATGAAATAGTTACAGCGAACCGAGTTCAAAATCCTGGACAAGATTGTTTGTATTTCACATGCCGCTAATATCATTGGAAAGGCATAAATCTAATTGTTATTCTTCCAGTTATGGATAAATAGCAGGAATGACAACCGGTCTAGAGGGAAAACTCTGAATGCAAATATATTAAACACCGCTGAAAAAAGATTGACCTTGTGTCGCATCCCGCTCAAGTGGAGGAGTTGGGTAAATACATAATTGAACCATCAGAAATATATCAAGCTTTAATCTTTGGTCATTGTCTCTAATTACACAAACTAATGCACACACACACACACACACCCACACACACACACACACACACATACATACACACACACAAATATATATATATATATATATATATATTATATATATATATATATACAGGGTGTTCGTGAGAAATTTGACAGTTTCATAAGGAAAAAAAGAAAAGTGCTTGGTAACTACATAATTTAATGGATTGTAAAGAAATTCAACAGGCACGGAACTTACACTACTGTCAATAAGTTCCGCTCAAAATAACCGCCATTAGCGTCGATCACAGCTCAAACCTGCTCCGAAACCTGGAGCAAGCTGATGTTTAAGTGTCCCTGGGAAGGATCTAAAAAACTACCTTAATTCTGTCGATTAACTGGGCTTTTGGTAGTACTGGCACAGAGATTGGTGTCTTTCTAAACAGCGCCACATACATAATAATCCTTGGGGTTAAGATCTGGGGAGTTTGGAGGCCAAACATTTGGGACTAGTGTATTCGTAAAAATTCACCGACAACCATTAATAATTTTCACAGAGGTGTATCAGGAGGTCGAATCCTGCTGTCATACATATGGCCTACCATTGGCTACCCTTGTTATCCAGGGCTTGACTACAGTGTTTAGCAACTCCACGTAGGCATCTGAATTCAACCTGCAGATTTTTTAGGATTCTGCGGTATGAAAGCAATCAAATCGTCCTGTTATGTTGCTTTCTTCTAGCCGCAGCCTCGTAGTCTCCATTGCAATTCTCCAGTTCATGCCTGATTGTTTTTACAGTGTTCAGGGAGCATTGGGCAGTAACCATAATCTCCTTATTTGATGGCCGGCACAGATCATCATCATACAAGTTATTCTCTTCCATGATTCGGGTGGGTTCCAGTCATCAATTCTATTTTGTCATCACGTATATAAATGAAGAAGGGTCACAGCTTTTAAATGATGCGTAGTGTGCGTCAATACCTCCAACCTACAATGAAAAAATAACCAATATGAATATGTCAAATTTACCCCCGAACACCATATATATATTATATATATATATATATATATATATATATATATGTGTGTGGTGTGTGTGTGTGTGTGTGTGTGTGTGTGTATGTATGTATGTATGTATGTGTCTGTGTGTTAAGGCAGTAAATTTTCTTGGTGGCACATTTTATATGCGATATATAATTTAGAGTTGAGTTTTTTTATTAACCTTTTTATGTTTACGAGCGAGATGTTGCAAATGGGGATGAAGGGCTGTATAATAATCACTGGTGTCATATCCCGAGTACATGTACTTTCGAACTTCGTTGGTCATAGTCAAGAATGTGAGTACAACCATACCATATAGTATATGATGTATTCTGTGATCATTGAATGTTTCGAATGAGTGCGTTCATCGCGTGTAGTTGACGTCGTATAAGAACGCGCAGTCCGTCGGTACTGGTTTGAATGTGTAGAAATCAGAGATCAGTGATTATAAATCCCGAGGATGTAGAACTATGTTTCCTATTTCAAATGCATTTATAGGAGAAACACCGACTTATTTCCGTAACTACGTATGAAAACCATACAAACACATCAACCCTTGCAATCTGTTACCACACACACACACACACACACACACACACACGGACACACACACACACACACACACACACACACATACACACACACATGCACACACGCACGTACACATATATATATATATCATCAAGTCGTGCTGACAGTACGGATTCACATGACTCTCTCTCTCTCTCTCTCTCTCTCTCTCTCTCTCTCACACACACACACACACACACACACACACAATACACGCCCGCACACACATCCGTTCCTATTGGTCATCGCTTTCTGGCAAGTCTTCAGCATGGCATCCAGTGCCTCTATAGAGCTAGTGAGTGTACGTTTTTGCTGGTCGGACAACACTAATATGTCCATATGTAGGTATGAACAGGGAAACGTCACACACACACACACACACACACACACACACACACACGTACGCATATATATATATTAGCAGTAGTAACCGGACCATGACCAGACTAAATTGATTTTAGGAAAATCAGGGAGTGAGAGAAGGTGGAAGAGAGGAATAAAAGATGGGGTAAGAGAAATATAATTAAGCAAATTCCTTATCATTTAAAATGAAGAAGATGCCTAAGAATTCGCGTATTTCAAAGTTCATTTATTCTAGGGATTTTTGATTTGATTACATTTAAAATATTATTTTAAATATGTAACCCTTAACTCGTGAGTTTTGAAAAATAATTATAATTTTCTGAAAACTTGTTTTTGTACATATGACAAACATTTAGATTAAGTTCTTAATTGCTTGTTGAGTTAAAATGATAAAAATGTATTCGTTTAATTAATTTTCTTCTTTACCTCCAAAAATGAAACATTAAAATCAAATCAAGAATTAGACATGTGTCCTTATTTGTAGGTTGGGTACCCTTCATTGCCATTGGATTAATGGCAATGAAGGGTCGGGGATCGTAGATTTTAGGCTTCAATCTATGGGTGCAATAAATCGGTTTGTAAATTATTTGTATCAGATTGTAATACTTGATATCCTATAAACTTGTAGAAGCGCGTGGTGTAATGGTTAAAGTCATGGAAATGGACTCGTCGCCCCGATTTCAAATCCTGGACGTGGTAATTGCATTTCACTTAGCGCTAATACCCTTAGGAAAGGTATGAATCATACTCTTCTCTAGCTATGGGTAAATAGTAGGACAGACTGGGCTCTTTAACATTGGTTAGGCAACCGGTCTAGGAGACGGAAAACTCTGAATTCAAACCTGTTGAACTCCGATTAAGAAATTGACCTTGTGTCACATCCTGCTCGTGCGGAGGGGTTGGTAAATAAATAAATATAAACTTGTACAAAAACTCTCAAGAAAGTATACAAAAATGTAAATATAAATGCATTATGCAGACAATCCACTGACCTCTAGGCATAAAATAACCTCAGACTGGTTGACATGTCAATCAATCAAATTACTTCGTGAAATTTCATCGGTTCAATTAGTTAATAAGTATTTCATGACATGGTTGATGTGTTAGGTTAATATTTTCTAATTAATTACATCATTAAAAAATTATATTTATAAAGTGAAATTTAAATTGTGAGTTTGATATTAAGAAAAATACAGTGTTTAAATAAAGTTTGGTTGCTATGTTTAATGCCAGAGATATTTTTGTAGAAGAACAGTAGTGGTACTATTAAAGATAAAGCTTGAAGGATAAAGAGACAAGGGGTTCGGACCTTTTCCAAGGGTATTAGTCCGAAAGTGAACGTAATAGCGCGACTGGATTCTGAACTCACTTTCTACGATGTCACAGTCCAGCACGTTAACCACTACACCACGGGGATTGGTGTTGTATAACCTTCTTACTTCTAATCTTACTATATTTATTTTTAGCTGGCCGGATCCTCTATTTTCAATCTGCAATGCTATTATCTTGGGTTCTGATTTCTCTCTCTCTTCTGATCTCTTTCTTCTGGAACTTTTTGGGACTTCTTTATCTTTGTTATCCGTTCTTGTTCTTATAAAGGAACACAAGACTTTCACGTTTTTATTCATGTTTTCAAAAGTAACCAACACGCTTGAGAGAAATAACTTACAGGAGAGACGCCATTTTATATCCGCTCCTTTCTGTCACCCAGTTAAATCTGAATCTCTTAGTATACTAACCCGTTCTTATATATTGGACTGACCAATCAGAGAATAGCTACAAGGTCAGCGAAAGCCTAAGGTAGTTCTAAGAAAGGATACATGTTAGACACACTTCTCGCTTCTTTTCTTACCACACTTACCTTCTTAGCTAACCGGATCCTCTATTATCTATCTGCTATGCTGTTATCTTGGTCTGATTTATGTCTGTCTGCTGATATTATTTCTGGAACTTCTTGTGATTTCTTCATCTGGTCATCCATCTAAATCTGAATCTCTAACTATACTAACCCGTTCTCACGATTGGATTGGCCAATCAGAAAACAGCTAAAGAAAGGTCAGCTAAAGGCCATTGACTGACTATTATTACTGGGTATTTTCCATGATTCTTTTTCTAAAATAATTCCTGGTTAGTATTATCTGCGTTATTCGGACTATTGTCCCCATCTTTATTTTTATTTGTACAACGTTTCGGCCGATATGCCCTCCGGCCTTCTTCAGGTATTTCTTGTCGGACTCGGGAACCTTCTCGGACTCAGGAACCATTCTTGGACTCGGGAACCTTCTTTTCGAACTCGGGAACCTTCTTGTCGTAACCGGGAGCCATCACGGAACTTTGAACCTAACCCTTTATTCAATCCTCGGGCGTATCCTGTTCTCATTCCGCTAACCATAGCTGGAGTAGGAGTTGTGTTTATTATTTTTCTATGTTACTGCCTCTACTCAGGATTGAACTCAGAATCCAGAGATAACTGTCACTTAGAACTGTCTTAACCTAACTAACTTATCCACTAGGCCATGTGTCCAATTGGAGTTCTATTCTAAAATAATTAACACAGCTCCTACCCCAGCTATGGTTAGCGGAATGAAAACAGGATACCCCGAGGATTGATTAAAGGGTTAGGTTCGAAGTTCCGTGATGGCTCCCGATTACGACAAGAAAGCTCCCGAGTTCGAAAGGAAGGTTCCCGAGTCCGACAAGAAATACCTGAAGAAGGCCGGAGGGCATATCGGCCGAAACGTTGTACAAATAACAATAAAGATGAGGACAATAGTCCGAATAACGCAGATAATACTAATCATCAAGACTCATCTCAAACATTCAGAGAAATAATTCCCGGTTACTTGTTAAATTAAACTGAATATGATAAAAAACGGAAATGAATTCAATATTTTCGTTAATTGATTATTGATTAGACAAATCTAGATTTTCTTTGAACAGAATAGCGCGGCAAGTTCCAAAGAAAACCAAAATGAAAAACACACACACACAAAAAAAAAGTTCTAGACATTGAAGAATTCATCTTTAGCGATTACTCAGATATTAAATTGTAAGAAGAATTAAAGGGAGAATCGTGCAGACAAGAATTAGGCAGAACCATTTCTACAGAAAAAAAGTGATGCTTCTGATAAAAGTTTTAACTGATGGCATCTGCAAAAAGGACAACAAAAAAAATGAAAGAAATAAAGTTAGAGTAAAAAATTTTTTTTTCATCTTTCATCTAAATTCTTTTCCGTCATTGTTGTAAACTTCATAGTTTAAAAGATTGTGAACATGTGTAATAATGAAACCAAACTCCACCCAATCCCCCAAGCCCCCCCAAAAAAAAAACGACAAAATATTTAACATTTGTCTGAAGTTTTAAAATGAGTTCTTTTCATCATTTTGTTTTTACGGACATCTGTTTTCATCTTTAATGTTTTAAAGAGAATGTTTTGACTGACAGACGTTTTAGCCTTCCTGCAATTTTGGAAAGGGAGGGTCTCAGTGGTGTAGTGGCTAACGTGCTAGACTGAAACACCGTAGTGACCGAGTTCGAACTCCAATCAGGCGATGATATTCATTTTCGGACTAATAACTTGGGTAAGGTATAAGTAAAATAAAGTCGTCGGGATGGCCTAAAGTCGGTATCAGCTAGACAGCGAGAGATTCTATCCCCTTTTCCCTAGCGTAGACCAGGGAGATTGTATTTGCGTCTGAGGTGGAGCGCCATACCTATCATCAGCTCCCCACTTTACCGCACAGATTCCTGTCCTACTCATACGTTGAGTATTGAACCCGGAACCTTGTAGTTCAGAGCCAGATGCTCTACCGACTGAACTAAGCCGGCCTTGGGTGAAATAGTATTATTACGGTTCTTTTCAAGGATGGCTTTGGCATTAAATAACCCACGAAGGTTGATATGTCATTAAAATAAAGAAACCAAACCAAATCATTTTGTGAAGGTCTGGGATGAATGTTTTCATTACTTTTTTTCTTAAATACTAGTTTCTTTATATTTGTTTTTATCCGCCTAGGAATCACAAGGTTCCAGGTTCGATACCCGCCCTCACCAACCCAGGCGCATGAATAGCACAGCTTGGATATGTGCGGTAAAGTGAGAAACTGATGTTAGGTCCTGCGCTCCACCTCAGATGCAAAAACAATCTCACTGGTCTAGGGTTAGTAAAAGAGGATAGACTCCAGCTAATACCAACAATATGTTATTCGGCCAACTTTTACTTTCAACCATAATATTTCTGCATCTACTACAGAAAGTTAAGGCACAATATATATGTGTGTGTGTGTGTGTGTGTGTGTGTGTGTGTAATATTTACAGGAAAAACATGACTCATACATTTTCTAAGGGTATCAGTGTAAAATTAATGTAAACTGTCTCAGGTGAACTTTGAACTCATTTTGCCAAATTCATTCTGTGTGCATTTAACCTCCACAGTACTTAGCAGCAGCAGCAGCCGCAGCAGCAGCAGCAGCATAGGTCAAACGGTAACAGCCAGACTCCTGCAACCAATGAGATAACATCAGAAAAAACTTTGATTACCGCAAAAAAAACATAGAAAAACAATAATCTCCTTACATATTTGTAACGGAACATCAGTTGATTCTTTTCTGTCACTGTTGCATATGACAACTTCTATCGGAAGACAGACTGACAGTCGGACTAAATATGAGATTATAATGACTAAATTGCACACACACCTTCTGCCATGACTGATGCCGGATTGGTAGCCAGACTCAGACAACTAAAAAGCCCAATTACAACAAATGAAATCACTGGGTCAGATAAGTGCCACCCCCCCACCCCCCTAACTACTTGTTCCCCTTCGCCCCCCACCCCCTGGTACCATGTACTGTTAGCATTTTAGAATACAAGCCAAAAATATATTTCGGATACAAATTAACGGCATTGTTTGTTATTCTTATTTATTATTAAGACTGTATATAAGTTTAGAAATATGAAAAAAAACAAACAAAAAAACAATTCAGGGAATGTATTTATCTATGAATGAATAAAAAGTTCAGCCTACGTTTGAAAGTTTCAGTTTTTATATACATTGGTTATTTTATTTATTATTATGTCTGTAAGTTTAGAAATATGAAAAACAATTCAGAGAATGTATCTATCTATGAATGAATATAAATTTCAGCCTACGTTGGAACGTTTTGGTTTTTATATATATTTGTTTTGTTTTTAAATTTATTATAAAGACTGTAAGTTTAGAAATATGAAAAAAAAAAATTCAGGGAATGTATTTATCTATGAATGAATATAAATTTCAGCCTACGTTGGAACGTTTCGGTTTTTATATATATTGGTTATCTTATTCATTATCAAGTCTGTAAGTTTAGAAATATGAAAAAAAAAAAAAAAAACAATTTAGAGAATGTATTTATCTATGAATGAATTAACATTTCAGCCTACGTTGGAGCGTTTTCTGAGAATTCAAGCGAGCTCTCAAAATAGGCGCTGTACGTACTAAAACAGTGAAGAAGGCTGCTCGTGATATTATTGAGAAATACTGTACACACATCACTTTGGATTTTCACACAAAAAAGATTTGCGATTAACTTGCCATTTATTCCTTGTAAAACACTATGAAATAAAATAGCCAGATTTCTCACACATTTGATGAAGAGTATCCAGAAGGGCCCAGTTCGTGGCATTTCCTTCAAACTTCAAGAGGAAGAACGAAGGAGAGATGACTATGTACCTGAAGTTTCTGCTATTGAACAGAATGGTATCATTGAAGTTGATCCTGACTCTAAAGAAATGTTGAAGGCTTTGGATTTTGGCAACTTAGAAGGTCTTCAAATAACACAGCCTATTCCATCTATGGGAGGCTTTCGAGGGTCCAAGTGGTTCCAATGCATGAAATAAAAGTGTATCTGTAAAGTTTTTAAATGCCATCCTTGACCAGTTGAAAAAGTCCTAGAGAAAGTCCTGTGTTGTGGAATCCTTTGTTAAGTGTATAAGTCCTATCCTACGTATTGGTAAAGGTCCAGTGATTTAATCCTATGTCCGTCGTCCATGAATGTTAGTGTAATTATGACCAGTAGGGTCGGTTAAGTATTGTATCAACCTCAGAGTACTGCCAGTGATTGGCCAAGAGATAATCACATGATTCTGGGCTAGTCTATAAGTAGGAGCGACGATCTAGCACACACCTTATATCTAGAAAAATCTCAACAGTATCAAATGGGAAATATTATATATATTAATTATATTAACCTTCATGATGAGAAAATTAACGAACGATATTATCATCCTACTTTAATATTTTAACCTAACTGGCAAGAATATACACCCTCTGGGCGTAAGTATTTAAGTTTTAATGTAATGAAACGTATTTAACTAAAAAGACTAACGAAATTAAATAAGAACGCATATAAAAAGATTACACCTATTCTAATTATAGTCAAATTGGTTTCTATATAAAATCATTCATAGGATCGATTTTAATACGACGAAGAATAAAACAATAATATTAGATATCAATAACACCAAGAAATCATTTATTAAACCCAGTTTTGTTAAAACCAATATGCAAATCAACCTTACCATATATTATGTAAATCTTTATTTCATAGTGATCTATAAGACATATTGTAGGAACATAACATATTTCAAATTTAACAACAAATATTACCGACAAAAATTCGGACTACCTATGGGCAACCCTCTTAGTGGCGTCCTGGCCTGTCCATTCCTAGAATTTTTAGAATCAGCTCCCTTCAAATACAGAATACCCAACAACTGCACATATTTTAGATACATAGACGACATATTGATTCTCCTCCCAACAAACACCAAAATAGAACACATCGCCGACAAACTAAATTCCATAGAAACCTGCCATAAAATTTACATATGAAAAAGAATCCAGCAACACCTTACCATTCCTCGACACCTACTAATAAAGCCCGGAAACAAACTCACCTACAAAGTTTACAGTAACCCACCAACAAAAACGACTAAATACATTTCTATTCCCATCACAACAACAAATCAAATCGGGCCTTATAATAGGCTTATATCTAAGAGCACTACACATATGCAGCCCCCAATATTTAGACGAAGAATATAAGCACATTGAAGACTCCCTCAAAATCCCAAAGTACCCTAAAACATTTCATCCTAAACGCCAAGAAAAAAGCCCTCAAAATACACACAAACACTTAACCTAAAATACCACCACTACCAACATCCCCCAGTGCACCCTACAGACACTTATCTCTACCTACCCACACACAAAACAATCCACTTTATAACAAACTAACAACCCTAAGAATAAAAGTCATGCAAACCACATCCTCACATACAAACCAAGGACCTCACCAACTCCTCCACATGCAAAGATGCTCCAACACCCCCGATACCCCCCAGCGCCGGCATCTATACCATCCCTTGCAATAACTGACGCAAATGCTATGTTGGAGAACTCAACGAAGTCTCCCACAACGCATCAATGAGCATAAATGATCGATAAAAACACACGATAAATTAAACGCACTATTCACACACATTGTGTTGCATAGTGGTTTCTTCAAACTCACGCTACTCTGACTCGTATACGTTGCGGGTATACAGCGGACATCGTTCCTGACCCCTAGACGATGTATCTAGTAGTCAGCTATCAACTTCAAATAACGACAGATACGCGTATACAAAAGATGACTCTTCTTTATTTTCTTCGGTGTGTGTAGGTGAGTGGCGGCATGGAAAATGACACTACGACTACTTATGTGTGGTGGAAGTTGGTGGGCGAGCCTCACTGCTCGCTAGCAGCGCCCGACCGTATCGACGGTCAGACACCTTCTGCCTCTTTCGCCGTCCCTTCGGGTCTCTCCCTCAGGTCTCTCTCAGGTCTGTTGATGACCTGCTTAAATACTGACGACCGCCCACATTCTTTTGTTTCCTTGACCGGAAGTCCTTTTTCTTTGTTCAAATTAGCGTTTGTCCTGATGAGTCCTTTGTCACACCTCTTTTGTTATACTAAGATTTCTGTCTCGCCTATCTATTGTTTTTCCCTGTTCAATTTTCCTTTGTCTTTTCGACTTCCCGCGCAAAACAAACAGTCAATCTGCAACAATTGTAGAGCAAAATCACTCACTCAATTTCTCCCATGCCAGACTCATCAAACCAATACATAAGAAACATTTAAGACGTCTATGCGAATCAGCAACAATAGCTCACACTGATGCATTCAACATAAGACCAGGATTTTTTAACCTCGATATATCAATCGCAAAAACTATAATTCGCGAAAATAAAGATCCATCAAGAATATGGTTAAAAAATGCAACACCAAAATTTAAAAATTTCCCCAGCCAACTACATAAATATTGACTACCCTACCCCATTTCTCCCATTTCATCTCGTCTCTTCCCCCTCCACTCGCAAAGAATCAAAATTCCTATCCAAACCCACCATAAAACTGACGGCCTAATCTAGTGACACCCAATACCACTATCCTCCATATCATCCCCATGCAATAAATCAAAACTCTCTCCTAACCAAGAATTTTAACCCACTTCTCCCTACCACCTCCTTCCCCAACCAGCACCCAGCAACCTCCTCATCTCATCTTCCCATACAAACTACTATCCTCTGAACTTCCTCCTCCACTTTATATGATGTTATTCTCTGTTCAATCAAATCCTCTCTAACCCCCCTACCCCTCAAATTCACCACAAACTCACTTTCTCTTCTATAAATACAAATGTACGTACTTTGTTTTAAATAAAGTTAGACTGATGATGTTCTTCGCGTAAAGAAGAACGAAATATTTCTCTCCTACATCAACTTGTTTGAGTCATTATTTTTGTCCACTTTCCTTTTACCTTACCTCATATATGATAGATATGCACACATATCAACAGAGTCACACACATACATACACATACACATACACACACATATATATGATAGATATGAACACATGCCAATACAGTTACACACGCACACACATTCACACACACACATACACACACACACATATATATATATATATATATGATTGATATGAACACATGCCAACACAGTCACACACGCACACACACACACGTGTTTGTGCGTATGCATGTGTAAGTCTATATATGTGTTTGTGTGTTATAAATGATATAGCCATACTACCCCACCAACCCCATATGTTTAAATAAAGAAATATTTTTATCCGTTTCCTCTCCTGTCTAATCCATGGATCCATTTGAGTAAACAGGATATGCACACGTGATTCCAGATGTCTTTTTGTCTTTATTTAGCAGCTGCACAGTGACACCTCAAAAAACAATTGACTAGTCTCTCTCTCGACTCTTTCTCTTACTCTTTCTTCCCTCTCTTCTTCTAACTTCTTCTTCTTCTAACTGTATTCTTACTCTTTCTTCCTCTCTTCCTCAAACTGCATTCTTACTCTTTCTTCCTCTCTTCTAACTGTATTCTTACCTTTTCTTCCTCTCTTCTTCTAACTTCTTCTTCTTCTAACTGTATTCTTACTCTTTCTTCCTCTCTTCCTCAAACTGCATTCTTACTCTTCTTCCTCTCTTCTAACCGCATTCTTTCTCTTTCTTCCTCCCGTTCTTCTTCTCTTCTAACTGGATTCTTACTCTTTCTTCCTCTCTTCTTCTAAATGCATACTCTCTCCTCTTTTTCCTTTTCCTCTTTCTCGATTTCACTTTCTTTGTTTTATGGCATATGAACCTTCGTGATTTATCTAATACCAAAGCCATCCTTGTAGAAGAACAATAGTGGTACTATTCGACCCCATAGCTGTGGGATGAGGGTGTTCATACCATCAGTTCCCCACTTTATGCAAAGATCCTAGCTGTGCTACTCATGCGCTGAGTTTTGGTTCCTAGATATATGCTCCACTGAGTGAGCTAAAAAGAACATATATAGAGATCAATTTTTGTGGATTATTTAATGCCAAAGCCATCCTTGTAGAAGAACAGTAGTGGTACTATTTATCCGTTCATATCTATCTATCTGAGTTTCTATCTATCTATCTATCTATCTATCTATCTCAGTCGTTCATATCTATCTATCTATCTATCTATCTGTCTGTCTATCTATCTATCTATCTATCTATCTATCTATCTAAGTTACTATATATTTATCTATCTATCTCAGTCTGTTTGTATCTATCTATCTATCTATCTATCTATCTATCTCAGTCTGTTCATATCTAAGTTAATATCTATCTATATATTTATCTATCTATCTCAGTCTGTTTGTATCTATCTATCTATCTATCTATCTATCTATCTTCTATCTATCTCAGTCTGTTCATATCTATCTATCTAAGTTACTATCTATCTATATATTTATCTATATATCTCAGTCTGTTTGTATCTATCTATCTATCTATCTAACTATCTATCTATCTATCTATCTACTATCTATCTATCTATCTATCTATCTCAGTCTGTTCATATCTATCTATCTAGCTATCTATCTAAGTTACTATCTATATATCTATCTCAGTCCGTTCATATCTATCTATCTATCTATCTATCTATCTATCTATCTGTCTGTCTGCCTGTTCATACTATCTATCTATCTATCTATCTATCTCAGTTAGTATCTATCTATCTATCAATATTTATCGTCGTCTATCTTTCTCTCTCTTTTCCCCATATTCCTCCTTTCTTTAGATCTGTCACACCTTGCTTCTCTTTTTCTCTCCTTTTTTCTTATAAATCTTTTTTTGTTGCTCTTCTCTCTGTGGGTTATCGCACTCATATCGGAATGGAGTGATGACGTGTTGATATAGAAATAATTTGTTGTATACTTATATCATCTTCTGGCTACGTGGAGAGGTTGAATCCGGTAGCTGGGTTGATGCTAAGTTGACTAGCAATATTGTGATGTTTGGAGTCTGTAAACCAACTTGGGGTCTGAGGGATATCTTGCTTTGTGCCATTTATAGTTTTTAGTAATAATACAAGGGCACTTCTTTTCTCAGGAGATTTTTAATTTCCCCTCCAAGTCACAATTGCCGAGAGCAAGAGCCAATGTCTTAATCTCTCAACGCATCGTACCAAACTCTCCGCATATTCTCACCTCTTATTCCCCTCTCTCTCTCTCCTCCGCCACGTCTCTGGTCACGTCCAATAGAAAAAATGCCAGGTAGCCTATGATGATTTATCCATAAACTTTTCCATCCTAATTTACATATACTTCTTATATCCTAAAAAAAAACTTTTCCATGCTAATTTACACATCACTGTTACATTCCTCTGCCCCCCATTATGTTACATCTCTACCCCTCTCTGTCTCTCTTTTTCCAGTAAGTTTTTTTCTTGTATTTCTCTTTCTCTTTCTCTCTCTTTCTCACTCCCTCTTTCTCTCTCCCCTCTCTCTTTTCTCTTTCTCTCTCTCTTTTTTTTTTCCTTCTCTCTCTCTCTCTCTCTCTCTCTCTCTCTCTCTCTCTCTCTTTCTCTCTCTTTTGGTACTTTTTCATTACATGTCTTTTTTTTTTTTCACCTTCTCCCCCTTTTTATTCCAATTCTTTCTTCCCCGCTCTCTTTCTCTATCTTTTTTTTGTAAATCTTTTTATTGTTATTTGGATTATTCGGACTATTGTCCTCATCTTTATTGTGTTCTGCACATCGTTTCGGCCGATGTGCCTCCGACCTTCTTCAGGTATTTCTTGTCGGACTCAGGATCCTTCTTGAACTCGTGAACCTTTTTTCGAACTCAGTAACCTTTGTCTTGTAATCAGGAGCCATCACAGAACTTTGAAATAATACTAATTATCAAGCCCCATCTCAAAAATTCAGAGAAAGACATTTTTTTATATTCTTTTTCCTATTCATTTTTCTTATACTACTTTCTTGATTATCTCTCTCTCTCTCTCTCTCTCTCTCTCTCTTCTCTCTCGTTTCTTTATATATCAGTCCCTCTCCCATTCTTTCCCGATCTTGCTGGTTTTTCTTTTTTGTTTTGTTTGCTTTCACTCTTATTCTCAATAGTTCCCTACCCACTTCTCTTTCTCTTCTCTCTCTCTCTCTCTCCTCTCTCTCTCTCTCTCTCTCTCTCTCTCTCTCTTCTCTCTCTCTCTATCTCTCTACTTTTTTTTGTAAATATTTCTTCATTACATTTCCCGTGTTTTTCCTCACCTTTTTCTTATGAATCTTCCCTGATTACATCTCTCCATTCTCATTCTCTTTTTCTCTCTTTTTCTATAACCTGTTTTTCAATTACATCTCTCTTTCCTTGCTCTTCTTGTTCCTCTCTCTCCTCTCTCCCTCTCTCTCTTTATTCCCCTCTATCTCTCCTTTTTTCTTTCTCTCTCTTTTTCTTATATATCTTTCTTCATTACATCTCTCTTTCCTCACTCTCTTTCTCTCCTTTCCTACTCTATTTCTCTCTCTTTGTAAAACTTTTTTCATTATTTCTTCTTTCTTTCTATCTTTTTCTCTGTTTCACTTTCTTTTTCTCTTTTTTGTAAATCTTTTCGTTATATCTCTCTTCCTCTTCATTTTCGTGTACCACTTTCTTTCCTCATTGAATATGAATTTTCATAGTATCATATTCATAATGAATATTTTCTTGTGCTGTTTTCTTGTGCTATTTTCATAATATATTCCTATCTATTACTAATGGAGATTCGCTTCCGGTTTTGGCTGTAACAAAAATTACGTCACTGCTTACGTCACTACCCAAAATCGTCATATCTATTAATAATGGAGATTCGCTTTCCGGTTTTTTTGTCTATAACAAAAACTATGTCACTGCTTACGTCACATTACCCAAAATCGTCATATCTATTAATTATGGAGATTCGCTTCCCGTTTTTGTTTGTAACAAAAATTACGTCACTGCTTACGTCACATTACCCAAAATCGTCATAACATAGAATAATACACTCAAAATTTGAACATGCAACATTAGACAGTCCTCATTGTTTTTTAAAACAAGTTTTAATAAATACATGACTGGTATTATATATCTATTATATAGTTTGTTTTTTATTTTATACATATTTAAAGTTTACATTTCAATTGTTTTATTTTTTAATCTTTAATGAATTTGATGATTTTACCTACTTAAGGTACAAACTGCTGACATTGAATTTTTTACTCCCCCCCCTCAGGCAATATGTTTCAAAAATCTATTTTTACATCACCCTGGGGGCGTTTTTTATTTTGCTAGTATTCATAATGAATATTTTGTTGTGATGTTTTTCTTGTGCTATTCTTCTTGTGCAATTTTCATAATATTATATTCATATATATATAACCATTATGTATTAATCATAATGACTATTTCTTGTGCTATTTTTATAACACCTTTCTACTTCTTTCTACTTCTCTCCTATTTTACTTTCTATTCCCTCCATCTTCCATCATTTCACTAATCCCATAACCCCTGAACTTCCTGAAATAGCCATTTTTGTTACATCTGCTTACAAAATATCATCCTCATAAATATTAATCATTTGCCAGAAATGTCTTATCAGATGGAATAATTCTTTCCACTTTACAATTTAAAAAACAAAACCAACATACATTTCATGTTGAATTGATTAATGAAAAGGCACCTGCAAATTTCTCCATCAAAAACATCTAAATTTACCCCGGGGGACAATTCCATCTCACAAATATGGCTGAAGCAGATGGTCAAATTCCTGTCTGCATATAAAATATTGTGAAGGAAAGTGTAGAGGTTCTTGTGGTAATGGGGTTTAAACTGAAACTTTCTGTTTTAATGTGAATCTATGTGTATTTCTTTGCGGTGGGCGAGGATAACCATTGCTCTTTTTTTTGTTATATTTACTAAGTTTTTGCTTAGTCTGGTACAGAGGCTTCAGGTTAATGCAGTACCTGCTGTTTTCTTAGAGGTCACCATCTAAGTACTGAGCAGGCTTGTCACTACTTAACTTTGTTTTTGGCTTGAGTTGCATATCATTTACTAAGTTAAGCTTAGTTTAGCACAAGACCTGAAATATGGTTGGTTGGTTGGTTTGGTTGGTAAATGTTTCATGGCATATCAACCTTTTTCGGGTTATTTAATGCCAAATCAAGTCATTTTGATAAATGATTGTTATATATATAAGTAAGGTAAAGGGAAAGTGGACAAAAAAATAATGACTCAAACAAGTAGAAGTAGGAGAGAAATATTTCGTTCTTCTTTACGCGAAGAACATCATCAGTCTAACTTATTCAAAGCAAAGTACGTACATTTGTGTTTATGAAGAGAAAGTGATTTAGTTGTGGAATTGAGGGGTAGGGAGGTTAGGGAGGATTTGATTGACGAGAATACATAATTAAAATGATTTGTTTTACTACGTTTTATTTTTTTTAATTCTTTTTTATCAAAACTATTTTTTTAACTCATTTTTTAAAACTAAAATTATTTTCTTTATCAAATTCTTTTTTAATAATTTTTTTTTAACTAAATTTTTTTAAACCAAATTCTTTTTAACTAAATTGATTTGATCAATTATTTCTTAACTCATTTTTTAAACTGAATTTGTTTTTAACTAATTTATTTTTTGACAATTCTTTTTTAACCAAATTCTTTGTTAACAAATATTTTTTAAAAACTAAATTATCTTAATCAAATTCTTTCAATCAAATCATTTTTATAACTAATTTTTTTTCAACCAAATTCTATTTTAATTCATTTTTTTTATCTAAAAGTTGAATTGTAGCGTAAATATTATGGTCTACGGGGAATTTGGGGATTGAAAAGAAAACGGTAATTGGATTTCTGGAGAAAGAGAAGAAAAAGAAATAGGAACAAAAGAGGGGTTAAAGTTTGGAAGGGTAAACACTCAACGAGGGGGGGGGCAGCCATTGACCGACCAATGACCCAGAACTAGAGTTGAAAATAAAGACGAAGTCCCAGTTTCTGCTGCGGAATGGTAGTGGATGTGACCCCCTGGGACCACAAACGAAAGTAAAGAAAATTTGTCCTCTTTTTTGCCGGACCTGAGAAGGGTCGGACGTTTTTGTTGGGGTTCTGTCATGACATATCTAGGGTAACAACGAACAGGATTTAAGATAGAACAGCTCGACCTTACTCTCTCTCTCTCTCTCTCTCTCTCCTCTCTCTCTCATCTCTCTCTCTCTCTCTCTTGCCTTCTCTCACGAGCATAGAAAAGAAATAAACAACCCCTTTTTTGACTATACAACTTTCGTGTGTTGTTCCTTCGAGCTAATGACAACTACTTCTACTAACGACTACAACTACAACTCGACTTTTGGCCCCTATGCAACATTGATGTTTTTAACCAAATTCTTTTCTGCCCTGTCGGCTGAGGCGTTAAAATGCACGCGACTGCACCTCTGCAGAGGGGTAATACTCCCCAAATGGGGCCACCTCTGTTGGCCGTGGGTGGCGACCCGTGATGCTTAAGGACAGAGTCTTGGTGGATGAGCAGTTCATAACCTGCAACGCTCCACTTAGACCCTTACTTAGGCTAGATGGGCGGTCAGAGAGCCCCCCCCCCACCGATCATCGGCTGGTCACGTCAAGCCCTAGCACTTATATGATTGACCCAACCCTATTGCTCTTATAGCAAGCCCCCAACCTTTTTTATCATATGGGTGCTAGAAGGCGGTGGCTGAGGGTCTACATGTCCTGGGAATGACGTTAAACTCTATCTGGATGGCGAGGTTCCAGTTTCTGGAGGTTGGGGAATGTGGAGCACCCCTTCATCACCATTGCTCCCTGGTCCACTCTGGAGTGGGTAGTACCTGTTAGGGTCCCATCTATGGGTTAAATAGAAAATGTATTTATAAAAAATTGTATTATCCATTAAGAATTGATTTATTCAAAATCTTTATCGGCATTAATGACCACTGAGATTGATATGCCGTAAAACAAACCAAACCAAATTCTTTTAAATTAAAGTTTTTTTTAAATAATTTTTTTTTTCATGAGTATTAATAAATTGTTATAAATAATTTTCATTAACTTCATGTGTACCGAAATATGAGGCGCTCAGTGAGAATCAAAGTCATAAACAATGGCTGCTATCATAACCATTACACCATTCAAAATGCCTACACATTTTTTGTCTTTTTATTCTTTTATTTTAGTTGTTTTTTTTGTTTTTTTTAGATCTCCATAAATAACTGTGGATTAATTCTGCTTTTATCCACTTTGAATTATTGTAATGGATATGAAATGGATTATTTGAGTTAATCCTTTTCTTTAATCTTTGCTGGAGATTTCAAAGAGAAGTTTTGAGTATTCACAATTAATTAAAAAAGAAAAGAAATCCTCATGTTCCTTTTTTAGAATCAGTTTTCCTTTGAGAAGAGAGAATAAAGATGCGAGAGATGATTTTTTTTTTTACAGCAAAAATTAGATTTTGAAAAAAAAAGGAAAAAGAAAAGAAAAAACTCATGCAAATTCATATTTGATTTTTAAGATTTTATTTGTTGTTATTGTTGTTTTTTTTTGTTGTTTTTTTTTTTCCCTGATGTAAATAACATTCTGTCTTCTTTGCTTTTTCTTCTCTAAAAAGAATTCTCTCACTGCTGCCCTCCTAATTCCTACCCCTCTCCATTTTCACTCTCTCTTTCCACTTCTCTCTATCTCTACTCTACCCCTCTCCTCTCTCTCTCTCTCTCTCTCTCTCTCTCTCTCTGTTCCACTCTCTCTCTATTTCCCTCTCTCTCTCTTTCCACCCTCTCTCTCTCTCTCTTTCCACTCTCTCTCTACTTTCCCTCTCTCTCTCTTTCACTCTCTCTCTCTTCCCTCTCTCTCTCTCTCTCGTTCCACTCTCTCTCTCTACTCTCTCTTCTCTCTCTCTTTCTATCTTTCCACTATCTCTCTCTCACTCTTTCCACTCTCTCTCTCTCTTCTACTTTCCCTCTCTCTACTCTCTCTCTCTCTCTCTTTCTCTCTCTCTCCTCTCTCTACTTTCCCTCTCTCTACTTTCTCTCTCTCTCTTTTCACTCTCTCTCTCTCTCTTTCCACTCTCTCTCTCTAATTTCCATCTCTCTCTCTTCTACTTTCTCTCTCTCTCTTTTCCACCTCTCTCTCTCTCTTTTCTCTCTCTTTCCACTCTCTCTCTCTCTCTTCTCTCTCTCTCTCTCTCTCTTTATCCCCCCTCTCTCTCTTTCACCCTGACCTCAAAGAAACTCACAATTATATCATGTTTTGCAATTAACAGTACAATTCATCGATCTAAGCTAAATCTTTTAAAAAATTTTTAAAAATAGATTTCAATAATTAGAGCAAAAGTAAATTTTGGTTGGGTGGTTGGATTTTATGGCATGTGAACTCTTGTTGGGTATTTTATGCTGAAGATGTTTTGTTTTATTCATTCTTGATGGGTATTCAAAATTAAAAAAAAAAATTCTTTTTTAACACATTTTTTTTAAAAACTCATTTTGGATCTATTTAATCCATAGATGGACCATAACAGGTACTGCTACTTCGGGTTAGAGTGGACCTGGGAGTAATGGCGATGAGGGGGTACTCCACATTCCTTACAGTTGCATAATTGGAAATTCACTATTAGATTCAGTTTAACTTCATACAGTAAATTTTGGTTTGATTTCTTTGTTTAATGGCATATCAACCTTCATGGCTTATTTAATGCCAAAGCCATCCTTGTAGAAGAACAGTAGACAGGGAATCTCCACTATTAATAGATTCACTGAAGGTACAAGGCTTTATGGTTTGGTTGATTTCTTTGTTTAATGGCATATCAACCTCCATGGGTTATTTAATGCTAAAGCTATCCTTGTAGAAGAACAGTAGTGGTACTGTTTAACCCATAGCTGGGGTGGGTCTTCATACCTTTCCCAAGAGTATTAGTCTGAAAGTGAACATAATAACACAACTGGAGTTTGAACTCGCTTCCTATGGTAATATTGGATCTTGGTGAGTGCGGATGCAACTAAATATCTTCCCTACCACCAATCACTCCAATAAAATTAGAATTCAACTGTGAATATTGTTTGATTTCTTTCTTACCTTTGAGTCTCTGCTTATGTAATAATTATAGTAAATTTAAGTTTTGATGTATTCATTTAATGAAATGGATCAAATTGGATCTATTGGACCCAGAATTAGTTAAAAAAAGATACATTTTCACAAGACAACATTTGACATCTCATATTATATCATAGTGACTTGATATCTAGATTTTTTTTCTTTCATACAAAATGAATAAATATGTTATATATACTCATTCAACATAGGGTTTATGTTTAAATCAAACTTAACGGACCTAAATTCCACCATGGTATGTTACCGCGCCGAAAGAAAAAAATAATAAAAATGTAAGTAAATTATATTGACATTGCTTTTATTGAATTGGATTGTTTCTTTGTAGATGTTCTTTTATGTTAAAAAAAAAACTTGGTTAAATCAAACTTGACAGACCTACCATCATAAGTCCAAAAGAAAAAAAATACCAAAATCAGGGAATTAACCAAATTTAATTAAATTTTCAGTGTTGATATATTAATGAATAAAAGATAAAATGCATTAGTTTTTTATTTAAACACTTTTACATTTTCTCAGGTCAGTTAACTTTGAACCACATATCTTTGAGAATCTGTGTTATGCCTCAAAGATATGTGGTTCAAATTTACTGGCCTGAAAAATGTAAAGGTTTTTCCATAAAATAACTAGTTTATTATATCTTTTATTCATTAAGATATCAAAACTTGAATTTTTTTTTTGCGGGGTGACACACAATGGTGGAATTTAGGTCCATTAAATTTGATTTAACCAAAAACTCTGTATTTAAAAAGAAAAGAAAAATCCAGACTGACCTGTTTATCTTACTCTTTGCTCTTAATTGTGGGGAGAAAGAGTACAAACAACCATGTGGAGGATTTGAACTTGGGTTGCTGAGTTCACTTTTTGTGACTATAACCATTACACAATGATGTGCCTCCAGAAATACAAATGTTTAAAAGTAGAATAACTTGATAAACAATTTGAGTTAAAGTTGATTATCTTTTTCTCAGTTTTGAATAAATAAATAAATAAATAAATAAAAGTAAAAAAAAAAAAATTAAAAAAGAAGAAAGATAAAGCCAAAAAAAGAAAAAAAAGAAGTAAAATAATTCCTTTGTAAAATAATCATATATTTCAATAATTTGGAACTTTGAAGTTTAAAAAAATCTTGTTTTTGGTCAATTTTTTTCTCTCTTATGTTTCAAATGGAATTTTTTGGAAATATCTTTTTTTTTTTTTTAATATTGTCTTGTATTGAGATGAGTCATTATCATTTTCTGAGTTTTTTCACATCTGAAAAAAAAAAAAAATTAAATTTAAAAAAAAATAGATGAATAAATAAATAGATAAATAATGAATAAATAAATAAATAATAATCGTATATCACCAATAATCTATTTCCTTTCAATTTTCTGAATCAGTTAATTATAGAGATCTCGTCTGTAATTTTGAGATGAATCATTATTATTCCAAGAATTGCTTGGACTATGAAACAATTCCACTTGTCAGTTTTTATTATTCCTGTAATCATTTTTCTCCAATCCATTTTTCAAACTTTTCCCAGGTGAAAAAATCAAATGGTCTTTATTTATTAAAAAAAAGAAGAATTTTACAGGTAGTACACACAGAAAATGATAACCTACAGCAGGAATTCCCAACCTTTTTTGCCATGCCCCATCTAATCACCTTTAAAATCCTGCGCCCTGATGGGCTGAACTTGCACAATGGTGTCAAAATTAGGGTGACCCAGAAAAAACAGAACCCACAAATTTTGTAATAAAACTGTTAATTTTAACAGTGGTTAGGGTTAAGGTTAGGGGTTAGGGTTAGGAGTTAGGGTTGGGGTTGTGGTTTAAGGTTAGTTTAATGGGAAATATAAATAATTTGGGTTCTGTTTTTTCTGGGTCACCTTAATTTCGACACCGTTGTGCAAGTTTAGCCCCCTGATGATAATATATAATTCTTATAATTTAAAAGTGAACTCCATTTGAGCTGAAGAAGTTTAAAATGCCAATACTTTGGTTTAAACAGCTTCAAAAGAACAAACCATCTTGGGCAATAAACCCAGCCCTGCCCCTTTAAATTAAGGGGGTATGGCCACTTACCTCCTTTCACACAAACTATCCAAGTATGACGAATAAGACATGGTGGAAATTGCTGGAGAAGCAAGCAAGAACTCATAAGTGATGTTCTATAGATCGCTGCACATAGACACATGTAAAATGAAATAAAAATGAAAACAAGAGCATTATTCAAATTGCCCTGAATACTGAGGAGAGTGCTGGAATTCTAAGGAGACTTGCTGTCACTTGGTGCTTGCAAAGACCTACCTGATGTAGCTGGTGTGGAAAATTGATAGTAGTAAAATAGACAGGTGCATAGGAATGGTGGTGGGGTGAGGGCTTAAGTGTTGTAGGTGGTAGTGGTGGTTAGGAAAAAACAAATTTAAAAGATGATAATGATAAAGAATATTCATTTTCAACTTAATGAGTCACTGCTGAAAATTTTCAACCAATTGTTTTTGAACTTTGCTTGAACCCGAGTTTTAATGGAATATTCAATGGAATAAACACTTTTTTTTTTCTTTTCTTAAAAGAAGACAGGGAGTGGGGAGAGAGTGTCAAAAAGAAGAAGGTGAGAGGAGGACAAAGGAGGTAGAGAGAGAGAGAGAGAGAGAGAGAGAGAGAGAGAGAGAGAGAGAGAGAGTACAAGTAATACAATATTGAATTACCAATTTTTTTCTTTTCTTAAAAGAAGACAAGGAGTGGAAGAAGAGGGTAGGAGGACAAAGGAGGTAGAGAAAGAGAGAGAGGGAGAGAGAGAGAGGAAGAAAGAGTGAGAGAGAGAAAGAGAGAGAGAATATGAATAGAACAGAGAAAGTTGAAGATTGAAGTAGAGAGAGAGAGAGAGAGAGAGAGAGAGAGAGAGAGAGGGGAGGGAGAGAGAGAGAGAGAGAGAGAGAGAGAGAGAGAGAGAAGAGAGAGAGAGAGAGAGAGTTGCAAGTAATATATAATATTGAATTACCAAATTTATTTTCTTTTCTTAAAAGAAGACAGGGAGTGGGAGAAGAAGAAGAAGGTAGAGGACAAAGGAGGTAGAGAAAGAGAGAGAGAGGGCAGAGAGAGAGAGAGAGAGAGGAGAGAGAGAGAGAAGAGAGAGAAAGAGAAAGAAGAGAGAGAGAGGGCAAGAGAGAAGAGAGAGAGAGAGAGAGAGAGAGAGGGAGAGAGAATGCAAGTAATACTATTTGAATTACCGATAAATACACTTCATGTTGAAAACAGCTTCTTTCTTTTCTTTATCTTTTTATTTTTATCTTTCTCCACTGCATCCAATTTTTTTAATCTTTTTATTTTTTTATTATTTTTTTTTGCAGTGATTTTGTTTTTTGCACTTAGCATTCACGCAGAAGAATCTGCGATCCAAAAAAAGAAAAATGTCAAATTCTAAATTCATATCTTACTAAAGTAAAAGACAATTTGATGCTAAGAATGTTTCTGTAATGACCAGAAAAATCACATTAGAGGATTAGATCCCAATGAGATTTCATTCTCTTCACCGAAGGAAAATATGCAGTATTGACAAAAAATAAAAATAAAAATAAAAACAAACAGTGAAAAAAACTTAACCACTTTTTTTTAATATCCCAAATTTTAATGAAACTTCAATGGCTTAGAACACATAGGAAGTATTATCTGGATCATTCAGACTATTGTCCTCATCTTTATTGTTATCTGTACAACATTTTGGCTGATGTGCCCTCCGGCCTTCTTCAGGTATTTCTCATCAAACCAGGAATCTTCTTGTTACAATCGGGAGTCTTCACAGAACTCTGAACCCAACCCTTTATTCAATCCAGGGGTTTATCCTTGTTCTCATTCTGCTAACCATGATTGGGTACAAGTGTTAAGCAGCGTTAATTATTATTCTACGTTACTCTCGCCCTTGACCAGGATTGAACCTGCAGCCAAGAGATACTGTCACCTAGAACTGTCTTAACTCAACGCCTATATCGATTACACCCTGTGTCCAATTGGACTAAAAAAACATTCAGAGAAATAGTACATAGGAAGTTATTATTTTTCTTGATTATTGTTGTCAAGTCCCCTTAATTGTAGCAAAAAATCATAATTTTCTAAAGAAATTTCTCAGAAATACCAAAAAAAAGGACATTCAGGCAAGGGAGTCTATCCCTTTTCACTAGTGCTAGACCAAGGAGATTGCTTTTGCGTCTGAGTTGGAGTGCCACACCTACTATCAGCTCCTTACTTTATCGCACAGAATCCTGTGCTACTCATACGTTGAGTTGGCAAGGGCTGTTTATCAAACTAGAACCTTGTGGGTTCTAGCCGAATGCTCTACCGACTGAGCTAACCCCGGGCCTATGCACCATCTTGTAATGTAGTTGTTATATTACACTAACATGATCTGGATATATAATGGAGGAGAGAGAGACAGAAAGAGAGACAGACAGACAGATAGATAGTTTAGAGATGATAGTTCTTACTTGTATAATTAGGGTTAGGTTTAGGTTTAGGGTTGGGGTTGGGGTGGGGGTTAGTTTAATGGGAAAATAGATAAATAATTTAGGCTCTGTTTTTCTGGTTCACCCTGTATACACAAATTTTGTAATAAAACAGTTAATTTTAACTTGGGGTTTAGGGTTAGGGTTAGGATTAGGGTTGGGGGTTGGGTTTTCGGGAAAAATGCCATAAGTTGGTTGTTTTTTTTTTGTTTTGTTTTTTTTTCAAGTGACACTGCTTCAGCTATAGACTTCAATCGTAGTTGGTGTTTTTTTTTCTAGCAGTTTTTGAGGCAGGAGGCTGGGATGGAACTCTGCGAAGAGTACCAAACGTATTGTAAGATGTTAAAGTATTTTGTAATGAGATTACTAGCGCCAGTTTGTACATTTAGGAGGATTTGAAATAGCGGAAACAAAACCAAAATGCAAGCTTTAAAATAGTAAATTTTCTGAGAAACTCATTGCCTCATATTTCAACTCTTTGCCTACCAATTTCTCCATGAGTGTACTAAATTCTCTTGGTATTTTTACCTGTATGATGGGATATTTCAATGTTCACTAATCTGTTCACCTGAGAACTCATTCTATTCAAATAAATTCCTATCATTATTGTAATCTGAGTTCTTCTGCTTCTAATTATGATGAACTAACCATTGGTACTTTGCTTGGGCGTGGGTGGGAAAGTCGATGCGAGCGGCTTAAAGTAGGCAAAGAGTTAATCTAATCATTTGGTCTGTGTCAAATTTGACATAGAAGGTAAAAGCGTATTTCTTGCTTCTCCACAGGAAGACAAGGTAATTATGTGAGATTGGTTTACTAAAGTTTCTCACTCACGCCTTCCTTCTTCAGTCATTTAATAAAGGGATGATGTCTAGACACCAAGATGCATGTCTAGACGGGCCAAGATCAATTTTCAGTACTTTTTAATCAGCAGTTTTTAGTAAACACAAGTTTATACAAGTGAAGCACCCTCCATTCAATTTACTCAATTCAACATTCTTTTCCTTTATTTATTTTTTCAAACATAATTGTTGGTTCACTTCCATTTTTCAACTTACACACACACACACACACCACACAACACACATATATATATATTATATAATGTGTTGTGTGTGTGTGTGTGTGTGTGTGTGTTGAAAAGAGAAATAAAGCAAAGAAAGTATTGAATGGATAAACAGGATTATTTTAATTAATTTAACTTACATGTGTTTCGGTCAAGAGTTTTTGTTGGGTTCACTTCCATTTTTCAACTTACACACACCACACACACACACACACACACATATACATATATATAATATATATATATATATTATATATTATATATATGTGTGTGTGTGTGTGTAAATTGAAAATGGAATATATATATATATATTATTATTATTATTATTATTATTATATATAATTATTATTATATTTCATTATTTTATTAATAATAATAATATTTCTTTATTTATTTAATATTAAAATAATAGTTGAATCATGTACAAATAGATAAACTGACCGAAACACATGTGTAAGTGATATTGATTAATTTCATCTTTTATTATCCATTCTGTACTTTCTTTTCTTTTACTCATTCTTCCTATATATATATATATATTATATATATATATATATTATATATTATATATATATGACTTTAAAATGTGTAGATGTACAAATCCTGTACAAATGTACATATATAAATTACTTATGAGCACCTAAACAAAATCCCTGGAAAAAATCCCTGACGTTTTATTAATGAAAATACAAAAATTAAATCAATTGTTTGACTACACAGTTTATTTTTACATGGTTTGAAGCAATCTTCAATTCTATGAATTATTTTTTATCAAAGAGAAGAAATCAACTTGACAGATGTTCAAGTCGAGAATATCCCACTGCGACTGGGCCCACATAAGGAGAGTGGGGTGTACCAATTTTTTTTAAATTTTAGAATGAAAGTTAAAACAATAGACAGAGAGATAAGCATTGGCAAATAAGAAGGTTAAAAGTATCTGCCTCTGTGTGATGCTCAGATAACTTGATCAGCTGACCCAGCATAGACAGGCGTTGTCAGAGCCATTAATCAGCAAAGAATAAATTATAAATTTGGTATACCCCAAAGAAGCATGACCTGAAAGATATAAAGTTCAAGAGGTCACGAGTTCAGAGCAGGTGTCAAGAGTAGATAATCCAAAGACTAAGCAGATGAAAGTGCCAGAGATGGTGGTGTGTATGAGAGACAATGGCGATGCTGTTTGTGAACGAGATCTGACAACATTCCAAGACATACAGACACCTAAGAAAGGGCCGGAACGGGCACAGCGGAAATGTTGTGAAAAGTAAAACAAAAGAAAAACACCACAAATGAGAAACAAGTCACACAGAATGTCTGACATTAAAACTAAACTCACTATTATCAACTTTAAAACTATGTAAAAACAAAACCCAAAGAGCCCCACCCAAAAACAAAACAAAACAAAACAAACAATTGAAATGGTCACTACTAGAATAGGCTCAGTCCTAATTAGTGATCATCCTTCACATATTAATACAACAACCAACATAACATTTTTTGCTTTGTGTAACTGTTTATATTGTGTAATATGTGAAAATAGACCATTGTCTTCTTCTTCTTCTTCTTCTTCTTCTATTATATTATTATTATTATTATTATTATTATTATTAAAACTAAACTCGCTATATAAAACTTTCAAACTCTGTACCCCCCCCAAAAAAAAAAATTGAAATGGTCACTACTAGAATAGGCTCAGTCCTAATTAGTGATCATCCTCCACACATTAATACTTTCAAACTATGTAAAAAAAAATTTAAAAATCTATAAAACTATGTAACCCCCCCAAAAAAAAACCCCAACAAAAAAAAAAACTAGTGTGGTCATTACAGAATATGCTCAGTCCTAATTAGTGATCATCATCCACACATTAATACAACAACCCACATTACATTTTTTGTTTTGTGTGACATTGTTTATATTGTGTAATGTGTAAAAATAAACCATTGTCTTCTTCTTCTTCTTCTTCTTCTTCTTCTTCTTCTTCTTCTTCTTCTTCTTCTTTTCTTGATAGTGAATCAATGTGTTCACATCTTGTGAAATGTTCAAGTTTGAGCACTTGATCCTTTGGAAATAAAATCCTTTTAACACTGAATATCTAACATTTATAAAGATAGGCTTATTTAATGATTTGATATCATTTATTATTTAATAATCTATAAACTTTCTTTGTTTCATTTTTATTCATAAATAGAAGAGATTATGGTCCTTATGGGTTATTTAAAGTCAAAATTTGATAATTTGTAAATATTTGATCATAATCTTAACTATATTTTCAATGGTTCATTGTGTTACATAATGGATAGGCATAGCTTATCATTTTTAGCAAGTAGTGTAAAGTAATTTGAATTAATGATATAGGGTGGAAAAATACAGTATCAAATAGTTAGATTGATTGGACTTGAACTCAGTTTTGTCTAAAACAGGCCTCGTGACCAGGCGACATTAGGAAAGTAAAATTAGAAGTTAGCTGTGTAGAGTCTAGTGCCCCCCCCCCCATGCATGTGCAACATATCGGAAGAAAAAACATTTAGGGGAATAAATGTGTATACACACAAGAATATGTCCCTATTTTGTTCACATCTTGTCAAATATTCAAGTTTTAAGCATTTGATCCTTTGGAAAAAAATGAACCAGGATCAATGCAGATCAGGAAACCATCTTCTATCACTATCACTATCACTATCACTATCACTATAATCAACTTTCTAACTATGTAAAAAATTAAAAAATGTATGTAAAACCCTAAAAAAAACAAAACAAAAAACAAAAACAACAAAAAAACAACAAAAAAATCAACTGAGGGGGTAACTACTCGAATAGGCTCAGTCCTAATTAGTGATCATCCTCCACACATTATGTTTTTTTTATTATTTGCGTTATTCGGACTATTGTCCTCATCTTTATTGTTATGTGTACAACACTTCGGCCGATATGCCCTCTGGCCTTCTTCAGGTATTTCTTGTTGGACTCAGGAAATACCTGAAGAAAGCCGGAAGGCATATCGGTCGAAACATTGTACAGATAACAATAAAGATGAGGACAATAGTCCGAATAATGCAGATAATATTAATCATCAAGCCTCATCTCAAACATTCATAGAAATTATGTTTTTTTTGTTTTGTGTGACATTGTTTATATTGTGTAATGTGTGAAAATAAACCATTTTCTTCTTCTGCTTCTTCTAAATAGTTTATCTTAAGGCTAAAATGCACCAAATAAATGGATCATAATGAATAAATTAGAATTGTTCATTTTTATAACCATTATAAAAAGTCTAGAAAAAGTTGATTCTTAAAATTTTACCTTAAAATACAATAAACAATCATTATCATCATCAAGGTGCACTGACAGCACGTATCTACATGACTCTTTTGCCACCTGTTCCTATCGGTCATAGACCCTGGCTGGTCTTTCACACAGCATCCAGAATCCATACAGACTGACTGATGTAGGTTTTTGCAGGTTGGCCTTCACTGGTGTGGCCATGTGTAGGTGTCTACAGAACATCACTAATGAGTTCATCCTTGCTTCACCAGTAACATCCAGCATGTCTTGTTCATCTTTTTTTGTGTGTGATAGGAGGTAAGTGGTTGTGCAGCTATTTTTTGTTGGGTGCCGCTTCCGAGATTCATTCAAGACAGCTTGCAGCATCTTGTGTAGTTCCATCTAACCTTTTCTCTAAGCGTTTCATTAGGGTCTAATTGGTGCAGCCTTACAGTAGCACTGCCACAACTACCACTTGGAAGAATTCTTTCTTTATCTTATCAGATAATTTATTTAATTTTATGAATCTGAACAAAATATATTTTACTCGTACAATATTAAAATTTTTATCTGAAGATAAGAGTCTGAATAATTAAATCAGAAATTTTTAGAATCGTTTTGGAGGTCCTTACTGTCATAAAACAAACGAATATCTCAGTGGAGTGGAGTGAATATGATGCTTTTTAAGTAAGTAATTAATCTAAAAATATTAAATGTTTATTTTGCTAGTAGTAATAATGTTACATTTGCATATACAAGGTGTGTCAAAACATATCAAGATTGTTTGTACTTTTATGACACACCTTGTATTCTGAAAAAAATTAACATTCCATTCATTGTTCGTTTCTATCTTGGTAAATACAGCTTCAAACTCAGCACTTTTATGACACACCTTGTATTCTGAAAAAATTAATGTTCAATTCATTGTTCATTTCTATCTTGGTAAATACAGCTTCAATCTCGATAATTTTATAACACACCTTGGGTGTTTCATACACTAAATTTAACTATTATGGGATAGAGTTAATAATTTAAGAAAAAATAATTTATTTTCCTTTTTGCCTCTTTTTTTGTGTGTTTTGCTTAGCGATATGTTTTGGTTAAATGGAGTGAGCCTTTCTGATTGAGAAACATTGTCACGTCTTAAAAGTGCTGTTTACTTTTCTTTCTAACAAGTGTGGGAGAGTTTCCATATGTTTGCCGTATAATGTTTGACTTGTAATGCAAGTCTTCAGTTTGGCTTGTTTGGGGTTATCAGAATTTGTTTCAACTGATAAGTGCCAAGCTGGCAGACATACTGCTGAAAATATATTGAACGGCTGGGGGTAACATACAGATGTTTCTTTAGCTAAGTTACGGTGGAAAAAAGGCACCAAGATGCAAATAACAAACATCTAAAATAACAAGGTACAAAAAAATTAGTGAGAGAAAAATGATGAATGCTAAAATTTGTTTCTTATTTACATACATAATTTGTTCCAGATGCACTTCAGTTGTCAAAAAATGTCTTGTTTTGTAGGTAAATTATCAGGGAAGTAACTGCGATCTGCCCTGTGTTGAGAACCTTATTAACATTAATTAGATCATTATCTTAACTATATTTTCAATGGTTCATTGTGTTCATAATGGATAGGCATAGCTTATCATTTTTAGCAAGTAGTGTAAAATAATTTGAAATAATGGTATAGTGTGGAAAAATACAGTATCAAATAGTTAGATTGACAGGACTTGAACTAAGTTTTGTCTAAAACAGGCCTCTCATTGGCTTAGAGGAACCATGACCAGACAACATTAGAAAAGTAAAATTGAGAGAGAGAAACAAAAAAATAATGAATGCTAAAATTTGTTCCTTATTTGTTCCAGATACAATCCAGCTTGTTTTGTAGGTAAATTATCAAGGGAAGTAACCGCAACCTACACTGTGTTGAGAACCTTATTAACATTAACTGAATCTGATTTTCAACAGGCCATTCCATGAAACAAAATAACCTTTTTGATTGGTTGTTTTCTGTTGGAACTTTAGTATTAGAGTTAAAAGAGAAATAATATGAAGAAGCAGAACAAGTATTAAGGACAGGGAAAAGTGTTAACTATGCAAAGATACAAGGTGAACAGATTATTTGCAATTGCTGGGTTTGTATTAGCAAGTCCAATAATATCTCATTGTTACTAAATTACAAACATCAATTACTAAAATCCTCATTATATATATATATATATAATATATATATATAATTAAGATCTTAGTGATATATAGATAGATGAAAATGTTATTTTTACCCATAGCTGTAGGGAGAAGATGAATTCATATATATATATATATATATATATATATATATATATATATATATATATATATATATATATACAGGAAGCACGTGGTGTAATGGTTAAAGTAATGGGAAATGGACTTGTCGCCCCGAGTTCAAATCCTGGATGTAGTAATTGCATTTCATTTAGCGCTAATATACTTGGGAAAAGTATGAATCCTACTCTCCCTCCAGCTATGGGTAAATAGTAGGGCAGACTGGGCTCTTTAACCTTGGTTAGGCAACCGGTCTAGGAGAAGGAAAACTCTGAATTCAAACCTGCTGAACTCCGCTTAAGAAATTGACCTTGTGTCGCATCCTGCTTGTGCGGAGGGGTTGGTAATATATATATATATATATATATACAATGAGTGATAGGGACGGCTGGAGAGAGATTGTCATGGATATCCGTGCTGATAGAACGACATGAGGATGATGATATTCATTATCAATAATCTAAGTGTATTATCCAATTCTGGGTGATTTGGAAGTGATAATGGAGTGTGTGTGTGTGTGTGTGTGAGTGTGTACAGGTGTGTGTGTGTATGTGTGTATGTGTGTGTGCATGTTTGTGTGTGCGGGTTTGTGTGTGTGTGTGCATGCGTGTGTGTTTGCATGTGTACATGTATGCATGTGTGTATGAGCATGCACGTATTAATGTTTGTGTTTGTGAGTGTGTGTGTGTGTGTTTGTGTGTGTGTTTGTATACGTGTGTGTATTTCTGTGTGTGTGCATGGGTGTGTATGCGTGTGTGTGTGTGTGTGTGTGTG